>HG995392.1:625000-1250000 GCA_905333075.3 Atethmia centrago | reverse complement strand
AGGTCGGCGGCGTATAGCGTATTTTGAGCACGCGCGGGGCGATGCTGACTCAGGCGCAGTGTCAATGTCACGGAACGATGAAGGCGGACAGCTGAGTGAGACTCAGTTTTTTCGTGCCTAAGCATATTTTAGCTTGTGATAGCATTAACTGGGTTAATTTGTTAGTGGATAGTGTGGATACGGAATGGTTGGTGGATACGGGTGCGTCCATATCAGCCGTAAAAAACACTTTTTTTAACGAATAACGCTTTGTATTATAAAGTAGTTAAGGAAGAGTTGGTAATCAATGGTGTAGGAGGTAGTTTGCGAGCTATAGGTTATGTATATTTAAATTTGGAGTACGGTCGATGTTCGTTCGTGCATAGGTTTTATATATTTGATGAGTTGCCATGTAAGTCGGCAGGCATATTAGGCCAGGATTTTTTGCAGAAATATAGTGGTATTATAGATTTTTCATTGAATAGGTTGTCTCTTAAGGGTAATAAGGGGCAGAAGGTTTCGATGCCGCTCATGTCGTATGATTACCTGTTGACTATTCCTCCGCGTTGTGAAGTAGTTAGGTATTTTCCCGTTAATAGAGCAGAAGATTGTATAGTGGTAAGGAAAGAATTGCGTGAAGGTGTTTTTTTTGGCAAGTGTGGTGGCTAGGCCTAGGAATGGGATGATACCCATTAGGATTTTAAACACAACTCTGAGGAAGTTGTGTGTAGTATGTCCGGTGTAGAGGTTTATCCGTTAAGTGGTTACGATTGTTGAAGTTTTGCGGAGCCGGAAAGGAGCGTTGAGCGTGTTAAGGAAATATTTTCTTTGCTTAAACTTGGTTATTTGAATGCCGAGGAACGATTGTCAATTGAGCGAATTTGCGCGAAGTATTCTGATATATTTCATGTTCCGGGAGATAAATTATCAGTCACGAATGTGTATGAGCAATCAATACGATTGAATGAGAATGTGACTCCAGTTTATAGGAGGCAATATAGGATACCTTATGTACAGAAGAAGGAAGTTGATAGGCAAGTGCAGGAGATGATGGATAGTAATATTATTGAGGAGACAGTTAGTGAGTGGTCTAGTCCTGTTTTGGTACAAACGGTTAAGAGGGCCGAATGTTTGTGATACAGACTCCATGGTGTCTGGGACTGATCACCCTAGGATTGTGGAAGTTCTTAAAAAACAAGGAAATGAAGTTGAGATATGTTTGAATGAATGGGAGAAAATGTTACGTAACAAGAATTATAAAAAGATATTTTCAAAGACGCGTAATTTAATGTATGTGCCAGAAAACTCGAGTATTTATGTAAACTATGAATCTTTATCGGCATCATCGCGGGACGAGTTGTTGAAAGACATAGTAGATTTTTGTATTGAGAAAGGCATAAAAGAAGTTATTATATTAAAAAATCGTTATAACGTTGAATTTATTACAAAAATGGCACAATATTTGAAGGGAAATAGTGGTAAATCTTTACATACGAAAGATTTTAAAATGTGTGTGGTGAAGGATTTACGGAGAGTAGAAGGGGAAGATGAGAAGAGGATTATTTTGAATGATTTCCACATTTTACCCACAAGTGGTCATGCAGGTATACGCAGAATGGTGAATAATATAAAGGAGTATTATTATTGGTCTTCTATTGAAAAAGATGTAACGGAATACATTAATAAATGTGATAAGTGTAGGAAGCAAAAGTATTCTAGACATACTAAGGAGCCAATGACAATTACTACCACTGCGTCCACGTCGTTTGAGAAAATTTATTTAGATATAGTGGGGCCACTTGATAGGGACGAAAAAGGCAATGTTTATATATTGACACTTCAGTGTGAGCTTACAAAATTTGTAGAGGCGTATCCATTAAAGAATAAATCCGCAAATGAGGTAGCGAAAGCGTTGGCAGAAAATTTTGTTTTGAGATATGGAATACCGCGGACAATTGCTACAGATAGGGGTTCTGAGTTCATTTCAAAAGTAATGGTAGAGCTATGTAACATCTTATGCATCAATAAAATCTTGTCGACATCATATCATCATGAGAGTATAGGATCTTTGGAAAATGTTCACAAAACTTTAGGCGCGTATTTAAGGATACAGACGGAGAATAATCCATCGTCATGGAGTTCTTGGATTCCATATTGGTGTTTTTCATATAACACTACAGTTAATACTGTGACCAAATATACACCTTATGAATTAGTTTTCGGTAAAATTTGCAGGTTACCAAGTAGTCTTCAAGGTGAAAGTGTTGAACCATTGTACAATTTTGATGATTATCCTTTAGAATTTAAGTTTAGATTGCAGAGGGCTCAAAATGATGCGAAAGGAAATTTGATAGCAAGTAAGTTAGCTAGGAAAAATTGTTATGATAAGAACCTTAATTCAATAAATTATAAAGAAGGTGACTGGATATTAATAAAAAACGAAACAGGCAATAAATTAGAATGTATTTATAATGGACCATTTGAAGTTATAAAGGACGAGTCACCAAATGTAATTATAAAAAAGAATGATAATAAGATAGATGTAATTCATAAGAATAAAACAAAATTGTATTGTAGGAGTTAGAATGTAAGTATAAATTGTGTAAAAAAAAAACCGTAATTTAGTTTTTTTTTTTTCTTTAAGTGGGGTGATGTGGTGAGTAGTCACGTATGTGTTTACAGCAGCATGTCACGTATTGTCCAGGGTTAAGTTAAGGTAGATATACTGTTTGTCATAAGCTTAGTATTAGCACGTAGTCACGTACTACCTAGGTATATTTAAACCATCTAATAAAGGAGAGAGGACAGTTGAGGAACACAGTTGAGTCTCTGTTCACGATTGACTCTCAAAGTAATACACGTCATGTAGTTTACTTAACCCCTCCTCATCCCCACATCGCAGTATATAAAGATCCTTCAAGTTCTACCAACCATGCTGAAAGACTAATATTTTCGTAACTAGAGAGTTAATAAAATCCAATTAAATGAGAGGTCTCGGGATAGTGATATTATAATTTAGAAAGCATCGTAATATTAAATTCCTCATAATATTATCTAATAAAGTTTCCTACCCGCACCTAATATACGAACGAGTTTCAAACTATCACTAAAACTAATACACTTACACTGACTGAACTAAAGGATTAAATATATTATATCTATGAATCTATCCCAAGTGCGATCAAATTAATATCCCATTTGGGATTAGAACTGGTTCACTAACAAATTGCTACCTGAGCTGGTTTGTTATATCTTAGGGGAAATAAACGGAGCTGAAGGTAGGAACATGGGGAAGTTTTGGGATTTTGAATCAGTTGTTAAATTGCATGAATAAAATAATAAGCCATAAGTTTTGGATTGGGTCAAATGGAATGACAGGTAATGTAATGCGCGTAATGTAATGTAGAAATTGTCTTAATCGCTGTTGAGGCTCTAGGAAATTTGGTTGTCATTCAATCAAAACAACTCAGCCTATCGCAGTCATCTGCTGGACATAGGCCTGTCTCAGGCTGCGCCACGACACCCTGTCTTCAGCCATCCGCATCCAGTCTGTCCCAGCCACCTTTTTGAGGTAATCGTTCCATCTAGCTGGATCTAATTGGGTTTTCAAAATGACAGATTGCGCTATGATCCGCGCCGGCTATAAGTTCGTTAAATATTACAAAAATAGACTTCGCTTCCTTAATGTCAAAAAAATAGACAGAATAATCTTTCAATAGACACTTACCTATCTACAAAGTTACAGCAATATCTCATTTGAGATAAGACCCTTAAGGTACATGCAGCCGAAAAACCATCTTGCCTATTGGGTCCCCCTTAACCCGACAGTCATATTGCCACAGAAATAAAATATGAAATATGGACATACATAAAATATACCGCACAGGCCCCACACCAACCAATAACAGCAGTCCCACACAATAACTCAACGAGAAATAAACTCAAAACTGTACCGAAAAACGCATTACAACAACCAACATAATTTATATCTCGGTTCTAGCGCGATGCGACAAAAAACGCGACAAATCGCCACTCCGCGGGACTATTCCCTTGAGTGGGTGATTTCTCAAACAGATTGCCCGTCGTCTATGATATGTTGTAAGGAAATAGCTACTTCTAATAATAGCTAGTACTCTTGACTTTGAGAATATAATGCGACTAAGAAATATGTTTCTGCTGGAAGTAAAGTATTGTTTAAGAATGAATGGAAAGAACGGAGGGAGTGATTTAGAAGCTAACAAGCTTGGTGCATGTGGTTGCCATATTTGTTTAAATTCATGCTACAGTTTTTCTAGTCGCTGATCTAATAAATAGATAAATAATTTATAAATAAATCGCCTTTGTTTTCCTTAACTTACATTTTTTCAATTTTTATTTTTATTTTTATGGTTAGGCACTCCTCCAACTTTTTTCAGGTGTTTCTCTCATTCACTTTCTGTAAAAGTCCTTTTCGACAATTTTTTTTATTTAATCTGCCCAACGTTCTCTGGGTCATCCTCTGGCTCTCTTGTCGCTTGGGATCTTAAAATTGCTAAACAAAAAAAAAAAACTGTAACACAATACATGATACATTAACTAGGTGTACCCCTTTACTTATAGTGTACTTAGTTAAAATAGTAAGAGAAGGAAGGACTTGGTTTGCATAAAGCCTCAAACTAACATGCGTGAGCTAATCGATTTTATGTATTTTTAGGACCCATTTCTGTATAATAGGCTCAACATGGTACTCTGGTGGGTAGGTAGGAGGTAGCTTTTAATGTAAGCTATAAAAAATGTAGTACAATGTTGTCAGAATATTTAGCGATATCCAATTACACAGACCCAGGAAAACTTCTAGAAATTTCGTCATAATGATAATTATATACCTTCGTAAGTACTAACTTTTGTATATTTACATAGGCTAGATTTAGGTATTAATGGTACCAATATGCTTTTCCTCATAGTTGTTAATAGCGTATTATTATATAACTTTTACTTAAAATTTTAATGTCCTAATGTAATTGAAATATAAAGTGATGACCTGAAACACAGGTTTGAATAAACCTAGATCGGGCGCGTCGCTACCGAACATTCTAACTCCGAACCGCACCTAGGCTGTAATTAAAATATTTTAGGCTTAGTTTATTGCACTATAATAATGTATAGGAAATTTACTACTGTTGGCTAAATGTACACTTTTTGTAAACGTTTTATTAAACAAAATTATTATTTAGTAGGTATTGGTGATGTTCTTCAGAAAGGTCAGTTGCGTAGTACTCGCAACCGGCGTGCGTGTATAACCAGATGTATGAACGCACGCGAAGCAAAAGGAATATGTAAGGAGCGGAGCAGGTGGCGTTCTATAGTTTCTGCCTAGCCCCATTGGAAGAAGGTGTGAGTTTATGTATGTGCGTATAAAATTATTTTTATTTTTATATATGTCCTTTCGTATTTCGGGACCCTGGGGTCCCGGACCTTTGGAAGGCGTACGAGGGGCCAAAGCCAACGTTATACGTTTTTTACCCGACTGCCCCAGAAGGAGGGTAATGTTTTTCGAGAGTATGTATGTATGTCTATTTTTTTGGCACGCTCTGTAGCCTAAACGGCTTGATGGATTTTAACATACGAGGTGTCGTTAGATTCGTCTTAATTGTGGGAGTGACATAGCCTTTAAAATATTTATATATTGAATGTGCAAATACAAACAAAAGGAGGGGAAGGTTTTTCTTTTAATTAATTGCAACAATATAATAACAACAACAACAATAACAACAACAAAAATATAACAAACTTTTAGTTAATGTTAATAATCATCTTGTAATTTGGTTATGTAAATAAATGATTGCAACAATATTGGTATCAAATAAAAGCTAGTAATGAGTAATTTTCAAATATTTATAAAACTAAAAAGCTTGAAATAAAATAAATGATTTAAAAAACAAAAAACCCGACTGCAAAAACACATATTTCATTTTTAATGAAATAATAATAATTATTGATATTACTAACAGTTGACGGGTAGTACCCAGACACAACATGTTTTTACATTATTCCAAGTAAAAGTTTACCACGGTGTCAATTTTACACATTGCTAAAAAGTTTCCATCATCCAACCATGGAACCAACAACAAACTATTTCGAAACCTAACCTCCCTGCTACAAAATTCCTGTTTCCCTCGTATCCGCTTAAAAATTTCAAATTCCAAAAAGTATTTTCGTACAGCAAACGTGTCGTGTCCAGTCGCTTCCCCAAATAACTACGAGTACATGAAAGTTTCAGTAACAATGTGAACTGTAGCTGTAAAAATGGCGGCCAAAGTTCAGGACATGTCTGACTAGCTTTTAGCTAGTAATCGCTATTGACAGATGAAGGCTATTCTTGTGCTGGTCTATTGGAAGTTGGTCTAGTTGGGTTACAAAGTCGAAGAGGGGTTTATTTTGGTAGAATTTGGATACTAAACTTTGTGTGTTTTATGTATGGTTTAATTTCGCGTGAAAACAATGGTAGCATGACTTAGCATAGTTACTATTGTATTCTCGTGACAAAACTGACAATTGATTCACTTACGACTTTGCCGAAATGCACTTGCACCTTTACTCTGAGCTGCATAGTCATCCTAACTTAATGTTATCTTCTTATTACGGACACTTTTAATGTGCACGTCTTTCTACATTGTTCTCACATGTATAATTGCAACATGATTGATATAACCAATCTTTTTATAACAATATTTTAATTTAAAAGAGTGTCCGTGGAGATTCTTGCTTGTGCTTCTCCATAGGAACTTCCACTTCCCTGCTCCGCTGAACTTTCGCTAGCTTCTGACTGCCCGATCCCTTGACAATTCAAAGGTGCCTGTATTTTTTTTTATTTGAAATAAATGCTATAAGGTTTTTGAGGTTTTAACTGTGAAAGTGAATTTGTTTGTTTGTTTGTTACGCTTTCACGCTAAAACGGCTGAACGGATTTAGATTAAATTTGGCAAATAGATAGACCATGACCTGGATTAGGATATAAAATACTTTTCATCTCGATATTTTACGGGATCGAGACTTATGCGGGTGAAACCGCGGGGCGCAAATAGTTTTCATATAATTATACAGAGTGAACTGTATCTCAGAAATGAAGTTTATGGGAAGTCTATGAAGAAAAGGAAATATAATCTGTGTGAGATACACACAAAAAGATTGGCGAAATTAGGGAAGAATGACACGAAAGGTTGGTTGCCGTAAATTGTGATATGCATGCACTTTGAAAATGGCTGTTCAATGAGAATTGCATCTTTTCTCTCTCTAAATTGCACTACATTCAACAATTTTTTTTCGACAGCTTGTACAGGAAGTACGTAACAAAAATCGGCATCCATCACAATTTAAAACGATTTTCAACCGTTTATGCTAAAATCTATCAGATCGACATGAACAAGTTAAATCGTCGATCGACGCTGCACTAACGACTCCTGACGTCATGTGACGCGCTTTACCGTCAATTTGTTGAATCTGACGGAAAAATGCGACGCGATTCACATGGAACCGTGTTAATTTGGTGAGGGGTTTAGTGCTTTTCAAAAGAGCTGTTTGAGAATTTGGGTGATTAGTTCAATACCTACCAAGTTTGTTGTAACGGAATAGAACAAATTTCAAAATGTTTGGAGTACTAAATATTTAATAGAGATGAATGCAATTGGTCTGCGAACAGTAGACCTCGTGAGAACATTTTAATTTTTTATAACGTTTTATTTACCATGTTTTTCCAAATCCACTGGTAGAAATCTAAAAGTAAGCAATTTACTGCATTTAGAGGAGCTATTCTGCTCATCATACCGAAGATCCTCATCAGATCTTCACCAAATTTCTATGAAACCAATTTAGAGTTACTACCTTTCAAATAAAAAAAGAACTAACGAAAACGGATCTCATAAGGCAGAGATATCCAGTAGCTTCCCCCTTTTTCCCTTTTTGGAGGAACCCCTTCAATCAAAAATCCCCGATGAAATAAAATCTATAAAATCGTAAGACCTGTATACCAAGCTTCGTCCAGATCGGTTGTAAAATACGACCTGTAAAGGAGTAAGTACATATCACCAAAATGACAGAGGAAAGCAAATTTTGCCAGACTTGAGGCAGAGACGCTTCGCTCGCTCGGTCAATAAATGGCAATCATGCCTAATTCAGCCGCCAAGCAGCTTTGCTGTTATTCAGTTGAAAGACTTAGTAAGAGCTTCGTAGGCAAAACAGGCACATTTAAATAGTTTACCATTGCCAGTAGGCAACGTGGTGATATGATGGCCCAGTGGTTAAGGTATCGCCTCACATGCACGACGTTGTGCGTCCAAATCTAGGCAAGTACCAATGTGACTTTGTCAATTCATATGTACTTTCCAAGTTTATCTTGGCCATCACTGACATCGGTATGTAGGAAAACATCGTGAGGAAACGTATACTTCTAATTAATATAAGTCTGAAAGCACTATTCATCTTGAACAAGCCTAGTGATCAATGCTCATACCTTCTCTGTGCGGAAAGAGGCATTTGCCCGGCAGTGGAACCATAAAAGGCTGGTATTATTAGTAGGAGTTACCGATATAACCTGCAGAGTAAGCAAGCTGAAGTGGCAGTGGGCTGGCCATGTTTGTTGGAGGCCGGCGGAGCAGACGAGTCCTGGAGTGGAGACCGCGTATCGGCAAGCGTAGTGTGGGACGCCCTCCAGCTAGATGGACCGACGACCTTAAGAAAGTGGCTGGGTCAGATTGGATGCAGAAGGCGGAAGACAGGGTGTTGTGGCGCAGCCTGGAAGAGGCCTCTGTCCAGCAGTGGATAGCGATAGGCCGAATTGATTAATTATTATTAGGCAACGATATTCATCAAGCCAGCCTTTGCCTTTCTTTATTTCTCAGTTTAAATATTCACCGAATACGACTATTTCACCACACCACCCGCAACAAACTGACTCACTGTCTATCTTTACAACATTAGTACGGCTTGTCACTTGCATCGTCTAACCGAATGACACCGTGTTAGAATCCAAGCGATATGGTCACGCTCCGTCACGTATATACGACACACGTAGCGTGCCAACCGTGCCCAGCGTTTCAAGCGTGCCGGTGTTGAACACTACAGAGGTAGTGCAACTAGTTGGGGTTGAGAGTGTGGGTTCAACGGGGGTTAAGAGGTAAAAGGTAGCGTGTTTATTCTCGTGAGTGTCGTAAAAGAAGAGGTAAGCCAGATTTCTGTATTTTAGAGACTATAATGAAGCCTGCCTCGTTGATCTAGTGATCGCAAGCGCTACTGCTGAGCATGAGGTCCTGGGTTCGACTGCCACGTCGGACAAAGTATTGTTAGGTTTTTCTATCTAGAATTTCTCAGTAGCTACCCGGAGTCTGGATTTGTACCCGGTTGATGGTAATAGGTTCGCTCCCAATTACACGGGACTTTAACATAACCGGCAAAACATGGGTGTATTATAGGTACACCTCTGCCCCACCCTTCGGGGAAACAAGCAGCCATGTTACGTTATGTTATAATGAGGTTAAACTGGAGTAGCACTGTTTACATTCCTTAGCCTTAAGGCATCTTAATCTTAAGGAGTATCGCGTGCTTTAAAGCTACTTAAATTGTGTCATTTCAAAGGTATATATATCGTCTATACGTAATACTCGATGAACACTTTTTGAAGAACGATGGACATGAACGACCATAGCGAGTTGTCAAGAGGATGTGTTGTCCTCTTGTCTGTCCATAAATAAAAAAATCTTGTAGATATTTTAGGTAGATACTCCAATGGTTAATCCATTGGAGTATTTGATGGGTAATAAAAAGTCGTTTATTTGAAACAATTTCAGACGTAAGTAAGTTAATTTGCTCGTATATATTGGGAGTATGTGTACAAGGGATGGAAAGATTGACGAAGATGTGGAAAGGAGAGTAAATGCAGGAAATATAGTGAATGTTGCAATACGTGCGATGGTGATTAACCAGTTGATGCCCAAAGAGGCTCGACTGGCTGTTCATAATCATGTGCCTACGCTTATGTATGGAAGTGAATGTTGCGTGTGGCAAAATAAGCATGAAAGTAGAGTAAATGCTGTGGAAATGTGTTCCTTGCGAAGCATGTGTAGTGTGACTATAAAAGATAGGCTGAAAAATGATGTGATAAGGCAACGGTGCGGCTTAAAGGAAGATGTAGTGACAAAAATTGAAAAATGTATGCTTAGGTGGTTTGGTCATGTTGAGAGGATGGATGAAAGACGACTAACAAAGTTATTTACAAGGCAGATGTCAGTGGAAACGGAGGGGATGCCCCAGAAAGACATAATTATAGTAACGTCGTAGGTGATGCTCTTCAAAAAGGTCTGGTGCGTAGTACTCGCAACCGGCGTGCGTATAATGACCAGATGTATGAACGTAACGTAGCAAAAGGAGTATGTAAGGAGCGTAGCAGGTGTCGTTCTATAGTTTCTGCCTACCCCCATGGGAAGAAGGCATGAGTTTATGTATGTATATGTGTATTTCAGACTATTGATATAAACCTATGTATATCTATAGCGATTTATAGCGATTATTTAACCGTTTTGGAAGGTGTTTCCCTTACTAGAAAATAGTATAAAACTAGAAATAGTATAAAACTTTTAAAAGAGTCGAAAGTCCAAAAGGGATACTGAGGCCCCTGAAAACACAGGCCACGGAAGGAACACGGGTGGGTTTTAGTCAGTAAGAGTCTGACACACCCTCCCGCTCCGCCAAGAGCGGGATAAGTTATTTGATCATTTCCTAACTTCCTAAAATTAAAATAGCAACCATGTTTTATTTTTTCTAGACTCTAGCTAGATTGTCCTATGGAGCTGGACCAGCATGTCTCAAAGCATTCTTATCTTAAATATAAACCTCTAATTCGGAATATGCTTGTTTACAAAGCACCTTACTAACAAAATCTTCTACATAAACAAACTCCAGGACATTCTCTTTATGTACAAACATTAATCAATCATCCCCTGACCTTAATCCGGTAACAAAAAGTCAGACGCACAACTATCCAAGATGGCGGCATGACAATAAACAAGACCAGTAGTAGTACAATAGTTTCTGAGGAATGTAGTCAACAATAGAACGGACGTGACAGAATGAAATCTGAAGCTAGATATAATCAGTAGCGAAGGAGCTCGTGCGGGGAAGTACTGCCATCATATTACATATTTCATACGTCAAGCAACGTTGCTGTGTCCTGGTTTGACAGGTATAAGATTCTTGTTACATTACTAAACTAGGTATTTTGTTTAAATTACCGACACATAATTTAAGTTGCGGGTATACTTACACAATTTCACTCCACGCACAACACTTTGTCACAACACCTATTTATCTCGTCTGCTCGACGTTTGTGTGACACTGCAGGGATCCAGCAGAATATCAGCGTCAGGTATATTTGCCTGATACATGCTGAGCTGAACTCCCATTTGGTGCAACCTTGAGGCGCACACCCTCCTTGTATTCGAAAATTGATTTGAACAATGTCTTTAAGTATGTTTTTCTTTTTTGTATATTGGCATCTTATTTTTTATACATATTCGTGTAATTTGTTTTCTATTAATTGTGCTATTGTATGTTGTGCTATGTCTTTTGTGTGCACTGAATAAATGTTTTATCTATCTTTCCACCGGTGAAGGAAAAACGCCGCGAGTAAACCTCGACCCTAATTGCGTATCAATCACAATCTGAATGATTTGAAGTATATTGCTAATCTATTGCTTCATGTGTTCGAAAAATTTGTCTGCTCAACAACGTTAATAACGCCCTGAATGTTGTTGAACTGTCAAAATGAAATCCGTTGAACACCCACAGATAGTGTGTTACACATTTACCCCGCTCTGGTTTCCTCACGGTGTGTTTGTTTTACCGGTGTCGGTAATGTCGAAGGTAAACTCAGAAAGTACTCATATGAATTGAAAAGTCACAAGCCACCTTAACGCGCTGACAAGACGCAATTGATCAAAATAGGCTTCTCTTAGGAAAAAAATTGCCAAATCTGTAAAGTTTGTGGTAGCGGAAAAAATATATGTTAATTTTAAACATATTTCCCAGAACTTTGTTGTCACCAAACAACGTTTTGAAAAAAATAATCTCGATACAAACTAACGTTAAACTAACCTCTTACTTTGAGCTCTAATCCAAAATATCTGTATGTCGCATCCGGTCATTAGTACGGACACGAACGAATCGCAAGCGCGCCACTAGCGACATTACGTGTTCTACCCACACCAACTGACAGCGCGCTTCTACAGAGTCGTGATGTTTTAAAGCCGCCGGCGAGGAGCACATTCAGTGTCTGATCGCATTGGAGTTAAGACGTCGCGGAACTGTACCCGATTCGTTGTGCCCAGTCATTATAATTAGTCATTTGTGATTTAATAAAAGTAGTGTATCGTACCCAGTGTATTTTCATTGCACGAAACCCATCTTCTGCCCACATGATGTCCGAATCTAATGGAATAAATCCTGACGATCCTACATCAGAACTGGGATCAAATCGTGCTAATGAGATCACACGCGGGAACAGTGAAAATAACAGTCAGTGGCGGTTACTTTTTGAAATGCAAAATGAACAAATGCGCGCGCTGATACAAACTCTTAAAACTCAGCCAGTGAATAACAAGTTGGTGTTGCCGGAATTCGACCCCGATAAACCCGAGTCCGATGCGCGATCATGGTGTGCCACTGCTGACTTGTGTTTCGACGGTAATGCAGTGGAAGGAAGCCAACTTATCTTAACAATAAGCAAGGCGATGAGGGGCTCCGCATCAACATGGCTGTCGCAGATAACCTATCCAGGTATGACGTGGGACCAATTTAAAGAACTCTTTAAGGCCAGATTCGTGTGTGTTGAAACTTCTGCGGCTACCCTCATTAACCTGAGTAATGAAAAACCCAAGGATAATGAGACCTATGCCGCCTATGCTAGTCGTCTCATGACGTTTTTGTTAAACCGTTGGAAGGAGCTGAGTGTTGAACAGATTGCGGCGTCGACTGTAATTGCTCACTTGGCGCAAATCGATACACGCTTACAACGTCTCGCTTTTACCACGGAGATTACAACGCGTCATAAGTTGCAGCAAGAGCTTCAAGCGTTCTCCTACCTGAAGAGGAGAGCCCCTACAGATACGCGTACTGATACCGGGAACGAGAAACGTCTGAAGTATTCGTCACTACCGCCAATCAAGTGCCACGCATGTGGCAAGCCAGGACACAAACAAGCGGATTGTCGCACGAAGAAGAACGACGTCAAGAAGCCGTTGCCTGTGCCACCTGCAGCGGGCGCCGGGCAGCGACAACAAGCCGGCAGCAGCACACTGGTGTGCTTCAAGTGCGGCACGCTGGGCCACATCGCCAGTCGCTGCACAGCAGGTGGGTCCAGCGCTGCTGTACCGGCGGAAAAACGAGTCGACCTTTGCATTGTCGAGCCACCATCAGGAACATTGAAGCATTTTGGTGAGTGTTTCAAATTTGATTTTGATTCCGGTGCTGAATGTTCTTTGATGAAAGAGAGTATAGCTAGTAAATTTAGAGGCAGGAGAGTAAATGATGTAGTATCTTTAGTTGGTATAGGCAATAAAAATGTTAATAGTACTATGCAATTACTGTGTCAGGTAGAAATCAACGATTTCGCTACGGAGATTCTATTCCACGTTTTGCCAGATATGTACTTGCGTAGTAACATTCTATTGGGTCGAGAGATTTTGAATAACGGTTTTTGTGTGAGTATGACTGCAACTGCATTAATTTTGACTACAGAGAGAACTATAAACGTGTGTAACGCTATTCCAACCACGACTATAAAGAATAATTTTGATAAGATTGATACTGATTTATCATTTGAGGAAAGACGTGATCTTGTAAAAATTTTAGAATTATACTCAGACTTTTTTATTAACGGTTTTCCAACCACACGTGTTAACACTGGTTCGTTGGAGGTAAGATTGATCGACCCTAATCTTACAGTGCAAAGACGTCCTTACAGACTGTCTCCGGACGAACGTCAAATCATGCGCGATAGGGTAAACGAATTGTTGCAAGCTAAAATAATAAGACCCAGTAATTCACCGTTTGCTAGTCCGGCCCTTTTGGTTAGAAAACATGATGGATCAGACCGTATGTGCATAGATTATAGAGAACTTAATAATAATACAGTGCCAGATCGTTATCCGTTACCTTTAATTTCTGACCAAATTTCACGACTCCATGGTGCAAATTACTTTACAAAGTTAGATTGTGCAAGTGGTTTCCATTTAATTCCTGTCCAAGAACAATCTATTGAACGCACTGCGTTCATTACTCCAGATGGACAATTTGAATTTTTAACAATGCCGTTTGGTTTACGTAACGCCATATCTGTTTTCCAACGAGCAATCATCATTGCACTCGGTGACATTGCATACCAGTATGTAGTTGTGTACGTCGATGATATCTCAATTATCTCCGACTTCATAGAGCAGGGCTTGGAGAGACTGCATACTGTGTTAGAGGTGTTAACAAAAGCGGGGTTCTCGCTGAATCTTAAGAAATGCTCCTTTCTTAAAACGCGTATAGAGTTCTTGGGTTATGAGGTTGAGGCAGGTAAGATTAAACCAAACAAGCGAAAGATAGAGGCTTTGTCTTGTTTACCTTCACCACAGACACTTACACAGGTAAGACAATTCGTAGGCTTGGCTTCTTACTTTCGTCAGTTTGTACCGAATTTTTCCCGCCTCATGGGTCCGATCTATAATTTGACATCTGGAAAGTCACCGTTCGAGTGGACCACCAGCCGTGAAGAAGTTAGACAGAAGGTAATCAAAATACTAATTAGTGATCCAGTGCTCATGATTTTTGACCCGCAGCACCCAGTGGAGCTTCATACAGATGCCAGTTCAGAGGGTTATGGCGCGATTTTGTTCCAAGTTGTAGAAGGTAAGCAACATCCTATTGCCTATTTTAGTAAACGCACGACACCAGCAGAGTCTCGATACCACTCGTACGAGCTAGAGACGCTAGCGGTCGTCAACGCGGTGAAACATTTTAGACAATACCTGCATGGCCGAAAGTTTACAGTAGTAACGGACTGTAATTCTCTAAAATCGTCATGAAACAAAATCGAACTGACACCGAGGGTACACAGGTGGTGGGCATTCTTACAGTCGTTCGATTTCGATGTAAAATACCGCGTAGGTAAGCAAATGGCGCACGCTGATTTCTTCTCTCGAAACTTGTTGCCCCTGCCGTCAAAACCAGCTTGTAAAGTTGAACAGAAGCAGGTAAACCTTACCGCATTGTCTGACAACTGGCTTCTAGCAGACCAGCAGCGAGATGATGAGATCAAGAAAATTATGTCCGATCTAGAGCAAGGTCAGCTTAACGATGACGTGGCTAAAACGTATGAGGTAAGATCAGCTATACTTTACCGTAAAGTTCAACGTAACGGTCGAACTAAATGTTTGCCAATCGTCCCTCGTGCTATGCGTTGGTCTGTCATCAATAATATCCACGAATCCATTATTCATCTAGGGTGGGAGAAGACACTGGAGAAGCTGTACAATCATTATTGGTTCGAGGGTATGAGTCGCTACGTAAAAAGGTTTGTAGACAACTGCGTCACCTGCAAGATAGCAAAGTCCCATTCAGGTAAAGTACAGGCGGAACTTCACCCTATACCCAAGACAGCGATTCCATGGCATACCGTCCATATAGATGCTACAGGAAAGCTGAGTGGGAAGAGTGACAACAAGGAGTACGTGTTCGTGATGATCGACGCTTTCACCAAGTACGTATTGCTGTTTCACAGTAAAAACATTGACACCAAAAGCAGCATCAAGGCAGTGTCAGACAGTGCTGCACTCTTTGGTTCTCCTGTGCGAATAATCGCTGACCAGGGACGGTGTTTTTCGAGCAGGGAGTTTCACGACTTCTGCCAAGGTAAAAATATCAATCTTCACCTTATTGCGACTGGTTCATCTCGTGCAAATGGTCAAGTAGAGAGGGTAATGAATGTGCTCAAGTCAATGTTAACCGCGATAGAGACTGATAAAGATCGGTCGTGGCAAGACTCACTAGGAGATGTACAGCTGGCCCTTAATTGTACGGTTAATCGCGTTACAAAAGCTAGTCCATTAGAACTTTTGATAGGTAAGGTAGCACGTCCACTTAATTTAATGGCTAATGACAATGACGACATTATAAATCTTGATGACGTTAGGAGATTAGCTTCCGAAGGCATTGAAAAGTCTGCGTGTTATGATAAAAGTCGTTTTGATAGTACAAAGGCAAGCGTGAATAGGTTCTCTGTCGGTGAATTCGTGCTTATTGAGAACGAGGAGCGTAATCAAACTAAGCTTGATGTAAAGTATAGGGGGCCATTTCAAATTGTTGAAGTGTTAGATGGCGATCGGTATGTTTTAAAATCTCTTGTTAACAAGCGTACTTACAAATACGCTCATGACCGTGTTCGGAAGATGCCCGAGGGCCAAGTACAAATTGAGATTGTAGACGAAATAGATGGTGAATTGGCATCACCTTAGTTTATGTAACCAGGTTCTCGGTTCAGTGGGTCGGAGACTGTACCAGAGTATCGTAGCCGTAGCCCGTTGGAAATCGGTATCTGCTCAATGAGTAGTCCGTGGGTACGCGGTAAGCGGTAGCTCTGGGTGGTATAGTCGGGTTTTACCTAGAAGCAAAGACCATAGAGTCAAGGGTTGACTCGGTATTCCCGTGGGGAAAATATTGTGTGTGTTGTTGACCATGAATGAGATACCTGAGGTTTTGTTTTCTTTTGTTAATGTAATGTGCTTGGTCTCGGTAATCTCGAAAATAGATAAGTTATAATTCGTAGATTAGGTTAGTTTTTTTTATTACTATTGGTGAATTGCTTGTGTAATAAACAGATTTTAAAGAGTCTAGTCCTTTTTAACTATCTCATCAGTCTTCATAAGAGTCAGGATTGGACGAACAGAAACTGTGCCAGAATTTTGTATTTTTCAGATTAACAACACACGAGGACGTGTGCATCGCAGAATGGCCGTGTCGCATCCGGTCATTAGTACGGACACGAACGAATCGCAAGCGCGCCACTAGCGACATTACGTGTTCTACCCACACCAACTGACAGCGCGCTTCTACAGAGTCGTGATGTTTTAAAGCCGCCGGCGAGGAGCACATTCAGTGTCTGATCGCATTGGAGTTAAGACGTCGCGGAACTGTACCCGATTCGTTGTGCCCAGTCATTATAATTAGTCATTTGTGATTTAATAAAAGTAGTGTATCGTACCCAGTGTATTTTCATTGCACGAAACCCATCTTCTGCCCACATGATGTCCGAATCTAATGGAATAAATCCTGACGATCCTACATGTATTAAATATCAACATACGTTACGTATGTATTTAATTAATAACAAGAACGTCTTATTCGAATGCAGAACTTGGTTGTTTTTTTATTTTCGATTACTCAACTCAATTTTGAGTAAATAGATAATTATTAAATAGACAAGCGTTGTGTCATCCCGCTTATCTTTCTTTTCTATGCCATCTGACAGTGACCGCGGTTTAGGTGTTGTCAGCGTCTTAAGCACTGGGGCATCACGACTAATAGTCGTGATACCCCGTGATGATGTGATGTCTGACGACGATTAGTCTAATCGAAATCTGTTACCAATGGAGAGCGACGAATGACCTGATTTTGGAAATACAAAGGCTTCTAGCATAAAGAAAATCTGACTTCAATACGTATCTTAAAAAATACTGCAGCAGACGCAGCCAAACAATACTCAAAAAAATATTTCGTACGTATAAACATGACCTATTTTCCTCCACATACATCGGAAAACCTTCCGCAAGTTGGTTCGAGACAATATTTACGTAAGTTAATGACTATGGTGTCTGCCTACCCCACAAATACGACGTGTATATGATAAATAAACAGAGTTATAATGGGACGTTCGTATCCGTATGTTTATAGGGAACTGTTGTTATTTTGAGTTTAAAATTTAATTATATTGCGTTGAGTTAGGAAGTTTGTTACTTATTTTTAACTTTTGTCTAGTGTGTCAGGAGAAATACATCATCATCTGCCTAGCCTTTTTAGGGTTCAAAGAACATAGTTTCACCATGTCCGTCTGTCTGTCTGTTTTAGGATACCATCCTAGCACGTAATGTGGGGATAATTTTTTTTTTTCTCGTCTATCCCATGGTGTGGGGTATCGTTGGATAGGCCGTTCAAAAATATTGCGGGTCTATGAACCACACTTTTCGATTCAAGGATCCGTTTGCATAACAATAATAAGCATTCAAGTGCAAATTTTTGCTAGAGTCAAGTGTCCCCCCCCCTGCCAGCTAAATGGTTGTTTATGGAGATGTGAAAAAAATCATGGCAGTAGTAGGTACATAATTATAATGACATTAAAAGGAAAACTATCACAACTAAGTGGGTTTTACAAGTTAACGAGTAATAGTCGACCAACTTAAATTTGCATTTGGAGAATTGACCGTGGCATATGTCGATGTATGGGAGAACATCTTTTTCAACTAAATTGTTAAGTTTGTTTTTGGGATAAAATCATCCCAACTTCCCAACTGCGGAACCCTTCATTGTGCGAGGTCCAAAACGCACTTGGCGGGTTTTTTTCTAACTATGTTGGGGTCGGCCTCCAGTATACCCGGATGCATTCTTTCCTAGTGCACCTATTTACTCTCAAGAAAAAATGTTCCGAATTTAGATATAAACTAGGCGGTCTAAGAGGAAACAAAAATGTTAAGATATATTATGTATTTAAAAGAAAAATAATCATAGGTCATCATCATCTGCCCCAGTTAAGTTAGGTAACCTTTTCCTAACTATGTTAGGGTCGGCCTCCAGTCTAACTGGATGCAGCTGAATACCAGTATTTTACATGGAGCGACTGCCTATCTGACCTCCATAACCCAGATACTGGGTAAAACGATACCCCTTGGTAAGACTGGTTGTCAAACTTTCGGGCTTCTGACGACCCCAAAGTAACAAACGCCAAAGATATACGAATGACAGCCAGTACTAACAGCTTAACGTGCTTTCCCAGGCACGGAGGGGTCTTGGTATGTAAAGATGCTCACCCGTCGACGGACCAGCTGCGGCAAGCGTAGCTTAACCTGATAGATCGATTCGTGCGGCTTTTATTACACAACCCTTAAAAAATAATATCAACCTGTAATACATCATGTTCAGATTTCAGAATATCAGTATTTCAGAATATCAGTATTTCAGTCCAGACTTCCTTACATTGTTCTCCTGTAATATAAAACAGAGATATTCGAGCTTGATATGAAAGTATATTTGCTTAAAAAGTCATACTATTATGTCTTGTTATTGTGTTATTTTATGCCTCTTATTACGTTGATTTTATATCACATTATTCATTGTTAAATAATTATGGATTATTAATGACCTAAAATCGTAATTTAGCTGCAAAACAATATTAAAATAATTTTAACTGTCAAACTCGCCGTCATGGCGCCACCTTTAATTATCCATCCCCATATTTAATTGTTTAAATTTATACTGTTAAATATTGAATACGTTATTATAAGATTATTATTGCAATACTATGATTTTTGTAATAATTATACCAAAGTATACATGAACTAGTCTTTTATTTTACACTTGCGATACCATTATACAGGATATTTGTGATAAAGGTGAGTTTTTAAGGGAAATATGAATTTAAACGTAAATCATGCACATGTAAAAATCTCACATACGTACTTACATAATTAGTGACACTTAAAACCCTGCCTCTATAGAATATTTGATTATAAACACATGAGGAGAGTTTTGAGTATAAATGTTCATGGCTATAAGAGTAGGGGAAGACCAAAGAAACGATGGATGGACTGTGTGAATGATGATATGGCTAGAAACGGGGTGACTACCCAGATGACAACTAATATAGAAGTATGGAAGAAAGGGGCATGTTGCACCGACCACTAATAAATTGGGATAAAATCAAAAGAATGATTTTTATAAACACTTGCCCTAAGAACATTCTTTAGTCTTGACAATGTTGCTAAAAAAGCAGGCAAATGTTTTCAAGCTGCTAGTTCCAGTATAAAGAATGACAGTGTATCCACTTACATAGGTTGTCAGGATCGATACACACTGATGCATATGCAAGTAGCCTCTCTGTAGTCAGTTAAGTGCCGTAGTTACGGTCAGTGACGTCACTGTAGTGTGGTTGTAGTTATTTTGTACTTTTACGAGTACTACCCAACTACGATGAAGCGTAAAGTCTATGGCCCGCTTGCACCACAATTCTAAGTAGGATTGAAATAGAATACTTTTATTCCAGACAAAGGCCATAACAATTTTACTTATACAATTTTTTTTTTTTGGGTGGGAAATCATCAAATAACTTCTCCCGCTCTGGGCAGAGCGGGAGGATGTGTCAGACTCTGGTTGGTGGTGGCATTTACAACGCCTCACACTGACATCACACAAAATCCTGCATCACACAAGCAGAGTTCACCGCATGACTCAGCATATATACAACTTCCCGACAGCAATCTTCGGGCAGTAGCCCAATAGACACAACATCCGTCTAGTCGATGGGGCCTCCCTTTAATATGGAGGATGAGTGAACTTTACACCCTGTTCCTCATACCTCTATAAACTTATAGTACACCCACATTTCGCCAGTTACAGAAGATAATAGAGCAATATTGTCCATCCTCTGGCTAATACCAGACAATACCCTGTTGTGTATACTCAATAGTTTGGCAAATGGCCCAACTAATGTAAAGTGGTTATCTAGTTATCGCCGTCTATAGACACCTGCAATACCAAGGGGTTTGCCGATGTATAGCCTACCTAACAAACTGAAATGTCTTTGCCGATAATTTTATCTTTTAATCTGGAACACCAGTATTTGGTGCCAGAAAGGCTTACCTACTCGATGTAGTTTCTCTTATTCTTAGGCCTCGTACACACGATGATGATCGGAACGATTGTTTACGGTAAAAACTCGGCATTACACGTGAATACCCCGCTGTTTATACCTGAGGGACAATTAAGAAAGGTCGCATATTATTCTTAGGCTCAATCTGTCAAAAATTGTATTTTTATGGATTAGGATTTTTGGATTACAAAAAAATTTAATTACGGGAATTGGTGTTCCGGTATATATTTACTGCGTGGTTTATACGATTATAAACAAATGCATTATGAAACTGCCATGTGACTCCAAAATTATTTAGTAAAATATTGTACTGATTGTGGCGGCTTCTACATCGCCATATCCGAACTAGGCAACACACTGACGTCACGCAAAATCCTGCATCGCGCAAGCAGAGTTTACCGCGCAACTAGCATATAATATACCCGTTGGGCAGGAGCCCACCAGACACGACACCCGTCTGGTCGAAGGATCTTACCCTTTCTAAGGAGGATGAGTTAACTTTACATCTTGTTCCTCATGCCTTATTATCGCCGTGTAAATAGAGAGGTGTAAGAGGAATACACGCGGTTTTCGAAAGTCTAAAATTATGCTATTTTCAAATCTCATGGAAGGTACCTAATTTGATTGGCAGTTGTTATTTTCGTCTACCGTTGGTTGAACTGTTTTGATTACAACACAGCGATTTGACAGCAAGTTAACAAAATTTTGTATTAATTAGCCTTTTACAAACCACAAAAAAGTTTATTCTTAGACATACCTACACCTTTCCAAGAAACTTTAACATGGAGCTAATTATGAAAATTCCATAAACATGTAGAAAACTCTTCAGATTTCGATACATAGCATGTTATAAGAACTTAGTTTATTACAAGCATATTATAATCCCGTGAAAGTTTCAACAATGCCGGGTGAAGAAGTGTCTAAAATTTAATAAAGCCAGCCGTATACATACTTAGGTATTTTTGGGAAAGATGTGAGGGTAACTGGAAGAGAGAGCGTGGTCTGATTGGGGGCGGAGCGTAGTTGAGTGTGCGTTTCGGTTGATAACATAACGTAACGTTGAAAATATCACGCCTGTATTGCCGAAGGGTTAGGCAAAGGTACGCCCACATTTCGCCAGTTAGGTGTACGTCCGATTTAATAGGGGATGAGATTGTTGCCATCAACCGGGTAAAATCCTGACAAGTTCCAACCCAATAACACTTTGCCCGACCCGAGAATCGAAACCAGGACCTCATGCTCAGCAGTAGAGCGTGCGATCACTATACCAACGAGGCAGTTTTGGTTGATCGGATCAATAATCAGTCATTACCAAAATTAAAGCTAATAATAATAATATTATCAATAAATTCGTATGGGTAAATTTATTTAGGCATTATTTAGAATTTTCAGCCTTAGGGCATTGTAAGAAACTTAACTGAATGCATTTAATTTTCGACAAATTCAGTTGATGTTTCTGAGCCCCTGACATTCCACGCTGTCCAGTCTATTTACACAGAGTCATATCTGACCACTCTAGCTTTCAGTAGTTCAATACAAGTCTGTATTTCAGTCTATCACAATACTGGTATTGTGCAGTATTCGTTTTTTGTAATATCGCAGCATCATGCTGAGATAGGACTCTTTTTGGCCTCTTCTTTTTTGTTTTCACTATTATGTTCTTAGAACATCTCTCTAAGATTATGTTAGTATTTTTTTTTATTGTTTTCATGATTTTGTTAGTTTTAATGTTCTTTTTTCATTGTTGTATTTCCTGTGCTTGTCCCAAATAAATATTTTTCTTTCTCTCTGTCTTCTATGGTGGAAGGTGTAACGTGGCGTTACACCTTCCACCAACCCTCTACATCCTTGTAACATCCCAGTCTTTCGGCTGTATACTCAAAACGTAATCTCGTAAACTGAGGCTGCAAATTCACCCCTCCCCACTCTTTCAGCCCCCCTCTCTGAGTATAAATAGCATCTTAGTAGTACAACTTCCTTCAGAAGACGTGAACATCTTTTAAATGAAGTCGACTTGATAAATGTTACGTACTTTATTAAGGAAACAGTTTTGAAGAATGAAACAAATTAATATTGTATTGCTTGCTGATATAGTTAGAAAATGATGATGGATTTATTGGGTACGTCTTTCATTGACTTAAATGTGCCCTGGCGGCTGGGAGTATGTCGTGCTCACTCTAATGTCTCATTTTGTCATTTTCATGTTCTCTCATCATTTTGAATCATTTAGGGGAGCTAATTGATCCAAAATGGTTGAGCTGAATGGTGCTAATCCATGCGTCGAGTTCGTGATCGGGCGCCGTCAGTAGAGACTGGTCATATCTTAGCTGCCACGGCTTATTTTAATTTATAAATTGTTTTTGGTTTTGCTAATATTTTTATTACGGACGCTTTTTCGTTTTGCATTGTTTTCACATGTTCGTTCGTCGTTCATCGTTTTCAATTTCAGATAAAAAATTAATTATGTAAACAACATTTGATTTAAAAGAGTGTCCGTGGAGTTTCTTGCCCGTTCTTCTCCATAGGTACCTACTACGCTTTGGATTGGGCAACTAGCTTCATCTTTCTGACTGACCGACCCCTTGACATTTCAAAAGTGCCTGTAATTGGTTTATTTGAAATAAATGCTGTCGGTTTGTGTTTGAGTTTGATACAAACGAAACAACGAATCGGGACCACGAATTTACATCATCGTTCTGTTTCTTTCAAAAGTTTGAAGAAGAAACATACAGATTTATGTATTAAATAAATGTTTAGCGTTAAACGTATATGGTGAATCGTGGTGCAAATAGACCAAAATATTAGTGTGGGTCTGGCTAACTGTCTCGTAAATAAATGTTCTGTCAAATATCATGAATGGCTATCGGTAGTAAAAAGTACCGCTGAAATTACACAAGATGGTTTAGGGGTTTCAGTTTATTTTTTTTACATAATTGTTTGTGCGTTCGCACTCATAAAGTGCCTCATGCAAAAAACCCAATACGATACTCGGAATCACGTTTTGTAAACGATACAAAATATAGTTATTACATACATAACATAGGATCAAGCCTGTTTTACGGAACGTACTACCGGGATTAAAAAGATACGAAGTGATCGCATATCTCATAGCAGAGGAAAAGGTCATTGACTCCCAGCGCTGCGCCGGCCGCGGTCAACAATGATTATTTTGTTACGCATAATTTTGAATCTGTGATATCTTTTAAAGTATTCATTTAAATTACATGATGACAAGGCATATTTTAATCTAAATTAAATGCCCAATTTAAATAAAATATTTTATTGGATAAGAAATAATAAAATACCGGTTAAAATAGCTACGGAAATGAAAATATAAAAAATTCAGAAAAATATAAATGGTTACTGTGGGTCATCCTTAAAAGATAGATACATGCTATCGCGGACTTTTTTGTTGAACATTTTAAGATGTACATCTTACATATTAAAAATCAAAACATGTATTTTATGTATCTTGTACGCTTTACACGGCGTTCGCCAGTAAAGCTCCCAGTCAGCATGTTTTTTTTCCGATATCTTCAACAATAATCGTCATATTTCAGTCAATTTACATAAAACCTTAATAAACGATACACTTAAACCATCGTCATGAATCACTCCGACCATTGGTGAAAACCATTTGAAAACCCGTTCAGTAGTTTTTGAGTTTATCGCATTTAAACAGTAGCGGGCGCAGCGGGGGGACTTTGCTTTATAATATGTAAATATATTCCCAACAAAAAGATTATTACAAACCGATTGAATAATTTCCGTACTACACACTTCAATCCGCTTAATAACTGCTTTAGTTTACTTCCTCATACAATATCCTAGACTGTTAGAAAATCTAATAGAATTTTCTAGGATATAATTAAGATACAAATATAGCAAAAAACAAACCGTGCACCCGATCGGATTTCCATCGAAAAAAATTACGAACTCCATAGAACTTTCATCCCCAAATTAATCCATTTAGGGATGTTCCCCTCCCCTTTACGTGATGATGGCAAATATATTGTAATTAATCAGGCTCAAATCTAGTCTTGCCCGCTATAATTTTGCCCAACCCTGGGACCAAATTCAGTTCCCACGCTCAGCCAGCAGTATGACAGACTTCTGTTTTTTTTTTTGCTATTAATAACAATATATCGGTTCGAGGTGGCGCGGGAAAAGAGTTCCTGGAAGGACTTGGGGAGGTCTTTTCCCAGCAGTGGGACAGCATAGGCTAAGGAAAAAGAAACATTAACAAACCATGCACAGCCTAGCTCTTAAGTATAGAAACATGAAAATTTTTTACAATTCATCCCCAGAGGAGAGGAGAGGAGGCAGACCCCATTGGGCACACAGCTTGTGTTTATATTTAACATCTAAAATCCTATTTGCTGATCCTTCAAAGCCTCAGCTTATGCAGGTAAGCCGGCCGACTAACCAATATAACTGTTATTTCTTACCTGACTTTGGTAAACATAACTTTGAAGGCTTTACTTTAATGAGTCCTTGTATTTAAGTAAGGATTAGATTCTAACTTACGTAGTGTGATCTAGAAATAACTTGGTTAAGCTGGGAAGGTATAAGTTTAAAATAAGGGCTGAGATTACAACGGTGTGGTTTACTTGCCTTATTTAGGAGTTACAAGTTATGAGATGGGTGAATAAAGTTAAAAGTAATATAAGTTTCTTTAAAGGTAAATGGAGCGGTGGTGGCCCAGTGGTAACGGCCGCGACTTACGAATTGTAGGTCGTGGGTTCGAACCCAGACAGGCGCTTTACTTTGTGTAAATTATTTCATCACCACTGCTCGCAAAACGGTGAAGGAAAACATCGTGAGGAAACCGGCATGTCCTAGAACCAAAAATTCGAAGACATGTGACATCTACCAACCCGCACTGGGCCCGCGTGGTGGATTACGGCCCACTCCCTCGCACAGAGAGGAGGCCTGTGTCCCAACAGTGGGAACATTATAGGCTGATTATGTATGTATGTAACAGGAAAATTAAACACAGTCTAGTGGTAACAGACACGACTTTTGAGTCTTTGGTCGTGAGTTTGGACTCAGGTCTAAACTTTACTTAGTGCAATTTATTGCTTAAAGAAAACATCGAGAAAGAACGAGTAGCTACCAGAACCACTAATTCAAAGATATATATTATGGCATCCACCAACCGGCACTGACGGCCCCCTCCTTCTCAGAGAAGTGGCCTGTGTCCTTGCAGTGGGAACGTTATAGGCTGAATATGCTACTCGGTTGGTACCTTCAAATGCGACTTAATTTTTAACAGCTAAGCTGCGGGTGTCATGTAAACATAGAATGAAACGTTAATATGTTTCATTCTATGTTTACATGACAGCGACAAAATTACATAGGAGTTAACGTTCTTCTGGATGCGAGAGAAAGATGACGAGTGACGAAATCCAACATCGTTGTATCGGTCCACAAATAATTGAAAAGATAGATATATAGAGATATTTTGTGCTCAGACGTTTCACTCCGAGTAAAAGATGTGGAATGAAAGACAAAAATGAAGAAATTGTGAAGCGTCTGATACTGGTTTAAAGACTCAGTCTAAAATTAAGTTTCGATAAACCTCCGTGATCTTTTAAATAAGCTGATAATTTATTATCCTTCAAAATAAATGAGCGATTTTCTTTTACGCCCACTGATTAAAATGAATATCCAGTGTTTTGTAAAATAAATAAAAATACGAGTAAAACAAACTTTTACATGTATTGTATACTGTAATTAGCTAGTTTAATCATGATAAAGGTTTAAATGCGATCAATTTTATTCGATAGATATCGTGTAACTGGTAGTCGCTCCAAGTAAAATACTGGTCTGATCCCGTCTCTATCTCAGGAAAACGCAGAAAATCTCGTACTCTGTTTGCAATACAGTTAAGGGTCTAAAAACGTGCTTCTCTCAAAAAATTTATACATTCCAAGGTTCCCATCTATATAATAAAATTAATCGCATTACCACGATAAAGTGATGTAAGAGTGCTCTAGTTGAATGGCTCCTTAACTTAGATTATAAAACAACTGAGGAGTTACTGACTCATCCAAAATGGCCGTCCCTCTAATTTACTCATAATATTTTTCGCTTTTTTCCATTTCTTTTTTATTGTGTTTTATAGTTTTTTACTTTGATTTAGTTTTTAGGTTTTAATTATTATTTACATTTGATTTATTTTGTTATGCACACAGCTCCTTTTTACTGTATATATATATTTTTGTATAATCATGTTTAAACTCACCCTGGTGATCAGGTTTTCCTAATGCAGATGCAGATGCACCAGTCTCTCACAAACTTTATCACGTAGTTTTTAAGCTTGTTTTATATATTTGTTATGTCATTGTTTGTGAAGAGAAAATAAAAAATAAATAAATAAAATTATTTGACTAGTGTTCAGCTGCATCCTTTTAGACTGAAAACCGATCACAACATAGTAATATTAGTTGAATGTTATTTTATTTTAATTGATTTCGGTGCAATGATTTTATGTAAATATATTGTAATTTGTAATTTGTAATGCTTATCTCTAATCTTTTTTATTCATTATGTGTATTGTGTTTAGTTTCTATGGGTGTAATTTATGGACTTGAAATAAATGGATTTATAATTATTATTATTATAGTTTTTTTTTTTTTGAGGGTGGGAAATCATCAAATAACTTCTCCCGCTCTGGGCGGAGCGGGAGGGTGTGTCAGACTCTTACTGACTAAAACCCACCCGTATTCCTTCCTGTTGCCTGTGTTGCGGGGGCCTCGGTGACCCATAAGTACCTTCCCGCGACCCCGGCAGGCATCGGCCCTAGTGGACCCCTACTATATGTGCTGACGACATCTCTTTGAGGCGCGCGTGGAATACGACGCGCCGTCGACCCGGGCCTGGTCCTTACCGGACGGTGAGCTACCCATTGCTCACCGTCCGCAAGCCCGCGCCTACGGTGGCCGGAAATCCGCCCGGGATTCCCGACGCCCTGGGCGTCTCCTGCGGCGGTTAGGGGCGAGAGGGCGCGAAACTTGCCTTTCCCTCAACCGTCCCGCCTCCTCCTTCGCGAGCATTACTGCTTCGCAGAAGGAGGTGACGGCTGCCCATGCCCTCTCGCTCCGTACCATGGCCTGAACCAGGGCCGGACGCGAGAGGTCTCTGCCGCCGATCGCCTCCACGAGGACACGGCGGTGCTCTGCCCAAGCCGGGCAGACCTCCACCGTATGCTCCACCGTGTCCTCCGGGATTATTATTATAGTTGGGAAAAGGATAGGAAGATGTTTTATGAAGGTGTTGTTTGGTCTGTAATATTTGTATGTGTGCGTCTTTGATTACAAAACTACGTAAACATAATTGTGTGTTAAATAAACTATAGAAAAGAAAACGTTTCCTTAAGTGTTTCCTTAATCACAAACTAAGTTGATAACACGTTAGTGAGTTGCATCGTGAACGGGCCGCCATTGCCTAGCGTGGCTGTGACATTCTGGCTACTCTTTGGTGACTTGAATTGTAACACGTTAATTTTGAGTAAAGACCCGTACCACAAAAAGAAAAAAACGGTACCATTATCGTCGTCTGCCTGTCTGTCTGTCTGACCGTCTGCCACAGCCGATTTTCTCCAAATCTACTGGACCGATTACACATTTGGTACACATAATATGAATTTCTGTGACTGTGACACGGACGTGTAGCGGAGGTAAATTAGAAGAAAAAAAGTTCTGCAAACTGTCCCCTGTGAATCAAAATAATGAAATGTGACTATGCCACCTACCCTAAAAAAACAATACATTCTAACAGTAGTAAGCGATCATACACTTTAGGGCAAAGTGAATATATACGACCACGGCCATCCTCTGAACATCACTATGAATATGTATTAAATACATTAAAATATATTATGTGTATGTTGTTTACCTAATAGTCGATGAATATTGAATAGTTTGTACATAACAATTAATTTCGGATGGGAATATTTTCTTGTTCAATACTTTTTAGAGCGTGCTTTTTCAGTAGTCGGGTTTTAGTTTTTGAACTCTTTGGTGACTTGAGTAACACGTTAATTTTGAGTAACGACGTGGAAAATCGTCCTTATTTTAACCCGAAACTACTCGCGCCATAATACTTACATTATCAATCTCGCAAGGTCTGATGGACCCCGATTTTTGATTACTAATAAAAACACTGAATTCTAGAAAAATCTGCTACTGATATATGACTGCTATCGGAAGACGTAGCGTTGGAAGGCCTCCTACAAGGTGGACCGATGACCTTGTGAAGGCCGCAGGAATCCGCTGGATGCGGGAAGCACAAAACCGGTCGAAGTGGCGGTGCTTGGGGGAGGTCTATGTCCAGCAGTGGACGTCTTTCGGCTGAAATGATGAATGATGATGAATGATGATATATAATTAAAGGTAACATTTAAGCAGCTGTCGGGAAGGAAAAGGCGGTAGACGTAAAATTCTCAGAAATATGAATGCTTAAATACCAACCGGGGTCTGTCAGGCCCCGCGCGAGTAATTAAGGGTTAATAACGGCCAACTTGGGACAAACTACTTTAAAAGTTTTAACTTTTAGCGTGTTTTTAGCGGCATATTGTAGACCTTGATTTATTATGTATCGACTAAGACTTGTCAACTGGACTTGGTAGAAGTTCAAGTTCCACCAGTTTTCATCCATCGCTTGGACACAATCATCACGCTTGTGTTCCCAGAAGGGATAGACAGAGGTCGATAGTACTCAAACATTTTACTACAGTTCCCTCTTAAGACGCTGACAACACCTAAACCGCGGTCACTGTCAGATTGCATAGAAAGGAAAGAGAAGCGCGATGCCACAACGCTTGTAATTTATTGTAAAATATTAAGCAATTAACTATTTACTGAAAATTGAGTTGAGTAATCGAAAATAAAAAACAACCAAGTTCTGCATTCAAATAAGACGTTCTTGTTAGTAATTAATATGTAACGTGTGTTGATATTTAATACAGATATTTTGGATTAGAACCCAAGGTAAGAGGTTAGTTTAACGTTAATTTGTATCGAGATTTTTTTTCAAAACGTGTTTTGGTAACAACCAAGTTAATAATAATAATAATATTTATTTATTTCCAAGTATATGGTACATTGAGATCTTAAATTAAACATAGATTCACATATACTACCATTGCTGGTGTAGAAAAATGAAATAAGCTAAGTGCATGCAATAATATGCTTATAGACATTACGAGTACAATAAGAGTTATAATAAATTATTGAAATTGTTTATTAATTTATATTTTTAGTTTGATACAATATTAATAATTTAGATTAATTGAATTGGATTATTTGTAATGTCAAAATATTAAATCATGCCAAAAAAAAAAAAACAACATAGTTCCATAACAAAAAAAAAAAAAAAGTTATGTCAAAAATCAAAGTTCTAGTATCAAAATATTTAATTATAATGTCAAAATACTAATAGCGTAGAATATTAATTACAATGTCAAAAAGAATGATTTAAAAATTCATTAACGGAATAAAAACACATATCTAAAAGCCAAGTAAACATTTTACATTTGAATTTAGTTATTGGTAACATTCTCAAGCCAGGTGGTAATTTATTATAAATTTTGATTGTCATACAACTGGCATTTCTGCTGTATAGTTCTGGGAAACATGTTCAAAATTGACATATATTTTTTCCTCTACCACAAACTATATAGATTTGGCAATTTTTTTTCTTAAGAGAAGCCAATTTTGATCAATTGGGTCTTGTCAGCGCCTTAATAGGTGGCGATCTTATTGTCATCATCCGTGCACAGAGTCCAGGATGCTTTTGAGGCTAATGGGAAGCCCAATAATACTTTGTCCAACCTAGGGATCTGACCCAGGACATCACACTCGGCAGCTGAACTTGATTAATGTCTTTTTTAACAATATGTTATGTTGTATATATTGAAGATTTATGTACCTCCTTTAAATAATTTAATGTTTAGTAATATTTTCAATTGTTTATTAAAATGAGCACGTCAGTTAGATATTAATATTTGCATGCCAAAATGTGGCGAAATGTGTCAGGATTATTTTTTGACGTGAATACGTTTTTGCATTTGCTTCCATAGTGGGAGGCAATTCTGAAAATTGATGATTACAAAAACCCCCCATTCAGTTTGGTGTTGCATATCTATCATCATCATTCATCACCCTCCTGCCCTTATCCCAATTTATTAGTGGTCGGCGCAACATGTCGCTTTCTTCCATACTTCTCTATTAGTTGTCATCTCGGTTGTCACCCCCTTTCTAGCCATATCATCTTACATACATATCTATGATCTACATCCAAAATGTAATTACACTAATCGATAGCTATAAAGGATCAAAGAAATCGTTACAAAGAAAATATTACCCATTAGGTACACGTATTCACGTAAAACACACGGCCGTGTCCACGACACAGCTACAACCCAATTTTTTACCGCCATTTGTAGGTATAAAGTAGGTATCGTTTCCAACATTTATATCTGTAATTTTGATGGTACATAATAAAGCGTATCCTATTCTATTCATATAATGGGGACACAGGCCTCCTCTCTGTGAGAGAGAGTGGGTCGTTATAATCCACCACGCGGGCCCGGTGCGGGTTGGTCGATCTTTGTAGATATTTTGACTAGCGACAGAACAGAATTAGTGCCACACATTTAGCGCAAATTTTGACTATGAAGTTACTAAAAGCCGAAGTTCACGAAGTTTTGACAGCCACTTCTCATGTTAATCAGGTGGTTTTTTCAAGTGTTCTGCATTTGACGGCGGGACAAGGCTTAATTTGTACATACACAGCTCGTGTACTAAGTGTACTCTCTGAATTAGTGATGTAGATGTATCGATAAATTGAACAAAAATCTAATTTATCGACACTTACTTTCAAAGCCATCAAAATGAGATTTGGCTTTTGTGCCGCAATAGTATGATAGTCTGGTATAGATATATTTTTTACAGGACAACAGCCCAACGGTTGTGGTTTTAGACTGTGCAAGCAACACATCATGGAATTGTGCATTTGACAGACTGTCGACGAGTGATGATGCTTGAGTACCTACGGCGTCACACTTGACAGTCACTTGTCAGCTTCACTTCACACAAACTGCCATTTTGCTAGGACAGGCATTGCTATGGTAGTTTCTCTTTATCTGCATGAACTATTTTCTTATTGGTAATGACATTATTTAACAAAAATAACATTCTAATAATACTAAACTTAGTTGAAAAACTTATCAATAATAATAGTGACATGCAACCCACATTAATTTGGTAGCAATCGTTGATCAATTAAGGGTTAGGCAGAGGTGTACCTATAGTACACTCATATTTCGCCAGTAATGTTTAAGTTTCGTGAGATAAGATAAGATAAAATATTTATTATTTGTAAAACATGAGTACATTACAATTGATTTGTAAATGGTCTGTAATGGTCATGGTCTTAAAATAAAATTTAGGCTCTCAATGTTTTGCCATAAAAGGGAAAAGTCGTATAATAGGGGGCAAGCATAGTGCTATTAACCGGGCACAACTGAGAAAATCCTGATAAAAAACCCAACAACACTTTGCCCAAACAAAAACATTTTCACTCTACAAAATAAATCAATGAAAGAACAACAATCCACACTGAAATAAATTCAATTAACATAAATTCCGGATTATTATTATTGGATTTTATCGATATAACCCAACACTACACGTCAGCTTATCACAATATGACAGAATTAAGTGCTGACTATTATTTTAGAGAGAATGTTCCGGTAATTGGTTATCACTAATTAACAGACACTAATAATGATACGTGCGTAGGATCTATAAAGTGGTTTTGGGATATAGATTGGGTTTCTAACTTTAATTAAGGGCTGATTTCTATGTATTATTATTATTATTCTATTTATATTTCTATTTCTTAGCCATTTAAACTAAAATTAACAATCCCTTGTAGGTTTATCTTTGCCGATTTTGATGTGGTATTTGCTTAAAACATGCTTCAGAAGATTTATTTATATACATACAGAAACTCACGCCTTCTTCCCATGGGGGTAGGCAGAAACTGTAGAACGCCACCTGCTACATGCCATATAGAAGATTTAGACTGGTAAAATTGTCTGCATTATATAAAACTATAGATCAATATTAAGCAATACCAAATTATACAATTAGTAAAAAAAAAATATTCATTGTGTTCGGCCTTTTTTTTTTTTTTGATGGGAAATCATCAAATGACTTCTCCCGCTCTGGGCGGAGCGAGAGGGTGTGTCAGACTCTTACTGACTAAAACCCACCCATATTCCTTCCTGTTGCCTGTGTTGCCAGGGGCCTCGGTGACCCTTTAGTACCTTCCCGCGACCCCGGCAGGCATCGGCTCTAGTGGACCCCTACACTTGTGCTGACGACATCTCTTTGAGGCGCGCGTGGAATACAACGCACCATCGACCCGGGTGTTCGGCCCTTTAACACCGATTTAATTTTGCTCACATTTTGGCATGTTATACATTCACTTCTATAAAAATAAATTACCTACGTCTTATCTTCTAAAATCAATAACACAGGTAACTTCAATAAGAAATAGAGGTATTCAACTACATCCAGTTAGACTAGAAGCCAACCCCAACTAACTTCAATAAGATATCTAAGTTCTCTATCTAAGATCTCAAATTAGAAAGTTTATTTTAAAAAGTTACTAAAAATATAATTTTAAGTTCATTTTTCACCTGACAATATTTCTGCAATGGTTTCAGGTCAGTAAGTAATTTTAACAAAAAACGTTCAGAAACTTTGCTGCTAAAAGCCTAGTTCTTCAGCTGAAACATTACGAGGCTCTTTCAGGGATGCAAATATGAGAGGCTGCATTATACGCCGGCCATTTTGTAACCATCAAGATAAATGAAAGCCAACCTTAGGCTTTATGCCTCACTGGTCTTTTAAGAGCTCGCGTTTTTAAAGTACCTTATGTAAGGAAGGAAGGAGTAGTTTGTTCCTAGGAAGTGCTTATAAGCATAGCATAAAATGACGACTGTATTTTCTGAAGGGTTAGGCAGAGTACACCCACTTTTTGCAAGTTATGATTTTCGTTCGTGGATTGTAAATTATTTATTAGGTGATTTTTGATGGATCCTGTTGCTGGATGGTACTGCGGTGGTGGTGATTAATACCTGTAACAATGAAATAAAATTAATTAGTAGAGTTTATTTATTTATTGATGTTATAAATATGGTGTACAGGGTAAGACAGGCAGGTTTATATTACGAAAAATGCATTTTAAAAGCACGCACACGCATTTTTGTATTTTTCATAGATACAAATTCGCTTGCATTTTTAACCTTCTCTCTAAAACGTTATAACAATAAATATTCATATTTTAATTTTAAAACGCATCCAAAAGTGGAAACCTTCGTAAAGGCATGTTTTCATACAATTGCTACGCTCCACGGTTAAACCTAAAAAACTCAAACCATACAAACAATAAAACACTTCCCACAAAATAAAAGTAACACCAACAAAGAAATCTTCCCGCAATCCTTGATAACAACCTCTAATACCGTCCACTTAGCATTTTTGTAAAAAACCTCATCTACATCGTGATAGCCAAAGGGTTGATAAAAGAAAGAATGGGGATGACAATCAAAAATGTTATTCCGCGAGTAAGTACCGGCCGGGGACCACCGGGATGCTGTCGAGATAACGGGGACGTACGGGCGGGGAGGACGGAGCACTGAGATAGTTTCTGAAACTATTATTCATTTTTGATAGCACAAGAATATTTTGATATAGGTAAGTATTTTTGTGTAGTGTTATGTGTATCGCTCGCTACGGGATTTTGTTTGGCAAAGCGGCAGTGTTTTTTATGAAGTTACATAACATAACATAACTTAACACAGGCCTGTTTTCCCCGAAGGGATAGGCAGAGTTGTACGTACATACAAGGTGTCGTTTTGCATTCTCGTCAAATTTCAGGAGGCTGCTATGAGAGACTTATATAATTAAATAATATTACGATATCTGCTCAATACCCCAAACAATACATACCTACTTGTTTTTTTAGTTATTTAAGTTTGACAGAATTATAGAATACACCACTTTCACAGAACAGAATCACCCCGTTGCATGTGCGGTAGTGTGTGTGTAAAAGGGCAGTTATAGTGCGGTATCACACGGACTGCGTTTTAACATGCGTGTCCCACACATGCCAATTTCCGAAAATTCGAAAAAAAGCCTGCTTATTTTGTTATTGATTCGTGTCGAGAATCATTAGCATAGTTACCTCCTTCAATTTGACGAGAATACAAAACGACACCTTGTATACTACACCCACATGTCGCCAGTTATGTTTAAGCCCCATGTAATAGAGGGCGAGCCTACTGCCAAACCGGGCACAGAACCAGGCTCAGGGCTTCTACAGTATTTTTATTTCTCTAAGCGACGTGCGCTGTGAATGTGTGCGTGAAGACGAGAAGCGTCAGTACATAACACACACACACACTTCCGACTTCGCCATTGTCTCGAACACACACATTCGCTGCGTGTTTGTAAACTTGCTGACCACTAGTAAAGCACGTCGCTTCATGAGATAAAAATACTTTACTCAGAAATTTCTGATGAAAAATCCAATAAAACTTTACCCGTCCTGGGCATCGAACCCAAAACGTCATGCTCAGCAGGAGTGCTTGGAACGACTAGACCCACGAGGCAGTCATGTGATTTTATGTGTTAAAAACACTGGGTATAATTCAGGTACTTCAAAACGTAATCTACCTAGAACTCATCAAAACATCGACAGTAGTTTGCAGAATACCATGAACGCAGCATTAGCGATCGCTAGCTTGGTATTTGTTTGTTGGAATCCACGAGGAGGATCTGTGTATAAGCTTAATGGCTATTGTATTGTGTATTATTGATCGTACATTTGCACAGTGAAATGGGGTCTTAATTATTGCAAATAATCTTCTAACTGGTGAACGCATAATTATGATATGCCTATCTATTCATGTATAAACAAAACACTACGAAAGTTGCAATTTAATAATTGGAACTATAAAGATAGTTGAAAGAGCAATTAATACGCTTAATGGTGATCATCGTACGAAAGTCCCAACAATTTCCTAATTCGTTCACTCATGATTCTCTTCTCTTCATTACCAATTTATTTGGGGTCAGCGCAACTGTTTTTTGTTTCATTCTTCTCTATTAATCTTGCCTCGGTAGTCCCGTTTCTAGCCAAATCATCTTTCGCACAGTCCATCTATCGTTTCCATGGTATTCCTCTACTCTTATACCCATCTACATTTATACTAAAAACTTTCCTCCACATTTTCATTCCTCCGCATCACATGCCATACCATGTCAACTGATTTCACACAACTTTTTTCCTAATTCAGCCTTCCATTTTCCAAGCCCGTATGTCCCAAAGATAAGGCGCGCTTAAGTCCCGTCGGATCTAAAGTCTTCTGTGTATTTTTCACAGCATAATTTATACCATGTTGCACGGTTTAACCCTTTTTGCACTATTCCGTGAGTATTGCAACATTTTGTATACTCCGAATACGGAGTTTTATTAGAGGTCTGCCTTATCTTTTTATTGTGGGGAAAAAGATGCATTTTTAGGGTTCCCTATCTAGAAAACGCACGTAATGTGGGGATGATATTTTTTTTTGTCTCGTCTTTCCTATGGTGTGGGGTATCGTTGGATAGGCCGTTTAAAAATATTTGGTCTGGTACACCACTTTTCGATTTAAGTATCCGCTTGCGTAATATTAAGCATTAAAGTGCAAATTTTTGTTAGTCATTTTTCCCCCTCCCCCTGCCAGCTAAATTGTTGTAAATGGAGATGTGAAAAAATGCATGGCAGTAGTACATATAAAGAAATTGAAAGGAAAACTAACACGGGTAAGTAGGCTTCACAAGTTAGAGAGTAATAGTCGACCAACTTAAATTTGCAGTTGGAGAATTTACCGTGGCATATAACGATGTATGGGAGAACATGTTTTTAACTATAATGTTGTTTGTTTTTGGGATAAATTCATCCAAACTTCCCAACTACAGAACCCTTCATTGTGCATTGTCCGACACGCACTTGGCCAGCTTTTTTTTGATGTTTGGGAAAATTTGGGGTACGGTCAATGGTTTGTTTATGCCTGAAGCTGTTTTCTTGGTAATGTAGCTGAAGCTGTAGGGGAAATTTGAATATGTAGTAGTTGGATCGGTGCCTTGGTCGAGATAGCGATTGTGTATATAAGACAGAAAGAAAGAAAGAACATACGTTTATTTGCGGTAAACTTGACGCAAAGAAAGAACACAAACACGAAAAAGAACAAGTTGGGGGAAAGAAAATAGGCGTCACATCCACGCAAAATGGCCATCGCTCAGCATAATGCTGCGACCCTATGCCAGACAGAGTTCTGTCAACCGGTGCAGCATACAATGAAAAATATAAATAAGAAATAAGATAAATACAAATACTTAATTTTAAATGTTTATTTATATATAATATTTAAAACGGCAACATTCCGTTCCGTCGGCAACGACGCACGCGTCACCACCGGCTTTAAGTAATACGACTATTTCATTGACGTTTTGACATACTGCTTACATAATAACTATCATGGGGCATTATGTAATAAATGTTACTGTTTTTGTAAACAGTTTTTGTGAACTTTGTGTTGGATGGTGTAGATGACAAACTCGGTAACTTATAGAAGATCAATCATCAATGTGCCTGCTCTGCTTGAGCCGACTGGCATTGTCAGAGATGATTGCAAAAGACCTGATGGTGTGTCTTTGGTCCCGTGGAGTTTGGGACGGATGCTTGTGTGGGACGCTACCTGTGTAGACACACTGGCACCGTCCCACCTCCAACGGACTACTTCTAAAGCGGGTGCAGCGGCAGAAAATGCCGAAAATCTGAAAGTTATTAAATATGGAGGCCTTGGCAGAGATTACAACTTTGTACCCTTTGGCGTCGAGACCCTCGGTCCGTGGGGTCCCAGTGCGCTTAAGTTATTTGCGGAAATCCCGAAACGTCTAGTTGATGTAACTGGTGACCGAAAAGCTGGCGGCTTTCTCGCGCAACGAATCAGCATGCAATTCAGCGAGGAAATGCCGTCAGCATCCTCGGTACAATGCCCCGAGGGCCTTTTTTAAGCTTAACTTAGTTTTAATTTAATTTAGTTAATGTTAATAATCATCTTGTAATTTGGTTATGTAAATAAATATTATTAAGTTATTTCAAATCACAGATCAATGACAAAATATTAAGTGTGAAATAATTATTACTGAAAATTATATTGACAATTAACACTTATTACAAAACAAGTATATTGACTGCCTCGCTGGTCTAGTCGTTGCAATCGCTACTGCTGAGCATGAGGTCCTGGGTTCGATTCCCGGGTCGGGCAAAGTTTTATTGGGTTTCTCTATCTGGAATTTATCAGTAGCAGCCCGGAGTCAGGATTTGTGCCCGGTTGATGGCAATAGGCTCGCCCCCTATTACATGGGACTTAAACATAACTGGCGAAATGTGGGTTTACTACAGGTACACCTCTGCACAAGCCTTCGGGGAAACAAGGCGTGATGATGTATATGTAAATATATATTTAGATTTATGCCTCGTGATTAAAATTAATTTTATTACTTTTAAATAAATTTAATATTATTGTGTATTTTTTCCAGTAAATTGCTGATATTCTAGAAGTATAAACTATATTATAAGAAAGGGCAATTTTATTATAAGTCGTGCCTTTTTTTTTTTTGAGGGTGGGAAATCATCAAATAACTTCTCCCGCTCTGGGCGGAGCGGGAAGGTGTGTCAGACTCTTACTGACTAAAACCCACCCGTATTCCTTCCTGTTGCCTGTGTTGCGGGGGCCTCGGTGACCCATAAGTACCTTCCCGCGACCCCGGCAGGCATCGGCCCTAGTGGACCCCTACTTTGTGCTGACGACATCTCTTTGAGGCGCGCGTGGAATACGACGCGCCGTCGTCCCGGGCCTGGTCCTTACCGGACGGTGAGCTACCCATTGCTCACCGTCCGCAAGCCCGCGCCTACGGTGGTCGGAAGTTCGCTCGGGATTCCCGACGCCCTGGGCGTCTCCTGCGGCGGCTAGGGGCGAGAGGGTGCGAAACGTGCCTTTCCCTCAACCGTCCCGCCTCCTCCTTCGCGAGCATTACTGCTTCGCAGAAGGAGGTGACGGCTGCCCATGCCCTCTCGCTCCGTACCATGGCCTGAACCAGGGCCGGACGCGAGAGGTCACTGCCGCCGATCGCCTCCACGAGGACACGGCGGTGCTTTGCCCAAGCCGGGCAGACCTCCACCGTATGCTCCACCGTGTCCTCCGGGCGATCCACACAGTGGTGACACCCGGACGTTTCCTTCCGCCTTATCCGACACAGGAACCTCCCGAAACTGCCGTGTCCGGTGAGGACCTGCGTCAGGCGGAAGGTGAGGACGCCGTGGCGCCTCTCCAGCCACTCCTCAAAGAGGGGACTTATCGCCGCAATCGTGGCGTGCCCAGCACTGGGTTGCGACAACCGTACTTTCCATGACGCCATGAGATCCCGCCGGAGCTCCGTCCGCTGTGCCGCGATTTCTCGCGGCAGCGGACTTACGCCCCGGCGTTTCGCCTCCTCGCGCCACTCCCATACGTGCGCGAGGACTTTTGCCTCCAGATCCCATGGCGGCAATCCAGCAAGGAGGCTCGCTGCCTCACAGGAGACCGTGCGGTCTCCTCGGCTCACAGGAGACCGTGCGGTATCCTCGGACCATCCGAATGGCCATGACCCTTTGGGCCGCGCTCAACCGGCGGGCTGGCCGCAGCGCCAGAGAGCGCGCCCATACAGGAGCCCCGTAGAGGGCCATGGACCGCACGACCCCCGCGTAGAGCCTCCGGCAGTAGGCGTTTGGACCCCCTAGATTGGGCAGGAGCCGCTTCAATGCAGCGCCCGCCCGCTCCAGTTTGGGAGCCAAACGTCGGAAATGCTCCACGAAGTTCCACCGGCTGTCGAGGACAAGTCCCAGGTACTTCATCGTCGGCTCGACGCCGATAGAAACCCCTCCTACCGTTATTTGGGACCCCAACGGTGGCGCGTTCCGAGGACCATGAAAACACATTGCCTCGGACTTGTGCAGGGCCACCTCGAGTCCCAATTGCTGGATCCTTTCGACGATTGTCGCAACCCCGCGTGCCGCTAATTCGGCCGCCACCTGGTGCGACCTCCCCTGCGCCAGGACCAACGTGTCGTCAGCGTAGCACACTACGCTGACGCCGCTAGGGAGGTCGGCGCGCAGCACCCAGTCGTATCCGATGTCCCACAGATGCGGCCCCAGGACCGATCCCTGTGGGACACCGCACGACATCTCTTACCGGTTCCACACTCCCTGGTGACCGGGGTAGATGACGGCCCTGTCCGTCAAATAGGGCTCGACCACACGACAGAGGTAGGTCGGCATCCGGTGATACCGGAGTGCCTCCCTGATGCAACTCCAGGGCAGGGTATTGAAGGCATTGGCGATGTCTAGAGACACCGCCAAGACGACCCCACCCTGGGCAACAGCATTCCCCGTCGTCAGGGCTCGCACACGCATGATGGCGTCCACCGTAGAGCGCCCTCTGCGGAAACCAAACTGGCTCTCCGCCAAATCCGGCTCCACCCGCACCAGCTGGCTGACGAGGCGGTCTGCAATGACTCTTTCAAAGATCTTGCCCACCTCGTCGAGCAGCACGATGGGCCGATAAGCGGACGGAGAGTCCGCAGGGCGCCCTGCCTTCTTTATGAGGACCAGTTTCCCCGTCTTCCAGCGAAGCGGGAACTGGCCCCTCTCCATGCATGCGCTTAGGAGCCCCCTAAGTCGAGGCCCGAGAACCTCCAAGGCCAGGACCCAGGCCTTCCCAGGTAAGCCGTCGGGTCCTGGGGCGGTATTTTTGGCATTAAGCCTGCGTACCGCCGCTCTCATTTCTACCTCGGTCATATAATAAGTCGTGCCTACGGTATACTCATTGATTTATTATAAGGCTGATTTATATATGGCTCGAGTGATCCTCATCAATACGAACCTGCTGTTATTTTTTATAACATAAGTGGATAATTGAAGTTGACTGAATAAAACTGTGACATCTCTAACCTACTTAGTGACCTTTCACAGACAAAAGCGGTCACAATAAAGTGTCGTTGGACGACCTAGAAATTAATATTTCTTATTTCTAGACTGAAAAGTAGGACGGTTTTAATAGATTCTAGGCTAACTCCCCTGTTAGCGACGGCCGCCCGTTAATTTTGAAGTCCAATTATATAAATTTAGAGGTCGTAAAAATATTTAGGACCTGGAAAATTAGCAAAAGTTGTCAATGACTTTTTTACTCTAATTAGGGTTTTGGGAGAACAATTGAATTTAATATTTTGCCCAGAAAAAGTCAGTAGGTTCTTTATAGTATTAAATTATCTCTTATTAAACGTCGTTTGGAACAAGAGACTCAAAATAGTCGCTATTATAATTAATAATCACCACATTTGGTGAACAGATTGTTGATTGCAGTTACTTAGCAAACAAGGGACTATTATGTCACAAGCCATTTCTCTTGATTTAATAAGATTTATTCTAGAGTTATTTCTAACGCAAAGGGCTGAGTTGACCTTGTTACCCGACTGAGCAAAAGAAAGGCTAATGAGTTTACATACTATGTCTTGTCTTGTATATGTTTTTACAAATGAGGTTCTATTTATGTCCTCTTATATACTCGTATGTATGGGTCCAATTATCTCAGAAAATATCACTCAGATTTTAATGATTCTTCTGCTGACGTTGACGCTGAGTCTTCGACGGTTATTTTACCACGATAGATAGCAACTAGAATAAAGGCCACGTTGTTTATAGGGTTCTGTACCTCAAAAGGAAAAAAACGGAACCCTTATAGGATCACTCGTGTGTCTGTCTGTCTGTCCGTCTGTCAGCCGATTTGCTCCCAATCTACTGGATCGTTTAAGTTGAAATTTAGTATACCTATGAATTTCCGTGACCCAGACATGGAAGTGTATTGTAAATAAATTAATATGAGGGTAAACTTTTAAGGGGTAGTGAGAAAATTAAAAAAAAAGTTTTGCAAACTGTATCGTGTGACACATTAAAGCTTGTTGGCTTGTTGTGAGGGTTACAAATATATATTTTTTATAATTTTAAAATTATTTAAGAAAAGAGGTGAAAATTGACCATTTCCCCTTATCTCCAAAACTACTCAACCTAAAATTTTGAAAAAATAGAGAAAATAGTTCTTTACTTACAGATTACGGGATAAGCTTTAAGAAGTCTCTGTTGACATAATATGGTAAATCTCTCAATATTGTGTATTACATTTGCTGTTGTTTTTCAACTACAATTATCTTAGGATAAAAAAATATGAAAAAAATACCTTTTTTTTTTCATTAACCATGGCTCCCCCCTTATATTTTAAATTTTCAGCCTATGTTATCTGGGATAACGCAACGCTTCTAACGATATCACATATATTGATATCGGTTAAGCCTTTTAGAAGTTATGGTGGAATAAATAACCTCACAAACATATTTTATATGAACCCTGAAAACATGACACCCCTTTTTTTGGGCAGTCGTGTAAAAAACATGGTGATAACATATTCTTTGTACGGTACCCACACCACCAGTTCAACACGTGTTTGTCCACTTTTTGTCAGTAATGCAAAATAATTGTGCAAGGTCTGTAGTTCGTATTTGTATCTACGAGTATAAATGCTCTTGTCTTAATGTGTATAGGCTCATGACTAAAAAGTACGAGTATGTTTAACCAAAGTTGTCTTCCGTTGTAAAACAAAACACCATCAATTGAACCCTTTACGAAAAACAGAACACCATCTCCTCAACTGCATCAACTACCCTGTCACCATAATCAGCCTTATAATGTTCCACTGCTGGGACAGACGCCTCCTCTCTGTGAGAGGGAGTGGGCCGTAATCCACCACGCGGGCCCAGTGCGGGTTGGTAGATGTCACATATCTTCGAATTTTTGGTTCTAGGACATGCCGGTTTCCTCACGATGTTTTTCTTCACCGTTTTGAGAGCAGTGGTGATTAATTAATTTACTCAAAGTAAAGCGCTTGTCAGGGTTCGAACCTACGACCTACAACTCGTAAGTCGCGGTCGTTACCACTGGGCCACCACTGCTCACTGGGCCACCCTGTTACCATTGTACACCAATTCAAAGGCTGTTTACAATTTACAAGTAACCGTGCATGGTGCACGGTAACTTGTAAATTGTCCCTCTTCCCCTCCCCAAAGAGTGAGGGGTGAGTCATAAATCGCTAGCTCAGGACTGATTTGCGCGTTACCGTTGATGTGTTAGTGGGTGGTGTAAGTTTACAAGCAGAGCGGGGTAAGGAGCGTGATGCGTTGATGATAAATAGGGGTGAGAGAAGTAAAACAGGGGTATGCCAAGCAAATTAAGACTAGACCAAGGAAAAAGAGAGGCTTGTGTCCCAGCAGTGGGAACCTTATAGGCTGATTATGTTTATCCTTATGCAAGGAAAAAGGGGTGGGATAGATTTGATATATAATATATCCATGCCCTATTTTTGATAATGGCAAGGGATCATCGATTTTATGTCAAAAGCAACTTTCTATCTAACTGAATCATTGACAATTCAAAAGTGGCTGTAAATGCTTGAAATGAAATAAATGTTTTGAGATTGAAAAGTAAATATTGGTGATTAATGTTACTTACTTGCAACAAAAAGGATTTTCCGATTTGGTGGAGAATTAGACAAAATAGGAAAGGGAAATACATATTAAAAAGTAGGTACAGTATCACCAATAGTATATCCTTCAAATAAGAAATCAATAGGTACTACTATCCTGGACAAAATCTTTAACATAAAATAAAAAGGCTGTAACCATTAAAAATAGCTTTCCACTTTTACTTTACGCCAACCATCCCCCACGCCCAAGAGGCTCAGTTAATTGAAGAATTATTGCTACCTACTCACATTTCGAGCAAATTCTATTACACACCTAAAACGATTAAATTTGAACCCTATAACATTAGCAATAAGATCTCAATTGATAGTAATATTCAGTGTGTAACGTAGATATTTGGTACCTTTAATATAGTGAAGTGAAAGCTTATGGAAATACAGATGGTTTAAGTGGAAATTGTGTTCCATAGTGGGATGGTTGGGAACGGTACAGGGATAGTAGTAATAAAAGGGAATGTTACTAAAGGTAATAAGGCTATACGTTTATTATTTCATCATTTTCCTGCCCTTGTCCCATGTTATTTGGGGTCGGCGCAACACGTTGTCTTCTTCCATCTTCCCCTGTCAGCCGTCATGCTATCATTCACTCCCTTCTCTTTCATATCAGTCCTCACACAATCCATCCATCTTTTCTTTGGCCTTCCTCTCCCTCTCCACCCATCTACATTCATATTCATCACTCTTTTAGTCACATGCTTTTCATCCCTCCTCATCACATGCCCATACCAAGCCAAACGAATTCCTTTCGACTTTTCTGTCACTGGCGCCACTTTCAAGCTGCCCCTTATATATTAATTTCTTACTTTATCCATTTTCGTCACTCCACACATCCATCTCAACATTCTCATCTCCGCTGCATGCACACTTTTTTCGTCCGTCTTCTTCACGACCCAGCACTCCGATCCATACAGTACGACAGGCCTTATCACAGACTTGTAAATGTTCCCCTTTAACTTGAGGGGCATCCGTGGGTCGCAAGTTGTCCCTGTGACCTGTCGCCATTTCATACATCCCAAGTTGATCCGGTGCGTTACATCTCGGTCTATTTCCCCATCCTCTTGGACAAGCGACCCGAGGTACCGAAAGTCGGAGATCGGTAAAGGCGTTCCGGCGAGATATATGGGCCCAGGACTGGAGAGACCGCCAAGATCACAAAACAAGTACTCTGTTTTGGTACGACTTAATCTCAGGCCAACGGTCTCCAATCTTCTCTGAACCTCTAAGCCGCTCTCGTCAGCCAGCTCAATGTCATCGGCAAACAGCATACACCAGGGTGCCTCTTCCTGGATATCCGACGTAAGAGCGTCCATTATCAACACGAAGAGGTAAGGGTTGAGTGCCGACCCTTGGTGTAAGCCAACAGCCACATTGAAGCTGCCAGTAGTGCCCACTGTAGACCGGACTTGGGTACTACATCGACTGTACATCGCTTGAATCAACTGCACATACTTCCCCCAGGTACACATTTATCCTTAAGGGCCCACCACAAAACTTCACGAGGCACTCGGTCGTATGCCTTTTCGAGGTCAATAAATACCATGTGCAAGTTTTTATGCGTACCTCTGTATTTCTCGCACAGCTGGTGGATAGCAAAGATGGCATCCGTTGTTCCCCGACCAGGCATAAAACCGAATTGATTTTGCGAAATTTCACTCTCTTCTCTCAGTCGCCTTTCAATAACTTTCTCCCAATCCTTCATACTATGTGACATTAGCTTTATTCCTCTATAGATGTTGCACTCCAGCACATCACCTTTGTTTTTAAAGATGGGCACCAGCGAACTGTTACAGCACTCGTCAGGCATGGCTTCTTCCAACAACAACTTATTGAAGAACAAAGCTAACCACGTCTACCACTTACCCGTAATAACTTCCATACATCAACTGGTATTCCATCCGGCCCTATTGCTTTACCATTCTTTATCCCATTTACTGCTATTCTCACTTCATCCATACTAATCATTGTCACTAACCCCTCATTTACTGGTTTATTCTCAAGCACACCACTCCAGTCATTCTTCTCATTCATCAGTCTTTCAAAATAGCCCTTCCACCTATCCTTAATTTTCTCATCATCCGTAAGAACTATTCCAGTTTCATTCCTTATACATTTTATCTGACAAACATCCCTCGTCTTTCTTTATCTAGCTCTAGCAAGTCGGTATAACTTTTTTTGGCCTGCTGGACTATCCAGTGTGTCATAAAGCGTGTCCTGGGCTTTTGCCCTCGCTATGGCCACAGCTTTCTAGGATTTTTTCTTTAGAGCATCATACTCACTCCTTTTTTCTGCTTTCAAACTAACATTCTCATCTTCAACACTCTGCCATTTCTTGAACTTTCTCTTCTTATCCTGCAACACCTTCTGTATTTCTGTTGACCACCACCATGTATTCCTATCTATCGTACCCTTTCCTTTTGTCTCTCCCAAAATATATTTTGCTGCACTCCTGATATACTCCGCCATTCCACTCCAGCATTCATTTACACTTCGGTCCTTTATGTTGCCCATATCTATCATTTTGTCCACCACTCGCTCTTTAAATTTCTTCGCACAATCGTTCTTCTCCAGCATATGCCATTTTATTTTAGGGGGAGGTCGCTCTTTGTTTTTGTTGAGCTTTACTTCTACGACCATTTCCATAATTAGGAGTCTGTGTTGCGAGACCACATCTTATCGCAACACAGACTCCTATTAAATTTGATAATAAGTAACTGAAAACTACTAGAAGATTTTAAATGAGTATGCTTTGGTGCTTTGGTCATGTTGAGAGGATGAATGAAAGGCGACTTACAAAAGGTATTATATAAGCATATATGAGTGGAAACGCTGGTCGGGGACGCCCTAGAAGGACATACTGACCGGTGATGTTCTTCAGAAAGGTTAGGTGCGTAGTACTCGCAACCGGCGTGCGTGTATGTCAAAGTCAAAGTCAAATTATTTATTTCAAATAGGCACATAAAAGGCACTTTTGAACGTCAAAATTTACAAAAAATAGAATTGATTCTAGTCGCCCCTTCCAAAAGGTAATTTCGTATGGAGAAGAATGGGCAAGAAACTCTGCCGTTACTCTTTTGTACATTAAAAATGTTTTACAATATTTTGTACATTCATTATATAATTATTATGTGAAGACGATGCACCACAATAGGTAAAAAGAATTAAAAATGAAGCAAAGACAGATAAGTTAATTAATGTTAGTTAATACAATATTTACAAACATTGTAAAAGTATAAGTTTTCCTAAAAAAAAATAAAGTAATAGGTCAGTGTGTGAGTTACGGTAATCACAGAATGTAAATCAATGTCATAAAAATAATAAGTTAAAATGGCAACCAGTTTGATTTTGTCTAGACTCTAGATTGTCCTATGGAGCTGGACCAGCATGTCTCCAAGCATATTCTTATCTTGGATGTACTCCTATAATTTGTAATATGCTTGTTTATAATAAATATACTTTTAATTTTATGAGTTTTGAATTGTCTTTCATTTAATTGCAATATATCACAAGGACTTTTGTTGTAACATTTAACACAGTATTACCCCATAAAAATGTATGTACTTTAGACAATCTGAAAAATGGTTGATCTATTTTATTTTTATTTCTAGTATTAAAATGATGTCTATCACTTATTTTATAAAAAAGATAATATTTTTTCTTACATAATATTTTCATAAATGAATTGGCAAGGTACCTTTATAATATTAATCTTTTTAAATTGTTCCCTTAGATATTCGCGGTGACGTAGATTATAAATAGTTCTGACAGCTCTCTTTTGGAAAATAAAGATGGATTCAATATCAGCAACCCGACCCCACGGTAAAATGCCATATGATATGATATGCTGTGGAAGTAGCTAAAATAGACCAAACGCGCAGTTTCCACATAATTATGTTGTTGTGTGTCTCATCTTTCTAACAGCATAAGCGGCCGAGCTTAGCCGCCCCGCAAGAGATGTTATATGTGGTACCCATTGTAGTTTCTCGTCTAGAGTAATTCCTAGGAAAACCGTTTGATTAATAAATTCCAGTTTTACTCCATTCATTATGATATCGCATTCGCTACTTCTGACATTAGATAATTTAAATCTAATGCATTTGGTTTTTTTTTTCAATTTGTAAGAAATTATTTACCGTAAACCAATCATGGACGTGAGGAATAGAGTTATTCGCGTCGTCAAAATGTTGCAATCGTCGGTCTATTTTAAAGATCAATGATCTGCAAAGAACACCATCTTCGGTTGATTTTGAAGTATGACCAGATGTATGAATGAAAACAAAAAAAAAGCAGGTGGCGTTCTGTAGTTTCTGCCCGTGAGAAGGCGTGAGTTTATCTATAAAAAACCACTAAAGCTCTTAAGGAGACATACCCTTTATCGAGCTGTTGGATCTGAACAGTGGATTGACTAAAAAGTGTGTAAGAAGGAAAATTCTGACGCACTTCAAACACTGTTGGCTTTTTTTTTTGGGTTGGAAATTATCAAATAACTTCTCCCGCTCTGCGTGCAGCGGGAGGGTGTGTCAGACTCTTACTGACTAAAACCCACCCGTGTTCCTTCCGTTGCCTGTGTTGCCAGGGGAATCGGTAACCCTTTTGTACCTTCCCGCGACTCCGGCAGGCATCGGCCGTAGTGGACCCCTACACTTGTGCTGACAACATCTCTTTGAGGCGCGCATGGAACACAACGCGCCTTCGACCCGGGCCTGGTTCTTACCGGACGGTGAGCTACCCATTGCTCACCGTCCGCAAGCCCGCGCCTACGGTGGCCGGAAATCCGCCCGGTATTCCCGACACCCAGGGCGTCTCCTGCGGCGGCTAGGGGCGAGAGGTCGTGAAATTAGCCTTTTCCTCAAACCCTGATGGCTTAGCAACTAAATTATATCAACTGAAATATGTGTTCGGAAAAACTCTGGTTATTCTGTCCGGCATTATGTAGCATTAAGGTTTTGGTAATTCTCACAGCAAAATAATAGGTACACAATATCGCATGCAAACACTTCTACCCTTTTATAATTAATGTGATTTTTCACAAGCCTTATTATAACCTTTATTTACTATCACTAAAAGTAGTACAGTCTAACAAAACACATCCAAACAATAATAAAATTTCAAACCAAGTTTTTGCTTTTGATAAGAATGAAAATCTCATAATTTTTGTAACTTTTTCGCTAGTTCGCACACTTGCAGTAAAACTTATAAGTGTCACTTGAAACTGGTTTCAACCGGTTACAACTTGCATTAGGGATGCCCGACTCAGAAAGTTCCCAAATATTTTTTGTAGCAAAAAAATGTTTGGTGAACATAATTATACGTTTTGCAAGTTTTTGCAAAGTTTTGCAAAGTTGTAGAAAGGGTTGGCAATGTTGGTAAAAGTAATAATGCTTTGATGATTACAGTTGTGTTGTATAAATGGGTTTTTGTCTTTTCATTGGAACTGTGTGTGTGTTTTTCGAGAATGAGAATTTGCAGTAATATCTTTTTCAATACGTTTTGAAAAAATACTACAGAAGAGTAGAATATGCGTGGTTTTTACAAGTGTTTTATTTATGATGAGGCGTGAGGCAAAACAGTATACATTAAAGATTTATTTAAATGGTTTATCAACTATCTTTTACCTTCTATCACTTGCTAGAGTTTCTCTTATTATAATTCTGGGCATCCAAATCCTACATGAGTACCTAAACCTAAATCTTTAAACAATAAAAAAAAATAAACTCATTTAATTCAGGCAAAACCCTTATTACATAAAATAAAATTTCACAATACTGCTAAAGAATAGATCACCATAAAATTTCAATGCAATTAAAAGAAACGAAGATCAAAAGATACGAAAACGCATTTATCTAAATAATAATTTTACTAGCAAAAATGTTGTTTATTATTTAGCCATAAATATACCGTATTACTATAAATTGGTTTTTACAACAATATTAAATACCAATTTTAATTATTTTTACAACCCTTAAAAAACTCTACACAACAGAGCAGGTTGCGTCTCTTATAAAGTTTTTCGCTCACCAATCTTATATTTTATACTTTGTTCTCACCTAAGTGAGAACCGCATACTACTGCAACAAGGAATGGAGTTTTAATGAGGAATAATGATAACGATCTTCAGGATTAAGCAGCGCTTGCCGAAATCGGCACATAGATGGGTGACCATCCATAACATACCGAGAGCCCTTCGTGCCTCGGAAAGCATGTAAAGTGGTTGGTCTCGGCTGTTATTTGCACATCGCCCGAAAGACTGACAACAAGTCTTGCCAAGAGGTATCGTGTTACCCAGTAACTGGGTCGTGCAGGTCAGATAGGCCGTCATTCCATGTAAAATACTGGTATCTAGCTAGATCTGGTTAGACTGGCAGTCGACTCCAATACAGTTGAGAAAAGGCTACGCAAATTCATTGAGCTATGAAAATCCCAGAAAGAAAATTTAAAATTAAAGAGTTGGGAGAAAATAGTTTAAATAAAAATAGGACAGAATTTTAAAACAATAGCTTTAATATAAAACATTTTAATTTCATTAAAGAAATGCCTGCAAAATATTATTTCTCTTGAGCATATTTTTATTAACGGGGCTTAATAAAAATATGCAATATTTTACAGACATTTTTTCATTTTTACGTTGTTTGCATTCCAGTCCAATTAACTACCAAACAAATATGTTAGAGAGATTATCTGTTATGTTAAAAGCGTATATTTTTATTTACTTTCTTTAATAAACAATGTAGGTATGTATATAAGCCTGCCACACAAACCAGTCAAATATTAAACGATGCGTAGTGAATAATAATAGCTTGTATTAGTTCACTACGCCGTAGCTGCGTAGAGGTGATGTTTGCTACGGCGTAGCAACACTTTGTAATAGTGTCTATTTTCCATAATTATAATGTTTTTAAGTTGCGTTTATGCTTGAATTTCAAAATTTATAGAGAAAACACATAACATAAGTTGTTAACATAATTTTCGGGGAAAACAGGCGTTACAATAACATAAGTTGTTGTAACGCCTGTTTTCCCCGAAAAGTTGGGCAGAGGTGTACCTAATAGTACACCCACATACCACCAGTTATGTATAAGCCCAATGTAATTGTTGATTAGTATTAAGCCCTATTTTATACATAGTAGCAAACTGTTTTAACTTGTAATCTAGCACACAGTGGTCAGCGTGTCATGTGCCACATAAAAGAATGGAAACAGCTGAAAGAGGCCTATTTTTTAGTTTTTCTTTTGACCAGATTGTCCCTAATAATCTGGATGTCTGTCCAACGTTTAGCTTGTCTGCGTCCTTTCTTTTGCCATCATGTGGTTGCCTTTCCGTTATGTTTTTCGTCCATTTGATCCTGCTGTCCCTTGTCATGTTTCCTGTCCATCGCCATTTCAACTGTCTTGTTTTCTTTAGTATTTTCGTTAGTATACACATTTGTTGTTGATCTAATATCTTCTGCTCTTTTGCGGTCTTCTAGCGTCACGCCTAAAATTCTTCTTTCAATTCGCTTTTGACAATTTCTGAGTTACAAAAGATGTTTCTGAGTCAACGCCCAAGTTTGGCTTCTATACGTGAGACATGGCGAGATACAGGAGTTGATCACATTTTTCTTGGCAAGTGTCTTGCATATCTCTTTAACCTCTCGTATAGTTACATAAACAATTAAAAAGCCATTGCGTCACACGTGTATCCACGTTCCGGGACCAGTATCTTTTCCAAGCACAAGCAATTCTTTGTATGTTTGATCTTTGAGTGATATTAATTACACTACATAATCAGCCTATAATGTTCCCACTGCTGGGACATAGGCCTCCTCTCTGTGAGAGGGAGTGGGCCGTAATCCACCACGCGGGCCCAGTGCGGGTTGGTAGATGTCCCATGTCTTCGATTTTTTGGTTCTAGGACATGCCGGTTGCCTCCCGATATTTTCCTTCACCGTTTTGAGAGCAGTGGTCATGAAATAATTTACGCAAAGTAAAGCGCCTGTCTGGGTTTGAACCTGTGACCTACAACTCATAAGTCGCGGCCGTTACCTCTGGGCCACCACTGCTCACTTAATTACCCTAATTATATGTATAATTTCTAACAGATTTAATATCTTCATTGTCTACTTTTATGGCTATTTCTTCTCTGTTCGTCATTGCTTTTGTTTTTGATTTATTCATAGTAAGACCAACTTACTACACTGGTTACCTCCATAAACTGTTGTAGCATATGGTGGAGTGCATTAGGGTTGTCAGTTATTAGGACTAAGTCATCCGCGAATCTTAAAAAAGTTAAGTTGCCTGCCGCTGATGCCAAACTTTTCCCACTCAAAATTCCTGAATACGCTTTCCAAGATTGCAGAGAAAAGTTTTGAGGATAGCGGATCTCCTTGCCTCGCACCTCTAGCCATTGAGAACTCTTCGCCGGCTGATTCTAGTTTTACTGGGGAATTTGTTGCGCCGCTTCTTCTTCCCAGCTAAAGCACTAGGAAGGGGTGAAGGGCGTTTTTGGGACTGTCTTATGTAACTTTGACGTTCGAAAAGTGCTGATTGTCAGCCTAGTTAGTTAATAAAAGTAAAACAAACCCTGTGCTATGCTATTAGAGTATATATTTTTAATTATACTTATATTCTTTTGGTTGGTTTAGAGCTCTCCAAAGCGAATCACGTTTTGTAGAATCAAAAGCTTTACTTTAGCCCACAAATTCGATCTACGAGGCTTTACTGTATTCTTGGCATGTTTCTATTAGCTGTTTTATGACATGCATATGATCAGTAGTTGAAAACCCCGCTTATTCTGTCGGTTGAAGTTCGTCCATTATCCCTGTTTAGATCAATGTAGAGAATACTTTATAAATATTTGACATGAGGCCGTAGTTTTCATTGATTTAATATAGAGCGTGCGGTGCAGTAAGTACGTTTTCATTATCTCATTTGTAATCTGATCTGTTCCGGATGACGACATCGAAGATATTCCAGTTTTTTCTACAATCAGAGATAGGAAAGCTGTCAACAGTCAAAAGAACGATAAGGCCCCCGGAATATATAATAATATGAAACTCAATAGCACTTTGACTGACTCGGGAATAGAACCCAGGGCCTCATCCTCAGCAATAGCGCTTACGATCACTAGACCAACGAGGCTATAAAGTGTATAAGTGGCGATAAAGTTTATAGATAGGTTCAGTTCCTATGTTATTTACCTGAACACAAAAATATTCAATTTTCACATTTTATTTGGAAACTACCGCAAAGAGGAAGAAGTTTGGCATCAATAATATCAAAACATACACCTTATCATACTCGTAAGATAACGAGAATCATGGTGAGGCTCAACACATCATAAATCAGCGCTCTTTTGTTACTAAATCTATCATATCGACTAATACGATTAGACTGAATTATACTGAAGAGGGTTCAGAAAACCCACTTTCTTCAAATCGCGAAGGAAATAAATTAAGAAATAAATAATCTATCAGAATCTCAACCGTTGCTTTAGATTAGAAAAAAATATCTTTAGGAAATAAATATAGGTAATATATTGTTTTTCATGTCGAGATGGCCCAGTGATTAAAGATTCACCTCTCATGCTAGAGGTGGATGGTTCTAATCCGGGTACCGTTGTGACTTTTTATATGAGTACTTTATGCAGCCTACCCAAATATCTTTTCTTTGGTATTGTTCGTCAAATCATTGAGCTCCTTAAGTTTTGAGTTGAGCTGCATGATAACTGACAAATGCGTGCACTAACTGGACAGGTCCACTCAAATCTGTGTGGTTCTTTCTTTAAAAGACCATTTCGGAGTCCAACCTACATGGTCCTCAAATGATCTGACCAAGATTATGTCCGGATTGACATTGATGAATTTTATTTATGCAATGACATGAATATTTACTCTGTGTAGTATTATATTATTTTAATTATTGTAAATGTGAAGACTATGTGGGTCATTGTTTAATTTTGATTTATTCTCAGTTAGTTTTTAACATGGTCTGGCAGTTTGAGTTTTTTTTGCGGCCTAGCCAAATGTCCTTTCTTTGGTATTGTTCGTTAAATCGTTGAACTCCTTTAGATCTGAGATGAGCTGCACAACTACTGACAAATGCGTGCACTGACTGGACAGGACCACTCAATCTGTGTGGTTCTTTCATAAAAAGACCATTTCAGACACAAATCGACATGGTCTTCACATGATCTGACCAAGATTATATCTGGACTTTAAAAGAGACTGTGACCTCTGATTTTGTTTCGGCCTTTCTTCTCAGAGTAGTTAGATAGGAAACACCGACCTCATCTGGTTTTAAAAAATATGTTTGAAGAGTAAAAGTATTTGTAAAAACCTACTTACAGAAATAAAATCATTTATCATTTATCATTAATAACTTGTATGAACTTTCTGAGTTTATCATGGACATTACTGATATCGGAGAAGGACCACATCGAAAGAAAACCTGGACTCACTGAGTCTGAAATCGCCAACCCCAACTTCGAGCAAGCGTGGTGATTAATACTCGTGCCTTCTCTGTATCAGAAGAGGCGTTTTTGCCCTGAAATGGGAAAGTAATAGGCTGGTATTATATGTTTTTCATTTAATTCTACTTGTTTGGCTTGATCTTTAATTGCACTCAACTTGGAAAGGAAATCCACTATCAAACGTTAGGAAAAACGTTGGATAATAACATGAATTTACTTTCATATTTATACAATCGGTTAACTGATGACGTTGGCATAGTATGGTTGATTGTATGTATAACATTGACTTTTAATAAGAAATAACCAGCTTTAATTTATTTACTTATGTACCAAAATACAACAAAAAAGCGCTTAGAGAAGACAGCAGGCTTGTGTTGTGAACCTTTTGTTTTATTTCTGTGATACACCCTGATCCGGCCAATAATGACTTGCGTATGATTAATGATGGACGCGTCTCCTATGACGTCATCCGCTGGTATTTCATGTTTTTTATACTGAAGCACATTATCATTATGATTTGTATTTTTATGAGCTCAAGTAAAAATAGGTAACGACGTTATAGTGTAATTTCTAGATTGTCTTTATGTTTATTTGATACGTTCAAGGGAAATCGTGCTACCCAGTAACTGGGTTTGTGGAGATCCGATAGGCAGTCGTTCCATTTAAATACTGGTATTCAGCTTCATCCGGTTAGACAGGAAGCTGACCCCAATATAGTCGGGAAAAGACTGACGATGATGATGACCTATGTTTATCTTGCTTTTAAATCCTTACTAATATTATAAATGCGGAAGTGAGTTTGTTTGTTTGTTACGGTGTCACGCTAAAACGGCTCAACGGATTTGGATGCAATTTGGTACATGGGTAAACCATGACCTGGATACTACCTGGATACATAGGGTACTTTTTATCCCACGGAATCGAAACTTACGCGGGTAAAACCGCGGGGCGCAGCCAGTACATTAATATATCTGAACATTGTTGTTTCCTCTTTGACTGCTTAGTTTCTGTCTAAATTCGGAAGATTTGTTTCTTGAGAATAAAACGGTGAACTAGGAAAGGATTTTTTGTAATCCTCTGAGCAGGTCAAACGAAACGTTGAAGTTTGTAGACAAAGTTTTGGGCAGTACTTGGATAATCTCGTATCTCCATGAACTATGTGAGACAATCTCATGCCGTGCTAAAGATGGTGCAGGAGCTGATAACCTAGAAACCGCCAGAGGTAACACGATTTAAGTATCGCCATTCATCTGACTGTCCTCCTATACCTATTTACAATGTAATTTGAAAACATTGTAAGTGCCAATTAAAAGAATAACCGTGGAGTTTCTTGCCGGCTCTTCTCCATAGGAAACGACCAATTGAAACCGTGCACCTAGCTTCTCCTGACGTTTCATAAGTGCCCATGTAGGTTTATGTGAAATAAAATATTTTGATTGATTTGATTGATTGATAGAGGCATCCCTGGCAAATAAAGTAATCCAAATATATTAAGCTATATTTATGATTACGTTGTGGTGGCCCAGTAAACTACCAGGGCCTCAAGTCTGCTATTACAATAGTGTCAGAATGGTCTATCATTGATTTTATAATTGTTGATTTTGACAAGTTTGGTAATCTACTAATATAATGGCGTCATTAATGAGGATCGGAACAGACCATTCTGACACTATTGTAATAGCAGACTTGAGGCCCTGGTAACGATCGCGACTTACGAGTTGAAGGTTCAAACCCAAAGCAGGCAGTATTTAGACACTTTGTGCAAATAATTTTATTCAACACCACTGCTTTCAAAACGACGGAGGAAAACACCGTGTGAAACCGGCATGTCCTAGAGTGTGTCCAAAAAGTCGGAGACATGTGTCATCCACCAATCCGCACTGTGCCCGCGTCGTGGATTACGGCTCGACAGAGACACGGCTGCATCCTAGCAGTGGGGACATTATGATTATGCTAATATGCTTATGGGCTGGAGAATGATAAGTAAGCAAGACTTTAATTGTCAATACCGTACAAAACACGCCCTTAAAGAAATACCTCAAACAAAACCGCTAGCAAGCCTAACGATACAAAATCTCTCCTAACCGTGAACAATGTTGCACTTTACTGCTGAGCGATCGTAAAGTCGTGCTAACTTTTGCTTGCAACACTTTGTTGCCGACCGTTACTTTTACGATTGTTGGTTATATGTACAATGTTAGTGAATGTCTCTCTGTTCTTATGAGTCGGATTTGAAATGGAAACGAGACCAGGCCCCACTATTTTCCCAGACGCAAAACGTTACGAAAATCCGTATAGCGCTGATGAAGCCAGACTAGATAGGCTTTTACTGATATCCTTCAATCAACAGTCCACTGCTGAAAATAGCCTCTCCTAAGTTGCACCAAAATATCCGGGTCTTCCGCGTCCAGTCTGTCCCAGCCCCAGCTGATTTCTTAAGATCATCGATTTATCTAGCCGAGGTGCGTAGCTATGCTTGCCAAGTCACGGTATTCATATTTACTCTCAGACTGTAGATATATTAAATAAGTTGCTTTCTGAGCTAAAGACCTTGATTTCAAACACCCACTTGTTTAAGCAAAATTAAAAGCCTTTTATTAAAAAAATGTCTGTATCATATATCGGAATGAATGTCAAATAATAATAAATGAATCGTATTTTATTTTTTCTGTTTTTAATCATTTGTCATTATATAATTTAGAATCATTTGCCGACATTTAATATATCTTTTGACATTATATTTAAAACTGTTTGACATTACATTTGAAACTGTTTGACACTTTATTTGAACGTTAGCTGATAGTGTTGTATTTTTGTTTCTTTTGTATTTGTATGTAGATTGCATGTATATGCAACACAATGTAAATTGTTTATGAATGAATAAAATTAAATGAAAACAGGGTCTAATTTAATGGCTATTCATCTTGATACTAGCATGACACCATTAGGTAATGGTGCCGATTCCTTTGTTCACAAACAAAACTAATTTTAAGTTCAGTGCATCTGTGAAGGTTGTATTAATTGCCTACTTTAAGATCTGTATTACTATATAATCTATGCACCTTTGTAACCATTTATATGCACTATCCTATGAAATATAATTCAGTATTACTCTGGGACTCACTAGTTTCATTTACCATCAACACCGCACCTTACATGGCGACCCTGCCAAAGGAATCTACGCGCTGCGCGAATTTGAGACGTTGAGTGTGACTGTGCGACATAAAATAACGAAGAATATTAGTTAAAATGGGACGATTATTGATTTATTGTGCCTACGGACTAGACGTCAGCGTGGGTGTACGATTTATTAACGAAAATGGGCAAGCAGCAGTCTAAAGAGGAGACCCTGATCATTCAAAACGCGGCTGGTAGTAACCAAGCTACAGCAGACGAATTTCGTTTTCATATGTCCACGTCCAACATTATTCTATCCTGTATCCTGCTTATACTACTGCTCGGCATATTGGGCTTCATATATCGGCTGTATAAAAGGTGCCATAAAAAATGGATCACCAACGAGATAAATAGGACGACTATGAGAAGATCTCTTTTCCGTCGACGCATGCGGCTGGGGACCACGGAGCCATCTTCAAAAAACTACGAGGAAGAAATGGCGTAAAAAAAAAATATAGTGTTAAAAAAAAAAAGCGTTACAGCAACAAAAAAAAAAAAAACAACAGTGAATAAAAAAGTGTCAAAAATAAAATATAATAAAAGTGCGTATTATAAGTGCTTCACTATAAAAATAATCAAGTGTATAAATATAATCATTATTAATCGGGATAACATTCCAATATAATCACCTCTTACCAAATAAGGACGATGCGCAGATTGAACTTTGGACTTGGTGAAATTGCGTGCGGTGTTTAATCATAATAAATATACTAATGTGTAACAATGTATAGCAATATAATTACTCTACGTTATGGTGGTAATAAGGTATGGATACTATATTTAAATTGTACGATGATTTAAAGAAAATTAGAGTATACTTAATAAAGTTAGGATCGAAAAGAAGGACAGAAAGAGTATTAGAAAATAAATTAAAATGAGGTTGATGCAATTTATAGCCGGTATGAAACTTGGTTGATTGATTTTAATGAAAAAGTTAAGATAAAATATTATAGTGCTCAAGATATTGCATTAATAGAAAACTGTTGTCGACAGTTTATAGAATTACATGAGGATATTTTATTGTTGTGTGAAAGTGATATATTAGAGACGTCGTCAAAAATGAATACGTTTGATTTGAAAACTGCCTTAACTCTTTTACCGATTATGACAAATGAGGAAGCTAGCATAAAACAGTTAATTGATAACATAGAATACTATATCTCTCTACTGAAGGATAGCGCTTGTAAACAACATTTAATCAATTTTGTGTTGAAAAGTAGACTTTCACAAGAAGCTAAGATAAAGTTAAATACAAAGTATGATGCTATTACTGACTTAATTGATGATATGAAAAAAGTGTTATTGTCAAAAAAAGCGGCAACGGCCATACAAAATAAATTATTTAAAATTAAACAAAATGAGTTGTCGACTGCCGACTATGGTAAAGAGTATGGAATTGTTTGTGGATCTAACGATTACGCAAGCTAACGACAATGAACAAAACTATAACATATTAAAACCAATAAATGAAAACATAGCGATCAAACAATTTGCCGATGGTTTGCGAAATCGTAGATTAAGTACGATTATTTCAGCAAGAAACTACAGCTCATTGAAGGATGCGGTCCAAGCAGCTCAAGACGAGGAGGTCGCGACAACAACTCCCCATGGAGAAATTATGGGTATGTATAAAAGGCCTCATAATAATTTCTATAATAAGAGAAGCCGCGCAAATAACTATAGAAGCTACCGTGGTGGAGGTAGAAACTTCTACGCATACAGAGGTCTAGCGCGAGGGCAGCAGCCACAATATCGCCCTACTTCACGAGGACAACCGGCTCGAGGAGGAACTGGCAGTCACAGGTGGCATAGAGGTAACTTTAATTATTCTAATAGAAGAAATGAAGGGATACCCAAAGAACGTCACGTCAATGTTCTTAATAACTCTGAACAATACACTGAGTCAGGATTAACATCCAACCAGTTTTTTCGTGACTAACAATCATACATGTATTTTGGCTAGTGATAGTAGTTGTTATATTTCTTTAAGTTCATCATTACATAAACGACACATTAGGCAACATTATTTTCTGGTAGATTCTGGCGCGTCGGTGTCAGCATGCACATATAAACATGCGCTCGAATGCGGCATTCCAATCCAAAACGAGCATGTAGCCATAAACGGCTTAGGCGGCAGAGTTCAAGCAATAGGATACTTATGTTTACAATTCAATTTAAATAATGAAACAATTAGTCAGAAGTTCTATGTATTTCATAACTTACCTATTAAGGGAAGTGGAATTTTAGGTCGTGATTTTTTAAACAAATATAAAGCTAAGATAGATTTTTATAAAAATAATATAACTTTGTCCATTAATAAAGGAACTTTTGATTTACCACTAGTACGTAAATATACTGATACTTTAAATGTACCTGCTAGAAGTGAGTCTATACATTACATACAAACAAACTTGAATGAGGATTGTGTAATATATCCAAAAGAACTCACACACAGCGTGTTTTTAGCAAGTACTATAGGTGCACCTAAACATGGACTAATACCTATAAAAATCTTAAACGTTAATGAAGAAGATGTAACGCTAACGGAAATAAAACCTAACATTAGGAAACTTAGTGAATTTGACATATGTAACTATGAAAAAACGCAAAATGACGCAAACAGGGTTAAAAACTTATTTTCTCAATTAAAATTGCAACATTTAAATAATGAAGAACAAAAAACCATTGAAAATATTTGCGCAAAATATACAAATATATTTTACCTCCCCAGAGACAAATTAAGCACTACGAATGTATACAGTCATATTATATCCGTAAAGTCAAACACAACACCAGTATTTTCAAAACAATATCGTTTACCATATTCACATAAAAGTGAAATAAAACGACAGATAAATAAAATGCTAGAACAAGGTATTATAGAGCCCAGTAAGAGCGACTGGTCCAGTCCAATACTATTGGTACCAAAGAAATCGGATACAACTGGAGATAATAAATGGAGACTAGTAGTTGATTACCGAAAACTAAATAATTGCATAGAGGACGACAAATTCCCATTACCGGATATTACAGAAATTTTAGAATCATTGTCGGGTAGCATTTATTTCACACATCTTGATTTGCACCAAGGTTATTATAACGTCAAGTTAGAGGAAAATAGCAGAAGGTACACAGCTTTCCATTCGGGTCAGTACCAGATGACACGTATGCCTATGGGACTAAAAACCAGTCCCAGTTCGTTTTCAAGAATGATAACAGTAGCAATGGCGGGTCTAAATTATGAAAAATGTTTAATTTATTTAGATGATTTAATAGTGTTTGGTCGTAACTTAGAAACCCATAATAAAAATTAGCAAGACATTTTTGAAAGACTTCGGACCGTTAACTTAAAACTAAACCCCACCAAGTGTGATTTTCTTAGGAAACAGATTTTATATTTGGGACACGTTATTTCAAGTGACGGTATAATGCCTGACCCTGCAAAAATAACAGTAGTTCAAAATTATCCATGTCCAACAAGCACAGAAGAAGTAAAAAGATTCGTAGCATTCACTAATTATTACAGAAAATTCATACCAAAATTTTCAGAAATTGCTCATCCTTTAAACACATTAACTAAAAAAGGTGTACCATTCGAATGGAGTGAAGCATGTCAACAGGCATTTAAAACATTAAAACAATGTTTAATACATCCACCAGTGTTACAGTATCCAGACTTTTCAGAACAAAATCGTTTCATTGTTCAAACTGATGCATCAAATAATGCTGTGGGAGCTATCTTGTCAAATAATAATAAACAACCGATAGCTTACGCTAGCAGAAGTTTAAACAAAGCAGAAAAGAATTACCCTATCATAGAAAAGGAACTACTTGCAATTGTATGGGCTGTAAAACATTTTCGTCCATATTTGTATGGTCGACCATTTATGATATTTACGGACCATAAACCATTAGTATATTTATTCAATATGAAAGACCCATCGAGTAGACTAATGAAATTTAGAATGACTCTAGAGGAATACAATTTTGAAGTACACTACATAAAAGGTTCTGAAAATGCAGCTGCAGATGCACTATCTAGAATTACATTAAAAGATTTAAAGGAAATGCATGAAAGTGTAATGAACGTCATGACAAGAGCACAAGCGAAAAAATTAAACAAACAAGATTCAATGGTAGATATGGGTATTTCAGACTTGAGGCCTGATCAACCAAAAGTCGTAAGCACTCATATCAGACCAAAAGAATCAGTTGAATTAAAATTTATTTGTGCTAAAGAATTAGGAAACTTAAAGAAAAAGGGGGCTATTACTAAAGAAAATAAAATATTCTGTTATGCAGAAAATAAATCAACAATTTACGTAAAATTCCTAAGTTCTCAATCGCAAATGGCGCGAGACGAGTTTGTGAGAGAGTTAGATGAATTTTGCGGTCAATTAAACTTAGTGGAAATATATATATTAAAAGATAAAGACAACGAGAACTTTATAAAAAAATTAACAATGACAATAAAAAATAATAAAAGTAGGTCCGGACCGCGCGTATGCATTTTAAGTGATGTAAAAAGAATAGAGAATAAAGATGATAAAAAAGTTATTTTAAATTATTTTCATCTCTTACCTAGTAGTGGCCATGCTGGTATGAGACGAATGTCAAATAACATAAAGAAATATTATTATTGGCCTGGTATTGACAATGATGTCCGAGAACTTGTAAGACGGTGTGACAAATGTCAACGCCAAAAGTATTCCACACCTAAGAAGGAACCCATGGTAATTACTAGCACAGCTAATACTGCGTTTGAAAAAGTATACTTAGATTTAGTTGGTCCTTTGGAAACAGATAATAATAACTATTCATATGTGCTAACATTACAATGTGAACTCACAAAATATGTAGAAGGTTTTCCCTTAATTTCTAAAAAAACAGAAGAAGTGGCGAGATGTTTTGTCAACAACTTTATTCTCAGATACGGTGTGCCAAGAGTAATAGCTACAGACAGGGGAAAGGAGTTTCTCTCAGAAATATTTCAACAGGTATGTAAATTATTAAACATAAAACAACTTAACTCTACAGCATACCACCACCAATCCATAGGAGCTTTGGAAAACACCCATAAACATTTAAATGCGTTTTTGCGTATCCAAACGGAGAATCATCCAGAGATGTGGAGTAAGTGGATTCCCTTTTGGTGTTTTGCCTATAACACGGGCGTACATACAGAAACAGGATTCACGCCACATGAGTTAGTTTATGGTAAGAAATGTTCCCTACCTAGCAATCTGACAACAAATTTAGATCCATTATATAATTTTGACAGCTATCCTCATGAATTAAAATACCGATTGCAACTTTCACAAAAAGAAGCAAGAGAAAATCTAATACAAAGTAAGTTGGATAGGAAGATAGTGTACGATAAAAATGTTAACCCTATACACTATAAAGTGAATGATTTAATTTTAGTAAGAAATGATACATCATGTAAAAAATTAGACAGCTTATATTCAGGCCCTTTCAAAGTTGTAAAAGACAAACCACCAAACGTAGAAATAATTAATCAATTTGGGAAAATAGACATTGTTCATAAAAATCGAACTAAACCATATTATGTTAACCATGTTATTCAGAAAATGTAATAAAAAAAAAAACTGTATAATTTTTTTTTTTTCAATTAGTACGGTGATGTGAAGGTTGTATTAATTGCCTACTTTAAGATCTGTATTACTATATAATCTATGCACCTTTGTAACCATTTATATGCACTATCCCATGAAATATAATTCAGTATTACTCTGGGACTCACTAGTTTCATTTACCATCAACACCGCACCTTACACATCTTTTTCTTTCTATTTCTATTTAGAAAAGGACAGAAGATACATTTTAGTTTAGTGCTGTCAAATTAATCAGTGCCTGTCACTACTCCATACAAGTTTAAACGTGATTAAAAACTTGCCTACTGAAATTACGTCAATTTACGTCAAGCGCTGATTAATTTGACAGGACTAAACTAAAATGTATCTTCTGTCCTTTTCTTAATGAAATAGAAAGAAAAAGATGCACTGAACTTAAATTTAGTTTAGTTTGTGAACAAGGGAATCGGCACCACTGTCCTACTCATGCATGATTGGTTGTATAAACTGGGAGACTATTTGACACGTGTGTACAAGATAGACTCGTCTAGGATTAACGCATAGGAAACTTTATAACTTGGTTCATGAATTAGTATCCACAGAATGCGACTGACACCATGGACAAGTTATTTAATCGTTAAGTATTTCAATTACTTACAGTTAACACCAACAGTGTAGAGAGTCAACAATTAGTGGATATTCTACTTTTAGAATGTATTGTCTCTCTGCAGAGATCCTAAGTTAGCAATATCTTTTGTCGTAGGCGTCAAGCTCGTCTCGCCATCTTCGCATTAATAATTAATACATTGCTTTTTCGGTATCCAGACCAAAATAGCAGAATAATTATGCTACATTATCATCTCTTTATGGATGAATGGAATACAATATTATAGTAATAGACCAACGCCTAGCAGATTTTGAACTCCAAGCTGCATCGATCAGCTCAACTTAAAACGCATAAGCAGGTAAATGTCAGTGAAATTGTACGTAATGAGAACTTTTCCTCGACGTCATGATCCAAGCAGGGTTTAGAAGCACTGTAGTTATGTAGGTAGAGATTAGCCCATAATAACAGAAGTACCTCCTGCAAGCTACATTTGTCTACTGTCTGAAAACCATAGCTTGTAGTTATAATCTATATAAATAAATAAAATTGAAGCGTCTTTTGGTAATGTCAAAATAATAGTTTTAGTAAATACGTATGAAAATATTTACAAAAAAAATGTCTTTCTGTCTGTTTGTTCCGGCTAATCTCCGAAACGGCTGGACCGATTTCCACTGGCAGATAGTTGGTTGTTATACGGAGTAACTTGGGCTACTTTAATTTTGGAAAAAGCCACGTGGACGAAGCCGCGGCCCAAACACACACACACAGACTGCTCACACAGACAGACATGAAAGGTGACTTTATTTTATAATATTTAATTATCATCATCACCATTTCAACCGAAAGACGTCCACTGCTGGACATAAACCTCCCCGAGCACCGCCACTTCGACCGGTTCTGTGCTTCTCGCATCCAGCGGATTCCTGCGGCCTTCACAAGGTCATCGGTTAACCTTGTAGGAGGCCTTCCAACGCTACGTATTCCGGTACGCGGTCTCTAGAACCTTTCGGCCCCATCGGCCATCTGTTCTGCGAGCAATGTGCCCTGCCCACTGCCACTTAGGTTTGGTAATTCTTCGGGCTATGTCGGTAACCTTGGTTCACCTGCGGATCTCTTCATTTCTGATTCGATCACGTAGGGAAACTCCAAGCGTAGCCCTCTACGTTGCCCTATGGGTGACTTTTAGCCTTCTATTATGGCCCATTGTGCCCGTATCGTGATATGATATCGTATAGATATATGTAGATTATATAATCTGAGCAATTCCAAAACATATTACTTTCCTCTCTCTATAGTACATAACAAACTATTTCTCTTTGCAAAGCCAACTGTAAACCTGTCACTTTCCACGACACTAGTTTGGAAAGAATCTATGTCTCCCCACGGGCAGTTACGAGGCGTCGAATGACGAGTAAAAGATCATGAATGTGGGTAGGTACATGTTTCCAGCCAGTTTTACGAGTTGACTTATTTTTACGAGTTTTACGAGGTGCTACGTACCCAGGTTTCGGTGTGCGTACTATTTTGTGTCTAGATTAGTAATATGTTTTGTTTTTTTTTTAATTGAAAAGGTGAGGTCATATTGGTAATATGACCAATAGTAATATCAGCCATTGAAAAATCATACTAAACGTGGGCTTCCCAATGAACGTCTAAGATTGAAAGTATAAAGTACCAAGTTTGACAGGATAATATTTTTTTTTTTTTACCGGAGAAACCCGTATTACATGGGACTTGAACATACTGGCGAAATGTGGGTGTACTATAAGCACACCTCTGCCTCACCCTTCAGGGAATACAGGCGGTGTAATGGCTTGTCACAGGTCAACCTAAGAGGTTGTCGGCTGCTTAACCGGACTATGCCGTGGATACCTTAATAAATTAAGGCCTTCTAAGGAGTCTGATACACCCTCCCGCTCCGCCCAGTTATTTGATGATTTGCCATCCAAAAAAAAAAGCCCCTCCACACACTGCAGCATTATAATCATAATAACATAACATCACGTGTATTTCGCTAGTTATGTTTAAATCCCATGTAACATGGGGCGAGCCTATTGCCATCAACCGGGCACATATCCAGACTCCGGGCTGCTACTGAGAAATTTCTAATGAAAAAACCCAATAACACTTTGCCCGACCTGGGAATCGAACCCAGGACCTCATGCTCAGCAGTAGCGCTTGCGACCTCTACACCAACGAGGCAGTCAACTCATAATCATAATAGAACTTGGTTATAAACATAGGTAGCATAAAAGTACACATATGTACGAGTATCTACTACTATTACGTCACTATGTCAAATAGATTCCCACAGAATTGAACCAAGTGTTCGTCGACAAGATCAATGGAAAGTAATCATCGAACGCTCTAAAGTAAAGCATTCACCTCACACCGGTAGCTCACACGGTTCACACTTAGTTCTGTATCTTGAAGGTGTTACATTTGTGGGGAATGCAGGAGTTTAAGTGTGTTTAGTTACAGAAGTTAACTTCAGAACTTAACTAAGTAAGCTAATAGACATTACGTCTGGTGTGTGTTTGCGACAGAACTTTAATAACTGATTGGGTCCTCCTAGGTTCCATCTTCGATCCACAGAACAGGAAAGTTTAACAGGATTTTCCATTACGAATTTCCCAATAGCAGCCCGAAGTCCGGATTTGGGGCCAGTTGATGGCAATAGTTATAGGCTTAAGTTTAAGTCCAATGGGGACGAGCATCCCCATTGGACTTAAACTTAAGTGCGGAAATGTGGATGTATTATTACTCTTTCGAATAATACAGACGTGACGTTATGCTAACTTAAATCGTTTACAATTTTTGTCAATGCTTTAGAATAAATTTAAATAACTAAATAAAAAAAATACCTATTCTTGAATATAAAATACCGCTGCTTTTTCCAGAACCACACCCGAGGCTAAATCTCTGACGTATACGATCCTCAACCACCAGATGCAACTATATTTTTATTAAAGAATCCTGTTAACAGAACGGTGCTGCATGGTGCATTGAGGACATAACTCTTGTGCTGTGTTTACGAGGTGGCGGCAAATCGTAAACTTACCTGAAATATGCCGCGCTGTCGTGTGCGGATTTAGAGAGCGGGATGGGGCAGGAGATGCCGATGTTGTTGAGTTGGATGTTACATTGTTGTTTGCTACGTGGTGCGTGGGAGGGAAGATGCTTTCCGTTTGTAGTTCCGTAGTTTATTTCCTGTGTGGTCAGTCATTTTGTGCTTCTACTTCTTTACAATCTTACTTATAACTTACCGGGGCTGCCTCAATTCTGAGTTGTATAACAATTTTAAGAGAAGCAATAAAAACTTTTTATTTTTATTTATTTATTATTTTTATTATAATCGGTACCTAAATGCTGAAGATTGTGACTTATCTAGTATTTTTTTTCTTGTCACGGCTTGGCCCTAAATATCTTGGTTCTGAACTTTTGTGCTAAAATCCGACTTTAATTTATTATTTATTTATTTATTTCTTCAAGCACACCAATGTACCAAGGCAGAATTAATGCCATAGGCATACGCACAAAACAAGCCATAGGCACATTACATTCTGTCGGCAACGACAATTTGGAAACTAGTTTGTATGCAAATTAAGCTGAATTTAATAACTTCTTAGGAACTTAGAAAGCATGTTCTTAAAAGTTAGCACGATTCGTCAAGCATAATATTCTACAGCTCAAAGTCAAGAATATTTAGAGCAAGTTTTCTTTACCGAAAAACATGTGCAAAATTCAGTACAAAAGACATACTGCACCTGAAAAGTCTCGACCGCCTTTATAACACAAAACACCTGAAAATGCTGTAAAAACTCAACACTGCCTTTCGCAGTATCTTTATATAACAAACGCTACAAAAAGGTACTCCAGCACCAACAGATCGTGTTGACCTACATCTGAGTTGCGTTGTCAGCCGACTTACTTTATATTTCACGATAGTTAGTCCTTTGTTCACAGTCGTTACTGACACCCTTTTGATACGAATATAATTACCGAATTTGGTATGATAATTGTCTTTTAATATCAATAGTATTTTGAGTGATTTTGTTTGATTAGACTCCTGTTCTCGGCTTTTATAACGATTCTTCTTCTTTGTAATAATGTGGGTTGGAAATACAAAAAAAAAACCGGACAAGTGTGTGTCAGAGCACGCATAATGAATGTTCCGTAGTTGAGAAGAATTTATCCAAAAAAAAACTTAGCATTGTAGTTGAAAAACATGTTCTCCCATACATCGATATACGTCACGGTCAATTCTCCAACCGCAAATGTAAGTTGTTCGACTACTTTTTTGACAAAAATATGATAATTATTTTTCATTACATACCTACAAATTTTGATATCAAACTAATTATTAATGGCTTTTGTGGACAAGATATTAATTCAGACTTTTTGTAATGGTAAACATGTCATTTGGTTTAAATAGGTTTTTGTTTTTATTGTTTTATTAATATTTTATATAGATTCTTGTGTATTTTTTTAATGTGAGAACGTTGTAGGCTTAATAGACTAGATTTGTAGACCATTTATTTTTTGATAAGTACCTGGTACACGGAAAAAAAGGATGTCTTAAATCAAGACAATATCCTTTTGGTCAAGACAAATATTGATTCATTTAAGGGGAAAACAATATATTCTTGAATGAAGTAAAATGTTGTCTTAGTTTTATTGTCTTCTTCGAAGACATTATACTTAAATGAAGAATTATTAAGTTTACTTTTAAGAATATTACTTCTCTCTTAGAATATTTTCTTCAATTAAGATTATTATAGTCTTGAATCAAAAATATTTACTTAAGTCTAGAATAAAAACCAAGTATTTATTATTCTTAATTTGAGTAAACAGGTTTTCTTAGACTGAGTACATTTACTTACGTTAAGAAAATATTTACTTGGATTGAAACAATTTTTCTGAGAATATTGATATTCTTCGCTGAAGAGATCTTTTTTTTTCCGTATACTTCTTGACAGGCCTACACTGTACTCCCATACCTATTAACACTATGATTTGAAAACATTGTAAAAGCCAGTTATTTTTAAAAGAGTAACCGTGGAGTTTCTTGCCGGCTCTTTTCCATAGAAAACGACAAATTGGAACCGTGCACCTAGCTTCTGACGTTTCGTAAGTGCCCATGTAGGTTTATGTGAAATATAATATTTTTGGTTTGGTTTTGGTTTTGGCTGTGATAGTTTTCCTTTTAATTTCTTTATATGTAGGTACTACTGCCATGGTTTTTGTTACATATCCAAAAACAACAATTTAGCTGGCAGGGGCAGGGCACTTGACTCTAACAAAAATTAGCACTTTAAAGCTTCATAAGCCTATTGCCATCAACCGGGCACAAATTTGGACTGCTACTGAGAAATTCCAGATAGAAAAACCCAATAAAAATGTGCCCGACCCGGGAATCGAACCCAGGACCTCATGCTCAGCAGTAGCGCTTGCGACTACTCGACCAACGAGGCAGAAAAATTAAAAATAAAATAATTAAAATAAGCCGTGGCAGCTAAGAGATGACCAGTCCCATATAATAATACTACCTATGAAGTAATGTCTGTATGAAAACAGCGTGTAAGAAAGGCTTTATTTGAATTAAATGATACATTCAAATAAAATACCCATTTAAAATCCATTGAGGAATTGCCAACCAAGTAGATTGTGTTTTTATCTAAGAAGAAAGCGATGAACGTCACATGTATTGCCAATTTGAGCCATTACACGTACTTTCAGGCACATTCCCATTAAAAAAACCTCGCTTTTTCACCATCAGAACTCACAACGGGGAAATGACATCAAATAAATGATCACACGCAAGGATTGATGTCTGATACATTCCTATACAAAAGATTCCCATATAAATCGTTTCTTTTAGTGATATTAATATAAGAAGAAGAGAGCAATACAGAAAAGATAAGTATCAGAGCGAGACAGGTATACGTAGTCAGCTTTCGCTACAGTTGAGAGGCAGAAATTTATTATTTTGACAAGAATGAGAGTGGTCTATTTATTTGAACGGTATCATAGTGATGTACTTATATAAATGTAAAGTACGTTATTAATGGCGGAGTTAAGGAAACTGGTGAATTGTAGCAAATGCTTATTTTATTACCCGACTACACCAGAAGGAGGGTAATGTTTTTATGATTGAGATTATTGCAGTTGTAGATGATATTTATTACTTACAATTGTTGTGGTTCATGGATAAATTATTTGTTATTTCCTTGGTAAAAAAGGTGCTTTTTGTATTTCTGGAGAAGAAGATACTACATGTTAATAAATATTTGTTAAGTATACTTATTCAGCCTATATAGTTCCCACTGTTGGGACACAAGCCTCCTCTCTGTGAGAGGGAGTGGGCCGCAATCCACACATAGATGTCACAATTGTCTTCAAATTTTTGTTAAGTATAATTATTAAAAAAAAAACGTGGGGCGCAAAGCATTTTCAACATTTTTACTTTTTCTTGTAAAATAATAATTATTAATTTCTCAAAATTATCAATTCTATCATTGAGAAGCTATTCTACATTCCCAGTTATAGGTGCTACGTTACACAAAATCGCTTTGTTCGTGCACCTTTATTAAGATCCAACACTATAAATCTCCAAGTGTGCACTCTGCAATAATTTGTCTAAACATATTGTTCCTCCACCCTTTAATAGCACTCCATTATAATGGGTCTATAGGGGTAACCCCACGCATACGAACATATCACATTGGTGCTATAAGGACAGTTTTATCACCACGCAACGATATTATTAAAAGACATAATTCCGAAATGCCTACTATAAACAACACATTTACGACGTGATTTCAAGCGGAACACCTAACATACATCTCTCTCTTTCACGCATAACAACTCACTATAGTCCCATCTCGCTCATCCTTAAGTGTTCCGAATTTAATTTGGCTAAAAGCAACAATTTATAATCTTGCGCGGGAACGTCATAACCTACAGTTGCCAGTGGCGCTAGTAGTCTTTGTAAAAAGAGAAAATTGTATGTTTTCTTTTAGTTCCAGATTTCGCCGCTGGTTTATTAAAATTTGCGGAATGTGGGTTTTGTGCCAAAATGCGTTCAGGAGCGTGTTTTTAGGTATTTTTTGTTTTATTTTTATTCTCTGTTTATTGTTATTGTTTTATTTTTTTACAATTTCATGCGAGAGAGTTTATTTGCGTGAAACATGCGTAAATTGGGATTGTCGGCGTTTTAACACATCGTTTGCGAGATAGTATTGTGCCAAATTATTTTAGGAGTTTCAATCGAATGTTTTCCATAAAAAGCAATGTTTACGAATAAGATTCTTTTGTGCGTTGTCCTAATAGACAGATGTGTAGAGTTTTTGGCGTATAAACCGCTTCTTCTATTTGAGGACACAAACACTCAAGAAAATAAAGAACATTGTCCTCGTGTCGTTTTTAAAACCAACTTTTCACCTTCCTCAGTTAATCATGGTGATAACTTTCATTCATCACATCTTCACACTGTAGGTACATATCATCCAAAATTAAACCACTAAACATAAAATAAAGATGGTGGCCCATCAAACTAGCTTCACAAATATTACAATGTAACAACAGTGTCTAACATTTTTACCTTCAGTTAACTTAAACGACAGAGATAAGCTCATATCTCCAGGAAATTACTTTGAATTTATGGTTAGATAAAATGAGTAATGAATACACGATGGGCCATGGTGGCCACACAATGGGCCAAGGTGGCCACACGATGGGCCACTCTGATTAAATTGTCATAATGATCGTAGGTACTATAAGACGTTTCAGTGAACGTCTTGTAGACGGTGTAGACACTTCAGTATGTGGAGTGGACACCCGAGGACCGAAAAAGTTACCTATATCTTTTTCTCGGCTACATTCCTCTCACACGGAACCTTTTTGAGCTGTCTTGTTAATTCATCAATGTTGCCAGTGATTAAACTTTTCATTATACCTTCAGTACATTGTAGACTTATAATTAAACTAGCTTTTGCCCGCGGCTTCGCTCGCGTAGAATTTGGTCTGCCACATTAAGTTACGTGACATTTTTTTTTAAATACTTATATTTTTTTAATGTAACTTCACATTGTACATCCCAAATTTCTAACTTCAAAATTAGTTTCCATACAATCTTTGAACTCCTATACCTAATATTTAGAGGGAATCTCTTGAGGGTCGAATTATCTGAATTCCTTTCTAAGTGCTCATTATTTTAAGCTATAATAGAACTCTGCAAATTTCAAAATGCTAAGTCCAGTGGTTTCTTCATCAATCTTTACCTGTATGGTGTGTTTATAAAAAGTAGCCCTATGTCCTTCCCCGGGCTTGAGATTATCCTATCCAGTACAAACGGATTACTAAACACTGACTAATAAACAGGTCGGACCAATGTTAGCTAGTTATTTTCATAACTCGGGCTTTATTAGAGCTTTGCGAAAGATTAGACTTACGCTTTCGCGGCATTTTTGTAAGTACTTTTTTGTAATTACAAAATATCTAACTTTACTAAAGTTCAAATAAAATACTCAAACAATTCCATTAACTAACCTATAAATACAACTAACCGTTATTCTTAATCTAACAAAATTATAATAACACCTTTAATGAAAAAAAAAAATAACTTACTAATAACGAATATTTAAGGCACTCAAATAACTATAATCAAGAATTCTATAATCAATTAAACAAAAAAAATAATTCTCATACGAATGAAATTTAAATAAAAGTAATCTATATTTTTATTTAAAAATACCTACAGTATGTAGGTATGTAACGAATTGAATAATAATGCTATCAAGAAGCGAATTAGTTAGGTAGGTACCTATACGTTAAACTAACCGTAATTCTTAATGTAACAAAATTATAAGTAGTAATGTAACGAAAATTAACAGTAGGTAAGTACCTAATCTATTTTTATTTGCTACTTATTAAAACTATATGTCTAAATAACGAAATCTACGATCCTAGATTTAAACAAACAATAAAGAACAATTCTTATACGACTGAATTAAAAATAAAAAGTAATTAATCGCTATCTAGGATAAATGACGAAGAATAAATGACATGACAATAAAAATGCATACAGAACACAACCATCAATGACGTCTGCCCTCACGCGTCTACCCGCGTTCGGGTCGCGCACTCGGCGATGCCTCGCCGTTGCTTGGATTGCATTGTTCGCCCCTCCCCCGCGACCGCGACGCTGCATCGCGCTCCGCCCGTGCTGCCGCCGCCGTTAGGCGCTCCGTTCAAGTCAATTATATTATCGTGATAACTTTTAAACTATTCGGCCAAATTAGTTAGTGTGAAAGACAAAGTTTATCTACATTAAATACTTAATGCGAGAAATGTATTAATTTTGATAAGAGTTTGATAATTATATACTAATATGTGCATTGTAAAATAGTACCAAATTTTACTAAATTTATGGTTCACAATTTTGGTCGTACTGGCTTGCACATAAAAGGTAGATATATGCTGTCGCGGACTTTTATTTAGATCTACTTAATACAAACAATCCTGCGGTACATCATCTTTATGTAACTCTATTGGTTTAGGCAACGCACGCCAAGATAACTCTCAGATGGAAGATTTTTTTTCCGACTTAATTGACACGTATCGTTATATAATGACCAAAATTACATAAAATCATTTGGGGCAGTGGTGGCCCAGTGGTAACGACCGCGACTTACGAGGTGTATGTCGTAGGTTCGAACCCAGACAGGCGCTTTTCTTTGTGTAAATAATTACATCACCACTGCTCTCAAAACGGTGAAGGAAAACATCGTGAGGAAACCGGCATGTCTTAGAACCAAAAATTCGAAAACATGTGACATCTACCAACCCGCACTGGGCCCGCGTGGTGGATTACGGCCCACTCGCTCTCACAGAGAGGAGGCCTGTGTCCCAGCAGTGGGAACATTATAGGCTGATAATGATGACATAAAATCATTATAAATTGTAGCCTATGTGTTATTCTGATGAATAACCTATATTACTGTAAAGTTTCATCCAAATCCGTCTAGTAGTTTTTTCGTGAAAGGGTAACAAACATACACGTACACATACATCCATCCTCACAAACTTTCGCATTTATAATATTAGTAGGATTTAATAAAAATAAAAAAATTCGTTCGGAGGGCCGGAATAGTTGTGGACGAAGGAACAAATTGAAGTGAATAAAACTGTGATGATAGTTCACAAAAGTTGTAATAAGTACAAATCTGTTTTTCTTCGATTGCAGAAAATTGTCAAATTATTACAAATCGTAATAAACTCTTCCTTCACAAACTTTTTGAACTAAAATAAGTTACTTTAATGTTTTATTTTCAGTATTACCTAAAGTTATCACATCGCAGTGGAACCGACTAAGTTTTAATCGAAGAACTAACTATAGATTTGAACGGTAATAAGCTTTGAACTTTGGTCCATCGAACTTCTTTTAATTTTACTTAAATCGCTCGTGTAATTTGACACTTCCGGTTACGTTTTTGAGGAAAACGATTGGAATAAGAGCAGGAAGATTAATTCTTTCAAGATTCACGTTTAAAATTATTGTTGTTAAAGGTTTTAATCACGTACCTAAAATAGCGTCAATTGCACTTAAACCTCACTAACCACTTTTTAATATAGACGCTGTCAAATGTTGATTGTACTGTCGTGGAATAAAAATGTTAAGTCAAACTCAAAGCAATTATTTCAAATAAACCAGTTACAGGCACTTTTGAATTGTCAAGGGATCGATCAGTCAGAAAGTTGATGCTAGTCGCCCATTCCATTTTTTTCTATTCATTGCCAATATTCAATAATAATTATGCCCGCTATAATGATGAAGAAATGTGTTTCAGAGTTTCTTAACGAGTCCAAAATACCTCAGTCACTCTTTATCTGGCTCACACACTACTTCTCGCGGTCACGCGAACAAGCGGGACGGGGCGGCAGGGAGAAGGCTCTAAGGCGCCGATAGTTCAGGTAATTTTGTTTTTGTTTAATTTTAATAATATTTAAATCTAATTTGAAGAACTTTTTATGAGTGGTGGTTTAATGATTTTTTTTGTCGAGATATTTTTATGAAATCGTATGTTCGTCAAACGCAGTACTTAAAATTTAATCCTCAACGTCACCATATATTTATTTCAAAATGAATGCTGCAGGTTTGGTGATATAACGGAGGATCATAATAAATATAATTCATAAATCATGCTTGGCAGTTTGAGATATTGTAGACTCTTCACGTTTTCGTTTCGCTACTGTAAATTCAACCGCACATCAGTAGTAATATTTGAACATTGACAACGCCATTATGTCGTGTCAGTAAGGGCTAATTTATTACTATTTATTAAAACGGAAAAATGCACTTCACTATGTGTTTATTATTCGAGCGTGACTGCTGAGCGTGGGTTCCTGGGTTCTACCATTAAGAATTTCTTAGTAACAGCCCGGAGTTTGGAAGTTGGCGGTGTGATACCCACGTGCCTCGGTGCACACGATAAGACATTGGCCCTGCGCCTGATCTCTCTCCGGTCATGTCGGATTGCCATCCCATCGGACTATAAGAGTGATAGAAGAGAGAGTGTACCTGTGTCTGCACACACACCTCATCATTCTCCTGCCCTTATCCCAATTTATTTGTGGTCGGCGCAACATGTCGCTTTCTTCCATACTTCTCTATTAGTTGTCATCTCGGTAGTCACCCCCTTTCTAGCCATATCATCTTTCACACAGTCCATCCATCGTTTCTTTGGTCTTCCCCTACTCTTATAGCCATCGACATTCATACTCAAGACTTTCCTCACGACATGTTCCTCATTCCTCCGCATCACATGATAACCGATTTCCGCACAACTTTTCAGTCACTGGTGCCACTTTCAGACTTCCTCTTATGTACTCATTTCTTATTCTATCCATTCGTGTCACACCACACATCGCTTTTAGCATTCTCATCTTGGCTGCATGCAATTGCCTTTCATTCATCCCTTTTGTGGCCCAACATTCTGATCCATACAAGACAGCAGGTCTTACCATTGTTTTATATATCGTGCTCTATAATATCTCCCGCGCCGAAGAGCTGGTCTCCGCTGAAATTAGTCGCCATGGTCGAAATTAGGTCTGGAGGATTATTATTATTATTATTCGAGCGTATGGCACTCGTGGGCTGCAGCTGAAAACAGCGTCAGGTGGTATACCTCGTGTTATCATCTGACATTATGCTGAGCAGACGCCCTTTTAGCATTACAACTAGTTTTCTGTTTGTTTTTTTTTTATAACTTTAAGGTGTTTTTCATTTTAATGCCAATAAACGCATTTATTCCAAGAACAAACATAACATTGTAGTTGAAAAACATGTTGCCCCATACATCCCAACTGCAAATGTAAGTTTGTACGCACAATATTGAGTGATGTACCATGTTATTTTAAAACCATAGTACTTGTTATAGATGTTCGTGTAATCTATAAGTGTAGAACTAGTTTCTGTATTTTTTTCGTTAATTAATGTTAACAAATTAATGTTGGCTCAGTAGTTTCAGAGATAAGTGGTCAATTTTCATCCATTTCCTTAAATAACTTACAAATTATGTATTTAAAATGTTACAAAAATATATCTGAAACCCTTAAAACAAGCATTTTCATTTGATATATACAGCAGCACGAGTTTGATATTTTTTTTTGTATATACATATATTTGGTACAGCTTACAACTTTTTTTAAATTTTCTTATTTGCCCCCTAAAAGTGATATATACCCCATATCCAACATTTGTTGTTACACGTCCGTGTTTGGGTCACATAAATACATATGTGTACCAAATTTTAACATAATCGGTTTAGTAGATTCGGAGCAAATTAGCTGTGGCAGATGGACAGAGAGACACACGAGTGATCCTATAAAGAATCATAAAAAAGGACCTTACAAAAACCTTCAACGAACACAAACAACACTGAGTTTACAAATAACCAATTTCCATACCCCCAATAGATTTCCCTTCAAAATCAACTAGCTATCCAGTCCACTTGATAAAATCTAATTCAACGTATAAATTTTGAACTACACAGCGAGTTCGGACGCTTGTGTCAAAGAGGTAAAGTTTTCCATCATGGCGGCTGATTTTCAAATCAGTTTTATTGTACTGAACTAAGTTTGGCTTTGAAAAATATATTGAAGGTAGTTTGTTGTTGTTGATGGTAATTTTCGGTTTTTAGAAAGGTTATTTTAGTTTTTAGTTGCGGTGGTATTACGGGAGGGTGGGATTTTAAAGGATAGGTACCAAAGAAACGATGGATGGCCTGTTTTAATGATGCTTATCCATGCGTCATGTTCTTGAATCGGCGCCGTCAGTTGGAGCTGGTCATCTTAACTGCCATGGCTTATTCTATTTATTTTATTTACTTTTTGGAAGTTTTTCTACATCGTTCTCATAAAATTGTTGTGATTTGAATATACGGACTATAAGTTGGTATTGGTTACAATACTAGATAGACCATGACTTGGATTGACACGTAGGGTACTATTTTACGGTTACATGAAGTAGCTACCTCAGTATGAGAGTAAAACCAAGGGCAACATTCAGTAAACAGTAGATATTATGTTCCCAATATTATGCCTGCAATAAGATTCAGGCATAATAATAAGTAACAACGGCATACTTTTACAACTAGATCGAGCATTGTCGAAATTTTCGGTCGATTGAATAAAAGTTACGTAAAAACATGTCGTTTATGTTTTGTTTCCCTGTAATACTCGGTCCCTAGTGTTGTCAATACGTGGGTGCGGTTATCGGATAAATGGTAAAGTTTAGGATGCGATGTTCTACGATTTGTTTTGCGGATTACACACCAATTAAATGATTCAACATTTTTTTTCATCAACATAAAATATTTATTAGTACTGGTTGTAGTTACATTTTCAGAGAATTAATTAATGGTAACAAAGAAAATATATTTTTAAGGATAAAATACAGATTAATGATAAATTGTATTAAAAAATATTATTTACGAATAAGTAAATGCTCCTGTATTAATAAGTGACTGAATTTAAACTTAATGTAAAACTGATGAAAATTATTTACCTTGCAAGCAAAGTTGTGTTTCTGGGTATTTTAATCGGAAGTTCTCATACAGGTTCCAAATGGAAATAATACCTCAGTCCACACAAAATTCTATCAATACAAATATTACCATTTCACAATAACCAAACATAGACATCATCCAAATCTAAAGCGTCCGTTCCACGAATAACTCGGATACCCTTCCGGGAATCCAAATTCAAATTTCGATCCAGACTATTTCGGATATCCGAACCCAAGAGCTATACAACCGTATTTGGAAAAACGATACAATCAAAAATGGTCTCAATTTCTATTGTAATAAAGCCAGGATTGGTATAAAGATATTATTTACGGACGTCACGTAAGTTTACGCGTCATTACGTAAGCAATAACTTGCAGAGAAGTAATAAACCAACAACCTTATATTAAGAGCTTCATTGACGATCCGTTATAGAGGGGTTAACGTTATAGAACTCGTAGCTATATAAAAACAACCGCACGGGTCGATCGAAAGTTAAGCTATGCTTGCCGAGATCGGTTTATGGATGGGTGGCCATCCATTACATATCGAGACCCTCCGTGCCTCGGAAAGCACGCTAAGCCGTTGGTCCCGGCTGTCTTTCGTAGATCTTTGACAGTCGTTACAGTCTTACCTGGGAGCATCGTGATACTCCAGCAACTGGGTTATGGAGGTCAGACAGGCAGTCGCTGACCCCAACACAGTTGGGAAAAGACTAGGCAGATTGATTGACGATTCGTTCGTGTGGTGGAGCCTTAACTAAAGTTTTCTATGTTATTTGTTATTTTGTTCGCGGTTTTGAGTTTATTGTTATGAGAGTTGGTTGAAGGTTCTTTTTCAACGGTTTAAAGTTTTTACATTAAAAAAAACCTTTTAACGTCAAATACCAAATAAACAACTGCACAGTCTTTCAAAGCATCACAATTGTCATTTAAGTGAAAAATTCAATTTATATCTTCTGATGGAGCTACAGCTTAAAAAGGTAACAAATTTGGACTGAATGCAAACACTGGAATAATAGAAGTTGTGTGTTGTTGTGTGTGTTATCCAAGGTACTACAGAAAGTGTAGGGGTCCACCAGGGCCGATGTCTGCCAGGGTCGTGGAAAAGTCCGAAAGAGATACCGACGCCCCTGGCAAAACAGGCAACGGAAGGAACACGGGTGGGTTTTAGTCAGTAAGAGGCGGACAAACCCTCTATATATAATTTCTCGATAATTTCCCACACAAAAAAAAAGAAATGTACTACAGAAGATCGCGGGAAGACCGATGAGACAGACCAGGGAAGCATGGCACAGAAGGAGGCATATACTGTGGGTGGAACAAGTCTGCCAATGTTAAATGTTGTGTTGTTGTTGCTCAGAATTCAGAATAATGTATCAGTAGCAAAAGTATCAATGTAACTGTGTGTCTACCGTTTACTTAAAATATTCCTAACGAAACAAATATAAGTACCAATCGATCGGTACAAGCAGAAACGGTAAAAGCTATTGTATCATAAAAGTACTAGGAGAGCAGGAGTCGTAAAGACATGTTTTATACCTTCGCGTAAAAATTCAGAATGGCCCCTTTATTTGCGATACAACGATCTTCATTTTATTTGCCGTTCAAATACTTAAAATTTAACAAATCTCAACCTTAACTCTACTAACATAAGACCGTTAAGCTAAGGAATGTTTGGTAATAACAATTTGGTTTTGCAGAACGTTTTTATTGCGTTTAATGTGCGTTTTTATTTCAGTGCGTTTCGGTTTGATGCTTAGGGGTGGGCAGTGGGAAGGAAATCGTGGAAACTTGAGATATCGAACTTAATGAGAGCGGAGCAGAGAGTAGGAAAACGGTACGAGTTTTCTTTAAGATTTTAGATTAAATTGTTAACTAATTGAAATAGCTTTTGTATTGCTTACAGCTGATGATTGCGAATACTCGTACATGACATTCTTTTCCTGATTTTTATCTACTTATTTTAACATTAATTGGTATTATGTTCATTTTAGGGTACCCTAGTAAACAAGAAACCCTTTATAGTTTAGCCATGTCCGTCTGCCTGTCTGTCTGTCTGTCTGACCCCACTGTAGCTCAGAGACGTACAAAACCAGGCCGCACTAGAATTTCCCTTTTATCGTGGATACATTTACGAACCCAAAAAAATCAAGGCATAAATGCTATAAAGTTCGTGTGTGTGTATGTCACACACACGAACTTTATAGCATTACTGCCTTGATTTTTTCAAGAAATAAAAAGCACAGTTATGATGTCCAGAAATACACAGCATTGAATTAAAAAATAGAGGTTCAAACGGACTAAGAAATAGTGCTGGAACTCTTAGAAAAACAGTTCGCAGAATACATATGTATATTTATCCGACCAGCAACATCACAACGTTACCGCTTAAAGGCATGTCTTTCATAAAGGTCACATGTTCAGGAGCCATTTCATTTTCGTTCCTGGAATACATAACTTTATTTCTATGTCAAAAAACTACTCTTGGATTCCGTACTGAAAGTGTTTCGTATTCATAGATATTTCTACTCTCAAATACTACTCATAATTCACTTGCCCTTATCCATATAAATATTATGTTTGGGTTTGGCGCAACATGTCTTTTTCATCTATTAGTAGTTATCTTGGTAGTCAGTTTCTAGTTATATCATCTTTCACACAGTCCATCCCTCGTTTCTTTGGTCTTCTTGGATTTAACTTGCATGTTTGTAAACACATTATTATTATTTTTTGTTATATATCTTAGCTACTATCCATATGCGATTGATATAAAATATGTATAACCAAAAAGTAGTGTAGTTACCAAAAATACAAACGTGCCTAAGTGAGAAAAATATAAAATTAAAATAAATAATAAATTATACATATTTATACAAATAATAATAAATTATACATAGGTGTTGATATATTTATATATATTACCATTCTGTGCATTCAGCCCTTCACGCACACACCCAAACACACCACGCTCACACACACACATACTAACCCTAGAATAAGTAATAATCTATAGTGTTGTCTTTTTTCTGATGTTAATTAACTAACCGCATTTGTCTACGAGTGCATAATCTTAAATAAATGTAACTGCTTCCGAAGAGGTGGAGACCTGGTGTCCTTGAAATACAGGCCTTATGCCTAGCTTAGGCACCAGTCTCCCACAGTATAAATAAAACTATTATGTATTGTTCTTGATCATTTAAAAATGTACATATATATTGTAGTGAGAAAATAAATCATTATCTTATCTTCCCTTACTCTTTCAGCCATGCTCATTCATATTCCATATTACTCTACTACAACTATTTTTGTCACTTTATCGAAGTTTTTGACAATCTCGACTTCGTTTAAAGTTCATACATGTTTATGCTTAAAGTTTTCATCGAACAATATCAAGAGTTCAAACTGATCGAGTTATCTCCAACGATATTGTCACACTTTGAACGACAAGACTTTGATGAGGTGCACGTGTATATTGTAATGTTGTTCATAAGATTGTGCTTCGTTGTAGTCTGAGTATAGTGGAGTATTTTTGAAAAATATGGTGACGAGAATGGAACATTTTGTATAATAATTATCACCCAAGTAATATATTAGAACAAGACATTCTCCGCCAATACTTAAAAGTAATACCAAAACAAAATGTGCATTTTATAACCCAATAAAATTACAGAGGTATCCCATTATAACAAAGGTCGTACGTGGAAGCGATTACTTACTAACGGTCGCCTTATATTATGTTCCGATTTCTAAATACATATTCGAATAAAGAATAGCCGTTTGACACGAATCTGGCGTTTTGAATTTAGATCGACTCCCGACAAACAACAGTGTTGCAAATTCAAAAATGTTCTATTAGCTTGGCGTCGGTATTTTTTACTGGCAATGATAGTTCGCGTTAAAAATTCCACGGAAATATGCGCGCTTTGTCAGTTTTTTTGTCACGCTGGCTGTAGAGTGTTACATTTGCATCTTTTTGTTTAAAAAATATTGGTCAGCACTACTATGGTAGTAGGAAACCGTAATGGACTTCAAATGTCATCACTTTAAAACTAATCCTTTTAAAAACGGTAAAAGGTTATTCTGTTGTGTGTAATGCAGGTGTTTGCGGGATTTTGTATTGCATTCGGTTACGGGCTTTGTTACTCAAATATTTATCAGGATTTGGATGTAAATTCCAAGCCTATTTAGAATGTTGATGTCTACTGCTTATCATGCACAGACTTCTTCAGTAAATACTTGTATCTTGCCAATAAAATGGTGATCACAATTAAACAAAAAAAGTTCTTATTTTCTCACGAGAATAAGTATCACTGTCATTATTATTTATGATTTGTTAAAATTTCACTAAATTTTAACCTTGAAATATAATGGATAGAGTTGGGCTGAGTTTCAACAGACTGCTGTCATCTAAATCCCCACATCCTTTCTCTATGTACCATACAAGTCTTTGACCAGTGCGTGTGCCGATGACCTAAGGCACTGAAACGTGGTCGCTCATCATCAGAAAGCTGAAAGTCACCCAAAGGGCAATGGCTACGCTTGAAGTTTCCCTACGTGATCGAATCAGAAATTAAGAGATCCACAGGAGAACTAAAGTAACCGAACCCGTAGAATTTAGTGGCAGTGGACAAGGCAGCTTGCTCGTAGAACATATGGCCGATGGAACCGAAAGGATCTGGAGTGGCGACCGTGTACCGGAAAGAGTAATGTTGGAAGGCCTTCCACAAGCTGGACCGGTGAACTTGTGAAGGCCGCAGGATTCCGCTGTATGCAAGAAGCACAGAAGCGGTCGACGTGGCGATTCTTGGGGGAGCCCTATGTACAGCAGTGGATGTCTTTCGGCTTAAATAATGATGTTGATGATGACACCATACATTGAATTGTCCGTTTTTCTGGCAGTCTGTTCATAATAATATATTGATCATAATAATATCAACCAAACAAAATCTCCTGTTAGGCAACCCTACAACTAAATATTCCAATGAAATAAATTTTAACAGCAACAGATAACAATTAACACACAGATAATATATTCCAATGTTGCCATGAAAATAAATTCAAACGTTGCCAGTTAAAATTGTCTCGTTAATTCTACGGCCATGTTGGCAGGTGTAAAAAATTTACGTGCAAAGGAATAAATTATAAGTACTTGTTTCATTACGTTAAGTGTGTTCGTCAGAGATTGATATTTCTCTTTTTATAATGAAAAAACACAAAACATGAAATTCCAATCAGGAATTTCATGTTTTGTGTTTTTATTTGGTTGTGTAAAATTTTAGTGTGTAATTTAATAGATGTTGGCTGCTGACTGGACGATTTAAGTGTCTGTTATAGATAATTATATGAGTGTAATATAATAATATTATGAGCAATGACTCTGTGTTATTGAAAAGGAGCAGACCAACTGAAAAGTTAAGCTATAAAATAATCCTCCAATGCTACTCTAACTGCGTTTCAAGATTTCACTTATCGATTTTTTTTCAATAGCAACTGACTTTTAAGTTGTATATTATGTTATTTCACTAGTAGTTCTGCTAACAGTAGACCTCACGAGCACATTTTTTTTTGCAACAATTAATATACCACTAAATGAATTGGCTGAGGTAACGCTGCAGCCTAGTTTCGTGATGAGAAGGTGGTCCCAGGTGCTCCATCCATCCCTACCTAGTAGTTAAAGGGCCAATTCTACTGGTGTTCTGCTCATCACGCCGAAGTTCCTCATAAGATCTTTACCAAATTTCTATGAGACCAACTTAAACTTAATACTTTGTATTTTCATTACATAACTACTGAGTTATCAGGGGCAATAAAACAAGAACGGGAAGGTGCTGGGGTCGCGGGAAGGTACAAAAGGGTTACCGAGGCCCCTGGCAACACAAGCAACGGAAGGAATACGGGTGGGTTTTAGTCAGTAAGAGTCTGACACTCCCTCCCGCTCCGCCCAGAGCGGGAGAAGTTATTTGATGATTTCCCACCCAAAACAAAAGGGGCAATAAAACATGCTTTATGATTCTTTGCCTTCCTATTTTGTATACATGTAGATATTATTATTGTTATTATTTTAAGACGCTTACGATTAAATAAATGGTTATAGAATATAATAGATCTAGTTTTAGTACAGACACAGATTAACAAACAATTAAAATTAAAATTCAGCGTGGAGCGTGCATCCATCTCCCCAACATCGTGGAATCCCACTGCGCTGCGTTGACACTAAGTACTGTTGGTGCTTTCACGAACACTCGGCATCAGGGATGCACATCTTTTACTAATAATGGCGGCAACCATCAATGTTGTTATCCGCAAACATCCCTGACGCACTACAATCCCACGACTGCCACAGCAGTACTTGTTATTTAATGTGTTTACAACCAAAACAGACACAAATATTTACAGGAATAAATATCATTAACAATTAAATCATTTCGCATTGACTTTTTATGCCGTGGTAACACGTTAAAACGATGTTCGACTACTAAACCTCTAAAACATACAATCTTAAAATCGAAACCCTATCCACATTAATTCATTAATCAAACAAAATACTACAACGTACCTACAGCGACCATACTGTTGAAGCTCCCAGCTTCCACTAAAGTAACTTATTCATGAAGTCAATATGCGCTGAAAGCGTGAAAATTTTTCACTTCCGTTTGAAAACCGAGTGGCGAACGATTCATTGTCAACACATTCGAATCTAGTTACGATTCACAATAGGCGCCTCTGAAAAAACTCGTCAAGCGAAAAAGCTTTTAAAAGTTCGCGGTTCTGTATGAATTTTTGGCGAAAAAATTACTTACAGGATTTTTGTGGCAAAACTCGCATTTGACATTGTTGAAATTGGATTATTTTGAGGCACTGTTTTTGATCATGTACCTACTTATGTGTAAAAAGGAGAACATCTTTTTAAGGGTTCCGTACCTCAAATAGAAAAACGGGACCCATACAGGATCACTCGTGTGTCTGTCTGTCACAACCGATTTGCTCCGAATCTACTGGACCAATCAAGTTGAAATTTGACAAACATATGAATTTCTGTGACCCAAACACGAACTTGTGACGTAAATAAATCAATGTAGAATATGGGGCACTTTTGGGGTTTCAGAATATCACCGACGATATGGTCTTCAAATAACATGGTAAATCACTCAATATTGTGCGTACAGTAAATGTATGAGGGACCATGTTTTTCAAAGAGAATGCTAAGTTTTTTCTTGGGGTTAATTCATCCCAACTACGGAACCCTTCCTTGAGTGCGAGTTCCGACACGCACTTGGTCGGCTTTTCTTAATTATTCTAAATTTACTTATTTTGTTTTGAAAAACTTACATCTTAACTGCGGAACATGATCTTCCTTTATAGACAATCCCTTTCATTTTAATTCGTTTTGTATCGGTTATATTTAGCTAATGTAATTGGCAGATTGCCGTTTAATGTTAATCTAAAATAAATAAATTTTGACAATAGTACAAAATCTATCAATATGTTTAAAAAAAGTCTTTTCGAAGCCAAAAATAACACAATAGATATTATTGAAATGTCGTCAATCTAGCAATACTAATCATAGTTGTTTTTATTTTATTTTACAAGATTAGCCCTGCCCAGCCACAGAACCCTATTCTTTCCTTTAAAATTACAAATTCCCGCCACGTTCCCGGCACTGAATGGCGTCCGAATGTTCTCCGGAATCAATCTATTGTTTATGCGTTATTCTTGTGATCTGCGTTTATTTGAGGACCGGGACGAATACTTGATGTTTGGCATCTGCTGTCCAAGAAAGCCAAAAAAAAAAAGAACAAAAACCAAAGTATTTGCAAAAACAAAGCCTTAAAAACTGCCCCATTTGCGGGCAATTTTTTAGGCTTTGTTTTTAGGGAAGTTAATGGGGGGCGATATGTAGTTCGGTTTGTTAGGGGTTTAGGTACCAATGGTGTTTGACTCTTGATAAAAGTGGATTTTCTGTTGGTGTCGGGTTATTTTGGTCTACAATTGTTTTTAATGGGTTCAGATTGTTGTATTACAGAACTTATCAATCGAAAGTTCAAAACCCTCATCAAACGGGTTCTTATAAAAAACGCATATTAAAGACTACATTGAAGACAAGGATGTTTGGCAATAATTCCTTCTGCACATGTGGCTTTCCTGGTACCTCTTAAACGGCATAACTATGTAAATGTCTATTACCTGCTTGTTGCATGTTTATTTTCTTTTCTTTTTTTTATTCATACTTCCTTGACATTATATTTTCATTATTTGACATTATATACATAACTTTACACTGTCCTCCCATATCTATTAACACTGTAATTTGAAAACATTGTAAAAGCCAAGTATTTTTAAAAGAGTAACCGAGGAGTTTCTTACCGGCTCTTCTCCATAGAAAAGGACCAATTGGAACCGTGCACCTAGCTTCTGACGTTTCCTAAAGTGCCCATGTGGGTTTATGTGAAATAGAATATTTTGATTTTGTATGTCTCTATAGCCCGTTCACACAGGGATGATCAGTGCAATATTTTACTATTTAATTTTGGAATCAAATGGCAGTTTCATAATGCATTTGTTTTTAAACGTATGAGCAATGGGATGTTGACAAGTGATCACAACTTTTTACCGTAATAAATCGTACGGATTATCGCCGTGTGAATGGAGCCTTACAAGTGTCATCTTATTGGTAAGTATTAAAATATATTCCCCGTATTAAAATAAATATTTTTATTATTATCATTCACCATGGAATAATTGCCACCTATACAATATTGAGTCCAGATATACACTAAAGTGTTATCAATTTTATCGAGCTAAGTGGTAAAGTTTTAATAAACGTTTAAGACCGGCACCACAATTACCAAGTTACCACAAGTTGTTTTGTTAAGTAACTCTGAGTAATTCCGTGCTTCGAGCTCATAAATTCACAACACGGGTCGAACTCGTGCTATTTCATGCGACGCTTGATGTAATAGAACTATAGTGAACAATAGTATATGATTTAAGGCCTCTTTAGGAGTTTAGTCTATAATTTATGTTCCGAAAGTATCTGTTGAAAGTGCGTGCAATCACTTGGGACTAGAGGGAATTAGCAACACATTCATCTGTATTTGGAAGGTTCAACATTGTATCTCACCACTTTTTCCAAAACTGATTGTATAAATAACATTCATTTATTGTGATTAAAAACTCATCGATGAAAATTGGAGTTTTAAACTTAACCTCAATAATGTTAAATTTAAAAAATCTTTAACCTGTTAAGCCCCTCGCGACACCGATTCAGAGTCAAACAATAGAAAACTAATTGTGTCTCATTAGTTAGCTGTCCTTGACCAATTAAATAACATTCATATATTATGATTAAAAACTCATCGACGAAAATTGGAGTTTTAAACTTAACCTCAATTGTGAAATTTAAAAAATCTAACCTGTTAAGCCCCCCCCCTCGCGACACCGATTCGGAGTCAAAAAATAGAAAATAAATTGTGTCTCATTAGCTGTCTTTGACCAATTAATTTTTATCGGGTATTTTTTGTTTCAAGTAATCAAATCAAAGCACTTAATGTTTAAGTAGCACTACAAAGGCATCCACAGGTACGTTTTAGAAAGAAAGAAAAAAAATAGATTTATTTGTCACAACACATTACAAAAGAGTCGTGAGGATAGAACAAAGGCGAAAGTCAACAGTCAGTGAATTCCGACGAAGACCTTATTATATTTTGCTACATTAGCATGCGAAGTCTACGCAATTTTTTCATCTTACTGAGGATTCCAACTTGGCGATATTCGGATTATCGTAGATTCCACGGAAGTATGAACGCGCTTCTCATTACGTGCCGATTTCTACCAGTCAACTCCTACCGCAAGCCGCGTTAAAGACCTTCGTTCCAAAAAAGCTGAAACGGACCTCAGACGAAGACATTGGAAACAGCAACGTGTAACACAGCATAGCAGTGACAGAAAAGTGTCGAAAAAGCAGTTGAATCGCGCCAAAAATTCACCATTTGGTGAAGCTGGACCTGAGCCCACCTGGCGGCAACGGTGTTAAAAGATGCCATCCCATAGATAAATCACCCGTCTCTCCACCATTTCATTGCAGATGCATATCCGGTAGGCTCTAATAATCCTTCCTATCCTAAGGGCACGTCTTCCTGACCATTGCCGCACCCCCCGGTCTACTCTTTGATATGCAATGTTCTCTGTAGTCCCATGAAACATGAGGCTCCAGGGACTAGTGCGAATCCTTGGGTTTATTCGAGCAATCGAGTCTGGTTTAACCACGCTGGGGTCGGTGCATTTCATTAATTCACAGAAACACGTGCATATGATAAGCTATGCTAATTTAAATAAATAATAAAACAAAACAGATCCATCCATTCTGATCCATTTGATTACATCGTCATCAGATACTTTTGGAACGGACCATATGTAAAATATTTTAGAAACAACATCATGCCTGTATTATCTGAATTTATCTGAGGAGGTAGGCAGAGGTGTATCGACATTAGCCCTTGTGTTTTTCCCATGTAACAAGAGGCGAGCCTATTGCCGAAACACTGGGCACTAATACCTATACAAGATCATATAATAATGGAAAACTCAGTAATGCTCTGCCTGTCCTGGGTATCGAATACTGGCTTCCACGCTCAGTTGCACTTGTATCCAGTAAAACACGAGGCGATTGGTTTGGAGAATATATTGTTCCTCAGAATCAATACGTTTTACTAAAATAGGCGTAAACATATGATGACGCCTGTTCTTTCTTTACAATTCATAACACTTTACTATTTATTTTCATAATACTTTACTTTATTTTTCAACTTTATAATACTTTACTTTATTTTCCAATTTACATGCAGGTTATTTTTAGGGTTTAACAACTAGGGTCCGAGTGCTCACTTAGTTTTTCGAAACATGGCCAAGCGGTTGGTCGACTCTTCACGTGATCAGAGGGTTGGCCTATTTTTGGCTTAAAAATCAACATTGCCATTCAACGTGGCAATGCTGCCAGTCTTTTGGGCACTGTTACTGTTGACAGATGTTTGATGAATTTGTTGTATGATTATTTCCCCACCTTTTTAGGGTTCCGTACCTCAAAAGGAAAAAGTGGAACTCTTATTTGAGCATTCGTGTGTCTGTCTGTCCGTCCTATACAGCCGATTTGCTCCGAATCTACTGGAACAATTAAGTTGAAATTTGATACACATTCAAATTTCTGTGACTCAAACACGGACATGTAACGTATATTAATTAATTTTGTATATGATTTTGTATAATTTCCCTTTTGGGGGACAAATTAGATAAAATCAAATAAAGCAGTTTTGCAAACTGTACCATGTCACATATCAAATGAAAGGCCTTGTTGTTTAGTTATAAAATTATTTAAAAAACTAGATGAAAATTTACTATTGAACCTAAAATTTTGAAAACAATAGATAGCTCTTTACTTAAGTATATATGTAATACACAAAAACCTAAAGAAGTCTATGGTGTTAAAATAACATGGTAAATCTCTCAATATTGTGCGTACAAACTTACATTTGCAGTTGGAATGTATGGGAGTACATGTTTTTCAGCTACAATGTTAACATTGTTCTTGGTATAAATTATCTAAGGATAAAAAAACATGGTAGATAACATATTCATTGTACAGAATCCTCACCATGCGAGTTCTACTCGCAGTTGTCCGGATTTTTTATATAAACATATTATTTTAAGACTGTTTAAGGCTTTTCATATTATAAATATTATTAACGAAAGGTATTTTCTTGTATAGAGAAAAAAAATGTTTATGACTTATATGCTAAGTAACAACTTATATACTTAATAACTGTCTAAAATATATATTAAATAAAATATCCTGAGTAACTAAAACCCTGAGTACTAATATTGCTTAAATTAACCACTATAACATTGCATCTCTTTAAGATACTTACACAAATGAAGACAGATTTTTCAGAAATCAGCAAAAATATACCTGCAAAAGAAAAAATAATAATTTATCTCACAGAACATACGTCAAGAACCTCAAATATAATAGAGATAGAAGAATTCACAGACAAATATTCATAGGTAAAGGTACCAATGTTTTATTTATATCTAACTTTTCCGCCTACTGGAATAATTCCAGACAGTTTTCTTTCGAAAATACAATTTCGTGCATCTTAGAACTTTATTTCTCTGCTTCGTTTATGGATTTACAGACTTCAAATTGCGCTTAATATCTTAGAACCGGAAGAAATATTACCATATCAGTCAGCTTCTTCGTCGTGTCGATGGCACGACCATGAATCACATTTTTTTTTTTGGCCCAAGACTTCGCCTCATCCACGGCATCATCGTTCGGTGGCAGCACAGAGGTCGCTATGGCTGCATTTTTTGGAGCACAGATAGCAGGGTAAGAGTTGGGACATAGTTTGGGCCACACCCTGCTGCTGTACCCATATCAGTGATGAATCCAGTACGAGTACATAACGGGTTTCAGTTTTGAAGTAATGGCAGCCTATTTTTCTGGCGGGATCTCATGGCGACATGGAGAATGTGATTGTCGCAACCCAGTGCAGAGGAAACGCCCGGGTATCACCATACGGTGAAGGTCTGCCCGGCTTGGGCAGAGCACCGCCTTGTCCTCGTGGAGGCAATCGGCGGCAGAGATCTCTCGCGTCCGGCCCTGGTTCAGGACATGGTACGGAGCGAGAGGGCATGGGCAGCCGTCACCTCCTTCTGCGAATGCTCGCGAAGGAGGAGGCGGGACGGTTGAGGAAAAGGCAAATTTCGCGCCCTCTCGCCCCTAGCCGCCGCAAGATGCCCTGGGCGTCGGGAATCCCGGGCGGATTTCCGGCCTCCGTAGGCGTGGGCTTGTGGATGGTGAGCAATGGGTAGCTCGCCATCCGATAAAGACCAGGCCCGGGTCGACGGTGCGTTATGTTCCACGCGCGCCTCAAAGAGATGTCAGCGCAAGTGACATAGGGGTCCACTAGGGCCGATGCCTGCCGGGGGCGCGTGGAAGTCCAAAAGGGTTACCGAGGCCCCTGGCAACACAGGCAACGGAAGGAATACGGGTGGGGTTTAGTCAGTAAGAGTCTGACACACCCTCCCGCTCCGCCCAGAGCAGGAGAAGTTATTTGATAATTACCCACCCAAAAAAAAGGCTATTTTATTTAAAACCCTCGGAAATTTCATAAAATTCGGTCTTATTCCTTGTCAACATCATAAAGAGAACCTCAGTGCTGATGCACTAATGATCATTTATATAATTTTGTCCAAATGATATTAATGATATTTGATTTCTGTAAATTGGATTTTTACACACCAAAAGGAATAACAATATTTAAAACTTGATGAGGTCCGTGTTACCTAACTTACTTCTTTGAGAAAAAACACCGAAACACACTTATAGATAGCAGTCTTTTCTAAAGTCCTGACATTATTTTCGTGAAATCCAGAAAAACGCGCCAAAGACGTTTCTTTCTTTTTGTCGTCACTAATTAATATATTATACTTTTTATGTCTTCGTTTATTGTATAGGAAGGATAAATTGATGAACTTTGCGTTAGCTTGTTTATTTTTACATGTTAATAATGAATGTTAATTACTAACAAAAAAAGTGTTATGTCAAGGATCTTTTTCAATGTAGAGAACCTCAGCATTAGTATCTTAAGTAACTGTACTTATTGTGATTATTATTAATCAATAAATTCGTTTATTAAGAATGCATGTATTGCAATGCAAATGCAATACATTATTATAATAACTTCACACATAAGGTATTTATATGTCAGTGAACCATTGTAGGTACAGTAAGCTACTAATACACATAAGTAAAATAATATGCTACGTACATGGTAAGTGCTGAGCCTTTAATAATAGTAGATCTTTTTAAATAAAACTGATACAATGATGATGATGATGATGATGATTCAGTAGGCTAATGCCTTCTGATAAAAAACTTTAGAAAATATATTTTTCTTTTTTATTTATTTACATAACCAAATTACAAGATGATTATTAACATTAACTAAATTAAATTAAAACTAAGTTAAGCTTAAAAAAGGCCCTCGGGGCATTGTACCGAGGATGCTGGCGGCATTTCCTCGCTGAATTGCAATGCTGATGCGTTGCGCGAGAAAGCCGCCAGCTTTTCGGTCACCAGTTACATCAACTAGACGTTTCGCGATTTCCGCAAATAACTTATGCGCACTGGGACCCCACGGACCGAGGGTCTCGACGCCAAAGGGCACAAAGTTGTACTCTCTGCCAAGGCCTCCATATTTAATAACTTTCAGATTTTCGGCATTTTCTGCCGCTGCACCCGCTTTAGAAGTAGTCCGTTGGAGGTGGGACGGTGCCAGTGTGTCTACACAGGTAGCGTCCCACACAAGCATCCCTCCCAAACTCCACGGGACCAAAGACACACCATCAGGTCTTTTGCCATCATCTCTGACAATGCCAGTCGGCTCAAGAAGAGCAGGCACATTGATGCTGGCAAGAGACCGGCGGATTATGTCATTAAGCGTTGCATGTCTTGAAAAGCGGCCTGCACTTTTTTGACAACAAAAAAGTGCAGGTTAGGTTATTTTTCTTAGTTCTTACTTCTAGTTACTTAACTTACTAAGGCACTTTTTGAGATCACATGTCTTGGTAATAAAAATTGAATAAAAACTAAACTTACAAAACTAAAGTTGAAATCACAAAGTATTACAGTATTTCGAAAGTATTTTCAACTAAAATTTTACTATCGTATTTTATACTTACTCATGTTTTGTGTAAATAAAAAAAAAGAAAACTAAGTTAAAATTATCAGCATAAATTCTTTAATCACTTTCAGAAATTACGATAGACACTGGTAAATTACGCCAACAGTTTCTGCTGTTTTCTGGCTTGAGTGGCACTAGTTTAGTTAGGATGTCTGTTTGGCGTTCCATAGTTACACCTCCTTCTTGGATTTAAGTACTGTTTCCGGAAAATGTTGTGTTTTCATTATTTTTGTTTGAAAAAAAATCCTAATAAAAAAACGCAAAGGTCATGAATATGGATGGATGGATGGATGATCGTCTGAGCACATATATTATTACGAAAGAAAGTACCTAGCGTTTATTTGAAAGATATAGCGGTTGTCAAAGTACGGAGGGGATGCTACGTACTGAAATACAAAACTAGTCATGATATTGTAATAACGATTATGTAACATTGGAAGAACATCTCTCCAGATGGAAAGCGATGAAAGTGGTTTACGATGGAATGGGCGTGCCCAGAAGATGCCTGTTCACTCTTACTTTGAAGGCTGACGGGTTATATATGGAATTCCGACATTGGCGTGAGTGAGTGAGTCTGGACTATATACGTATCGATGAACTGCGAAAACAAAACTGTCTGCCAAGCATAGTGATTAAGCCCTGTAAAGTCCTTTATTGCCTATCCCCTATAAAATAATGGGGTGATATTAATAATTATTCTAATTGTCAGCCTGTGCGTTGACATTCATAATTCTAGAAAGGCTCATTTGAATGTAAATGTTCGCATTTACATTTGAATGAAAGAGCGGACGATGTTTTTCATTCATATCGTTCGTTCATTCACTCGCTAATTTTAAAGTAATAATTTGTGGGATTTTCATGCTGGATTTACATTTTTACTGTTTTTTGAATGCTTGTACTGCGATGTCATTTCGTAAAACTTTCTTAACGCTGTCCCAAAATCCGTGCTTTATATTTTGTTTCGTAATTCCTTTTGATTCAAATACTTATGATTTTTAAAGCCAAATTCTTAAAATAAAACAAAGTGGAATGTCTCGTGTCCCTGTTATTACACCAGTGGGCCTAGCACGAACGCGCGAAGTAAACGTTATGTTTATCCGAACGATGTTTGAATTCGAAATACGTGTTTCGCACATCATATTTATTGTGTTCGAAGACTTTATTCATATCAGGTAAGATGAAAAGCCTGATAATGAAAGACTGCAATTTTCAGTTAATTATATTTGTCTACATAATCTCCCTAGACTTCAATGCACTTGGTCCAGCGCTTCTCCAACATCAGTATTCCTTCCCGGAAATGAGAGCCTGGAAGACTGTGAAAATATTCATTTACGGCCCTCTCAACTTCTCATTCGATGCGAAGCGCTACCCAGAAACAAATTTCTTCAAGTCTGGGAGCAGATGGCAGTCTGAGAGTGCCAAATCAGGAGAATAGGGGGATGACCGAGCAAATCGTTACCCAAATATCGCAGTTTTCCCATCGCTAACGCACCCTTGTGTGCAGGTGCGTTGTTCTGGTGAAATATGATATTTTTCTTCGTCATACCAGGCCTCTTTCGTGCGAATTTTGGCATCCGGCTGGTCAAGAACGTTGGGGTAATATTTGCCTGTTATTGAGAACAATAACAGGCAAATATTACCCCGACCGAATGAAAAAGATAGAAATTTTTCAAGGTAGTCAATTAACAGGATCGCTTTCACATCGCACAACACGCTGGCCATAACTTTTCCGGCAGATGCGATTGACTTCTCTTTTTTTGGCGCTGAACCACCGGCTTCCATCCACTGCTCCGACTGCTGTTTCATTTTTGGCGTGTAGTAGTGGACCCATGTCTCATCCATGGTTACAAATCACCGCACAAAATCGGTTGGATCCCTATTGAATCGATTCAAAGAATGCTGCGACAATCGTTTGTGCATTTGCTTTTGATCGGCGTTCAGTAAATGCAGCACCCATCTTGCGCAGAACTTTCGCATCCCTAACTCTGAGTGCAAGATGTTTCGCACGCGTTCTTCTGATATCCTCACAGCCTAAGCCGATCTCCCTCACCTTCACTCGCCTATTGTCCAACACTGTGGTTACAATTTTTGGCCGTCCATCACGTGGGTCATCTTCGAGGGACATGCGACCACGTTTAAATTCAGCTGCCCAGTTTTTAACAGTTCATATGAAAGGAGCAGAGTCCCCGTAAACGTTTGTCAACTTCGGATGAATTGCCATAAAGTTCATAAAATTCTCGGTTTTGGATGGATTAACCCCAATCCATCCAAAACGAAGTATTTTATGACCGTGATATTTAAGTTTATCAATTTTCACGCAACACGTTTACTGCAAAAAAATCGTATAAACAAACTACTTTTTTTTTTGGGTGGGAAATCATCAAATAACTTCTCCCGATATCAGTTTCCATAGGCGCCTTGTAAAATTATCTTACCAAAGGTAAATTACCAATAAATGAATACATTATTATGTTTCTAGAAAAGCATTTTCATATAATACAAAAAGGTAAAAATTATTAGATTAGATTACGGCAAGTCAATCAATCTTGTACTCGTATTATGAAAATGAACAATTGTGTTCAAGGTTTTTATATCGGCTTTCAAGTCTAATGATTGATAATTTCTATAGAAAATAAACCACATGGGTATCTACTTAACATCACGCCTGTGTTCCCCGAAAGAGTAGGTAGAAGCGTGTAGTGTACCCAGATTTCGTCAAACTCAAAGCATTTATTTCAATTAAACCATTTACAGGCACTTTTGAACTGTCAAGGAGTCGGTCAGTTAGAAATATGAAGCTAGTTGCCCATTCCAAAGCGTAGTAGGTACCTATGGAGAAGAATGGGTAGTAAAGTCAATGGACACGGACATCAGATTGCCATTAACTGGGTATGAATTTAAGCAATTTGCAAATTTAGAGATAACTTGCCTAGAAATTGCCGATATAATGAATACCTAAGCTGGAAAAAGTTTAAGAATAATTTATTTTCCATACTAAAATAGGTAGGTACTTTTATTTATTTAGTAAAAAAACTTAAAATGTTTTTAACGAGTTGCCAAACTTTGCTATTTAGCCGCTTCAATAAATATTTTTTCCATTACAATCAATTAGAATAACATATTTTTACTTCAAACATTGCATACAAACATTAATGGTATCCGATGCAAAATTTTGGCGTGAAACAGTTAGCACTAGTTGCCCGACCGGCAGCTCGGGCGATACTGAGCTAACTGAGCGCTCCCGAGCTTACTCACACAGACACAATGTGCATGTACATCTACACAGACAACTAAGACAAACCCGCCGTCGTATCATTATTATTTTCTCCATGGGGTAGGCAGTAACTACAGAACACCATGTGCTATGATCTTTCTCCATTGGCTTCATCCACGTTCATACAATCTTATCATACACATGACTATAGAAAGCAACCATGTCAAATAATATTTAAGTTCAAAACAAACATTAACTTTCCACTACTACACACATAATTGTTTCAATCATTATAATTTCAACCTTACATCAATGCACTTAAAAGTCATATTGTATAAACACATATTATATAGAGCCTCTTGATAACGTTGCACGCTCTATGCTCTACATGTATAGAGCCCTACACACGAGTGATGACATAGAGATGCCTCGAAAGCTCTATAAAGCTCTACGGGTTGAAAATAAATGTTTTAATAAAAAAGGGTTCTTGTGATATCTTTAAAAAAATACGTTTGATAAGGATGCGTGGAATTGTGAGAGCTACTTGAAGTATAAGTAGTAATAAATTATAGGTAAGTAGGTACTTAAAACCCATTTCAACAAGAAGCGAAGCGAGAAAATGAGATAGATAGGTAGGTACATTTATTTACTTATGTCTGAAGTGTCATTATCATCATTATTATTTCAGCCGAAAGACGTCCACTGCTGGACATAGGCCTCCCCCAAGCAGCGCCACTTCGACCGGTTTTGTGCTTCCCGCATCCAGCGAATTCCTGCGTAGTAGTGTGCTGAAGTATCACTTTACTTGGCTTTTTTTTTGCTCCTTTCGAAAACGTAGCTAACTTTTGGACTTCAAGTCTCATTAAGCTGGTTACTTGTCGATTGCTATTGTTTACTTCGTATACACATTACTTCTAACCTCGTTATTACACTACATAATAATATTATGACAAGCTCTAAGTATGGTTTAGGTTTTTGTAAGTTGATTGTACCTAATCCAAAACATTTATTAATTGCCTACAATCAATATTGTTCCTGATTTAAATATGTATGCAAAATGTCTGTGAACACACAAAAACAAAACAATCAATCACAAATACCACTCAAATACCCCTCTTAAATATGTCACCCCACCCTCACAACTATATATTTCACCACCCAACAGACACCAACAGAATCTCACATAATAGGTCTCATTAACCCTCTTTCAATGGCTTTTAAAAATAAAAGCAAAAAGCCGTCGGACATCCGAACGACCGGTTCAATGGTGGTCATAGGACAAGGCCCCCATGCGTTGTGCTACAAGATTCATGGCTTTAATTGAAAATTCTATGGGGACTGCAATGAATGGCGTTTTTTGCGACCTTCCTATGTGTATTTTTGTGTACAATGGGTTTCATCCCGTCATGTGTTATTGTCGTTATAGAACCTTATTGTTGGATTTTCGTTTAAATAATATGTATTTAAAGTTTTCATAAAACCCAATTAAAGGAACCTTGTGTAAGTGTAATTAATTCTTCTGAATGATGCGATCCCTATCATACGATGGAAAATTGTGGTAAGGTATAACAAGGGAATCAACAACATTATTTTCGTTTAGGGCTAAAAATAACATTCCGGATAGGCCTTGTCACATAACAACAAAACTAAACAAATGGCGATGATTAAATCGTTTATTTTGCGTTTACCGAGCCTTTATTGATAAATAAATAAAACACAACTTCACTTACGTATGGTACCTCAAACCAATGAGAAAAGCCTCATCAGCGTGAAACCCGATCTTCCATCACAAAAAATCTATACCTACAGCGAAGTTTCAAACTAATTCAAGTACATCAGTAAACAATGCAGGAAAAAAACAAAACCAAAAACCAATGGAAAATCGAAGCATTGTCGAGAATCCAATGAATGGTAACTACCCTTTTCCCAAGGGGGTGAAGCGGCGCACAACCTGAATGCCTCAGTTTTAGGCTCGGTACAACCCCTAGGGGGTGAGCTCATTTTTTTAATCACCCACTTAAAACGATGGCTTTTGTGGGATAATATTTTAATTATCGTATTTTACAGTTTGGGGGATGACGGCGGTTTTATGAGTATGTTACTTTTTAATTTATGAGGGATGTGCCAGATTACTTTGTCATTGAATTTTGTTGTTGGTAAAATTGTTCATTATTTCTGTGGCATTACGGCTTTACGTCAATATAAAAGTTGGTATGCTTGCAACCATATTATGTAAGACCTTTTCGTGGTGTAATGGTAGAAATCTACTGTAAAAAGCAGAGCATGGAAATTTCGGTACGAAATAAAAATACAAACATATAATTCTTAACCCATTTAAGTACAAGATTGATTCAAGTAAATGTTATGTTCTTGGTAAAAAAGATGTTTTTAAACAGTCAATAGGTACTCCTGCCAGATATCCAATAAAAATAACAATTCAAGTCTCATGTGTTCGTAATAAATATCTTTTACAAATAAAAAAGGTAGTGACAGACAGGCATCCAATAGCCCCACACTTACACAAAGGTACATAAAAACCATTTTTCCTGAATCTCGGTCTAGAATGAGAGCCATATTTTATTGTCAAAGTTTATTGTCTAGGCTATCGATTCGGGGGGGGGGGGGGGGGGGGGAGAAGCTAGCTCGTGGATGGGTACATAACCCCAACTCAAATACTAACAAGAATTTAGAGAAATTCACTTTCGAGCTTTGCAATTTTTATTGAAGATATAAGTTGTTGGCCCATCAGCGGAAGAATTTTCTTAGTTAATAAAGTTGTTGAATAGGAAATAACCCTCTGCTATACAAGATGATATATTCATGAAATGAAATATGCGGGGTATTAGGCGACCTGTCTTCTTTAGTTAATTCATAAAAAAAAATCTTGTGTTTTGAATTTGACAATATTTAATCAGTAAACTTTCCATTGCAGTCGTATTCTAACAACCAAAGAACCTCATAAGTTGTACGTGAAATATTAAAAATCAAAATGCATTTATTCTTGAAAAATGCTTTTTCAAATAATATAATTAATATTGCAGCTTCATGCTATCTTTGCATATTTCTTATTTTGTAAATTCCTTCTGTACTTTATCAAATCTGTTAGAGGTTGTTTTATTATATTTTTGCCTTTGAATTAATCATTAATGTCATTGTACCTTACTCTGATTTTTTATTTTTAGAAAATAGAAAGAGATTTTTTACATTAAAATTACATTTTCGGATAGAATAAAAATATTTGATTTGACTGGTAAAAACGTTGACATTAAATTATATGTTTTGAAAATAAAGATTCTGTATCAGAAAAATAAAAGTTTGATGAATAAAACATTACAACACTAGTTAAAAAAAAATGTACACCGGTATCGAAATTGTAACCCTTGGGGTGGTTGATTCAAGTCATTTTCACCAAGTACTTACTATGAAATGTTAAGAATCCATATTAAGAAATAATAATCTAAATTGCATTTTAATAAATTTAAAAAGCGTTGTTAACTCCTTGATTTCCTTACTCCTACTGCCCTAATTAAATCCGTATTCATTATTAAAATCCGAAACAAAAACATGAAATCTAAAATTATCTAGTCAATTTAAAGGAGCAAGTGTCACCACCTACCAATTACGTTGGAAAAAAATGCAGTTCCGTCAAATGTCTGGTACCCAAGGGTACTTCCCATTCAGTGGCGGTCTCAACATAAGCACCACTTCTGCTTACCCCTCTATTATTCCACGAGAGGCTTTTACAATTTGAAGACTTATGAAAAATAGGGAAAATGCAAGCAGTATTTTTCACGTCGATTTTTTTCAGAGGCTTGTTAATTATGATGGGGGTGAAATAGTTGTTAGTCGGTGGGGGTGTTGTTGTGAATGGTTAGGAGTGAAATGGATAATGGGCAGTTTGTGTTGTTGATAGTTGTTCGGTAGTGTAGGGTAGTTAGAGGCTGAAAATTAGTTTCTAAGGATTTTTTTATTATTTAATCATGCTCGCATGCACAGCCTTCTATTTATACGCAGGCAGTGTTTTTTTATTTAACTCTCCCTACGCCATTTTGTATTTCTGAAGCCCTAAGCCCACTGTTAAAGATAAGCCTCTTCATTACATACATTTTATATAGAAAGATCTTTGAACCCTCTTGACATACCTCACCCCCTTTTTACAACCCCTACATAAAAACCAACACATTAACTACATTTAAGCTATTTCCTTTCCTGCCCAACTATGCATACAGAACATTCCTCTACCTCTCCATTATTTTCTTTTACAAGCAACTCTAAAATTGAATTTAACTCGAAGGCAAGTTGTTTTCAATACGGTAAAAGAAAAGTTGGCGGTAAGGTAAGCAGGGATTGCTAAGTACACTTTGTATTGAGACTTAAGTTGCAATGGATTTTTTACTTAGGAGAGATGTTTTACTTAGCTTGAATCAGTTGGAGGGTGTTGGGATATATCTTGATCGGATTGTTGTAGTGCTGCGACCTCTTCTTATAAAAAAAGAAACAATCATTGATCATCACGGATGGTAGTTGCATCTTGGAGATTGTTTAGACTTATCTTCGGAATTAGCGCATTATTATTCTTATTTTTAGATCCCGATCGGCACTTACTCCCAACTCTACCGCATAGATTTCCAATCAGAGCTAAACTGAAAGTGCGGCCAAAGAAATGAAAGACATTAACCGAATACACGTTTCTCGTTTTCAAAAATTGAAAGACAAAAAATAGGTTTATTTGTCACATATCCTTACAAAAAAGATAAGTGAAGGTGGAAAGAAGAAGTATTATTTTTGGAAGGTTTTTTCTTGACCTTTGAAAGGTTAACAATGTCAACAGCCAACATTAAACCAATCAAATATATGTATGTATTATAACTACACCAAAACACATAAAATAAAAGAGCAATAATTATAAAATCTCAGTCTTAAATTGATGAGAAGTTGTAATTAACTTTATCTATGTTACTCATAGTGTAAACAGTCACATAACCGTTAGTAATAAATAAAATTAATTAACAACTAGGGTTCCAGATAAGCCACCCAAGTCCCAGCGGTAGTACTAATATACTTTCCAATTAATAACTAGAGATTCTAGAACGTTCCGACCAGTTTCCGACCATTTCAAATAGAATATTTTAATAATAACTCAGCTGAGAATTGAATCGACGTCCCCAAAGGTCTTCTTCTACTTTGAAATAGGGGACAAATTGTAGCGTTTGATAGAAAATATTTATAACTCTTTAGTTAAAGTTGGCAATGGTATTCGTTATTGTTTTGTTCAAGTTCTTGTTTTACAGTTGGTAATATGTTATCTTATATGATGCGAAGAATGAGAAAAATGTTGTGAGGTCAGTTTTGAGTATAAATATGGATGGTTGTGGAGTAGGAGAAGACCAAAAAAATGATGGACGGACTGTGTGAAAAATGATATAGCTCAAACTCAAACTCAAAGCATTCATTTCAAATAAACAAATTACAAACCTTTATGAATTGTCAAGGGGTCGGTCAGTACACGGTGGAGCATACGGTGGTGGTCTGCCCGACTTGGGCAGAGCACCGCCGTGTCCTCGATGCCTGCCGGGGTAGCGGGAATGTCCGAAAGTTACCAAGGCCCCTAGCAACACAAGCAACGGAAGGAACACGGGTGGGTTTTAGTCAGTAAGAGACTGACACACCCTCCCACTCCGCCCAGAGCGGGAGAAGTTATTTGATGATTTCCCATCCTCAAAAAAATAAAGGCTGGCGTGTGTGGACAACCCATATTGATTTAAACAAAGTTTCCAGCAGCATTCTCGCCGTTCATCAACAACGTTGATCAACTGTGGCTAAACAAATGTTTACCATGAATATGAGGCTTTACTATAGATTCACTTCTGCCTAACCCTTCAGGATACAGGCGTGTTGTTTTATTATTGTAAAAGATAAATATAATGTATCTCGTTGGTAATCCTTAAATAAATCAATCAATCACTGGAGGGACAAAAAATGGTTCCATCAACAATTTGTAACTAATAATAAATTCTAAAGGTTCTATTGTACCCTTTTAGTGCTTTGTTCCTCAAAAATCTGCTAAAATATTCCATTAGTTGACATCGAAGATCTTCCCAGAATCGTTCGTCCGCAGTAATTGTTAGAGTTTAATAAGAACGAATGAATGAATGATGGAGTTTTAAGCGAGTTGTTCGAAACTTTCCAATCCGTACTTCCGTTTAGTTTTTAATTGCTAACTGAATCTTTTGAATTCTTACTCGTTTTTAATGTATTATGTCGAAATGTATTGACAACAACTTTTCAGTTGAAGAATGGTTCTTTTCTTTAGGCCTTGAATGCTAAACTTTTTATTTCTTTGTAATTTTGGATTTTTCCGATACTTTGTTGGTCCAATTTGGCGTACAAATTAAGCTAAAAGTTTCTGTTGACAAGTAAAAAGCATTAGAATTTTAATAACTTTTAATGGTGTCACTAATTCTTAAACATCACGCCATACATCATTTCGTCATATCTTTATAAATTATATGAGTAATATAACTTATTAATTACAAACAAATTATTAAATTATTAACATACAAAAATACAAATCTTTTCTTTTTATAATTGACCGAGCGAGAGAAACGAGCAAAGCGTCTTTGCTTCAAGTCTGGCAAAATTTGCTTTCCTATGTCAGTTTGTTGGTACTCCTCTACAGGTCGTATTTTACAACCGATCTAGACGAAATTTGGTATACAGGTTGGAGTGTTCCAATCAATAATCCCCGAAAAGAGCTCCTAACCAAAAATGGGCTAAAAAGGTGCTACTGGATATCTCCGCGTTATGAGATCCTATTTATTTAATTTTTTTGAAAGGTAGTAACTTAAGGTAGTAGGTTCTTTAATTTGGTCTCATAGAAATTTGGTGAAGATCTGGTAAGGATCGTCGGCGTGATGAGCAGAATAGTTACTGAAAATGCAGTAAATTGCTCACTTTTGGATTTCTACCAGTGGAATCAGCCCTTTAACTCCTAGGTAGGGATTGATGGAGCACCTGGGACCGCCTCCTTATCACAAATTTAGGCTGCAGCGTTACCTCTGCCAATGAAAATCTATTAGTTATTTTTTACCATGTTTTTAAAAACAAAAAACTTGGTACTTATCGCGTAGTGAGTAACTTTAGTGGTATATTAATTGTTGCAAAAAAGTTTGAGGTTGCGAGGTTTGCAGAACTACTAGTATTAGTGTAGACGTAGAAAGGGGTTGGCTGACGTGCAGAGCTACATTTCGCCAGTAATGTTAATAAGTCCCCAGTATTGCCACTTAATCGGGCACAAATCCTGACCCTGGGCTGCTGCTAAGACTTCCCCAATGGAAAAATCCGTAACACTACACAACACAAAAAACTGACACCTAACATTCCCCAAACCGTCTTAAAGACAATACCCTACCTTTTTTACCTCATCGTTCCACACGAGCGAACCAACGGTTTCCTGTCATCCTGCTTACCCCTTGCAGGAATCACGCGTGAACGAGCTTGAGGGTACAACCGACTGATAAGGATGTACTAGGTACTTATGTTGTGAGACGTTGTGTTAGCTGGTAGAGATGTGAGTTTCTGGGTACCATGGTTTTTTAAATGGAAAAATAAGGATTTTATTTTTGGGTCGTGTTTGTGTGATAACGGGACCTTAATGGTAAGTTTAAGATGTTTGTTAGGGTTTCGTGGGTAAATAATAACAGCCGCACGGGCCGATCTTCAATGCTTGCGGAGTTCGGTCCGCAGATGGGTGACCATCCCGTATGTATATCAAGACCCCTCCGTGATTCGCAAAGCACTTCAGTTCCCTTCGAAATGCTTGAGCTGAATGGTGCTGATCCATGCGTCATTTTCGTCAACGGGCGCCGTCAGTAGGGACTGGTCATTTCTCAGCTGCCACGGCTTATCTTAATTTTTTAATTGTTTTTATCTTTTTATTTCAGACACATTTACATTTTCGTCTTTCTACATTGTTCTCACATGTATAATTTCAACATGAATGTTGTAACCAATATTTTTGTAACATTTTTTTTTATTTAAAAGAGTGTCCATAGAGTTTCTTGCCCGTTCTTCTCCATAGGAACCTACTACGCTTTGGAATGGGCAACTAGCTTCATCTTTCTGACTGACCGACCCCTAGACAATTTAAAAGTGCCTGTATTTAGTTTATTTGAAATAAATGGTTTGAGTTTGACTTTAGGCAGTTGGTACGAGTCATTCGTACATATTTGACAGTCGTAACGGATAGTCAGAAGCCCGAAAGTCTGACAACCAGTTGTGCCGTGTTACCCAGTAACTGGGTTTTGGTGGAGAGACAAGCAGTCGTAAAATACGTGTTTTCAGCTGCATTCAGTTAGACTGGATACCGACTCAAACATAGTTGGGGAAAGGTTAGGCACATGATGATGTTTGTATGTCACAAACCACGATCTCAGAAACCGTAAGAGAAAGTCCGTCGAATTTTTTGCACAATTTGTGAATCGTTGAAATTGTAGCCTGAAGAAATTGTCACACATAATAAAATCCTAGGGAACTATCTATTTGACAGCAGTGGTCGTAGGTTCCAACCCAAACAGGTGCTTTACTTTGTGTAAATTATTTCATCGCCACTGCTCTCAAAACGGTGAAGGAAAACATCTTGAGGAAACCGGCATGTCCTAGAACCAAAAATTCGAAGACATGTGACATCTACCAACCCGCACTGGGCCCGCGTGCTGGATTACGGCCCACTCCCTCTTACAGAGAGGAGGCCTGTGTCCCAGCAGTGGGAATGTTACAGGCTGGTTACGACCATGTCATGTCATCTATATGACATACTGACACGATTTTTTTTTATTATTCCAATTTAAGTCATTAGTAAATCGTTGGAATTTACTTAAGATCTGTTCAGCATCATGTAACCATTACTAATCAAATCATGGACATAGATAAACATGTTCTAGAAACTATAGATCATTAACATACAACATCCTCCATTTCTCTTTCACCCCAAGGTCAAGATTGAACATTGAGACTGACCAGAAAGCTGTAACCGTCGTATATCTGTCCGTATGTATGTGTGTATGTGTTTGTGTGTGTGCGTATAATAAAAACATAAAGCTCCGCTGGGCCGTGGAGCGTGGTTATCCGCCACCGTGGGTACGAAACTTAAGAGGTTTTTATAGTGTGCGATTGTTTTGTAAAAAAGTTTGATATGGTTTTGCAAACGACTTATCGTAGTCATCACACTCATCACACATCGGTCAGTGTCTACATCGGTGAAAAGTGAAAGGTAGGCTTTTATAACATTTTTGTGGATCTAGAAACTAACTTTTAAAATAAACTAACTTAATTTAATAAACTTTAATATTAAAATTTTACGTACTATCGGCCAAACTTCCGCATGCTCACCTCTAAGGTGATAATCGCATAGCATGGATCACGACTCAATCGTCCGATGCATTTACCTACATCACAATAATACACTTCCAAAACGAAAATAGCATGACCAACAAATCACCCATAAAATCGTATCACCCTCGTATCGTACACTATAAACACATCATCAAGGAGTGCGCAGCGATGCTTGAATCCCCCTCGCAAGGTCACAACATCCTGTACACCGACGGTATGTTCACAATATAATAACGGCTTCAATTTTTTATGTAATTGGATGGACTGCCTCGTTGATAGTAGTCAGAAACGCTACTCCTGAGCATGAGGTCCTCAGTTTGATTCCCGGGTCAAGCAAATTGTAGTTGAGTTATCCATCTGAAATTTCTCAGTAGCAATCTGGTTTTTGTGCAATAGGCTCGCTCCTATTCTTAAGTCGGCAACGTATCAGCAAACTCTGTCATTTAGTAGATAGCCAGGAACCAATAACAATTTGATTCCATCAGGTATTTCTCAGTAGCACTTCTGAGCCTGGATTTGTGCCCGGTTGATGACGAAGGGCTCGCCTCCTATTACAGTGGACATAACTGCGGCGAAATGTGGGTGTACAATACGTACATCACTGCCTAACCCTTCGGGAATTATTTTGATAATGGATAGCAATGAGACCCAGGGAACGTAGTAATATAGGCCTATACGTCGATCTGACCATGGAATGCAACACCTAGACACCAATATCTAATTAGGTATATGTATTATATATAATATTTTTAATAGGTATGTATGTATATACTTATATTTTAATAAATCTACCGCTGTCTGTCTCTGCATCACCCAAAGGTTGACTGGTAGAAAATGCCTCTGGCATTAAGTCCGCCTCTGTACATTTGTGTGCTTAAAGTATTAAATAAATAAATAAATATCTTTGACGAACTACAAAAGGCCAAAGGTTCCATGAATTCTTCATCCATCACATATGTATGACAAATAAATGGATTTATTTATTGGAACTGGATTTTAAGCCGTCATTTCAATCAGTGACTAATACCGAGAAGACAATTAATAGAGAAGTATGGACAAAATAAATGGTTTGCCGGCTACAAATAAATTCGGAAAGGGTAGGAGATGATGCACATCATAATGCTTGTAAGTAACAGTGAGCAAACGACTGAAGTTAAGCTAAAATAAGCTGACAGCCCATGTGATGGTAAATGGTCACCGCCGCTTACATCACATCAGCATCAGCAGTACCAGGGGCTTTGCAAGTGCATTGCCAAAGGTGAAATTTGTCTCTGTACCCGTATGTTCACTAGCTGGGTGATAATGTAACACACTCACAATCCCATTCTTTTTGTCAGTTCGACAATATTCAATGCGTTAGTTACGTTGTCGAGCAGACAAAATCCAAACATGATGGAATGATTTATGAATTCCCTTCAAAATCCTTCGGATACGCAATTGGGATGCAGCATATCCTTGTGAGCAGTCGTGGCCCAGTAGTAACGGCCGCGACTTACGAGTTGTAGGTCGTAGGTTCGAACCCAGACAGGCGCTTTACTTTGTGTAAATTATTTCATCACCACTGCTCTCGAAACGGTGAAGGAAAACATCGTGAGGAAACCGGTATGTCCTAGAACCAAAAAATCGAAGACATGTGACATCTACCAACACGCACTGGGCCAAAAAAAATAAAGATTTTTATTTGAGAACCCTTCCGTGAGGCCTTCACGGAGGGGTTCTCAAATAAAAATCTTTATTTTTTTGTATTAATGATTAGCACTGTAAAAAAAAACTTAGAGGATGCCAGCCTTATCTGTCTTTCGCTACGTTCATCCAGCGTGATCCAGCTATACGCACGAACTCGTCCTCCCAGCGAGTGTGGTCTTCCTCGTTTACGTTTGCCAACCGGTCCCATCCAAGCAGTAATCTTGTCGACCCATCTGTTGTCATGCAGTATTGCAACATGGCCTATCCATTTCCCCTTAAGTTTGAGTGCGTGTGTAAAGACATCGATTGCTTTGGATGTAGATCGGATTTTTGACGAACTCTATGCTGTTTTTTTATGTTAAGCATACTGCGCTCCATTGCCCTTTGGCATGTATTAATTTTGTTCTTGATACAACTATTTCGCTCTAATATTGTTTCTTTCAAGACGTTTTCGATTGATAATTAAATTAGATCTATAGAATTTTTCTAGGCAAACGTTTGCGACCGTAAAATTACCTGCCATCGTGAGCCATCACTTATAAAAACATTGTTTTAATAATAAATATATATAATATATAAAGTAGGTACTTACCATAGAAAGGTTACAAAATTTGTATTCTTATTGTAGTAGGCAATATTTGGAGAATAAAGAAGTTCCTTTCAATATAAGTAAGTACACATAGGTATATACGAGTATCTAAGTATCCCTTACATTTCAAATAACAACATCACAGCAGCATAAATGAAAAAAAACTCCGTTCACTTGGAATGATGGATATTAAAATATAGAAAAAACACCGTGGTTATATGATTGTTTGCATTGAAACTAAATTATAAAGAATCAATGATCAAAAGAAAAATAGTAATTAGTGTCAGCCTAGCTCTCAAGTAAGCAAACATGACTGTGTCATAGCAAAAAACTAACTCAATTATCCATACTAATGAACTACATGCTACTAAGCGCACACATACACTACTAGTAACTTGCTTGTTTGTCTGTTACCTTTTCCGCCTAAACAACTTAAACGATCATTTTGAAATTTGACAACAGGTAGCCTGGGACCTGAAGAAGGACATAGATGACTTTCATCCTGGATATTTGTGTAAAAAAAGTGATGAAATACACAATATAATTTATAAAACTGCGCCTTTTTACCCGACTGCCTCAGGAGGGTAATGATTTTCGAGAGTAGGTATGTATGTATGTCTATTTCTTTGGCACGCTCTGTAGCCTAAACGGCTTGATGGATTTTAACATATGAGGTGTCTTTCGATTCATCTTAATTGTGGGAGTGACATAGGCTATATAATATTTATAAATTGCATCTGCAAATACAAAAAAAAGGAGGAGAAGTTTTTTTTTTAATTAATTTCAACAATATTGGTATCAAATAAAAGCTAGTAATGAGTAATTTTCAAATATATATATTAATAAAACTAAAAAGCTTGAAATAAAATAAATTATTTAAAAAACAAAAACCCGACTGCAAAAACACATTTTTTTCCCTTTTCAGTTATGTGTTTTTGCAGTCGGGTTTTTGTTTTTTAAATAATTTATTTTATTGCTAGAAGTCGTCACAATAAGACACAACAAGTCAACTTTACTCCATCCTTGGATAGTTGTGTTCTATATCTTCTTCTATATTATAAAGAGGTTAAATTTGTTTGTAAATTTGTGTGTATGGGTAATCTTCGGAACTACTGGCCAGATTTTGAAAATTCATTCACTAATGGGAAGCTACAGTATTGCCGAGTGTCATATGATATATGTGTTTGATGTTAAGAAATTTAACGAGGGCGAAATCACGGGTAGAAGCTAGTATTTTAATAATAACCCTTGACTGATTTGAATCCCGACGCCTCCCGACAACCGTCTAACAAGGTTACATTGAACAGACTAGAGCTTTTTATTTCAAAGAATATCTACTTCGCGTTAGTTTTGTTACTTTATCTGACTGTATAATATGATCTCAACCTTGAGAAATATTAAGGCTTGTATCGGTTACAAATATCAAGGACTAGATTTATGAAGAAAAACTACCAGTTACTAAGACATCTTGAACTTCAACTCGATATTGTTCCTAAGAGTGATATAATATTATCTTAAATGAAAATTCGATAGGCTTGGCAGAAGTATCCTCTTGTTTTTCAAATAATGTATAAAATAACTCTCCGAGTTGAGTTACACGGTTACAGGCTGATTTTTGCGTTATGCTCATGAACGGGTGCTGCTGGTGGTGACTGGTCGTCTTGCTGACATTGTTTTGTTTTGTTATTAGTAATTAACTATTTATTTATTTTTCTTCGATGGTCCTAGTTTATCCTTTGTGGCTGAGTTACAGCTATAGCTATATGTAAGCGAGCACGCCCTTTATGCCTGGAGGCTTTTATGTATTAAGTTACGTTTTTATTTCTGCTTGAGTACTTGTAGTTTTCGTTGTTTTTTTTTTTAGTATAGTGGTGTAGTAGCTGACATAAAGCTAATAATTTAATGTTTTGTGTTGCGTGTAGTGTAAATTATTTTGCGTACTATAGCATAGAGACCATTTTTTTTTTCTAACTGAAGAGACAGTTTTGCTCCTGGGAAGTGTGTTGGCCACTTCTTCTTCCCAGCTAAAGCTAGGAAGTGGTGAAGGGCGGGCGTTTTGGGGGACTATCTTGTGTAATTTTGACGTTCTAAAAGTGCTAATTAGCGGCAACTTAGTTTGCATAAATGACTTTTGATTTTGATTTTGACTGACTAATGCGTGCGCTAACTGGACTGGTCCACTCAAATCTGTGTGGGCTTGTCCTAAAAATACCATCTCAGATACGTTATCTGCCTGGTTCTCATATGAGCAGACCAAGATTATATCTGCTCTTTAAAAAACACTGTGGCCTCTGAGCTTTTTGCGGTGTTTCTTGTCATCATAATCAGCCTATAATGTTCCCACTGCTGAGACACAGGCCTCCTCTCTGTGAGAGGGAGTGGGCCGTAATCCACCACGCGGGCTCAGTGCGGGTTGGTAGATGTCACATGTCTTTGAAGTTTTGGTTCTAGGACATGCCGGTTTCCTCACGATGTTTTCCTTCACCGTTTTGAGAGCAGTGGTGATGAAATAATTTACACAAAGTAAAGCGCCTGTCCGGGTTCGAACCTACGACCTACAACTCGTAAGTCGCGGCCGTTACCACTGGGCCACCACTGCTTCGTGTTTCTTCTCATAGTCGGATAAAAACATTTATTACTTACTGCAAGCGTTAGTGCTAGAGATTTTGGATTCACCTTCAATATCCATCATCAGACAGACGTGCGACAGGGGTTATGTCAACGCTATAATGATTGTGCTCTTATATAAAGGGGCGTATAAGATTATAAAACAATTGGAGTTGGTAGTAGTACAAAATCAACCACCAAATTCAATTGTTTAATAACGAAAAAAAAATAAAAAAAACTAGTGAACACCAGTATCTAAAGGTCACTCACGTAACCTACCCGTAGCAACTGTCATAGCTGATATTCTTATTACTTCATAAAACTCGTGTCCTTTTATTTCGCAGCGACTCGCCGCCATCTTTGTCATTTAATCTTCCTGTTGTCGTGTGACCTTGACCTTGGGATGTCTAAGTAACAGGGTAGCATACACGCATAAACGTGTTTGTTTTGTAGTTGAGTTTATTGCAAGAGATTTATAGTTGTATGTTTTTACAACTTCCCTATCTTACGAGTATGAGTCATTTGACTCTTTGATCCATTGTTGTTAAAATCTTGTTGGTAGCTATTTAATGTTCCAAAACTTTCTGAGATTAAGTTTCATACTTAATCTCAGAAAGTCTCGGTAAATATTTGATATAAAAATCGGTGTATAATATGTACTAGCTTTTGCCCGCGTGGAGGTCGGAAATTATCCCACGAAAATATACTACCGAGATAACCCAAGTCATTTTCTATCCATGTACCAAATTTCATATAAATCCGTTCAGCTATTTTAGTGTGTGTAACAAACAAACTCATTTTCGCATTTATAATATTACTAGCAAATTAATATTGCCGGTGACTTCGTCTGCGTTCCAGGATAAAATGTAGCTCATGTCCTTCTCCAGGTCCCAGGCTACCTCTCTGTCAAATTCCATAACGATTTTGTGGTTTAGGCGTGAAAAGGTAACCTACAGACAGAGTTACTTTCGCATTTATAATATTACTAGCTGTTGCCCGCGACTTCGTCTTAGAACCAAAATCAAAAGTAGCCTATGTCCTTCTCCAGGTCCCAGGCTACCTCTCTGTCAAATTCCATAACGATTTTGTGGTTTAGGCGTGAAAAGGTAACCTACAGACAGAGTTACTTTCGCATTTATAATATTACTAGCTGTTGCCCGCGACTTCGGCTAAGAACCAAAATCAAAAGTAGCCTATGTCCTTCTCCAGGTCCCAGGCTACCTCTCTGTCAAATTCCATAACGATTTTGTGGTTTAGGCGTGAAAAGGTAACCTACAGACAGAGTTACTTTCGCATTTATAATATTACTAGCTGTTGCCCGCGACTTCGTCTTAGAACCAAAATCAAAAGTAGCCTATGTCCTTCTCCAGGTCCCAGGCTACCTCTCTGTCAAATTCCATAACGATTTTGTGGTTTAGGCGTGAAAAGGTAACCTACAGACAGAGTTACTTTCGCATTTATAATATTACTAGCTGTTGCCCGCGACTTCGTCTTAGAACCAAAATCAAAAGTAGCCTATGTCCTTCTCCAGGTCCCAGGCTACCTCTCTGTCAAATTCCATAACGATTTTGTGGTTTAGGCGTGAAAAGGTAACATACAGACAGAGTTACTTTCCCATTTATAATATTACTAGCTGTTGCCCGCGACTTCGTCTTAGAACCAAGATGAAAAGTAGCCTATGTCCTTTTCCAGGTTCCAGGCTACCAATATATTAAATTTTATCTAAATCCGTTCAGCCGTTTTAGCGTGAAATCTTAACAAACAAACTCACTTTCACATATGTTTATAAACAGCTGCGACCCACGGTTTCACGCGCATAAATCTCGATTCCGTGGAAATATCGGGATAAAAAGTCTTATGTCCTAATCCACGTCATGGTCTATCCATGTGGAAAATTTCATCCAAATCCGTTCAGCCGATTTAGCGTGAAAGCATAACAAATAAACTAACTCACTTTCGCATTTATAACATCAGTTAGGATAATTATCATCATCATTCTCCTGCCCTTAAGGTCTGCGCAACATGTCCCTTTCTTCCATACTTCTGTATTAGTTGTCATCTCGGTAGTCACCCCCTTTTTAGCCATTTCATCTTTCACACAGTCCATCCATCGTTTTTTTTTCGGTCTTCCCCTACTCTTATAGCCATCGACATTCATACTCAAGACTTTCCTCACGACATTTTCCTCATTGCGCATCACATGTCCATACCTTGACAACAGATTTCCGCACAACATCAGTTAGGATAGTTAGGATAAAACTTGCGAGTTTAAAGCCTACTCATATTGCACTATTTATTTATTTATTTAATACTTTAAGCACACAAATGTACTGTATGTAATGTAATGTAGCGTAGGCATTTTCTACCAGTCAACCTCCACAATACCACCACCACACCTCCACATTTATGTGTTCCAACTTCCATTACAAGTACAATTACTATATTGCTCAGGATTACGAGACCACTAGCAGTTAAATGGTCGACCTACATTGCTAGTGTTTTAATACTTCGTGTTCTAGTGGGCTGCGGACCAGGAAATCCTAGATCAACATCGTCTTCTTGCCTTTTACCCGGTAACTGGCACACCCACTCACATGATAAATTCAGTACATAATACTCATTACTACAATGTTTAATCAACGTACGAACCTTACCTTCACTCAACTTTCAACAACAAGCATGTTATGTTATACGGACAGTAATTCTCAGAAAATCACTCATCATCGCTTCATCGTTTAATACTCTCTTGGCGCTAATGTTTTCCTTGTACCAAAGCTACTTCTACGTTAATATTATTATTTACTTCAAAGACGTTCAGTATAAAGAAACATTAGAATAATCATATCTTTTCCTATATATTTGTTACAATTAATTAGTTGTAATTAATCACTTAATTTTCCTGGAATGACCTTTGTCCTTGGGATTAAAGGACGTGGAAAAAGGAACATGCTGTAGATTTTTGAGCAATATATGTAGTGGTGTTACTTCCTTATTGTAAAATCAAAAAATCAAAAGTCATTTATTCAAACTAGGCTGAGAATCAGCACTTTCCAAACATCAAAATTACATAAGACAGTCCCCCAAAAACGCCCGCCCTTCACCCCTTCCTAAGGCTTTAGCTGGGAAGAAGAAGTGGCGCAACAAACTCCCCAGCAGCACACCTGTCTGTTTAGTTAGATAAACTTGATTCTATACAAATCATATGCAAAGTAATTAACACCACGAAACACAAGTAGGTACTGTAATGTGTTTCTCGTGTTGGCATGATGTTAACGATATCTCAAGCCGTGTTATAAAGACAAGCTAGACAGCAAGATTTGTAAAACACCAGCGTCCCGATAGCGTAACGCACTTTCAATCACTAGCTGAAGGATTTTGAAGGACATTGCTAATCCATTGCTTCATTTGTTGGAAAAAATCGTTTGATCGACAACGTAAGAAACGCAATGAACGTTATTAAATTGTCAAAAGGAAGGGCAATGCTATTTAGGACTATTTAGCTACTGTTAGCGTGTTACACAAATATCCCGCTGGCTGCCGTGGGTGCAATTAAAGTAGGTTCTTACCCCGGTATCAGAAATGGGTCTAAACTCCTATCAATACAGGCCGTTTCCAGGAAGGTCTTTCTGAATGAAGTCTTTGATCCATGTAGACAAGAGCTTCTTCAAGTGTTTGTTAAAGCACGTCTATAAAGCCATTCACCGTACGAATAACAGCACAATGATCGCAGAGTCTACATTCAGTAGAAAGTGTGTCCTCATGAACAAGCTGAGTGTCGCAACTAGAAAAGTTTTTTTTTAAATTATTTTAACCAGAAATCAGAACTCAAAAATTACTATTCTTATCACTTAAAAACAACACAGTCTGTACAACTTTTACCTGTAACTAACAATTCGTGAAATTGCCAGTTGAGTGCGTCGAGATATTCCCACGGGGGCGTTAATATTAATATCTGCCACGCTCCGCTTGCCACGGCGTTCGAACCCACGACCCGATGGGAAACACTTTTTGTTAGTGTTTGTAATGATGTGTTTATCGTTAATGTGGATTAGAAAAAGTGTGTGGGTATAGATTATTCCCACATGTTGGGTTAAGTGGGAAAAGATAATTATATGGATCGAAGGACGGGTTATTTCGCTAATCCCCTTTGACAATCCCCATCAATGTGGATTTATGACCTTTTCTCCCACAAAAGAGTTTATAGCGGGGATTTATGTACTGGACAGTGTGGAATGTCAGAGACTTAATAATATTAACTGAATATGTCGAAAATTAATGGCATTTAGTTAAGGTTCTTACAATGCCATGTTCCTGACTATCCTAACCTTTTTAGGGTTCCATAGTAAACAAGGAACCCTTATAGTGTCGCCATGTCCGTCTGTCTGTTTGTCTGTCCCCACTGTAGCTCAGAGACACTTAGTACTAGAAAGCTGTAACTTGGCATAGGTATACATATTCATCTCATCAACAAAGTGCTGAAACAATATCTTGAAAAAACACTTTTTTTTGGGATACCTCCCTTGCACGTAATGTGGGGATGATATTTTTTTTTCTTGTCTTCCCCATGGTGTGGGGTATCGTTGGATAGGTCGTTCAAAAATATTGCAGGTCTGTGAATACCACTTTTCGATTCAAGCATCCACTTGCGTAATATTAAGCTTAATGCTTAATATTACGCAAGTGGATGCTTGAATCGAAAAGTGCTATTTTTTGCTAGAGTCAAGTGTCCCCCCCCCTGCCAGCTAAATGGTTTTTTATGGAGATTTGAAAAAAAATATTGCAGTAGTACATATAATGAAATTCAAAGTAAAACTATCACGGCTAAGAAAGCTTTACAAGTTAACGAGTTATTGTCGACCAACTTAAATTTGCAGTTGGAGAATTGACCGTGGAATATATCGATGTATTGGAGAACATGTTTTTAAACTACAATGTTAAGTTTGTTTTTGGGATAAATTTATTCATCCCAACTTCCCAACTACGGAACCCTTCATGTTGCGTGGTCCGACACGCACTTGGCCGGTTTTAATGTTATAAATGCGAAAGTGAGTTTGTTTGGTTGTTTGTTACGGTTTCACGCTAAAACGGCTGAACGGATTTGGCACATGGGTAGACCATAACCTGGATTAGGATATAGGATACTTTCTATCCCGATATTCCCACGGGATCGAGACTTATGCGGGTGAAACCGCGGGGCTCAGCTAGTTTATAATCATTAATAGTGTGGGTTATACGTTTATTAAATGAACCTACGAGTAATTAGCTCCGATATACAAATTGTAACGTGTAACTGTTTTTTGTACCTAAATAAATAAAATAAAATAAAATTAAGTTGTTTGTATCTTATTTTTAAACTAATGGGAAATTGTGAACTTGAACTCTATGAGACTTCAATGGTGTTTGTCAACGGGGATTAGTGGAATAATAACCCCGAAGGACCACATTATTACATAGTATAATAATTCTTGAGTTACAACCATCTATACGCTTTGTTTGACTATTCCCTGACTGTTACGTAAACCTGTTACATCAACCTGCATCACCTTACTTACTTAGGATTCTCCCAAGACTCCAGCATCCTAATTACGTTACACGCATTCAATCACAAGCCAAAAAATGTTGACGGTAATCGCTAATCCATTGCTTTTGTCTAATTAATTAATAACTGTTACCTGAGCCAACAGAATTTAGATGGTATAATAGGTTAACGTCGGGTTTATATAACTCAATTCCGAGTATTACAAGCCACCCGGTAAGCCAAGGCCGCCCTTATAAAAAGATTAGGTGCCAGCAATGTGAGTATCACATTACTAATACTCCTGTTATCCCCTGAAACTTAGCCTAATACCATTGTAATTGGAGTGGGTATCTAAAGGGCTGGGGTTTAAAACTACTACCTCACGATAACCAGTCGTCAACAGTTCTGGTCTTGACAGGTACGGTAGGCTGCAGTTCTCTCTGCCGGGGTCACGGGAAAGTCCGAAAGGGATACTGTGGCCTCTGGCAACACAGGAAACGGAAGGAACATGGGTGGGTTTTAGTCAGTAAGAGTCTGACATACCGTCCCGCTCCACCCAGAGCGGGAGAAGATATTTGATAACCAAAACAAAAGGCTGCAGTTCAGTGGTAGCAAAACCAGTATACGCTGGCCTCGCATTCTATTGAAACTTCCTACTACGCTAGGCCAGCTCAAGTTCAAAGTGTGACTACTGACGTGCGGTCGGCTGTACAAATAACTCAATCGACTAATGCCAGCAGTAGGCTTAGCACCAGAACCGTAGAGAAGCGTTTTGTCGACGGAAGAGTTGACTAAAATGACGTTTCCGCGTAGACAGTTGACAGTTTTCTGCCGAAAAATGTATAGACAAGCGATTTCTATTCTACAGTAGAGAGAAATACAAAGCGTCATGCTAAGCCTCCAGGGTATAGACAAAGTCCTCTGATAAGCTTAGTACTTACAGTTTCAAACGTTATGTAGAATTTCTTTGTGAAGAATTAAGATAACCAATACGACACTATCGAAAAGATAAATTTTGTTTAAGCGACTTTAAAACTATTATGGGAACACCTCAGAATTCAGCAAAAAAAATGTGACATAATTAAACGCACTTCTTTAAAAAAAATAACAACAGGTTCGCACCACATGCCACGACCGTCTGTCAAACAAAAAAATCAAACATCCCACCCAAGGGAATCCTATCAATTGCTAAGGTTTCAGCTATCAAGTTTCAGTACCATCACTATTTTAACAAGACCCCTCTCTAACTTCGTTTGGACCGTTTTTATTGAAGAGAATTAATGGGGAGAGGGAGGCAGGGCAGGTCAGGATAAATTGGTTGATAATCTGGATACGACCGCATAGTGACTGTTACCTGATGTGTTGGTTATGGAAATCTGCCACGGCTTGGGAAAAGAGTGGAGATTAAATATAATATCTAATAGTCAGAAGTAGTCCCGCGAGTAGTTTCTTACAGAAAGAAAGAAGATATTTATTTCGTTCACGAATAAACGTGCTTTTTGAAGTATACACAATGGTCTCAATCTAAGAACTGACCTTAGCAAGCGTTGCTTAATGACACAGATCAATTCTTAAAGTTGTTATTAAGCTATTTGTACTGCCGGAAAAGCATTTACGAACAAAAATAATACAAGTAATAAGGTGTTGTATTTTTTTAAGACTAAATGCTATAATACATTTTAACACCTAAATCCATTTAGAAACAATGAAATTGAATAGCATTTAGTGTAAGGTAAGTAAATGTATCCGAATTCCGCTTGCGAAATACGATATTTAATTCCTAACAAACAATATTGCACCCTAATGCACGAACGATACGGCTCACAATCGAAAAATCATTACCTTTTCATAACAGAAGTGGAATTGCTTTTATTGAAAATTGAATTTTAAAACTATAGCTGTAGCGTCTAATTTTCTATTTTCCATTTCTTGAATGCTATGCCAAAGGATTTTGTGAGTTGAGTTGTATAAAATAAGGTTAGTTTTGCAGTGTTTCAAGGATTTTGATTCGTAATTCGCTCCGCAGCAATAGGTAATATCGTTATATTGTGTTCTCTCAGATTTTGTTCGTTCCTAGTTTTGAAGAAAGCTTCCGAGGTGTTTCATGAAAAAAACTTTGTATTTTAAAGGAAATATATTCTTTAGTATTCTATTTTAGAGTGCTTTTCTATAGACCAAGCATTAAAGATGATTTTGACGACAGATGCACATATTGATAGATCAATCCAAGGATAGGTGACCATTCATAAAACATCGAGTTCAAGCTGTTATATCGTCGGTCCTGATTTTAAACAAATGTCTTTTGAAAGTTATTTGCGTGAACTTAAAACCCAGTCAAAAAATCAATCTAACCATAGAATATCAGAATCATTATCGTTCTCCTAGGCCTGGCAGATTGAATCATCCTCCTGCCCTTATCCCAATCTATTAGTGGTCGTCGCAACATGTCTGTTCTTCCATACTTCTCTATTAGTGGTCATCTCGGTCGGCACTCCCTTTCTAGCCATATGATCTTTCACCCAGTTCTTTCATCGTTTCTTTGGTGTTCTCCTACTCGTATAGCTATCCACATTCATACTGAAAACTTTTGTCACGACATTTCCCTCATTCGCATCACATGCCCATACCATGACAACCTATTTCCGCACAACTTTTCAGTTACCGTTGTCACTTTCACACTTCCTCTTATGTACTCATTTCTTATTCTATCCATTTGCGTAACATCACACATCCCTCTAGCATTCTCATCTCAGCTGCATTTCATTAATACCTTTTGTGGCCCAACATTCAGATCCATGAAAGACATTGTTTTATAAATCTTCCTCTTAAGTTTAAGGGGAATGCGGAAGTCTCAGATTGTTCCTGTGACCTGCCGCCATTTCATCCATCCGGGGTTAATTCTGTGCTTAATAGTCCGATCTACTTCGCCATCCCTTTGCACCGAGATACCGAAAGTTAGAACAGACTGGGAGAAGCGCACCACTAAGCACTGTGGCCCCAGAACTGGAGAGACTATATTTGGTTTTGGTTCCGCTGATTTCCAAGCCAACATTCTCTAGCTTCTATTGCCCTTTCTCCAATCTGCTCTGGATCTCAGGTCCATCTTCACCGACAAGAACATTATTCTCTATTAGTCATTCACCACCTTTCTAGCAATACCATCTTTCACAGTCCATCGTTCTTTTGTTTAGTCTACCTACTTTTATAACTATCAGCGAAATAATGGTTTTATACTTCCTCAGTTAGGCTAGCGATGTAAATACTCAGATTGTTTCAACCGATCCAGCCAATCGATAATTTATTTAGTTTCCAGACTGGTGCTAACTAGATTGGGGAGGTACCTATACCTAGTAACTATCTTCTCCGTTTAAACTGTAAATGGGTCTGGCAGAATATATTTGTGTTTAGTTCGTTCTAATTTTGATGATGTTTTATTGGTCTTTTGTCGTAGAAATATCGGGGCTTATGGCTAAGTATTAGAAGCCGAACGAGTCGATAAGTCAGATTAAGCTACGCTTGTTGCGGTTGGTCAGTGGATGGATGACCATCGTCACATACCAAGACTCCGTGCTTCGAAAAGCACGTTAAGCTATCGCATTGGTCCTGGCTGTCATTCGCGTATCTTTGACAGTCGTTACGGGTCGTCAGAAGCCCGAAACTCTGGCAACCAGTCTTACCAAGGGGTATCGTATTACAGTAACTGGGTCGTGGCGGTCAGATAGGCAGTCGCTCCGTGTCAAATACTGGTATTCAGCTGCATTTAAGTAGACTGGAAGCCGACTCCAACATGTTTGGTAAAAGACTAGGCAGATGATGATGTCATAGAAAGATCGGGCCTACATACATACATAAACCTGGGTATATTTTTTTTTTTTTAAGCGTTGCCCCACTAGGAATTTCTTCCTGTATCGTGAGTGCGTTTACAAACATAGTCATTCACAAACACAAACACCCAGACCCGGAACAATTACTTACAGATCATACAAATATTTGTTCCGTGCGGGAATCGTACCCGCGACACGCTGCGCAGCAGTCGATCGCTCAGCCATTACGCCAACCGTGTCGTCGTGTAATAACCGTGTTGTATTGGAACAAAAATGATCGACGTCTCAAAATTAAACGCAAGTCAAGTGATCCGATTGGCTGTTGGTAATTCAGTCAACCAATCACAACAGTTGACGCTCGCTTGCCAATTTCTTAGCCAATAATGATTTTCGTTCCTGAAACCAGGTGTTAGTAGCACTTGAAATCTACTTTTCATTTGGTGCACATTGTTCATTTAAATCAAGTAACAATTACGATTTATTATATGTTCGTTTTTTTAGGGTTCCGTAGTAAACAGAAATTTTGTCTGTCTGTCTATCTGTCCCCGCTGTAGCTCAGAGACACTTAGTTTAGTACTAGAAAGCTGTAATTTGGCATAGGTATACATATAAATCACGCCGACAAAGTGCTAAAACAAAATCTTGAAAAATCAATCACACACTACAAAATATACAATTGTCGGTCTTATCGCTTTCTGCGATCTCTTCCAGGCAACTTTGGAATGGACAGAGATATGCCTGGACATAAAATGGGTTAATAAAAAATAAACTATCTTTAGACAAAATAATCATGTCTGGAGTTCATTTAAATTGTATCTGATACTAAAACAACACAACCTACACCCACTCATGCCTCTGTTTTTACATTGTTACGAACTTCCATCTACCCTTAATATAACCAGAATGATGGCAGTTCAAAAAAAAACTTTTCGAGCATATTTTTCACAGCCAATTAAGTGTAAACGAATGCTCACTGACCCGGCAACAATACAAAGCTAATTTTGAGTTACACCACGAACCCATAATATTCTCATTTGTGATACAAAATTATAAATCATGTATATGATAACTAGTTTTTGCCGTTGGTTTCACTCGTGTATTAGGGCAATTTGTTTCCAATAATAATAATAACCCCACCGCCGCGTCTCTACGTTGACGTCGTGGTGGGGCTTGCGCGCTCCAAACTTAGGTCTGTGCCGGTAGAGTTTACTTTGCTGGAAAAGGTCTTGGATAAGGAGCCAAATGGCCGGCTGGAGTGAACACTGACGAGGAACAGAGCTCCCACCTCATTCTTGCCTTTATTGGCCGGCTTGAGTGTTGATGCGCAAGAGCAAACGTACTCGGAGGAAGGAAGTATGCCAGTAAGATGTTGGTAGGGATCTTGACCGTACTTCCGGGATTGTCCTGATAGCCGTGGAATACCTCTCCACTCCTCAAGCACCTCAGGAAGTGTTGCCCCTTTGTCACTACGTCACTATGTGCTAGCGGCCGTTTTCGGGGACCCATTATTGAGTGTGCCAGTCACCCCCTGCCATTTTGTCGGTGTATTTTATATAAAGCATTGGTCAGGTAGGGGCCATAGCCTTTCTATAGTCTTAGGAAACCGATCCACTATAGCCTCCCAAACCCATAGCCCAATATTTTTTGTTCCCATGTTCTGCAATAGTCTTGCATCAACCGGGGGTTGTCCTTGGGTGCACCTTCATAGAGCAGTCGGTTGGTGCCTCATTCCATTACAATAGTCCAAGGGGCCTCTGCGAGTTGACTTCGGCCCCTCGTACGCCTTCCAAAGGTCCGGGACCCCATGGTCCCGAGATATGTAAGGACATAAAAAAAAAATAATAATACCAGCCTATTACTGTCTCACTGCAGGGCAAAGGCCTCTTCTAATCAAATCAAATCGAATCAAAATATTAATTTCACATACATGGGCACTTATGAAAAGTCAGAAGCTAGGTGCACGGTTCCAATTGGTCGTTTCCTATAGAGAAGAGCCGGCAAGAAACTCCACGGTTACTCTTTTAAAAATAATTGGCTTTACAATGTTTTGAAATTACAATGTTAATAGGTATGGGAGGACAGTATAGGCCTGTCATTAAATACCAAGTTCTTAAAAATATAGAAAAAGTCTACAAATCTTCAGTCTATTAAGCCTACAACGTTCTCACATTCACGAAATATAAAAGAGACGCTTAGTACTAGAAAGCTGTAATTTGGCATAAGTACATATTAATCCCGCCAACGAAGTGCTAAAAAAACACTTGAAAAAAAAAATTTTTTTTTAGTGTACCTCCCTTGCACGTAATGTGGGGATGATATTTTTTTTTCTCGTCTACCCCATGGTGTGGAGTATCGTTGGATAGGGCGTTCAAATATTGCGGGTCTGTGAACACCATTTTTCGATTTATGGCGGTAGTACATATTATTATAAAGAAATTAAAAGGAAAACTATCACGGCTAAGTAGGTTTTACAAGTTAACGAGTTATAGTCGACCAACTTAAATTTGCAGTTGGAGAATTGACCATTGCATATCGATGTATGGGAGAACATGTTTTTAAACTACAATGTTAAGTTTGTTTTTGGGATAAATCATCCTAGCTTCCCAACTACGGGACCCTTAATTGTTCTTGGTCCGACACCCACTTGGCCGGTTTTTACACGTGCAGTCTGTGGGCCGATTATACGCAGAAATCGTACAGCGTCTTTCGCGTTCAATATAATAATGCGTTCAGGATATTGATGGGGTTGTTACTTGTTGAATAAAGATATTATATAAAGCACATTATATGAATTGTAAAAGGCAAAATTCTTTTCATGTGTACGGTAAAAGCTTTAGGCATTCTATTGTGATCATCCGTTGAGCCATTTGTGGGTGACAAACATTCACAAATGTTATTACAACATAACATTTCGCCTCTATTCCCTGAAGGGTTAGGCAGAGGCGTACCTATAGTACACCCATAAATTCATATAATAGATTTACACTGCGAATTACGGTATTATTATCGTAGGTGCAGTCAACCGCACATCATTGGTAACAATTTGACAATAATAGTGCCCTTAAGTAGTAGCAGTAAGGGCGAGGTTCGTAGTACAAGTGTTACCACTGATGTGCCGTTCACTGTACGACTTTATACAGAGCTACAATTTGCAAAACACATTATGAATAGAATTTTGTCTATACAAGTATAGTCTGCTTACTTTATTAATTATTTAATTTATTATATATTTATAATTTATTATAATATATACTTACTAAATTATTTATGTACATTCAAAGTACTTTTTCCTAGAGCCATAGTTTTATTCCCTGAAAAATGCAATTACAATTTTAAATCAGTTAATTTTTCATTTTTGCAAACCCATTTTCATTTAATTTTCAAAACTACTATCCTGGAACATAAGAGTTTCTAACAAAGCTTTATTTATTCACCAACAAAATTCCTCATAGCTGTACCATTACCCAGCGAAATATTTCATAATTTTACGCCATTTTGACTAAAAGTTTCGATCAATAAAACTGAATGCCGACGCAATAGGGTTGCCAAAACTATTACGATTTAATCTTAGTTGAAACTCAGAGATTCTGTAATCGCTTGCATAATTTCTGGTTCATTGCATGATAATAATGAGTTTAAATAACGAGTCATGTCAAAATTAACGGTGAGGCTGAACAAAGGATCGCTGTTAGTTGCTCATTAATTATTATAATGAAATACTTACTAATAGAACTCCTGGGAATGTCGATTTTAGTTGTTTAGATTGTAGCCTTTAAGGGCTAAGAGGCATTTTTTTACCAAATATTGATCCAAATTCACATCCCATTAAATTTTTTAAAGCCCTTCTAATTTTTCACTGCACGTATTCCACGGTAAATATTATTATTGAAAAATCAAGGATTTGCTATACCTAAGTACAACATTTCCAATAATGGAAAAAAAAATGTTTCAAGGAAGACCGATTTAATGCTAAAATAACAGTTTATGATAAACTCCTGTTAATTAATATTTTATGAAGCAAACAAATTTTTCTCAGAAAGAGGGTAGATAATTCCTTTTTTATCCTTATTTGAAAGAAACATTGAAATGTTATTTTTCACTAAAACATCACAGTTTCAAACTCATAATGAGCTCGTTACACGAACTAAATTAAAATCTAATAAAATATAATTTGACGTAACATTGCCAACCCTAGAGTGGTTATAACTGGTTCCAACTGGTTTTAACTAGTTCTCTCTAGTAGTGAGAATTTTCGCATTAACATAAACATGTTATATGTAACTGTGCAGAGAGGATGGATTGTATCTGAAGCTTTTATAGCAGAGGATTTGGGGGAGAAAATGAAGAACCATTTGTGGGGATAAAAATGGGACTTGAGAATAAGGTCTTTTATTAAAGGCAAAGGTTCTCGCATGAGTAAAAAGCTTATTGGAAATGTGGGTATTACCAATGATCATAGTTATTTCTCTGCTCTCAAAACGGTGAAGGAAAACATCGTGACGAAATCAAAAATCAAAATCAAATATCATCCGGTCAAACTAGGCTAAGGCTGTTTTCGAACGTCAAAATTACATAATACAGTCCCCCATAACGCCCTCTCTCCACCATTTCCTAGTGCTTTAGATGGGAAGAAGTGATGCAACAATCTCCATTGAATTCTTCTTAAGAAGCCGGTATATCCTAGAACCAAAAATCGAAGACATGTTACATCCATCAGACCACACTGGGCCCGGGTGGATTATGGCCCACACCCTCTAACAGAGAGGCCAGTTTCCAAGCAGTGGGAACACTATAGGCTGATTGTGCTACTATACTTCTCTGCCGGCAAGCATCATTGGTTGTGAACCGGCTGGAAGGTACCAATGAAATTACAGATACATAAGCTAACAAAAAAAAAAAAACGAGAGAGCTTTACGGTATTCCTATATCATGTGTTACATCTGTTAACACACCTTGGTAGTATAAAGTAACTGAGCAGCGACGGAAATTTACCTCAAAATTTAAAAAGCGAAATACTGAAATATTTATTCGAATAATTATTAATTACTTAGTGGTCGCCCACTGATCGAATTTCGACTTACAATCCATAAAGTATGTACCATTTCCATGAGTACACTAATTCCAAGCTATAAAAAGTACTTAGGTACTTATTCCATGCTCTAGCTGTCACTTCCTATTACACATTTCCGTCCCTTTTCACGAAATCACTCCCACAGAAAGCGAGAGAAAAGATGTTACTCATAAAAGATGTTACTCATAAAATATGTTACTCATAAATGATGTTACTCATAAAATATATTACTCATAAAATATTTTACTCATAAAAGATGTTACTCATAAATGATGTTACTTATAAAAGATGTTACTCATAAAAGATGTTACTCATTAATTATGTTACTAATAAAAGATGTTTCTTATAAAAGATGTTACTCATAAAAGATGTTACTCATAAAAGATGTTGCTCATAAAAGATGTTACTCATAAAAGATGTTACTCATAAAAAAATTTACTCATAAAAGATGTTACTCATAAAAAAATACTAAACTCGGCAACGTCTCAGCAAACCCTTTCATGTAGCAGATAGTCAGTTACCAATAACCATTCGATTCCAACAGCTGATTTTCCTCAGTAGCACCCGCAGTCAGGATTTGTGCCCAGATAAAAGGCTCTCCTCCAATTACAGTGGACTTCAACATAAGTGGCGAAATATGTGTGTGTACTATGCACAATTTGTCAATCCTTCGGGGGGCGTGGTGTTCCTGTAATTGCCTTTAAAGTAGTCACCTGCGTCGCTAGATTTTAAGCGATGATGCACGGATCGATGAAAGGTACGCATACGAGTACAAGCTACGCTTGCCGAGGGCGGTCCGTGGATGTGTGACCATGGCATCCATACCATATCGATTGGTCCTTAAAAAGTACGTTAAGCCGTTGATCCCGGTTGGCATTTGTAGATCTTTGACAGGTAGTCAGTAGCCCATAAGTCTGTCAACCGGTCATACCAAAAGCTATCGGTAGAAAGATAGATAGATTTATTTATTTGCATATTAAGTAGGTAATTAATACGATTAGGTGTTACAATATTTTTTTTTGAATCCTTATACAATCCGCCTCATCCTGCCGGGGTCGCGGGAAGGTACTTATGGGTCACCGAGGCCCCCGCAACACAGGGAATTTTGATGATTTCCAATCCTCAAAAAAAAAAATACAATCCGCCTCATGGCATGCAAAATTTTTATTAAACTTATTCGTATACTACAATTATTGAATTTACTTAAAGCTATTTAATTACTTATTATATGAACATCGAAATTAAACAGTAATGTCATTTAAAAAATCTGATAAAGAGTAATAGGATTTGAGAATTAGTAATTTTTTAAGGTACTTTTTACTTTTAAATCTTCGTAAAGGTTGCTCTTTAATCCTTTTTGGTACATGGTTATATGCCTAAATGGAGCCTAAATGGAGCCTCTCGGCGGGTTGGCCTCGGCATGAATTTGGACAAGACGAAAGTCATGTACAATTCGCACGTCTTGCCGAGTCCAATCCATATCGAAGGGTCGCTTCTCGAAGTTGTGAAGGAGTACGTCTACCTAGGGCAAGTTATCCAGCTCGGTAGACACAACTTTGAGAAAGAAGCCGACAGGAGGATCCGATTGGGTTGGGCAGCGTTTGGAAAACTTCGTCAAGTCTTCTCGTCGCCAATCCCGCAGTGTTTGAAGACTAAGGTCTTTAACCAGTGCGTCCTGCCCGTTATGACATACGGTGCCGAAACGTGGACACTGACAGTCGGGCTGGTCCACAAATTCAAGGTCGCTCAGCGCGCCATGGAGCGGGCTATGCTTGGAGTTTCTTTGAAGGATAAGATCAGAAATGAAGTTATCCGGAAGAGAACCGGAGTTACCGACATAGCCTGCAGAGTAAGCAAGCTGAAGTGGCAGTGGGCTGGCCATATTTGTCGAAGGACCGATGGCCGGTGGAGCAGACGAGTCCTAGAGTGGAGACCGCGTATCGGCAAGCGTAGTGTGGGACGCCCCCCAGCTAGATGGACCGACGACCTTAAAAAGGTGGCTGGGACAGACTGGATGCGGAAAGCGGAGGACAGGGTGATGTGGCGCAGCCTGGGAGAGGCCTATGTCCAGCAGTGGACTGTTATAGGCTGAGTTGATTGATTGATTGACATGGTTATAAATAAGAGGAGCCATGCACATAACATTCTTTTTCAATAATGCAGTATCGTATTACATAAACTGGGTTGTGAAGGTCATGTCGGTCATATAAAATACTGGTATTCAGTTACATCTGGTTAGACTGGAAGCTGACCCCAGTGTAGTTGGGACCTGCCGGGGTCGCGGGGAGGTACTAAAGGGTGACCGAGGCCCCCGCAACACAGGCAACGGAAGGGATACGGGTGGGTTTTAGTCAGTAAGAGTCTGACACACCCTCCCGCACCGCCCAGAGCGGGAGAAGTTATTTGATGAATTCCCATCCAAAAAAAAAAGCGTAGTTGGGAAAAAGCTAGGCAGATGTGATAATTCGGTTGACGATGGTACACGCTTGCCTAGAAGGAACCCATTCACTCTTGACGTTTTTCAACTCACGGAAACGGAAAACCCCGTTATTTTTTACAAAAGTGAAAAATTTCAAAGCAGTATTTATGTAATCCAATCCCGTAACATTTGACATTCACGTACGGTCGCACACGCAAGTGTTATCACCGAGTTTTATTCATTGTACTGCTGCCATCAATTCTTTTTGTGGACAATCACATTTGTCGCTCACTGTACGTATTTGTATAGGTTTATTGTTTCATTGTGTTTTTATGGGTTTATGTAAAGCTTTGTGTTTTGTTTTTTTAGGGTTCCGTACACAAAGGGTGCAAATGGGACCCTATTACTAAGGCTGCGCTGTCTGTCCATCCATCTATCTGCCTCAAGGCTGTATCTTTTGAACCGTAACAGGTAGACACTTGAAATTTTCATAAAGTGTGCACTACGATAATGGCCGCTATAACAACAAATCTAATACATAAAAATCTCGTATAACGGTGTTTGTGCTCGCACTCCTCCGAAACTGCTCGACCAATTTCTATGTTTTTTTAAATGTATATTTGGTAGGTTTGAGAATAGGTCGTAAAGTATATTTCATCCTGATATTTCCACGGGATCGAGAATTATGCGGGCAAACCGCGGGGCGTAGCTAGTAATAAATATAAAATAAAGTTAAAAATTAAAAGAGGTCCCCTATACAAGAACACAAATAATATGTAGTGTTCAATATTGTACGATGATACGGAACCCTTCGCGTGCACTTCTAACTCGCACTTAGTCGCTTTTTAGGGTTCTGTAGTAAACAAGGACAGGGAGGGTTATAGTGTCGCCATATCCGTCTGTCTGTCCACTGTAGCTCAGAAACGCTTAGTACTAGAAAGCTGTAATTTAGCATAAGTACTCGTATATTAATCACGCCGACAAAGTGCTAAAATAAAATCTTGGATAAAAATTGTGGGGATGATATTTTTTCTCTCGTCTACCCCATGGTGTGGGGTATCGTTGGCTAGGCCGTTCAAAAATATTGCAGGTATGTGAACACCACTTTTCGATTCAAGGATCCACTTGCGTAATATTAAGCATTAAAGTGCTAATTTATATTTCATAATTTATATTTCAGACTTAGTATTATTAATATTATTTTACATGGATTCTTGTGTACGTTGTGAATGTGAGAACGTTGTAGACTTAATAGACTAGATCTTTTTCTTTTCTTTTTTTTTTTTTTGTTAAGTACTTCTCGACAGGCCTACACTGTCCTCCCATACCTAATTTGTGTAATTTGAAAACATTGTAAAAGCCAATTATTTTTAGAACCAATTAAATTAATTATTTTTATTTTTAAAAGAGTAACCGTGGAGTTTCTTGCCGGCTCTTCTCCATAGGAAACGACCAATTGGAACCGTGCATCTAGCTTCTGACGTTTCATAAGTGCCCATGTAGGTTTATGTGAAATAAAAATATTTTGATTTTGATTTTAATTTTTGTCAAATGTCAACCCCCCTGCCAGCTAAATGGTTGTTTATGTAGATGTGAAAAAAGTCATGGCAGTAGTACATATAATGAAATTAAAAGGAAAACTATCACGGTTAAGTAGGCTTTACAAGTTAACGAGTAATAGTCGACCAATTTAAATTTGCAGTTAGAGAATTGATCGTGACGTCTAACGATGTATGGGAGAACATGTTTTTCAACTACAATGTTAAGTTTGTTTTTGGAATAAATTCATCCCAAGTAATCCCAACTTAGGAACCCATTGTGCGTGATCCGACACTTACTTGGCCGGTTTTTAGATTGTAGGGTGACCTAGATTGTTTTGACCTGTGAGTGGTATGTTACATGAGTAGCCGGATTTATAAATTAAATCTTCATCTTGTATCATTACCGATTCATCCTTAACTTACGAACCGTTTTGTATAATTACATGTATACCGATATTACAAAGAGCTAAACTATCCCCCCACCCCTAATAACACACACTTGAAAACATTGTAAAAGCCAATTATTTTAAAAGAGTAACCGTGGAGTCTCTTGCCGGCTGTTCTCCATAGGAAACGACCCATTGGAACCATGTATATAGCTTCTGACGTTTCGTAAGTGCCCATGTAAGTCTAGTGAAATAAAATAATTTTGAGCTAAAATTTGTAAGTTTGTATGTAGGAATAATCTTCGGAACTACTGATCCGATTCAGAAAACTCTTTCATTAATGGGAAGCTACAGTATTGCTGAGTGTCATAGGATATATTTGATGTTAAAACAAGACGGAGGCCGGACGAAGTCGCGGTCTGAAGCTAGTTGTTGGTAATACAGATGCTACACCTAACTACGATTGGTATAAATTACGATTCATTTATTTAAATACTTTTTTTTTAACCAAAAGCCAGTGATCTGATCCTAAAGGTTTACTTTGTATATTTTAATATTAATATTCAACGAAATCCTGAACTAGCTATTACTTTTCAAAAGTACAATGTTTGCCTTCAAAGTTCTCTTCGACAAAGAATAAGTTTTGAAAAACTTTGTATTAAGAGGAAAATTGTGTTTTAAAACACTAAAAAACTAAAACGTTGGAACACTCTGTTGCAGACATTTTTTAAAGTTTCTAAAGTTCAAGAACTGTTTTAAAACACAGCACTTCCCTTTTCTTAGCCATAATAAATAGAAAATTCATTTTTAAAAGATTGTAAGTACCTAGATTTTATTTAAATAAAAACCAAGTTGTATCTAACAATTTTACATTATGGACAAATCTAGGTCATCATTGTCTTGCAAACTTCTCTATTGGTCGTCATCTCAGCAGCGTCTTTCCAGCCATATATCTTTCACACAGTCCATCCATCGTTTCGTTGCTGTTCCCCTACTCTTATAACCATCACGCCAAAAACTTTCGTCACGACATATATTTTCCTTAAGACTCCCACAGACGGGCGCGACGCGACGCTACGACGCGATTCTGGTAGAACAATTTCCACGATGTTTTCATAGAAAACTTAGTAGAGTCGCGTCGCGCCTATTAGTGGGAGCCTTTATTCCTCCGCTTCCTGACATAACCAATTTCGCAGGTACCAACAATACCTACATAGACCACTATTATAATAATTATCCCATTACCCGCACTCCAACAAACCTATAGAGGTGCGCTGACTCGCGGCACTACATGATACCACGATTGGGTGCACCTCTATAGTTTCACGCCTTAGTCTTTATCTTGGCACTTACCCCGCTGAGAAGTGCCAAAGCAATTAGTGTTAGTGCCTGAGTTGTAGTAAACGTTTGTTTTGAAAGTCAATGACTCTAAATAGTGTTTGGTAATGGTAATGCGAGCAGGTTGGTTTGGGGGCAACGAGAGTAAAGGGGGTGAAATACATACGTCATTTAAAAAAAAACTGACAAAAGCGTATCAGATAACGCACAATGAAGGGTCCCGTAGTTGGAATGAATTTATCCCAAGAACAAACTTAAAATTCTAATGAAAAATAATATGATAAACCGTTTCCATTCCAACTGCAAATGTAAGTTTGTTCGCACAATATTGAGAGATTTAGCATGCTATTTTAAGATCATAGATTTCTTACAGGTTTTACTGTAATCTATCAGTATTTATAGTTCAGAGATTTAGTATTTTTGTCAAAAATTTTGGCTCAGCAGTTTCGGAGTAGGTATGCAATCCCGCAAGATAATTTCAATACTGGTATTTACGGGATTGATGATTCAGGTATTTGCGGGATCCCGCAGGGTGCACGTAGACTTCTCAAATTAATCATGATAAAGACCTCATTTCAAGGGTTTTAACTTAAAATAAACAAGCTATTTGGTAAATATTAAACTCTATTAAATGGTTTCGTCGGCTAAATGGCTCCTTCTATCTTACAGACTATGTAGCCAGCAGCAGAAAGGGCTCGTTCTGCTTCTACGCTAATAGGAACAATCGCCTTTTAATCTAACCGTCTTGAAAAAACATCTCACCTTCTTTATCAAAACCTCAAGATTGCTATTGCCAGATCTTAAAAAAACGGTTTTAAAATATATATTGTAAATTAGTTTATTTACGTTATATTAGCTTTTCTTATCACACATAAAATCATGACAAACACGTACAGAATCCTATATCTTGTTTCAATATTAACGATACACTTCGCTTTTTTTAGTAAAGTCTTATTGTAAAATAACAAATTATTAATCATACCTATCATTCAATCTCTCAAAACGGATTATTTAATTAAAGTGCATTCAATTCCCAAAACTACTTTTGCATGCCAAAACACAGCTAAGTATGCTATAAATCACCTAACACCCCAGGCCAAGGTTAGTCCAAACTAAAAACCTAACCTGTCACCTATACATCCCGAACTCCCTCCATCGATCACCCCCAAAAACGAACAAAACTGTAGTTTTACCCCCATGGGAGTCGCAAATCCAGGTGTTCCGATGTTCGAGAACTTTGATGTAGAGCGCGGCGCGGCTACAAATCACGTGGACCTTTATAGGCGACACGAGTTCAGGGTTGACAGCTTTGGACTAAGGGGGTGAAACTTGGGGACTGGGATTATTAGTTTTTTTTTTTAAAGAGATGGGGTTTGTTTGGTAGTAAATAGCGTAGACTCCTATATTACAGCTTTGGAGAAATAAGCAAAGAGGGTGAAAGTTGGTGCCTGGGAGTAACAGATGTTTTTTTTTAAAAGATCGGGCTTTCATTAGAAGTAAAGTGTAGTAGACTTCTACACTGTTAGTGCGTTTTATTAGAATCTAACCTGAAGATCTTTTAATTAGTTGTGGTAGCTATTGCTGCTAAAAAGTGTGAGTACTGAAATGACGGCTTGTAGAGATGAATGAAATAAAAAGTCATGCTGCGTAGATGTCAAATAGATGGAGATAAACGCAGGAGGATGATGATCATGGTCAGAAATATACAAACTATTTCTAAGTCGAAAATAATTATGTTTTTTTTCCACGGTGTTTTTTTTTTACTTGGTATTCTTTTGAGTGCGTATGGGTGTGTTTTTTTAGTTTTTTTTTTATATTATCACATATTACCTAGTCCTTTCTTTTCCTACTTAGGCGATTCTCTTCTTCTTCTACTTCCCAGCTAAAGCACTAGATGGTGGTGAAGGGCGGGCGTTTTGGGGAACTGTCTTATGTAGTTTTGACGTTCGAAAAGTGCTGATTCTCAGCCTAGTTTAAAGAAATGACTTTTGATTTAGTTTTTTTTTTTTATTTTAGTTCATATCATACCTTAGACTCTTTTAACAGTTAACCAAATCAAAAACAGACACCTCAAACTAGACTAGACACACGTCACTCACTCACTAGACACTCGCCTGACAGCCCTGTTAGAGTCGCCACGGCCGGCCGCGTTCACATGACACTGTTTAATTCACATTATTTCACTGCTTCACCGATGCTTTTAAATCATTGGTGGGCTCGCAAAATGAACTGGGTATGAATAAACTAATTGTTGTAGCTTAAACTGTAACTGTCTCGCTGCAGGTTTAAAATGATAAAAGACAATGATTTTATGTATATTCTAATTTGTAATTGATTTAATTATTTTAAATTTCTAATTGACTTATTTATGTATTTTCTAATATATAAATTTTAAAATATTAGTTGAATTTAATTTTAATTTATTTCGATGCAATGATTTTATGTAAATATATTGTAATTTGCAATGCTTATCTGTCATCTTTTGTATTCATTATGTATTGTATTAATTTTTTAAAGGATCTGTGTTTAGTTTCTATGGGTGTAATTTAACTGAAATAAATGGATTTATTATTATTATTAAAGCCTATTCTCGTTAAGTGAAGCAATGATCACCACTCTTGCTCATTATGTATCGTTATGTTTAGGCCTCAAGACTAAGATTCCTCATTAGCAAGAGTGACTCACATAAAACAAAAAAAAGCTACATTGATTAACGGGATATCAAACCGAAACCTGCCGATCTATTCATTTCACCTGATGTAAGGGATTGACACAGTCGACAGCACTTCAAGCTCACTTCACATTCACCAAATTTTCACGGTGAGATTTTTACAGAAAAGACAGGCTGGTGATCTAAATAGCGCGTCCTTAGTGTACCTGCCGATCTATTCGTTTCATCTGATGTTAGGGATTGACACTGTCGACAGCACTTTAAGCTCACTTCACCTAAGTTTCCAAGGTGAGACTTTTACTGAATAGATAAGACTGGTGGTCCTTACTGTACCTGCCAATCTATTAATTTCACCTGATGTTAGGGATTGACACTGTCGACAGCACTTCAAGCTCACTTCACCTAAGTTTCCACGGTGAGATTTTTACTGAATAGATAAGACTGGTAATCGCAAGGCAGTGTACTCGGACCACCTCTGTTTACACTCTAAATTAATGACTTCCCTAAATCCATTAAACATCCCACGACACTATTTGCGGATGATAGTATGATAAATATACCATGCCATTATAAGAATACATATGAAACGGACATAAATAATACATTAGTTGAAGCGGTAACGTGGCTGAATAATAATAATTTGAAAATTAATATAAATAAAACTTTGATTATGCACTTTAGCCAACGATCATCATTATTTTCTAGTCTTGACATCGAATATAATAATTATAATAAAATACAGACAGCTAATACTACAAACTTTTTAGGCCTAACAATCGACAGAAACTTAAATTGGAAAACTCATATTGAGGCTCTAGCCAAAAGAATAAGCAGTGGTGCATATGCGTTATATAAATTATCACGTACTCTAAATATAGAAGCCCTATTAACGGCCTACTATGGTTTGGTTGAATCCGTCATTAGATATAGTGTTATCTTCTGGGGTAACTCGACCGATAGGGATATCATCTTTAAAAGACAAAAGTGCTGTCTAAGATCTATGTTTAATCTCAAAACTTATAAATTAGCTAATAAATATAGCTGTAAAAATGATTTCACTAAGATTCATATATTTTTGATGGATGTATATTTTTAAAAGTGAAGGTAATAACATTACCTTCACTTTATATATTAGAAGTAGCAATATTCGTAAAAATAAATCCACACTTGTTTCCTCGTATGGCAGACAGATTTCCCAGAAATAGACGTGACGACGAGTAGTAAACTATTTGTACATCCATCAAAAACTGCACTTATGCGCAAAAGTGTGTTTTGCATGGCACCGGTTATCTACAACAAATTGCCCAAAAGTTGGAAAGAGCAAACTATACCTAAACTTAAAGAAACAATGACAATGTTTTTAGCACAAAAAGCATATTATAGTATTACAGAATTTTTAAACGACTCATGGTGATTATTATAAATAAATAAATATAACTTAATACATTGTAGCAATTATAGTCATATAATAGTGGTGAGCTTAAATACACTTAAAATATTAATGTTATTAAAATTGAATTCCTATTAAAGTGATGGAAATCTTTATTGTGATTATTGTAATCTGCAATATTGGATAAGGAAAATAAATAATAAATAATAGGATAATGTAAATGATTGAATATAAGAAATTTGTTTCACTGTAACTGATATTTAAAAGTGTGAAATTTAATACAAATTAAACATTCAATAATAATAATTGTACCTAGATATTTGCACGCCATGAGAAATGGCAGACATGTCGTGAGCCTCTCGTATTAAGATCTTGCATGCATGTATTATTTTAATTCTGTATGCATACACATGTTCGAGCAAATAAAATTTCTTATTGTTATTCTTATTCTCACCTGATGTTCGGGATTGACACTGTCGACAGCACTTCAAGCTCACTTCACCTATGTTTCCACGGTGAGATTTTTACTGAATAGATAAGACTGGTGATCTGAATAGCACGTTCTTAGTGTACTTGATTTTCTTGCATTTCACATGATTTGGGGAAGTAATCTGCTGCGCAGCCGTGTGTTACTACACCATAAATACAGCCGCGTTCTGGTTTATAGAGGATATTTAGAAAGGAAAGAATATAATAGAGTACTCCCTCCTTCCCCTCTCCCTCCTTCCTCTCCTTCTCTCTAAAGAGTGCAATATTTGAGTGTTTATGTTGTTGTCTTTATGGTGAATGTCGTGTACACCTAAGACATATGTACATACACGTACTTTTATTATATTATTGTTTTGTTTTAGTAATTTGTATGAAATTTTGTTTGTGTACCAAATAAATAAATAATATGCATTGACAGTGGCTGGCAACGGAGAAAATATTGCAAAATATTGTTTATATTTTTATATTTGTTGTGTTCTGTTTTTTTATTGTATTGTTTGTTGTGTGTGTAATGTATTAATTATTGTGTATGAGTAATTGTAATTTGAGTGAATACATGAATAATAATAATACATAACATCCCTCTTGGTTAGGCAGACCTATAGTACACCCACATTTCACCAGTTATGTTTAAGTCCCATGTAATAAGAGGCGAGCTTTTTGCCGTCAACCGGGCACAAATCCAGATTCTGGGCTGCTACTGAGAAATTCCAGATCGAAAAACCCAACAACATTTTGCCCGATCCGGGAATCGAACCCAGGACCCCTTCATGCTCAGCAGCAGCCCTTGCGACCACTAGACTAACGAGGCAATCAATAATAATATGCAGATATGTAGAGTCTGCATAAAATCATGAGACCGAGGCTTCTGCGACTTCCGTCAATAACTCAATTAACCCTTTTAACCTAAAAATATTTTCCATCCCATACAATCAATAGATACGATACATCTTCCTCTCACACCCTCAGTCATCACTCACGGTACGGTTAGCATAAAAACCGATCCTCAGTGACTAATGACAGTAGTTTCGGTGAACGCCCCTGGCAGCATAAATCAAGTGCTGCCGACGCTACCGACGGGCTATCCGATACTAAATTAGTTTTAACTATATTGTATGGTAGTGGTTTAGGTGGTAAATTAATATTATGGGTAGTTTTAAAAACTGGAGTAAAGCAGTGAATTGATTTTTTGACTACCGTAGTCTAAAACACTACCAATTAACTAACATAACATCACGTCTGTCATTTCCTAGATTGCGCAGAGGCCTAACCCGTCGTCCCATTGTGTGCTTTTATAATTTGTAACGCCACGATATTATCGTGGACGTTCACGTCTACGTTCGACTCAAACATAACTGAAGAAATGTAGGAGTACTATGTGTACACCTCTGCCTAATTACCAGTTAAAAATAGAAATAACAAGGAAAAGTACAAAGACAGTTTCTACACCACGAAAAACATGAGTAGGATCTTTAGATATAATTGAAAAAGTATTTTAGGAAAAGTCAACAGAGAATAAGGAATGTGTGTTTTTTATTCTAGAGGAGAGATAATGATTGGAGATAGATATAAACATAATTAAGATTCAATATTTTTATTAAATTTCCCACTAATAAGACACTTATTGTAGTTTTTTTGTTTAACTATAACGTATAGTGTAATATCAAACTCAAAACTCAACTCAAAACTCAAACTCAAACTCAAATCATTTGTTTCAAATAAACCAAATACAGGCACTTTTGAATTGTCAAGGGACGGTCAGTGAGAAAGATGAAGCTAGTTGCCCATTCCAAAGCGTAGTAGGTTCCTATGGAGAAGAACGGGCAAGACATTTCACGGACACTCTTTTAAATTAAAAAAAATGTTACAAAAATATTGGTTACATTATTAATGTTAAAATTATACATGTGAAAACAATGTAGAAAGACGTGCACGTTAAAAGTGGCCTTAATAAAATGATAAAAACAATTGAAAAATTAAAATAAGCCGTGGGAGCTAAGAAATTACCCGCCCCTACTGACGGCACCCGTTCACGAACATGACGCATGGATCAGCACCATTCAGCTCGACCATTTTGAAGGGAACTTTATGATCCAATACACATTCCACCACCAGCGAGACAGCATGACATACTCTCAGCCGTCAGGGCACATTCAAGTCAATTAAAGACGTACCCAGTAAATGGTAGCTTTACAGTAGGTACCAAGGGCTCACACATGTGCCATGCAATTATATATTATATTATCAGATCCTTTACGCTAACCTGAGTCAACAAACTCAAGACTGACCTGAGAAAGAATGTCGCCCTATGAATACAATGATGGTTCGCCACAGCAAAACACTCATAGTCAAACCTTTTCAAAATCTACTGTATACCGATTTTGACGCAAGACAATGTCAGTTCAGACTTCGTCAGAAAAAACTGTTTTGAGTCGCATCGTTTGAACTACCGCCCCAAAAAAGCATCTACACCTCAAAACTCCCAACACTAATACATAACCCAACCACGTAGAATGAGGCAGCGTTAGTACAGACGTCCAAATTGATGAGGTGCCACTAAATTCTGCCGGGTTATTGCCAAAGTTCCGAGTATGATGTCAGTTTCTTTGAAAAACTATCGCGGGGTCGCTCAAATGTTCGTTTTTGTGAGAATCTGAGGACTGTTGGAGAGACTATATTTTACACAGTTGGTTCTAGATAAAATCAGTGCGCAGTTTCCCCACTCTAGGATAAGTAGATATAAAAGGAACGAGTTTTTTTATATAGTAGTAGCGTGTGACGTGTGACATCACTGGAAGGCTCAAATCACTTCTCTTACTGTTAAGAAGAGCATTTATTTGCATTTGCTTATTACGTGCTGTCTTCGGACGACTAAAACCTTTTGCCTTTTTTATTCTAGCTTAGACCTTTCAAAGTCGGTTTTCTAGAAAACTAAGTCATCACAACGCGTAGAGATCTTTAAATATTTTATCATTTAATGTTTCTCTACCGTCAATTCCTCTACCAACTTTGCTGGCTGACCAACCTTTAATCTCACGAAGTACATGATATACGAAAGTTGAATCAGTGATAACAATACCCAAAAAATATGCTAAAATCAACCAGCAAAAAACCCAAGCCTAAATAAACACAAGAAGAACCCTCAGTAATAACCGTCCCGCCCACTGTCATCTGAACTCAGACTGAAATCCAGCTGCCCAATTCACAGCGGCCTCTAATTCGCACTGAAATAAAAAAGGACGCCCTCTTCCCTCCGCCTAATTGCATTATTTAATTTCTAGACTAATTTTATTTCTCTTTTTCCTCAACAGTTGCTATCAATGGTTTACGACAGGGAGTCGTATTTGTGAAATGAGAATTCTCGCTCTAAATAATGTGGTTCGTGCTACAAACGAAATTACTCTATTCGCTTAGGTACACATGTGGATCTACTAATAAGCACGTAACAACACGAGCTATCCAAGATATCATTATCATCTATAGCCCGATTTCAACCACTGCTGGGAATGGGCCTCCCACCAAGCATTTCTACAACGACCGGTTGTGAGCTTTAAGCATCTAGCAGATTCCCGCGACCATCATGTCATCTGTCCAACGTGTGGAGGACCTCAATACGCGGTTGGCAACCCCGAAGTTTTCAGTGCCATGCATTCTGACGACACCGTTTTCACCCTCTACGACTATAGTTTGGACATTTTTCGAGCTATGTTGGTTGCCTTGGTTCTTATGCGAATCTTTTTATGATGTATACGGTCACAAAAGGAAACTCCAAACACCTAGTATAATTGGAAAAAGGTACCTGGGCACTCGATTTTTTATAAATGAGAGTTGGCTCTCAATGACTAAATCTAATTTCGAGTTATAATAGTAGACCCAGTAATTTTCCACGAGGGGTAACAACGAGGGACTGAACTAACACAATTACTTCGGCCATTACTGACGATACGTAGCTTTCGTTTTCAGTTAGCACGTGAGGAGAGAGCAGATTTATAAGCTTATCACAACGAATGTAGTCTTCTGCTATTTATAGAGGGGAATAGAATATAATAGAATACTCTTTATTATGTACACCATAAAAATTACAGATACAAATGTTGAAATTTTACAAGGGGTGACACAATGGGCGGTCTTATCGCTCAAAGCGATCTTTTACAGACAACCTTTGGATGGATTAAAGGAGGGAGGAGAGACAATACTGCAGGTAGTCAGTGGTGTACCAGTTACATATACAATAAATACATAAAGCATATACTACACATAAGTTATGTATATGAAGTTCATGTTCTGTTGCGAAGATTAGCAGCGTGTCTGATGGGCCAGGGTATACTTCTCCATTCTCTTTTAATACCTACACCCCACTACGTTTATAGAAATAATAGTTCCTTGTCAAAGAGTTCTTATTGAGAATTGTAACTGCCATCATACTTATTTCATCCACGAAGCAAATGTGGTTTGCAAAATGTAGTTCAACTTTTTCTGTTAGGTTGGAACAATAAATTTCCGAATCGTCAGCTAACAGTTATCTAAAGCAAATGTCTCTTAAAACGGGTTAAAGTATTTTTTTAAACACGCTGTTTGTTTAAATGGGCGGACTAACAATACAGAACCTACCACAAAAACGTATACATCTAATAAAATATATGCACCCGAAATAAAATAACCAAATAAAAGAGCATAAGTAAGTACAAATTGAGTTTTCTCACCAGCGTAGCGGCAAAAGATTGATGCCCGTAATCTAGAGCCGGTTGAATTACTAACTCGTTAGTGTCAAATACAGACTGATGCTTCGAATTATATTGAAATTATGATAATGAATTTATTTAGTACGAGCGTCTTAAGTCTATATATCCAGGCCCGGGTCGACGGCGCGTGTTGATCCACGCGCGCGCCTCGAAGAGATGTCGTCAGCACAAGTGTAGGGGTCCACTAGGGCCGATGCCTGCCGGGGTCGCGGGAAGGTACAAAAGGGTTACCGAGGCCTCTGGCAACACAGTCAACGGAAGGAATACAGTAATAATAAAGGAAATACAGCAATACATATTATATTTTTTTTATAGTTTTAATTTATAATCGTTTTTCTATTCCAATTTAATTGATGTTTTTAATGTATATTTTATTTATACTGTACTTTTATTTAACTACTAGACATTTTATATTCAATGTAAACTTTGTAAATTTTAATTTTGTCATTGTCTTATATCGCTCCCCCCACCGAATAATATGGTAATGTGGTACTACGACAGTTTTCATTTTATTGCATATCCGGTGTTTATAGCATTAAATACTATCTTGTATTTTTTTTTGTATTTTTTCTATGTATATTTATAAAAGTACAATAATTTCAATGGTACCGTAATCAACACAACAATATTATTCCCTTAAAATCTAAACACACTTTTTGAACGAATAATACCATAACAAGTTATTACAGATTTTTCAATCATTGGTTTTTCGGTAAGTGACGAGTACCATTATATTCGCGTAAGAAATGCATAACTTTTTTCCACGTAAACTATATAACAATTATATTCATGTGTTATTTTTATATAAAGCATTTAATAATGTCTTATTACAAAACGTGTTTGTCATTTATGAAAAATCGTAACGTCGTTCACTGTGTCTTATAGTTAATATTATTGAATATTATATACTATTGCTTGTATTTCACCCGAATAATATCGTAATATCATATTGCCGTTTTGTTTTCAACACCGTATTTCAACGAATAATAATATAATGCATTAAGATTGACTACGATATTGTTGTGTTTACACGCGAATATTGTGGTGATGATGCGTTGCATACTATACTTTTGCCCTTCAATTTCAGTAACATTATTTTTGTCAATAACTTAATTTTGTTAAACTATCAAAAAAAATCATAATATAAAATATATTGTTAACAATTAGCTTTGTTTTGATGTATAAATGTCTATCTTACGATCTACCCGTGCTGAAATATACGCATATAACAGTTTTTAATTTTTCCTGTAAAATTTAGCTTTATCGATTACCATATTATTCGGTGGGGGGAGCGATATTTCCATTTTAGTTTTTATTATTGATTATACAAGTGCTATGCACACCTATAAGTGACGAATTCACCGCAAAGCTATTGAAATAGAATATATTTAATGTAATGATTTAGTGAATAAGTCGTTGGTGTGTCAATAAATAAGTAAAATAAAATAAAATACATATTAGTCAGTAAGAGTCTGACACACCCTCCCGCTCCGCCCAGAGCTGGAGAAGTTATTTGATGATTTCCCACCCCAAAAAAACAAAAGTCTATATGCCGCAGATGGATTGTAGAATCCGCTTTTTTACATAACCGCTAGCTGTTTTACAAAACAGGTCCGTTGTGTGAAATAGCAGATTTACTGCCGCGACAGCATCCGGCGAGCGCTACTTCCAAGTTGGTCACATAATTTATAAAACTCTGATAACTTTATATTAAAATTGTCCTGAAACTCACTGTTCTCATTTGATTAAAGTTCAAAAGTTAAAGTTTTCACTCATATTACTCGTTTTATTTATTTCTGTTTCGGGAGCCATCCTTGTTGTTATGACACACAGAGCCACGAGCGACAAAATTTAGAGCTAAAATCTACTATCGGAAGCTACTATTTCAAGTCGTTTTACATAACTTCTAAACGTTGACCCCGTGCTTTCATAGACGTTTATGCAATTCTGCATGTTAAAGTTTTGTAAAATTTATGGAAAATAAATGTCTAAATGTCAATCGGCTGTTTTACATAACGGAGTTGTTTTGCAAAACAGCTAGCGGTTATGTTTGACTGTGGATTCGACGACACATCTGCGACATATATACGAGTATATCTAAATAAAAATGAAATGCTGTTATTTGGAAAGCGAAGCACTTGACAATGGCTGAACCGATTTGGCAATATTTAGTTTTAAAATGTTTGTTATAGTCCGAATTGGGATATGGAAAGAGAAATTGGAAAAAAATCCCGGATTATTAAAAAAAAAAATTTTTTTGGACAAGTCTACGTCAGTCGGTCAGCTAGTCAGTAATACAAATTAAATGATTTTTCAAAATCTTTAGAAATACTTAAATCAATTGAGAAGGCTTCCAATTATATTAGTGTAGATTCGAAGGTACTAATTTCAACATGTCGCTTTCTATAGATAATGACACTCATTAGATAAGTAGGTATGTGTAGACGTTACCTGAATAAGTTCATTGACCGCAACTATATTTGGGAACAGTTAAAAACGTTCGATGTAAAAGGACATAATAAATCAGTAATAAGTGGACTGTGAATACATGATTAATTCACACAAAGAACATAACAATTACACATCAGCATCACTCACATATCGATATTACCCACATCACTCGTTTTAATATTAAAATGCTTATCGAATCGAAACCACAACACAAATACAACACTGTTAATTTCGAACAAAAGTCACAAATTACAGATTCGGCCAAACGTAAGTATACAGCAAAGTATTCGAATTAAACGATATATAATTCAATTGTTAATTAAAAACTGGGAACGCGGCGTTGCACTAAAAATGCTTAATTGGAAACTATTGTGTTTTAATGTCCATCGTAGGATGTAATTTGTAAATAATTGAGGAGGTACGTGTGCTGTTATTATGGCCTACAGTGCACTGACGGATTTACTTTGATTGAGTTGTTCTGTTGTTCGTTCAGCTAAATGAATGAGATGTGCCGAATTCTTTATTAACTACCCGTTTTTGTTGATGTTTTAACTGGTTTATAGGGTTCCGTACCTCAAAAGGAAAAACGAAAAAACAAAAATAAACGGAATCCTGATAGGATCACTTCGCTGTACGTCTGTCTTTCTGTCAGTCTGTCAATACCCTTTTACTCAGGAACGCCTGGAGATATCAAGTTGAAATTTATATCAAATATGAAAGCCTACGGTCCCTTGGAGTTTAAAAAAAATCACGCTTCAAAGTCAACGCAATAATAAAAGTTAAATTTTAAATTTATAAAATCCCCGACACTAACAAAAGCATTTAAAAAGTAACAAAATAATACGTATTGGGCACTTTCAGTTTAATATAAATTAAGAAAATAGAGTGAGCCAAGCGTCGTCAAGTCGGGGGACGGCTAATGAAAATAGGAAGCTATCAGCGGCTATTCTTTCTAAAATAGCATACATTCATTATTGCTAGGTATAAGCCTCGTCTGTTTGACGTTTTTTCAGCCGTCCCCCGACTAGACGACCGCGACGCTTGACTCAAACTATTACCTAAATTTATATTAAACTGAAAGGGCCCAATACGTATTATTTTGTACTTTTTAGATGTTTTTGTTAGTGTCGAGGGTTTTTTAAATTTTGAATTTAACTTTTATTACCTACTTTTTAAACTTTATATATTACTAGTAGGTCAGACACGCTGCCATCGATACGAACCTCGCCGAAATCTGCGCCCCTGTATGTATTTTCCCCATAGTGAAGGTACTTACTAGTTTACCCTCATTTATCTTTTCTTCTCCATCATCAGACCCTGATCACCATCTAGCTATAACCTATTTATTGAGACCAGTACAATGAGCCCACACACGATACCTGCGCTGTAAGTTGGTGAGCGAGTTAAATATAAACTAGAAAAGAGCTGATATACTTCAAACGACTGAACTGATTTTCTTAAACCATAGCTAAGAACACTCTCGATTGAGTCACCTTTCAAACAAAAAAAAAAACAAAATCAGAATCGGTCCATGCATTCGGGAGCTACGATGCCACAGACAGATACACAAACACACACACACACACACACAGATAGACAGACACATCAAACTTATAACACCCCGTCGTTTTTGCGTCGGGGGTTAAAAAAAATACGGCCATTTATGGCAGACATATTTTGATACTCGCAAATAAATCAAAACCTATAGGGCACTTCTCGTTAACCTAGAATCATGAAATTTGGCAAGAAGCAAGCTCTCACAGCATTTACAGTTGGAGATTTGACCGTGGCGTATATCGAGGTTTGGGAGAACATGTTTTTCAACTAATTGTAGTTAAGTTTGTTTTTGGGATAAATTCATCCAAACTACGGAATCCTTCATCGTGCGTGGTTCGACACACACTTGGCCGGTTTGCTTACTGAAAAGTTCACAGACTGCTTCAATTCAGTGAAGTATTTTGTTAGTGAATATTGTATTAAACAGTTATGTCATTCCGAATTTAAACCTTTACTAAACTAATTCAAAGGAAAAAAAATATTTTCTTTGAATTAGTAGAGATAGTTGAAAGCTTTGTCGCCATTTAAAAAGTAAGGCGCACAGCTAATAATTCTAATTCTATTTTGATATCAACATGAAAGAGTTCGCTGAAAAAAGCATGTACAGCACCCTTATTACCCTTTCAAAATATTTCTAAACTTAATCAAATCAGTTTAAATACTTTGCATAACAAAAACAACTTAAATCATAAATAACAAATGGCCGAACTCTGAATTCTTTCGTACAAAATTCTTATATTTCATTATTCTACACATTTCTACAAGGGTACAAACTTGGACCCTCGTCAGTTACGTCAAACTATATTTGACTACGGGCCCGAAAATATTGGTTCTGCTAACGTACCCTATAGGTACTATTAGAGGAATCTTTAAGTGTAAGATTTTCGAAAAATCTTCAGTTCCCACCGTTTTTACTCAATGTAATTATTATAATATAAAGTCGCTTCTCGTGACTCCCTGCGTGCCACGTTGTAAACTAATCTAAACTAAACCTATCTAAACTCCACAACGGATTTTAATGCGGTTTTTAGAGAATTAATTCTGGAAGGTTTTGTGCAAATATCATCATCATCATCATTTCAGCCGAAAGACGTCCACTGCAGGACATAGGCCTCCTCCAGCGGATTCCTGCGGCCTTCACAAGGTCATCGGTCCACCTTGTAGGAGGCCTTCCAACGCTACGTCTTCCGGTACGCGGTCGCCACTCCAGAACCTTTCGGCCCCATCGGCCAAAATTTTGCGAGCAATGTGCCCTATCCACTGCCACCTAAGTTTAAGGAAATTTTTCGGGCTATGTCGGTAACCTTGGTCCGCCTGTGGATCTAGCACAGAAATCTCGATGTTTTGTCAAACCGTGCAAAACAGAGGCTTGGCAGGGGTCGCTATTGCTTTACAATATGGACTTCGTTTGTCATGGTATCTAATTAAGAGAAATGAGGGAAATGTCGCGAGGAAATTTAAAGAGAAGAGTATGAATCTGGATGGATAAAAGAATAGATAAATACCAAGGATACTGGATGAACTGTGCGAAAGTCACGGCTGCTAGAGATGTATCCAAGAAGAAGAATGCTACAGCGAACCCAAATACTTAAATTGAAAACATCCATGTTACAATTTGACATATTGCCTGTTTCAAAAGTAGCAGATTAAAGTTTAAACAAACCCTGTTTAGGTTTAATTCTTATGCAATTACTTAATAATAGGAATTAGTATTAACATAATATCATTTATTTACATAACCAAATTACAAGATGATTATTAACATTAACTAAATTAAATTAAAACTAAGTTAAGCTTAAAAAAGGCCCTCGGGGCATTGTACCGAGGATGCTGGCGGCATTTCCTCGCTGAATTGCAATGCTGATGCGTTGCGCGAGAAAGCCGCCAGCTTTTCGGTCACCAGTTACATCAACTAGACGTTTCGCGATTTCAGCAAATAACTTATGAATTAGTTAATTCATCTGTATTTAGAAACGTCTCTAATTTTTCACCACTTTTTCCAACAATTATTGTTTGAATAACGTTATTAAATTGTAATTGAAAAATTATCGATAAAAATTGAGGTTATAAAATTATAAAATTAACCGCATTGGCCAAATTAAAAACATATTTCCTTGAAGATGTTTTTATTTGACATTTTTTTAATTAGAATTCCCAGTTTAATCCAATTTGTAAGTGGAACTAAACATTGGCATCCACAGATACGTTTTCTGATCCATTTGTTTACATTTTCATCAGATACTTTTCGGACAGACCATAAACGGTTACAGTTTTGTAGTTAATATAATATGCGGTTGACTGTAGGTACAGATGCGCAAACAAACATTCATCATAATCCCAAGAGTAATTTTCAAACTTCTGAGCACCGAAACTAAAATCAATATGTTGTGAACTTTGAAACAAATATCAACAGTTTGACATGTATTGACAAGGGTTTGGAAGTCTACCCTTAAGAATCAAACGGTCATCTTCCTTTCATATGGTAAAATACAAAGTCTGTCTGTTAATATGTCCGTCCGGTGGTGCAGTTATAATCCGAGATTGACTTGTTATGCCTCATTTACAGATCCATTCTCCGAATAGGTTATAGTGGTCACCCCGGGACATATCTAGTGGTACAGTTAACTCTTTTGTAATACCTTTGTCAGTTTCAAATTATTTCCAATATCAAGTTAGGACAAATGTGTCCTGACTAATAACGTAACTGACTGTTATTTTAATGTATTTTTCTATGCAATGCCATAGAAAACTTTATTAAAATTATTACTTGATAAAGAAGATCAAAATAGGGTACACCTTTGACCAATGTCGAGTTGACATCAACCTAAAACTTTTTTACCTAAATATTTTTAGGGTTCCGTACCTTAAAAGGAAAAAAAGGAACCATTATAGTCGTGTGTCTGTCTGTCACAGCCGATTTGCTCCAAATCTACTGGACCGATTAAGTTGAAATTTGATACACGTATGAATTTCTCCACTGCTCTTAAAACGGTGAAGGAAAACTACAACCAAAAATTTGAAGACAGGTTGTTAGATGTCACAACATCTACCAACCCGCACTGGGCCCGCGTGGTGGATTTCGGCCCACTCTCTCTCACAGAGAGGAGGCCTGTGTCCCAGCTGTGGGAACATTGTAAGCTGATTATGTATGTTATGTATGAATTTCTGTGACCCAAACACGGGCATGTAACGTATATAAAATCATTTTGAATATGAGGGTCACTTTTGAGGGGCAAATCAAAAAATTATCAGATAAAAGGAATTCTTATGAGAGTCTCAAATATTTTTTTTGTAATTTTTAAATAAATGGTTTCAAAGTTATCTAAGAAGATTTATGAAAATTTACCCATTCCCCCTTATCTTCGAAACTACTGAGCCACAAATAAATTAAAAAATACAGAAAATGGATTTATAGATTACAGCAAAACCTATAATAAGACGTCTATGGTTTTAAAATAACATGGTAAAACTCTCAATATTGTATGTACAAACTTACATTTGCAGTTGGAATGTACGGGAGAGAACATATTTCAACTACAATGTTAATACCAGCACTGTGACACTTATTTTTAAGTGTCGCAGCATTATCCTGAGATAGGAGCCTTTTGGCCTCGTACAGGACTTCTGTTTTTATTTTAATTTAACTTTTTTGTTTTTTTATGTTTCTATGAGTGTTTTTTTTGTTTAATTTGTGATCCCTGTGCGAGTCCCAATAAATACTTTTTCTTTATTTCTTTCTTTCTAAATTTGTTCTTGGGATAAATTATCTTGGGAAAAAGAACACGGTAGATAACATAATAATTGTACGGAACCCTCATCATGCGAGTTCAACTCGCACTTGGAAAAGGCTTGCTGTACAGAATGTGTAGATAGCGGTGGATCTTTTTACACCTTGTGGTATTATTACAGTCTGACTCGCGGGAAAGTCTGAAAGGAATACCGACGCCCCTGGCAACACAGGCAACGGAAAGAACACTGGTGGGTTTTAGTCAGTAAGAGACCCTCCCGCTCCGCCCAGAGCGGGAGAAGTTATTTGATAATTTCCCACCAAAAAAGAAAAGACAGTCAGACTCCTGATAACCGAGATCCAGCGGTGCTCGGGATATCTTCACTCGAGGAGTATCTTCTAGCTGAAGTATACGCGGCTACATATCAAGCTATACACAGGGGCGTGCCATCCATAGAGGCAATTAGGCCTAGCCTACCCTACCAACAACGCCAAATGCATTTATTTTAACTATGTAATACAATAATACAAAATATTTAAAAAAAAAGTTAAACTCCTGTTAAAACTAGCAACTTGTCGCAGACACCACGTGACTCACAGTTTGACGGAGCTTACATTATACGTAGGTAGGTATGCGCGATCTATCAGGCAAGGCAAGTATTAGTTTTGCCTACAAGCCATTGATAAGTTTACGCACACTCGTGTATATTTTCGTGTGTATGAACGGCACACAATAGTGAAATGGTTTAAATTAGGGGCGTAACTCCGGCGGCAGGAGCTTGGTTCCCATTGGTCCCCGTTGTGTGTATGTAGATTTAATGAATAAAAAATATTGAAGACCAGGGTTCCCAATTTTTGGACAATTCCCCGAATTGCGAGGAAGTTTCCTTCATGACTACCAGACTACTAGAGACAATTAAAAAAAAGGGTGGTATTGTTAAATTTATACCTTCCAAAAATTATAAATTGTAAGGAATAGCAAAAGCCCTATAAAAATAATTAAAAACTTCATAATTTTTTATTTTTCTTCTCATATTTGGGAAATTTCGCTTGGTTTTTGTTGGGAGTTAAGAAAATAAGTTTCGGCAACACAGTTCAGTGTGTCAGTGTTATCCGACAAAATATGGTAGTTCCTTTTTTTTGTGGAAGAACACGGTATGACAGTGATACAATTTCAATTGGTAGTGTTTGTTTCATGTGACAGTGACACGTAATTTATGTGTGATCTTGAATGTTTTGCTGTTTTAGATCTTATTAAGTTATAAGTAATTGGTTTTGAAACGTAAAGTAGTGTAAAGATTATGTGTTGTGTTATTATTTGTTTACTTACCTAAGAATGGTGTTCTGTTGTGAAGTTTGCGCCGATAATATGTTGGTTAGGTTAAGTTAGTCGCACTTGTCGTTTAATGATAAGGTTCAAGTTGTGTCTAAAGGTAGATGTGTGCCCGAATTACGAGAATTAATCCAAAAATATGATAATTCATAACTTCGGATATCTTGCAAGTGACGTGTTCTGTAATTATCATCCACCCACTTGGTTATGATATTTGAGGTGGCCGAATCTTTCTTCTGTTTGCATCGTTAGAAAATCGTCCTTGAATAATGTGGTGAGTTCTTGTATGTAGAGCCGCGCTGTAATGTTGCGCGAATTAGTTTTTTTTTTTGTGTCAGTATGCATGGCCTACCCTCTGTGGAGAACCACTGCACGCCACTGGCTATACATTTCATAATGATAAGCAGACCTCATTATACGGAAATCCTACACAATGCGAGATCAGCTTATACTGGAAATGTATAGCTGCGTATGTAGCCGTGTGTATAAGCTTGTAATCTAATGCGACATTATGAAAAATTCACTTTAATATAATTATGCTCTGATGAGAGAGTGCAAGTTATAGCTGATACTTTTATTATTGTCGACGTAAAACAAACTTGATTGACATATTTTTTTTCTTAAATTCACGATTCATCTAAAAGTTTCTTATCAAAAATCAAATGACACAACACAGTTTGAGACATCCTCTTTACAAATTCTGACCGAATTTCACGGTCGATCCGTTGCCCAAAAATGGCAAAACTAAACTAATTTATCACAAACATTGTACGGTACAAAGAAAAACCTTCATTTTGTGAAGTTATTGGTGATTTTTGTATGATTTATGCGTCCCCACTGAGCACCTTTCTTATTACTTGTACTATGAATGGAAGATGGAGAAGTCTTGCGAAGTTCCACACAAGTTAGCTCGAACTTTATTTTGTATTGTATCGTATTGGGAAAGTAATGATTTAGTAGCTTCGAGCTTTTTCCTTGACGGGATGGGCAGAGGTTTACCTTGAGGTTTTGGATTTAGGTCTGGAGATTGAAAGACAGTCCTGGGGCAGACATACATTTAATTCTGGGCTGATTCTAAAACCTTTTTGCAACAAATATCCGGCTCACTCTCTCTCACAGAGAATAGGCCTGTGTCCCAGCAGAGGGAACATTATAGGCTGATTATGTATGTTATGTATATATGTATCTGACGGCTAACTGTAACAGACTGATATTACACCTGGCGAAGAGCAGTCACCATCATCTATAGACATCTAAAATACACAAACACCCCCCACACACATACATAAACTCACGCTTTCTTTCCCACCGAGGTAGGCCAAAACAAACACCTACAAACCAAGGGCATTATCTATCATTCGATGAGTAGTCAACTTTAGAGACAAGAAGAAAAGTCTAATTAGATGGTGGTGACTGCTCTTCGCCAGGTGTAATATCAGTATATTACACCTGGCGAAGAGCAGTCACCACCATCTATAGACATCTAAAATACACAAACACCCCCCACACACATACATAAACTCACGCTTTCTTTCCCACCGAGGTAGGCCAAAACAAACACCTACAAACCAAGGGCATTATCTATCATTCGATGAGTAGTCAACTTTAGAGACAAGAAGAAAAGTCTAATTAGCGCTTGTTATATCACCACATATTACATGGAACACAGCAATGTGGCTTGGCGGCAGTAATAGGAATAGTGGATATACTTCTCCGAAAGGGGCTTGTGGCTAGGTAATAACAGCCGCACAGTTCGATCGATCAGGTTAAGCTACGCTTACCGCGGTTGGTCCGTGGATAGGTGACCATCTTTACATACCAAGACCCCTTGTGTGCCTTGGGACACACGTAATCCGTTGGTCTCTCATTCTTTACGTGTAGTCGGAAGCCCGAAAGTCTGACAACCAGTCTTACCGAGAGGTATCGTGTTACCCAGTAACTGGATTATGGAGGTCACATAGGCAGTCGCTGCGTGTAAAATACTGGTATTTAGCTGCATTCAGTTAGACTGGAAGCCTGACTGATGATGACTTCTCCGAATAATCAAAATCAAAATCAAAAATCAAAAGTCATTTATTCAAACTAGGCTGAAAATCAGAATTTTACGAACGTCAAAGTTACATAAGACAGTCCCCCAAAAATGCCCGCCCTTCACCACTTCCTAGTGCTTTAGCTGAGAAGAAGAAGTGGTGGAACAAACTCGATAAAAGGTATTTTTACCCCTGTACCCACATTGTAGTAGAACTCCTTAACCCTACATTTTGTAAAAGTCATACATTATCATAATAAATGATGAAACCTCTACTCTATTTATTGCACGGCCATAATGGCCCACTTACCAGGACATAAGTAGTTGTAGAAGCTATACTTTGACATTTCAGGTCCTTTTATTAACATTCAAAGGTCAAGAATTGTAAAACTGTAACTTACAAATTGACCTTTTAAAAATGAACTAAGACTTCTTTTCATTATAATTGATTTTTAATATTTAAACATAGAAGTCGTTCTTCACAAAGTTTTGTTTTTAAAAAGAAAAAAAATCCAGCATAAATTTTCTTTTTTCAGTCAAGTTTTTCAATACTTTACGAAATACCATTTCAAAACTCACCTCGTTAATATGAAAACTTGATCGGTTGAACGTTTTTCAGTTCACTTCAAAACAATGGAATTAGTACCTGAAACGATAAAAATACAGTTTAATTTCTACTTTAGGACCTTATTGAATGTTAAAATTCCTGTGTACACAACTGAATATTAAAAACTAGAAAAATTGACATTCGAATTTCGGATTTAATTCTTAAGCATTCGGCTCTACAGCCGAATGGCGCACACACGGATTAGCTGTGACACACCAAAATATACTCTATTTTTTAGAAATTATTGTTGTATTTGCTTTGTCATAAACTATACTCAGTAAATCATTATCAGGGAGGGCCAATTAACTGTTACTAATGGTTCTTGACACGCTAATATTCAATTAAAAGCTCTTTTATGCCTATTCGAGTCTCACTTGTTATAGAAATTGATACCTTAACGCGTGGGTATAAGATTTAAAATCGATGTTTCCAGATTAATAGTTTTCATTTTGTGTGGCAATAATTTGGTTTGTTTGGGGAAAAATATTATGGTTTTGCCGCGATTTTGTGAAGAAAAATATAATTAAATGGAGGTAAAGGAAACTTGATTGGCAGCTTACAATGGCCTTCTTTAAATAACTATGAAAAACATAATTCCTTTCCTGGAAAACGGGCTGAAAAATGGATTTCTGTTTTCCTAGAAAAGTAATTTTAAAAAGCTTACTCAGATTTTATGATTGTATGCTTTGCTACGCCTGAATATCGGTATTTTATACAAAGCGACTGCCACCTGCTTCAAATAATATATTTAACTATATGCTGCTCGCGGCTGCACCCGCGTGGCTTTGTAGGGTTCCGTAGTAAACAAGGAATTCTTCTATTGTCTGTCTGTCTGTCTGTCCCCACTGTAGCTCAGAGACGCTTAGAACAAGAAAGCTGTAATTTAGCATATGTATATAATCACGCCGACAAGTGCTAAAATAAAATCTAGTTTTGTTTTTATTGGGGTAGTGTGGGGATGTAATTTTTTTGTCTATCGCATGGTGTAGACAACCATGTAAACTTCTAGTTGGAATGTCTGTCATTGTCATTGGTGGTCTGTGGTTTGTTGATATGACAACCGAGGCTGGCAGCTTACCAGATTCTTTGAGGCACAGAAGCGCCCAGATTTCTTAGATAAATCCCATCCCATTCTGTAAAGTGTACGTGGTGAGTGTCGTTTTGCCTAGCAAATCTCAATAGATTGCAAAATGGCGCCCAAAAATTGGTTTCGGCGCCATTTTAGCCTGTAAAGATGATATGTAATGAATGGAGAGCTCCGTGTAAAAAGTTTAAAAAAAAAAATTAAAAATACTAATAGCACAAAGCTAAATAATAATAGCACATGAGACATTTCAACTTTCAGTGGATTGCATCAGCCGACCTCTTGGAGTTACAATTAGTGCTTAATGGTGGCAATTACCGCTTTCCATCACGTTGACGATATAATTATTTACGTACTTAACACATTTATAAATGATTTTATAATCTTACGTAATCCTTGTTATCCTACGTTATGTTTTAGCTTGCATCATGCAAAAACACCACCTTTTTAATACGAGACCCTATCAACCTGACATCTTCTATCCGAGCTGATAAATGACTCCTAACAAACACCTGCCAATCAAATACTATCCTTATCTCACTAAGAATAAATCTACTAATCGTTTGAGAAGGTAAACGTGTTTGCTGTATCCTAATTTAGATTCTATGTCTTTAAAAGTAAATCTCAATTTTAAATAACGGTGATATTTTCAGATTGTTTCAGGGAGAATGAGGCTTAAGTTTAAGATAATAAGGTAGATTTTCGTCTGTGATTAAGTGTATTGGGATAAAATAGAACGCAGTTGACACCAGATAATTTATATTAGAGGGTACATCGAGTTTTTTCTGTTCGTTAAATATAAGAATTGGCTGAAATTCAGATGGGGATACCTTTTTCGGCCATTTTCTATTAAGCCTCGAAAGCTGAAGGTTTTATGGGATTATTGGATTAAGTTTATTAAGATATTCTCAAGGTTTCAGGACACAAGATCTTTCTTCAATAAATGATAAAGTAACGGTTATGATTATTGATATTACTTCATTATTTAGGACTCTCGAGGGTAGATTAAGTTTTACTGAGATTAAAGGACTGGATAATAGTATTAGGTTCCGAAATTGAGTCATAATTTGAAGGCGTATGCTCTCTATAAAACGTATAGTTGTGTCCATTATCCTCCTAGTTTAATGCGATTAGTTTGTTGATGAGCCGAAAGCGGTTTAAGTGGCTGGCTATTATAGAAAAAGTTTTGTTAAGGCGTAGCCAATCTTAGGACAAATGGATTGCCTTTCGCACCTATAATTTCCCTTAATTTACCATTGAAAATTACCAATACCTACTGCTTTGCCAGGTTTTACCAAAGATATAGGTATGATGAAAATGGAAGGGACGGATGTAAGTATACTACCATAGAATAAAAAAAAAATACATAGGTACAATTTAGTGTTGTCATGCAAAATGCAGAAAGGCAAATTGACATTTTGACATTGACATTCCCACAGGTGTTAATTAACTTCATGTAAAACTTTCCACTGGCTCTAAACGTGGTCGCTCACAATAGGCCTTATTAAAAAGCTAAAAGTCACTCAAAGGGCAATGGATAAGGCTACGCTTGGAGTATCCCTACGTGATCGAATCAGAAATGAAGAGATCTGCAGGCGAACCAAGGTTACCGACATAGCCCGATGGACTGCCAAATTTAAGTGGCAGTGAACAGGGCACACTGCTCGCAGAACAGATGGCCGATGGCGCGAAAGGTTCTGTAGTGGCGACCGCGTACCGGAAGACGTATCGTTGAAAGACCTCCTACAAGGTGGACCGATGACCTTGTGAAGGCCGCAGGAATCCGCTGGAAGCCAGCCCAAGTGGCAGTGCTTGGGGAAGGCCTATGTCCAACAGTGAACGTCTTTGAGCTGAAATGATAAATGACGATGATGAAAACTTTCCATACCAAAAATGTATCGTCATTAAAATCCCAGCATACACCATAAAAAAATGATCTCATAACATATTCACGCGTTAAATGTAGAGGAAATTACGACGTTATACCAATAAATTAAATGAAATCCGGCCGTTTACCGCGACACACTGTAGTTATAGGTGATTGTCAGTAAGGGTGGTGTTACACTGACGATTATGCGTTGTTGCTGGAAGAATAAGTTGTTGTGGAGCGGTACATGTAGGGAGAATAGAGGAATTGGTGTGATGGGTGAATGGAGGAACAGCTATTAATGTGGGGATAGAGAAATCGTTCTTGCTGAGAGAATAGAAGAATGAATTATAGTAAAGGAACGAAATAATCATTTACATTATGAAGAGAGAGTGAAGGAGATCGAAATTCACGGATGGCATTTGGTCGTGTAGAGAAATTAAGAAATCTGTCTAACATAATTAATAATGCAATCTCAAATCAGTAGCGCTGGGTTTGTAGAGAAACAAGTCCTATTGGGAGAGTGGAGGAATCAGTAATTTTGGGGGAGTAGTGAAATCAATCTTTAGGGGAGGATGGAGAAAATAGTCAAGTTGGGTTAACGGAGGAACCAGTCGAGTTGGGCAGTGGAGAAATCCCCGAATTAGTGAAGGGTTGTCTATTACTAAAACACCCTCATTGGCCAGCTAACAAAAATAAAATGGCCTCCGCATTACACTATCTCTATAGCCTAACCTTAATCAACATAACTGATTGCAATGCGGTGAATACATCACAGTTTGATAGGAATCCGTCCTGTGGCCGCTTTGGAGCGTAGTTATTAATATTGTGTGTGTGCACCGGTAATGTTTAGCGATGTCAAAGTGATTTAGGATTGCAAACTAGAGTATTGATTTAGCGCTGCCCTCGTAATCAGTGTTTTGTTTTGTAAAGTGTTTATATTGACTTTACGTTGACATGCGAGATTAACTCAATTCATTTGCGAGGTCTTTATTTCGAATTGTTTGCACTTTTTAGAGCTGGTTACGATTGCAAAGCATACATTGGACTGAGAATTTACATAACATAACATACATAATCAGCCTATAATGTTCCCACTGCTGGGACACAGGTCTCCTCTCTGTGAGAGGGAGTGGGTCGTAATCCACCACGATGATGGAATCAATTTTTGTATCTCTAGTGATTGATTGATTTATTTAAGGATTACAAATTGTAAAAGATAATTGTAATGCATCGCGCATTACAATTATCTTTTACAATAATAAAACTACATAACATAACATAGCATAGGCATAATCAGCCTATAATGTTCCCACTGCTGGGACACAGGCCTCCTCTCTGTGAGAGGGAGTGGGACGTAATCCACCACGCTGGCCCAGTGCGGGTTGGTAGACGTCACATGTCTTCGACTTTTTGGTTCTAGGACATGCCGGTTACCTCACGATGTTTTCGTTCACCGTTTTGAGAGCAGTGGTGATTAAACAATTTACACAAAGTAAAGCGCCTGTCTGGGTTCGAACCTACGACCTACAACTCGTACCACTGGGCCACCAGTGCTCTGGGAATTTGGTCTGGCAGAAATCAAACATCAGCCTTTTGTCTTCCCTAAGGCGAAAAGATAAAAGGTTCATGATGAGTGTCCCTTGATCACAGTTTCTTAAATCAATTATGATTATTTTTCTTCCTTAATATAAAAAGATCAGTCTATCTCACAAATCTGTCACCAAAATAACAAAATTAATAAGTCACTGTGTGTCTGTCAGAATATTGTGTTAGTATGAAAGTACGTTAACCTAATTTCCTTAACCTATTGCGGGCAAAAATCTTCCCACATTTTCCTTAATTCCCACCACACATCATATCAACCTAATTTATCCCCTGTTCGCCCGAATTCACCCCTTATTTATCTTGTTTCGACTCCAAACGTATAAGCCCAAAAAATCCACCAGTTTATCTCACAACAGAATTAAGCAGTTCCAAATTTTAAATAATAAGAAATTAACCGACAAATTGCTCCGGGCAAGAAAACGGCATTTACTAAGACAACTATAAGATTACACGCACTTGAACTTCTTTTACAAGTGAGTAGAGTTTATATTTGCTTGGTTGGAACGTAAGTAGTATCTTCGCAACTCGCTACTAACCTATTTTGGAGGCGAAACAGTACAATTTTAAAAGGTTAATTGTTCAAAAATGTTTGCCAAATGTGAAAAGTTGTGGCGGAGGCGAATAGCGGGGTGATGTAAACTTTGTTTTTATTCGGCACAAATAGGAACATGCAATTAAAAATATGAACACGTTAGCTATTCACTAGATGGGTGACTCTGCAAAGTTTGGATAAATTCGTCAACTTAGAATAAACTCATTTTGCAACCGCGGTTATGTTAAAAATTGTTTATAGGATTTTCATGATCCGGAGGCTATAAGATAACTTATCAATCTTCCAAGGCTTTTCAACTATGTTGGGGTCAGCTTCCAGTCTACCTAACCCAGTAACGGGGCAACACGATACCCCTTGGAATGACTGCCCGGTTGTCAGACTCACTCGTAACGACTGTAACAGATCTTCGAATGACAGCCGGCACCAACGGGTTAACGTGCTTTCCGAGGTACGGAGGGCTCGCGATATGTTTTTAATGGTCACACATCCACAGCCCGACCTCGAAAAGCGTAGCTTTACCTTCGATGGACCCGTGCGGCTGTTATTATTTATCCAAGAGCCCTTCCAAATAGCTTATAAGAACATAAAACGATCAGCAATTGTTTTTAGGGTGTGGTAATTTCCATAACATCCTCAAAGGTTATAAAATGGAATGGAGTCTTTGAAACTCCGTGCGATAACTGTAAAAGAAGGCGACGGATTTACAAAATTCTAGTCTCTAAAATCATGAATATCATTTAGTAAATCTGTCAATATCAATTATGGTGTCCAGTTGTTAGGGGTGCATATTAAATGAAGGGGTTGAAACACCCTAGGCGCGGGGTGTCATGTTAATGACGGCTGTCACAGGAAAATTATTGTATGGTATAATGTAAATTCATTGTCTGTGTGTCGGGGGCCTTTACAATTACAAGATTTCACGGTAAACGGATGGCTTTTATAAGGCTCTGATTGAAATGAAAAAAAATGATCCTTTCCCTTCTCTGTGTAATAAGATGATAATAGGGTCCCACAAAGTCATGTTTTAAAAGTATGTTAAAAAATTTCTTCAGTAAACATTTACCTACATGACATTAATGTAAAACAGACGCCAGAAAAACAAAACATAATAATTATGTTGTTTTGAAAAAATATTTTTTTAATTTTTAGACACAAAAGCAAAAATTATGGTTATATGAACTAAATTAAAATTTTGTCTAGTAATTCCAGCTAGGTAGAAACCACGTAAGCTCTAGCCCCAGCTAAGTAGGAAACACTGATAGTCGGGCTAGTCCACAAATTCAAGGTCGCTCAGCGCGCCATTGGGCGGGCTATGCTCGGAGTTTCTTTGAAGGATAAGATTAGGAATGAAGTTATCCGGAAGAAAACCGGAGTTACCGACATAGCCATTAGAGTCAGCAAGCTGAAGTGGCAGTGAGCTGGTCATGTGTGTCAAAGGACCGATGGCCGGTGGAGCAGACGAGTCCTGGAGTGGAGACCGCGTATCGTCAAGCGTAGTGTGGGACGCCCCCCAGCTAGATGGACCGACGACCTTAAAAAGGTGGCTGGGACTGACTGGATGCGAAAGGCGGAGGACAGGGTGTTGTGGCGCAGCCTGGGAGAGGCCTATGTCCAGCAGTGGACTGTTATAGGCTGAGTTGATTGATTGATTGAGAAACAAACTACCGGTCACCTTTCTGTGTCTAGCATAATACTTACCACTTCTCTTGCCTGTTAACATTTTATCAGAACAACAAAGATGTTTGCTAAACCCGATAAAGAGAAGGATAATCGTGAAGGTATCTTCACGTGCGTGGTTAGTGGGTACTAATCACGCACAATATCCGTCTATTGTAGTAAAAGCGCAGACAAAATAAGCACCTCAAAAGTAAACGCATAATACCTAAAGTAAATATTACAACAATAAAAAAAAAATCACACTGATTCTAGTGACAAAAAGCGAATAAAATTAGACGCGCCGCGAGGGCCGTCAGACCGAGTGAGTGAACGGTGACCATGTGAGTGAATTATTAAATTAAATAGCACGTTATTCGTCGTCGTGGACGAAACATTTTTTGCTTCATTGCGTACACTGCTGGTATTTTTAGTCCTTTAAGGATTTTTTAAGCTTTAAGCTATTAGTAGGTATTCGTAAAAACGTTTTTTCGTGAGGTAAGATTTAAATATACTGTTTTTTTTTTAATCTCTGATACATTTATTCTAAACTAAGCTCGTAATAGATATCTGAAGTGATTGGTTGCAAGGAATATTTACCAGCCAGTTGTAAGCCCTTAAGACGGTTCCTAGAATAAGCACAATAAGAACTAGTTGACTTAATAACACTAGCCTAACTAAAAAAATAAGCCAAAAAGATTATGTCGTGATAAAAATAGATACATAACATTACGGCTGTTTTCCCCGAATGTTTGGGCAGAGTTGTACCTATAGTACACTTACATTTCGCCAGTTATGTTTAAGTCCCATGAAATAGGGGGCGAGCTTATGGAAAATGGGGATGTAGGTATTAATCATAGCGTCTGTTTGTTCTGTTACAAGACCCAAAAGAAAAAGTTTCCCAGTTATTTGCTTGAACATCCATATTAACATACCAACAACCATTGTAACTTCTAAAATATCCCCACTAAACACATCCTAACAAAATGTAACATTAAAATTATCGACCACAAAATATTCAACCCACACTCGCCCCAACTCACCCCATTCGCCCCAACTCGCCCCCACAGCTAAGACAAAAGTATGAAACAATAACAAGAGATGAAACCTCGCGCTTTACATATCATAGGCGAGGCTTTTAGCCGTCTTTGTCAAACATGAGTATAATGATATTAAGTTCGTATATTAATGTAAGAATGTTGGGGCGGTAAGATGCTGCTGCGTGAATGCAAGTGCGGAAAGGTGATTATAGAATGTTCTGTCGACTGAAGGTTAAGGTACGTACGTAAAAAATAAGTCATAGTGAACTGGGCGGGCATAATAAAGCGACAGAGTCAATTACCTCCACATGCGAAAAAAGAGAGCGCAGCAATGTGCTGGAACCAAAATAAAACAAAGTAAGAGCGTCAAACCAAATAAAAAATGTTTAAAAATATATGAAGCTATGTATCAAAAATATTTTCAGCCAGTTTTCATTTCCTAATACGCACATTGTAAATGCAATTTTGCAATGAAATTACTTCGGATTTTAGAATTACAGAAAAACATGTAAAAAATCATATAAAATTCCTTGTTTACTACGGACCCCAAAAAAAGTACAGGTCTTTTCGTAATCAAATTCTATTGCAGAGATTTAACCCAATTGCGTTTTCCTTCAGTCAGAGTATTAATCAAATAGACAATAAACATATAAATCTAAAAAAAATAAAATTAAACCCATGTTTGCTGTCATAGTGAAATAAAAGGTTACGTAAAAGCCCCCAATTATTTTGGTATCGCCTTAATTTTTTTCACATTTTATTAATTATTTCTTGATTTCATGTCGGAACTACAGAGGAAAAATGACAGACTAGATCGAGAAATAATATTTCGTCTTAAAAATGATAATTTGTTTTTCAATATTTTACTCTCTTTTACCGTCTTTTTATATGTTTTCGGTAAACTTATAGTAAAGTGTCATTGTTGCGAGGTTTCATTTTAAGCAACGGATGTCCCTATGATTAAAAATGCGTAGATATACTGCAATGACTTCAAAACAATTCAACAATTATATATTTTTATTTCAGTGTTTTCGAGGAATTCTAGCACAATCGCAAAGCAGGACAGCGTCATTATAGCCCCTTTGCTTTGCATGTGTGCACAATACAGCGGTAGTTCTTTTGTTTCAAATATGTGGGAAATTCGCGGGCAGTTCCAGGTGTAGATGTTAGAAGGGATTGTACAGGTGTAATAAATACCGTATTTTATCTATATGTCGGTTTACTGTCGCTTGTAGGAAAATGTCATTTATTTCCAGGAAGTTGTTTGATCAGGGTTTCGTGTTTTTGATTGATGTACAAAGGCTGCATTTGTGATGGTAGTTGATATGAAAATTTCCAGTTCATGAAGAAACTAAAATAAACTCGAATTAATGTAACCTTATGAATCAAAAAACAACATTTAATTATCACAATTTATCCTACAGAGCAAGTCTGGAAGGTATAATTGTTCGTGACATAAATGTAAATTGATTTCAGCGTGTCAGTTACTAGCGTTACGAAAGTCTTAAATATAACAGTCATATTTTCAGAGCTTCTGCCTGGATTTTGGTATTTATTTGTAGCCCGTTTTGAGTCACTATAGGATTAAGGCCTCCTTTTAACACAATTTAGTCCGCTAATTTGCTTACCTAATAACTAGCTCCTGAAATAATTCTTATAACGTCATTTGTCAAAGTTCTTCTAATTACGACTGAGATCAGACGGATACTACCATTTTCTCCTAAGTACAGAGACATGTTTTTTTTGTTTTGGGTGGGAAATCATCAAATAATTTCTCCCGCTCTGGGTGGAGTGGGAGGGTGTGTCAGACTCTTACTGACTGAAACCCACCCGTATTCCTTCCGTTGCCTGTTGCCAGGGGCCTCAAAGGACTAAAGGGTCACCACCCTTTAGTACCTTCCCGCGACCCCGACAGGCAACGGCCCTAGTGGACCCCTACATTTGTGCTGACGACATCTCTTTGAGGCGCGCGTGGAATACAACGCGCCGTCGACCGGGTCTGGTCCTTACCGGACGGTGAGCTGCCCATTGCTCACCGTCCGCAAGCTCGCGCCTACGGTGGTCGGAAATCCACCCGGGATTCCCGACGCCCAGGGCATCTCCTGCGGCGGCTAGGGGCGAGAGGGCGCGAAATTTGCCTTTCCCTCAACCGTCCCGCCTCTTCCTTCGCGAGCATTACTGCTTCGCAGAAGGAGGTGACGGTTGCCCATGCCCTCTCGCTCCGTACCATAGCCTAAAGCAGGGCCGGACGCGAGAGATCTCTGCCGCCGATCGCCTCCACGAGGACACGGCGATGCTCTGCCCAAGCCGGGCAGACCTCCACCGTATGCTCCACCGTGTCCTCCGGGCGATCCACACAGTGGTGACACCCGGGCGTTTGCCTTATCCGACACAGGAAACTCCTGAAGCTGCTGTGTCCGGTGAGGACCTGCGTCAGGCGGAAGGTGAAGACGCCATGGCGCCTCTCTAGCTACTCCTCAAAGAGGGGACTTATCGCCGCAATCGTGGCGTACCCAGCACTGGGTTGCGACAACCGTACTCTCCATGTCGTCATGAGATCCCGCCGGGGCTCCGTCCGCTGTGCCGCGATTTCTCGTGGCAGCGGAGTTACGCCCCGAAGTTTCGCCTCCTCGCGCCACTCCCATACGTGCGCGAGGACTTTTGCCTCCAGATCAAGGATCAAGAGGCAAAGAGGCTCGCTGCCTCACAGGAGACCGTGCGGTATCCCCGACCATCCGGATGGTCATGACCCTTTGGGCCGCGCTCAACCGGCGGGCTGGCCGCAGCGCCAGAGAACGCGCCCATACAGGAGCCCCGTAGAGGGCCATGGACCGCACGACTCCCGCGTAGAGCCTCTGGCAGGAGGCGTTTGGACCCCCTAGATTGGGCAGGAGCCGCTTCAGTGCAGCGCCTGCCCGCTCCAGTTTGGGAGCCAAACGTCGGAAATAACTATATACTCGTATACTTGTATATCTAGCGATTAGTTTATGGTAGCCATTTAGACCAGAGGGATTTCAACATCCTGTATGGCCACTAGCTGGATAATCCATAGTTAAAACAGTGTCATAATATAGCACAGCATCGTACGGGCATTGTCGCTCAACACCGTGAGTGTATTGTCGCACACTCACCTTCACGTAAGCGAACGCATGCAATGTCGCAAATGAAGGTATTATTTTAAGTGGGAGGTCGGAGGGTTAGCTGTGCGTTACACCGTACAGTAACGGCGTAACGAAATGGTGACTACCAATGGTGTTATCTTGACAAACATTGTTCATCTTTTTGCCTGATTCTGGCGGAGTCCAAAATGAATGAATAATGTTTATGTCCGAAGATTAGGGTCGACTCAAAATTTTCAAGACTTAAGTTTTTCACTTAGGGTAAATGTACTCCGTTGTTAAAAGATGTCAGTTTTTGTTAAATTCTGTATTATCAATTTTTGACAGGTAAAATAGTGTTCTCTTTACGAAAAATACACATTAAAATAGAAATTAAAAATGTGTACCTCATAACAACCTGCTAGACAGTAAACTTTTCTATTAAAAAAAAATATATAATATTGTACTTTTATATCTGCTCCGTAAAATATAGTTGAAGTTTTATCAATGCTGGATATTTACTTATAAGCGTTGCAGGTCTGTACGAAAAAGTAACATAATAATTGTAACAGTGTTACCAGCAGCCTCTCTCCAAGTTTTTCCTTTCAAAAACAAGAATAAATGTAAAGTATATGACGTGTAAAGTCCCGCTTGCCGGCTTACGCAGATTTAGGCTACAGTGGTGTTATACATTGGTAGATGCATGTGTTGGGACGGAGTAGGTACGCATTTTAAGTGATAATTATGGGAGATTGATTGTTGGTAAAGTAAAGTAAAGTGATAATATTTACTGCTTTAGAAAGATTGTTTGGTATACCAGGAGTTATTGGAGATGAACAAGACCCTATCGCAAACCATACTCATAACTGCTTTCATTTTGACAAAACAACTCATTTCATTACAATGTGTGTTTTAAAACTGGGTTATGGAGGTCAGATAGGCAGTCGCTCCAAGTAAAATACTGGTATTCAGCTACATCCAGTTAGACAGGAAGCCGAACTAAACATAGTTGTGAAAAGACTGGGCAGATGATGACGAAACATGTTTAAAAAATTGGCCATATTGTAGCCAATTTCGCCTACCCTTTCGAGGAAGACGGGCGTGATAGTTATATATGTTACATTTAACCCATAATCAGTAAGTACGCGGTATATAAGCAATCGAACGTCAAATGATTTATCCTGAGGTACTTAAACTACTAGGAGCACAAAAAACCAAGAAGTTCACGTCTAAAACCCGAACAAACTCCACACAAACTAAGACCACGTGAACGAGATAAAAGTTTGAAAATCGAACAGAATGAAATCAACGACGTCCAGTACATTGTATCATTCACTTATTACATTTGGCCAATCACATTCGAGTGTGAGACGGCTGGCGTGACGTCATAGGGAAGGGGCAGATAAAATGCTGCTTGGATTTGTTTCTTTATTTTGTTGAGCTTTGAAGTGATTATGGTGTTTATTAGAGACCGTGTATGAAAGCAACACGGTAGCATTTATTATTGCTTAACTTCTCCCGCTCTGGTCGGAGCGGGAGGGTGTGTCAGACTCTTACTGACTAAAACCCACCAGTATTCTTTCCGTTGCCTGTGTTGCGGGGGCCTCGGTGACCCTTTAGTACCTTCCCGCATGTGAGACACCTTAAGGTAAATTTCTACTTACACCTTAGGTATATAACTTTGACATTTATTAATAAATTTATTCCTTAAAAATCCTAATGCATGAGCTCTTATTTGTTGTTGCTGTCTTTTTATATTTCATTAAAATAATAACACTATGCGGTATCCTGCCCCTAGCTATCTAGCTCCTAAATTAAATATTTGCACGCCATATACGTGGGACACTCAGAAAGATTTGTGAAAATTAAAAAAAATGTTCTATATCTAATCTTTTCAAAGTACTCTCCACTAGCCCCTATACAAAGTTTTATGCATCTGAACCAGTTCTCGAAACACTTTTTCCAGTCTGCCGCAGACACCTAGTTTACAACCTGCTCGAACGCTGACAGCGCATCTTCCGGCGACGAAAATTGTATCCCTTTGAGCTGAATTTTTAATTTCGGGAATAAAAAGAAGTCACACGGTGCTAGGTCATGGCTTTAAGGAGGGTGACCCAGGAGTTTGACCAGCGTGCTGTCCAGGAAATCCCTCATTTTGAGCGCGATGTGCGAAGGCGCCTTGTCGTAGTGGAGCAGTAGCCCGCGGAGCCCTGTGTTTAGTCGCTTGTTGCTCATAACAGAGAAAACTTCTGCCAAGCTTGTGAGTTGTGGTAGTATACCATTCAGCGATAATAATTCTTTGCTTCCGTAAAGGAATTAACACCAAGTAGCCAGTCCAATTGAAAAGCTCGCGATCAAAATCTTCCCCCCGCTTCTAGATCACTCCACTTTGGTAGGCGTTGATTCGTTTTTAAACACCCAAACCGTCGACTGGCGCTTCGTTTCTGGATCGTATTGATAAATCCAATACTCATCACCTGATGTCGTAAACGCGTCGAGACGAGCCTGCTTCAAATTTGTTTATCATATCACTGCACCATTTCACCACTGCTTCTAAGCATCGGTGAGGTTGTGCGGCGCCCAGCGTGAAACTATCCTCCTCACGCGAAGATGCACGTGTAGATTTTCGTCAAGGCTTCCCGATCGAATCTGCAGTAGGTATGTGCTGAATCTCTTGATACGTACCTCGCCTATTGTCGTGAATTAAATTTTTCACTGCTAGCACGTTGTCTTCCGTAACAGCCGTCAAAAGGCGACCACTTCTTTCTTCATCCCCCAAAGTTAGTCGACCGTGCTTGAATTCGTTACACCAACGATACGGTTACCTTAGAAGGGCCTTCATTCATGAATGCCATTTGAAGTCTATCGTACGATTCGTCCGGTTTCAGGCGACACTAGAAATCGTAAAAAATCATAGCGCGAAAATGTTCCCGGCGCAGATCCATTTTTTAATGAGACGATAATTTATTATCGTGTCTCATTTATATATTTTATTTTCATAATAGATTATAACTAGCCAGTCTCTCATACATAAAAAACTTTTTTTCGCAAAACTTTCTGAACGCAAAAGTTTTGCGAAAAAAAGTTTTGGTAGAATGTAATGTAATTATAGTTTTAGATCATACATTGTAAACCTACAGGAGGGGCTTGTGGTTAAGTAATAACAGCCGCACGGGTCGATTGATCAATTTTAGCTAAGCTTGCAGCGGTTGGTCCGTGGATGGGTGACCATCTTTACATACCAAGACTCCTCCGTGCTTCGGAAAACACGTTACAGCACGTGGCAGTCATTACGGGTCATCAGAAGCCCGAAAGTCTGACCACCAGTCCTACCAAGGGGTATCATGTTACCCAGTAACCGGGTTGTGGAGGTCAGATAGACAGTCTCTCCATGTAAAAAACTGCTATTCAGGTGCATCTAGTTAGACTGAAAAGGCTAGACAGATGATGACATTGTAAACCAACATTCTGGCAAATATATGAATTTGATTTGATATTTTTATGACTACGTCATTGTCAACATTTTGAATGACGATGACAGTTCAAAAACACCTTTTTGAACTGTCATCGTCATTTATAATATCACAAATATCACAAATTCCATTCCTACATAGCGGGTGTATGTAGTCACCATATGCACCCGCTATGTGGGAAAGGAATTAATTTGAAAATTGCTTAACAATCCTTGACCATACGTTTCGGGTCCGCAATTCAGATGAATTGTGAGCTCAATTGCCCTATTTGGACGCAACACTCCTGATAACACTCACTTTTAAACTATCCAAGTATTGCAGAATTCTTGGTCATCGAAACATCCAACAACTCAACAACACAACAACAACAAAAGAATCCAGCCAAAGCAATGAAAGGTGAGCAATGGGTAGCTCACCGACCGGTAAGGACCAGGCCCGGGTTGACGGCGCGTTGTATTCCACGCGCACCTCAAAGAGATGTCGTCAGCACAAATGTAGGGGTCCACTAGGCAGGGGGCCGATGCCTGCCGGGGTCGCGGGAATGTACCAAAGGGTTACCGAGGCCCCTGGCAACACAGGCAACGGAAGGAATACGGGTGGGTTTTAGTCAGTAAGAGTCTGACACACCCTCCCGCTCCGCCCAGAGCGGGAGAAGTTATTTGATGATTTCCCACCCCAAAAAAAAGCCAAAGCAATGAAAAACAGATCGTATGATCGCAGCATGTTTTCATAATGTTATTGTCGTAGGCGTACAAAGAGGGCGACCTTTCTTTGTGAGGAACAACACAGAGAGGGAATACTGACCCAATCTCCTAATAAAATAAAGAGTCACTGTACCGAGTTCGTCATGGTCTTCATTTGTAGATATAGAGATTGCCGAATAAGGTGGATGTTGATTTTCTCACGTAGCAATAGTAACTATTTTTGCGTTATAAGTTTATTGGTCGCAAAGTGTGTCTGCTGAGCGTGGTGTCCTGGGTTCGATGCATTGGTGGGACAAAAACACAACATGTTAATCATAATAATTATATTACACAAATCTGCAAACCCCCTTCGGCATTACAGGCGCGGCGTTATATACAATGTAGTTATGACATGCATGTACAATATTGACATTGTATTCATGACTATTTACAATAAAAAAAAATTAAAAAACTTGACTCCTTTTATGCACGTAGACAAAAAGGCAAATAATAGGCCTTATTAAGGGTCGGGTAATCGCCGTTGATCTTGGCCATACAAATGCGCGTCGCGCTCACGCCGCGCTACCGTTCGAATTCATAGGAAATATTTATTTTTAGTAACAAAAATATAAATATTTGAAAAAAAAACACAGATAGAATTATAGATAATAAAATAGTCTGTTCATCCAAAAAGAACATAAAGTATCTTAAGTACTTTGCAAGTAATATCGTTTTTTATGCCTTGGGTAGACATTACTTGCTGAATTTATTACTACAATACTTAAATATTCACATATAGAATTGAGGTGTGTTTAAGTTTAACATACTATCTTGCATAACTTGCTTGCATTTTAAGAAGGCGTAATAACATTATTTAAAAGTAACTAAAATCATGTATCTGCGCCTTAAAGAACGATGGTCGATTAAAAACGGTTAGATTTCATTTTCATTCACATTTCATTATAATCTCTACTTAAATCGTGTTTGATTTTCGAGCATCGTTTTAATGATACAGACCACAGATTGACTTAAATTTAAGACCCACAAAATAAACTTGTTGACATCTTCGTGACACGTCAAAGCTTTTCTCTGGTGAGTATAACAAGCTATAATAATTATTTTCTTGAACAATTCTCCTTAACAATCTACGCTTTGGAGCGAGCAACTCACTTTCCAGCTGAAAGACATCTTGACAGTTCTAAAGTACTTGTAAATGTTTTAATTGAAATAAATCCTTTAACTTTAACTTAAGACGGTTATCCCGGTACTCAGACACAAATGCAGCTGTAAAAAGATTATATTGGCGCGTGGAAAAAATTGGAACTAGCGCCGCCATTTTGTTTTTAGGGTTCCGTACCCAAAGGGTAAAACGGGACCATATTACTAAGACTCCGCTGTCCATCCGTCTGTCTGTCTCCCGGCTGTATCTCATGTAGTTAGACAGTTGAAATTTTCGCAGATGATGTATTTCTGTTGCCGCTATAACAACAAATACCAATAAACAGAATAAAATAAATATTTAAGGGGGCTCCCATACAACAGCATTTTTACAAATATGGTTCGATACCCTACGTGCGCGATTCCAACTCGCACTTGGCTGTTTTTTTTTCAATACATTTCACAATACAATTTCATATTTATTTCCCAAAATCGCCTCCTGTCAACGTCATTCGAGCGCCAAAGGATCCTTGTAGCACTCTACAAGTCCCTATACATTTTACTTTGGATAGGCCGGCGGGGTCAGCGGGGCATAACACACTATCAGTAGCATAATCAGCCTATAATTTATGAACCGATTACTAAGTTTAAAATAAATATGATATTTTATGTAATGAACAGAACGGTTTCAGGAAAAAGAGGTATTAATACGGCGATATACGAATTACATGCGCAATTTTTACTGATATGACCAAAGCCTTTGATTGTGTCCATTACGAAACCCTGCTTAATAAGCTTATTGACTTTGGTATCAGAGGTATCAATCATCCTCAACCTCATAAAATCGTACCGTACCGTCGTAGTGACCGGAAATAATATACGGAAATAACAACATTTTGCGTAAAGACTAAACGTGAAAAGAAATATTTATCTGAATATAGAGTTATCAGATATGGTGTACCATAGGGCAGTGTGCTAGGCCCACCTTTCTTGCTCTATACAACATTAGTTTTTGTTTACCCTAAACCCGAAAAGGGGTCATTGTAATCATCATTTTGAACAACTTTTTCTATGGGACCAACCTTGAAATCGCTAAAAAAAAATCAGCTGTTCCATACGTTTTGTCGATTTAAGTAAACACAAAATGTATGGAACAGCTGATATTTTTTTCGCAAGAACGGGAGAAGTAGGATGGCTTCATTGGTCTAGTAGTCGCAAGGGTGACTGTTAAACTTGGGGTTCGGGGTTCGGTCCAGGTCGGAAAAAGTGTTATTAAGTTTTTTCGAGAAATTCTTAGTAGCAGTGCAAAGTCTAGATTTCTGCTCAATTTTTCCAACAGGATTTTTTAATAGCAGCCAGGAATCTGGATTTATGTCTGGTTTAAGGCAATTAGCTTGGCCAGACTACGTCAAAAATACGGTTCCAATTGTTCAAAACTTCAAACATAACAAGTGAAATATAATTTGCTAGTACGAGTGTACACCACTGCCGATCCCTTAGAGGAATACAAGCATTATGTTACGTTGCCTAAAAAGTAAGTAAAGGCATGAAAAGTAAAGCAATGCTTAGTAGCAAAGTCAAAGGTTAAAGATGTTGAAGTTACACCAAAGGGTGAACAAGGAGGTGCCGACTCAGTTAACAGAGTGCTAACTGAAACACACCTCAAGGTTTTCTTGTGTGGATCAAGTTACAGTAGACGGGCGTTAAATATGACCCATTCATGGGACACTTTACATGGTGTCTCGCGTGTCCTTTTTTTTGCCTGCACATTAAGACGCTGAAAACACCTAAACCGCGGTCACTGTCAGACTGCATAGGAAAGAAAGAGAAGCGCGATGACACAACGCTTGTAATTTGTTGCAACATATGAAGCAATTCTCTATTTACTAAAAAATGTTGTTGAGTAATCGTAAATAAAAAAACAACCAAGTTCTGCATTCAAATAAGACGTCCTTGTTATTAAATAAATACGTAACGTAGGTTGATATTTAAATACAGGTATTTTGGATTAGAACTCAAGGTAAGAGGTTAGTTTACCATTACCATACCATTCGTGCACTGACTGGATAGGTCCACTCATTCTGTGTGGTTCTTTCCTCAAAAGACCATTTCAGACACCAATCTACATGGTCTTCACATGATCTGACTAAGATTATGTCTAGAATTTAAAATAGACTGTGACCTCTGAGTATGTTTCGGCCTTTCTTCTCAGAGTAGTCAGATAGGAAACGCCGAGCTCATCTAGTTTTTTTTTTCTAAATATGATTGACGTGTAAAAGTGTTTGTACAAACCTACTTACAGAAAATAAAATCATTTCATTTCATTAAATTGTATCGAGATTTGTTTTTCAAAACGTTTTTGGTAACAACCAAGTTCTGAGAAATATGTTCAAAATTAACATATATTTTTTCCGCTACCACAAACTATACAGATTTTTTTCTTAACACAAGCCTATTTTGGTCATTTCCCTCTTGTCAGGCGCCTTAACTGATGGCGCTAAACTCGTAGTAGCAAACTTCTAGGCCGACTCAATTTAGATTGTCATTGATACGCCAAAAACTTGACACATCGAGCTTATAAAGAAACTATCAGACAGTCTATGAGTTACCAGAATCATTTCCTGAATTGTGCCACTCTGGTAAGAGGGATGTGTGGTGTTACGTGAATGGATAGAATAAGAAACGAGTAGGTATATAAGAGGAAGTCTGAAAGTGACACCGGTGACTGGAAAGTTGTGTGGAAAACGGTTGTCATGGTATGGGCATGTGGTGCGGAGTAATGCGGGAAATGTCGTGAGGAAAGTTTTCAGTATGAATGTGGATATACGAGTAGGGGAAGACCAAAGAAACGATAGATGGACTGTGTGAAAGATGATATGGCTAGAAAGGAAGTGATTACCGAGAGTCATCTCGGACTTCAATTAAATTGGGATAATAACAGGAGAATGATGATAATTGTGTGTGTGGTCTTGGTCTTTCCAACGACTTCATTTATGTTATGGGTCGTGTCTTCCCACGCTCTGACTGGGAATACTTGGCCCACTTACGAGGGCCCTGCCCACTCCCACTTATGTAAGTTTCTGAACTACATTATATCCTCACCAATTACATTGTTTTATAATTATTCGTAATTCGAACGTAAGCGTTTAGCATAGCGCTCTGAAGCCCGTTTTGTTTTCAGCATGCAGTGAACTATTTTTCGTATAGCTCGAGAGAAAAATAGAATACGTATTGTATTAGACTCTTGTTTGTTTCCCGTATGGTTTGTCTTCAGCCAAGGTCAGATGGATTACAATTGTTCAAATTTTCACTTGAATCCAATTTATTTTTACCAAAGAGAACGAATCCATCTTGACCCGCAAGAGATATAAGAAAGAATAACATTTCCTTTAAATTAAAAATGTTACCTTCTAACACTGTTTACCGAAAAACCAAACAAAGAATCTCGCTCCGTTAACAGACAAGATCCCTCAAAAATACGCAAACTAAACAGACGGCTTTGTCAAAGTTACAGTTTAAACACTAAATCCTCTAGGTCTTAACACTTCAAAGTTCGCAGATAAAACTAACATCAAAGGGTTAAACAAGCAGTTAGTTGTAGATTCTGTGATTGGCACAAGTAAGGGATACAAATAACTTAAACCTTTGTACTTAGAATAACTAAACTTTTAATAGGTACAAACCTAAAACACGTGTATAAATCAAAGACCTGATATAGAATGGGACGACTATCGTATTACAAAGAACAAATTATGCTGTTCTAGTTCTAGTTTTAAATACGACCGAGAGATAAGATTGGAACGTTGAGCGTTTTAGCCTTATTAAGGATTATCATTAGGCTGTGCTTGTCTAAGCAAATATAGTTATCTTAGATATGACCCTGAAAATTAGAAATTGGTATAGAAAATTGCTATGATTATATCACGAATATCACTCACAGACTGAGTCACAAACAACTCGTCATCTCAATGAGAACTAACCCTTTTTTATGGTTCTTTTCATAGGGAACTTCAAATCGCTGCAGTTTTAACTTTCCACGATTTTGGCTTTTCAATATTTCTACTTTATGTCATATACAAGAACTAGCTACATACAGGTTACTTTAGATTAGAACATTCACGGTGTTTTGCAGTTGGTCTTATATAAATCATTACCTACCTAGGTTTTGGGGCACTAAGCCTGTCATCTGTATCACCAATGTGCACAGGTATAAGTGCATATTCGCCATTTCAGTCAGCTAGGAAATGCAGGTGCCATCAAGTTTTAAAATACTTACAAAAAAATACGTGTAAAAGTGTCTTAGAAGATCAACTTATATAAATACATATAATTAATTTTTCAATGAATATATTGTAAATTCTGCATCTCTCCAACAGCATTTTCAATATCTCTATCTCCAAAATCGCTCCACTCTCATAACTCAACCCCCGCTAGTCTCAGTATCAAACTCGGCGTTTGCCTTTAGATTGTTAGCTCTAAATGTTTCGTTCCAACGTCTACTATAATTGGGCGACGGGCTCCGATTGATCCCTTTATTGACTTAGTCGGCACAAAATAACTGAGCTGCTTATTTTCTTTGTTTTTCGTTTCCCTGAAGCACTTACTTTTCAAGCGATTCGTGTTGGGGATTGAAATATTCACCTTGTTTTTTAGTGAGAAAGATGTTTTGCAGCAGTTTTAGATGAATAGTAAATATTTCAGGAGGGCAATGATAAAGGCTCTCTGTTTCAATCACAAAAAAACACAAAACATATAATTTTTTTGGGATCCATATTTTCTTGACATGCATGAAACAAGCATGCCCAGCAGATGCCTGTTGACTCTTCATTTGAAGGTGAGTGGTATACAGGTAGCTACCTAATTGGGAACACAGACGCAGGCAAGATGTTTCACCCTGTGGCAATGCGCTTATTATAGGACATTTAATTTCAAACGTTGCACAAGTCAGTCAGATTCCTATAAATAGATTCAAAAACGGCCATATCATGGATGCAGAATCTAGCACTATACTTGCAGTAACATCCAAATACAATGTTAAACCCCTCTTCCACAAAACCTCTATCCTCATTGACCGTAAATTCCGTACGTACAAAGACAAAACAATTTAATCGCCCCACATTCCGAGTTCGGTTAAAATAAATTCACAATTTTGGACTCTGAATTTATTCACGGTTTTAAATTTAAAGACATAGGCAACATCTTAACCCGTTGCTGGTCAGGAGCAAAATAATTTGGAGCAAGCAAACGTTACTTAAATTTTACAAAGGGAATGTCTTAATTTAAATTTACAGGGGCCAGAGGTCGAGACAAGCGTTTTGGTGTTGCCAGTAAATTAAATGCGCCTGAATAGTAGGAGATTTTGGGTCTATGTTTGATGTTTGGGAGTGTTATTATGGGAGGTTTTGACTGGAGTTGATCTACTTCATTTTTTAATTCCTGCATTTTCTGATCTATAGCTAAGAATTGAAATGCAATTTTGAAAGCGTAACTAGTAACATGAATTACTTGTTGTCGTGAATAGTTCGCAGTATTAAGGAAACATGTTTGCTGTCTAAGAAGGATTAAAATTCTTCTTGACACGAATTTGAAAACGTTACTCCTGTATTAACATTAGCTTACGACACCTATTTCGAGCTACCTTCCTTATAAACTTTTATATAAGCCGTCATCTTGAAATTGTGAACATAATAAAAATTCAGCTGTACTGTTAAAACATTTAACGTTTTATTCCAAGCTTGTTTAGTACTTTCCACTCAAAAATTTGTTGACGATGTTTTTAAAATTATTTTTCATGATTAATTTTTTATCTTGTAATAATCAACTCTGTTGTTTTCTTAATCACCAATAACATCCCTGCTTCTACAAAATGTAGTACTGTCTTTGATAAAAAAGGATCAAACCTCAGTTCGTATCAAGTACCTGCATGACAATTTGTCACCTAACTTCAATCCATTTCTGTATGTCAGGATTTGCAGTAACATTATTGGATCTCATTGCTACAAGGTTTATGGAAATTTGCTTGTACGCAATTAATTAATGTCGGAATGTTTAATTACTCTATTATCTAAGACTTACATTGTAATACCTATTGCAAATAAATTATTATGATTATGAAGATTATTAACCGGCTACAGATAAAGTAAGGGGTTTTACATTCGACGAGATTTTAGGTATTTTGTTCTCACAACACACAGTGGAACGAATGTATGGGAGCGGTTGGACGTAGACATGTCCGAAAAAAAAGAGTAAAATTATGCCAAACTAATGATGCCATCTTATTCGATTACTTAATGCCTTCATAACTTGTGGTGATGAATTTCTTCATAACTCCCATATTTCGGGAGTAATTTGAGAAAATGTGAAATTTTACTATGAAAATGAGTGTATCGAGCTCTCTCCCTCCTGATTCCGGGCTTGTTTCAAGTAGCGGTCTCTAATATCATAATGCTAATACTAAGAGCTATATTTAATACTAAGACACATAGTGCGCCAAATGTGCACTTTCTGGGATAAAGAGTGATGTTTATTTTATAACACAATTTTTTTATTTTTTGTTTATTTTGTTGATTAAAACCGTTTTTCTAAAGGTTTACCTTATTACAATAACATTTCTGAGCAGCCAATTAGAGAAGATATAAGCTAATTAGGATATATAATTAGGGACTTAAGGTTTACATATAAAACTGATGCACTAATGATTACTGATAAGAACATTGCTATTATTTAATTACTAAATGGCTCTTAATACACTAATTTAGCATGCATCATTTACTAATTATCACAATAACTAATTACCTTGCAATATTTAACAAAGGATACCTGGGATACCTGGATTTTATATAAATAGATCACTATTAGTAACTTTAAAATCAGTGTTGATTTACACCTCGTTGTATCCAAGCTAATCTCGCAATGTATTTTCCAAATTTTAATACAAATCTTGATATTCACGTTGCTTTATGCGCACGCGCACATAAAGATTTACGCGACTTTAACTATTTGTTCAGTGTTTTAAAAGATAACAGTTGTGTTCAGTTATGTGAAAGTGCTGAAACAAGTTTAAAAGACTGGTGTCGTCGATTTTGCTACCGCATTTATGCAAAATGGACACAGTCTGGAAGAAGCACAGATAAGTTTCGGAAGAAACATGAGATTTGGCTACAGGCTGCAATTCAATGGCCGGAATTACAGAATGAAAATATGGAACCTTCTACAGAAAATATAAGTGACGTCATCGAGCCCATAATTTCTCCTGCTAAATCTGATGCTTCAACTTGTACACATCCTAGTCCTCGTAAATCTTTTGAGGACCTTAGTAACCGGCAAAAAAGAAGACGCACTGAAGATAGTCTTTCATGCAGCAGTAGCAGCGCTGAAATTATGTTTTCGGCCGAAAGGGCGCTTCAAAAGGCAGGACAAAGCGATACAGCTTATGTTATGAAATACTTGACGGAGAATCCAGAAGAGGCCTCAAAAATCAAAGCCTTCATTGAAGGTAAATCAATTCAGGTACGGGAAATATCCCCTTTGAAGGCATTGGCTCTTTATGTATCGATGAACTTATCGAAATGGCGCTATAACACTCTTCGGGATTTCAACACTCAAGAAGGAGCTCTTCAATACCCGAGTTACTACATGTTGGTTAAAGAAAAAATTAAGTGCTATCCGGCCAAAGAAGATCTCACAGTTACAGAGAGCTCTGCAAAAATCAAATTACAAGCCTTGATGGATTTAACCTCAAGAAGACTTATTAGGTCGTTAGAAACCCCTGTTGATCCCAATCAACAGCTCGTATTGACCAGCAAATGGGGTTTTGACGGATCATCTAGCCAAAGCATTTATCATCAAAGGACGAGTGAAGATGAGCAAATCGATCTTGCTAGTAATTTTATGATTAGTCTTGTACCACTGCGGCTCGTCTCAAAAGGTGTAACAATTTGGGAAAACGAGCGACCATCTTCCACTTCATTTTGCCGGCCAATATTGTTTAAGTTTATAAAGGAAACCAAAGAAAATGTGCAGAGAGAGATGGCTGAAATCGAAGCAGAGATTGAAGCCTTAACTCCATCCACCATCACTGATGGAATTAGTGTCAAACACCAACTGCTGTTGACAATGATTGATGGTAAAATTCATTCCATTATATCCAATACAGCAGCTTCAGTGTGTGACATATGCAAGGCTTGTCCTAAAGAAATGAATAATTTAGAGTTAATCAAAGATAAACACGCAAACGAGGACATGTATAAATATAGCTTAAGCACCCTTCACGCTTGGATTCGCTCAATGGAATGCTTATTACACATTTCCTACAAATTAGACATAAAATCATGGCAAGTAAGGGGTGATATAGCAAAAAGGCAAGTTGATGACAGGAAGAAAAGAGTTCAAGAGGCTGTAAGAAGAGAAACGGGCTTACTTCTCGATGTTGTAAAACAAGGCAGTGGATCCACCAACAATGGCAACTCGGCAAGGAGATTTTTTGAAAACTACACTAAATCTGCTGAACTGACCGGAATAGATGCTATGCTTTTAAGAAAAATCTGTGTGATCTTGCAGTGTATTTCATCAGGAGAGAAGATCAACGTAACTAAATTCCGAGAGTTCTGCTTTGATACTGCTAAGCTTTACGTGGAGTTATACCCATGGTATTATATGCCTTCTTCACTTCATAAAATTTTAATGCATGGGCCAGACATAGTTCAGAACATGTCAATTGTGCCCATTGGTTTTCTATCCGAAGAGGCATCTGAGGCTAGAAATAAAGATTTTAGAAAATATAGAGAGGGGCATAGCAGTATCTCATGCAATGAAGATATTATGCACAATCTCGAAAGCATAGCAGTATCTCATGCAATGAAGATATTATGCACAATCTTTTACTGTCTTCTGATCCACTTGTTACAAGTATCCGTCCAAAAGGAAATAAGTTTGTAAAAAAATCTTTTAAGGAATTTTATGAGCTTACGGATTCTGAGAAAAGTGATATCGAATTTGTTAACATAAATGATTTAGCGGACATCGATTCTGAATTTGAATTAATTGATGATGATGATGATGACGAAGATAATTAAATGATGTTATTGTTTTAAAATGTGTAACATAGTAAATTAGAGCTTACATCTTAATTATTTATTGTACTTTTAATGAAACTAGGTAATTTATTATCAACTTACTTAAAAGTCATACTCTCATCAGTTCTTGTGAATATTTTTGTTAATATATATTTCTGTATATATATAATATATTTATAGACCTCTTAATAAGTCTGTCTGCGGTTTAAAGTAAATACAAATGGGGAAAAAACGTTTTTTTTTTTAAATTTTCATATCCTTTTATCCCAGAAAGTGCACATTTGGCGCACTATGTGTCTTAGTATTAAATATAGCTCTTAGTAATAGCATTACGATATTAGAGACCGCTACTTGAAACAAGCCCGGAATCAGGAGGGAGAGAGCTCGATACACTCATTTTCATAGTAAAATTTCACATTTTCTCAAATTACTCCCGAAATATGGGAGTTATGAAGAAATTCATCACCACAATTTATGAAGGCATTAAGTAATCGAATAAGATGGCATCATTAGTTTGTCATAATTTTACTCTTATTTTTCGGACATGTCTACGTCCAACCGCTCCCATACATTCGTTCCACTGTGCAACAGTTACTAAGGCCTGTAGGATATCAAAAGAATTTTCTCGAACTAACCGATTTCATATACTATCTAGTTTCAAAAAATAAAGTTTCATGCTTGACCATTGTTCTAGCTAGAAAAATCTTGAAAGTAATTAGCATGCCTGCTAAAAGTAACAATACTAATCTTAACATTCTTCACGTTTAATGAACACATCTGCAAATAAGTGTTCGTAAGATGTATGAACGTAAACGTAACAAAAGTATGTGAGTAAGTGATGTATGTAGGGATCGTAGCAGGTGGCGTTCTATCGTTTCTGCCTGCCTGCCCTCATGGGAAAAAGGCGGGAGTTTATGTATGTATTCACAAGATACGATTTCCATGTATAGGTGCATCGTTTATTTATTTTTTATTTCACCAAGATAGACAACAACATATTTAAAAACCATTCTCCTCACGCATTTCTCTCAGGGGATATTTTTTGCAAAATTCAAGGGAGTTTTTAACAGTCGAACTTGGCAACCCCATCTTAGCCGAAATGTCGTAACTCTTGGTGGGTCGTAAAACGTCTCGGAATAAAACCGACGGCCTTGAGGGTTACTGGGACACAGGTTCGATCCGCGGCCGTAGTTTTCCTTAGTTTTTATGTAATTTCATGATTTTCCGTGAAGTTGTTTTGGAATTTATTGTGTTTTCAGTGTTGTTTTCTGTGATGAATTTTGGGCGAGTTTGCGGGCTGAGTTTGGTGTTGTGTCGGTTTTTGGAGTAAGTGGATGTAATTTTAAAGTTTGGGAGTTATTTTTGAGGTACAACTAGGTACATATTTTCTAAGTGGATTTTGTGTGACTGTTATTTAACAAACACGTGTGGTAGGGTAATTATACCAGATGAATAAACCGAGAATAGCTGTTGATAATCGAGAATGATAATACTATAATCAGCTATTATCCTCGCGAAGGTAAGCGTAGCCATAAAAGTAATTTATCGAAATTAATGAACATCAAATTGCACGTTAAGATACATTTACCTACACAATGAAGTCGAATAAAAAATAAAGTTATAATTATTATCTAGCCGTACCTACACAAATATATTTCATGATGCTCTCTGTCTCGCATAGGGTCGCAGCATTATGCTGAGCGTTGGCCGTTTTGCGTGGATGTGACGCTTATGCTCCCTCAAATTGTTTCTTTTTTGTATTTGTGTTTCTTCTTTGAGTCATGTTTACCGCAAATAAACGTATTTTCTTTCTTTTTTCTTTTCTTTCTAAGATCAATAACCTAACTTTCAAGAAACATAGACAATACTGAGTAATGTTACCGCAAAAAAAGTTAATCTTCTTCGAATAATATTTTATTCAAATTCTTTAGGTCCAAAACTTACCTACAGAAAAACTGATCGAAGAGCTACAATAAATTCTGAAGGAGATATCTCAGAAGATAACTTAAAAAGGTCGCCAATGTCACGCCAAAGAGAATTCATTAAAACTCAAGAAAATTAGCAAAGTTTTACAAAACATTAATCTTGTAGAAAAAATATTCTGTCAGAGTTGTGTAACGGTCCAATGGGCAACCTCTGGTCGGTCGAGTTTTAGTTTTTTTATGTTGTTTGTGGCTGGTTTTGGCTCTTCGCGTTTTGTGTTATGTAAACTGTTCTTGTGACCTAGGTGTCTTTCGACAGTGATTTCTTAAATCACCAATATCCATAGTTGGGGTGTTAGGTGCTATACGACGACGTTCAAAAGTGCAGTTTATGTGCCTATTTAATAATCATAATAATAATCATTTAATTCGGACATAATTAAAAATCCATGATGAGTTGGTCACAGAAAAACTTACAAATATGTTAGTAACCTTAAGCAAAATCAATTAATTAATTACACAATCACAAAGTTTAATTCAAAAACTTTCCCTCTGCACCGGGCCTGCAGGCATGCCTACGGGACCAGTGCGCAAGGAAAGGGCAGTCTTGTCTTTCAGAAATAACGCTAAGGAACTCCCACGGATCCTACGCATCAAGGAGGCCGCCCTTTTACGAATGATAGCCTCAAAACTATCTGTGCCTGCCTCAGCAAACATGCCCGACGCGCTACAGAACCGTGGAAGCCCCAGCAGCACCCGGAAGGCGTTATTATATTGAATTCGAAGAGCGTTGTAAGCCTTCTGCGTATACTTGATCCACAGGCTGCAGGTGTAGAAAGCCTGGCAGTAGGTCTTAAAATAAATCATTTGACTTTGACTACAAATTCAACTTTACCATCAAAAGCAACAACCCCAGAAAGTGACGAAACAGCGATATTTTACCAGCATTCTTGGTTTTTCTGTTAGAAAAAATTGTTGTGCAGAATTTGACCTTTTAATGTCAACACTTCAGTAGGTCGAAACATTTTATGTAATATACTGGCAATATTAGACCAAAGAAGCCACCATGAATAATAATATTACGGGTAATTCAATTTACCACGACTGACGTTATATCTTCTCTCTTTTAACGACGCCTGGCAGTCCCTCAGCCCTTAAAATCACTGAGTCGACACCAGCCTGATAATATTTTATACCTTCGCACCAACAAAAAATCTTCATAAACCTCTTCACAAATGCTTTATATGTTCCTGTAATAAAACTATTTTATCTCACCTCTAAAACCCACAAACTTTGTACGTGTCCACTGTCCATTGCTGAGTCTCAACGATATCACCCCTTGGTAGACTATTGAAATAAAGCAATGGAGATTGAAGTGGGAATTGAATCGTGATACTCATATCTTCCAGAATAAATGTGAGGTCTATTTCGGTAGGAGAAAGGACTTCACGGTAATAAAATGTATTAAATTGAACTCCGTTTTGCTGACCCATACCCGGAATAATATTAATGTTTCTATCTGTTTTTTGTTCGGATAAAGTCAATTGTAAGGGAGTCATAACTAGCTCCTTACTTACGAAGAACGTATATTTTGGGGATGAGCTCAATTTCTCAAATACGATCTTTCTAGAAAATTTCAATTGACTCCATAACCAGGCGAATTGTTAAGATTGAGATTAATTAGGTATTCTTGAAAACAGCTGTTAAAAACGTAAATTATTAGTGCCTAACGATAATTGTTAATTAAAACACGACTATTGATTACAATCTCAATTTAGGAACTATGATAACACCATCCTGTTACTCTCCCACTGCTGGGCAAAGTCCTCTTGTCGTGCAGAGAAGGTATTGATCACCACACTTGCTCAAGGCAGATTGGCAATTTCAGACTAATATTAATTGAGGCAAAAGTCCTCGCGCACGTATGGGAGTGGCGCGAGGAGGCGAAACGCCGGGGCGTAACTCCGCTGCCGCGAGAAATCGCGGCACGGCGGACGGAGCTCCGGCGGGATCTCATGGCGACATGGAGCGCTGGTGGCACTCGTATATTAGCCCAGAGTCAAGTGGGTGACTGTTTAGCGCTTTCAGGACAGCCATGCTGTCTGAGAGTATGCGGATCGAGTGGTCCTTAACTTCCCTGGCCATGATGGCTGAGAGGGCCAGAGAAATACCTAAGCACACGGCCTGGAATACTGTGTTATGGACCCCCAATGGTGTGGCTATGCGTATGTTGAAGTCCTCCGAGAAGATTCCAGCACCTGTGCCACTACCTGTTTTGGATCCATCTGTGAAGATGCGCAGCTCTGCGGGGCGCAACCCCTCGCATCGGCGATCCTCGTGGAGTTGGATTTTGTATTTTTTATCAAATATAAATTGTTTGGGTACCTAGTCATTTATTGCCGGTAACTCCCCAGTAGTCAACCGGTAACTCCCCATTGACACCGAATAGGAGTCTTGGGCCACGCGGTTTGCAACTCTATTATAACGCAATAAGGTGCTCATACGCGGAACGAGGTCGGGGCGGGAGGGATCTTGACTTCATGCGACAGCGGCGCGCAAGTGGTTAAAGATGTAGAGAAAAGTTGATACGTCGGTACTTGCCCGGATTTGAACCCTCGTCCTCGTGCATGAGTGGCGACACACTGAAGGACTATACTTTGTCGATAATATTACCAACATAACATAACATCACGCCTTGTTTCCCCGAATAGTTGGGCTGAGGTGTACTTGTAGTACACCCACATTTCGCCAGTTATGTTTAAGTCCCATGTATTACGGGGCGAGCCTATTGCTATCAGCCGGGCACAAATCCAGACTCCAGGCTGCTACTGAGAAATTCCAGATAGAAAAACCCTATTACCAATATCATTTTAATAAATCAGCAGATGTGCTTTGGTTAACATTGGATTACTCATGACCGACCCAATGATAGAACCTTGAGAGACGCAGTCACCTTCTCCCAATAAAATGTAACCTTCCTATTATTTTACCCCATCCGTCAGTATGTGCTAAATTTAATCCACAACCACCTTTTACTAAGTGAAAACTGCTAAAATAATATAATATATTAATTATTTTTGTCAGGTGGAATATTGCATTCTCACTATCACAAACAAAATAATGATGATCGTCGTTTTTATATTTAGATACTAAATAATATGCACCTGAATAAATATTTCGTATATTTAAAAATTATATGTATTTCCAAATGTGGAAATGTTTGCCGAAGCAACTTCATTATAACGAATGTCATTGAAACATGGAAGTAGGGAAATAATTATATTGATATTCCTTCCATTTAATAAGGTTATTATCCTACTAATATTATAAATGGGAAAGTTTGTAAGGATGGATGGATGGATGTTTGTTACTCTTTCACGCAAAAAGTACAGAACGGATTTGGATAAAATTTGGCACACAGATAGTTTATGACCGGGAATAACACATAGGATACTTTTTATCCCGATATACCCACGGAGTCAAAACATATGCGGGTTAAACCGCGGGGCGCATCTAGTTAATAATTAAACTGTCTTAATAAAGCAAGTTATTGAGAAAAAACCGGAGAAGTACGAGTTGAACTCGCGTGTTTAGGGTCCCGTACAATGAATATGCTATCTATTGCCTGAGATAGACGGTCAGACAGACACACGAGTGATCACATAAGGGTTCCGTTTTCCTTTTGAGGTACGCAATGATAGAAGTGAACATTCTAAAAAAAATAAGAATAAGAAAGTCTTAGTGTGATAGACAGAGAGAGTTATATCTTTCTTCTCTCTCATGTAACGAAATGTGCCTAATCGTAATGCGTTCTTGAAATGTCACTCTCAATAATTCTCGTCCAATTATCGAATCGCCCGCTAAGAAATGTTATTTCAAAAATAACTAGCTAACCCTAAATCCTTATTTACCACTTCATAACCACACAAAAAATGCTCCAAATATTTAAGTTCCCAACTTTTATTATTTTTCCACAAAATTAATGTGACTTTACAACGGCGATATTGTCTTCCCGAACAGACTTATGTACACTGAATTACTAAAAAGATTAACGCCCCGTACCATAAAATAACCAGAAAAATCCACACAAAACTGCGCATTCTCTAAGAAATATAACTGCAATATTAACTATAAAACCAAATCTTTTGTGAACCATACAAGCTCAGACTTTCAAAAACCATTATAACCTAACCTCTGTGCCCGAAGCATTTACTTCAAACCCGAGCTCTGTATTAAATGGACTTAAAGATTATGTCCAGTTTAAGTTGAAACATGAGCAGTAGTTTCTGCTCCCGTTTTTGGTTTGTCTAGTTCAGAAGTAGGGAGGTGAGGTAGGTCTTCATAAAATGGATGGTGTCAAAACATTGTTTCATGTCAAGAATTGCTCCCAGGAGAGGTAACGTTTCTAAAAATGTGTTTTATACTGATGTTGGGTTTATTTCGCGGGAATGTTTAGGATATTACACATTTTGGAGATGTATACTGTTTTTTATGTCTGTTTTTGAGTGAATCTGGGGAAAAATATGAAGTGTTAAAGAGATTAAATTTTGTATGAGTTTAAGGGAAAGGGGAAGAGGAAAATATGGTTTGGCTAACTAAAACCGTCTTACTGGAGTTTAAAGTATACAGTTTTCTGTTATTTCATAATTAGAGTGTAGCTTTTCCTCCAAGTAATTGCCATTTGAGTTACGAGATCTATTTTTGATCGCCATGACAAACAGCTGTCACTTATCAGGTACTTTTGGTACTTGAGTACCTTATCTACCAGCAACATTAGCATTTATCAGTACATACTTTTTTTTTTTGGGTGGGAAATCATTAAATAACTTGCCGCTCTGGGCGGAGCGGGAGGGTGTGTCAGACTCTTACTGAATAAAACCCACCTGTATTCCTTCCGTTGCCTGTGTTGCCAGGGGCCTCGTTAACCCTTTAGTACCTTCCCGCGACCCCGGCAGGATGAGTACAAACTTAAAGTTTAATTATTAAAATTCACTGGTGTAATCTGACGTGTATTTATTGTATTCTAGACTTTCACACTTATATAAATCGATTAAACTAAACGATCACCATTACAATAAATATTACCATTTTAGTACACAAAGTGACAGCTAGCACATATCAGATCACTCCATTGAATTTGTAATACGACTTTATTTAAGACGTCCACTACTAAAACTGGACCGAATGTTCAATCTCGCTGTCTTATATCAATGGAAACTCTTTTGAATTTTCTTTCGAACTTATTGTTCTTAGGTATTATTGTGAAAAAAACGTGTGCGGTCGGGGGACCCCCATCAGGAACCTTCCTTCAGGAAAGTTCCTTATCAAGTATGATTTTTAAAATAAACACTTTTGACACTTGAAACTTGACCTTGAAACTGATTTTTTTTTCGAAGTTTCTTTTAGTTCGCCTATACTGTTTTACCCACCCACAGACGCATCTGACCATCTTTACATATCGAGACCGCTCTGTACCTCGAAAAGCACGCTAAGCCGTTTGTCTCAGCCGACATACGTGGATCTTTAAGCACGCTAAGCCGTTGGTCTCAGCTGACATTCGTGGATCTTTAAGCACGCTAAGCCGTTGGTCTCAGCTGACATTCGTGGATCTTTAAGCATGCTAAGCCGTTGGTATCAGCTGACATTCGTGGATCTTTACGCACGCTAAGCCGTTGGTCTCAGCTGACATTCGTGGATCTTTAAGCACGCTAAGCCGTTGGTCTCAGCTGACATTCGTGGATCTTTAAGCACGCTAAGCCGTTGGTCTCAGCTGACATTCGTGGATCTTTAAGCATGCTAAGCCGTTGGTATCAGCTGACATTCGTGGATCTTTACGCACGCTAAGCCGTTGGTCTCAGCTGACATTCGTGGATCTTTAAGCACGCTAAGCCGTTGGTATCAGCTGACATTCGTGGATCTTTACGCACGCTAAGCCGTTGGTCTCAGCTGACATTCGTGGATCTTTAAGCACGCTAAGCCGTTGGTCTCAGCTGACATTCTTGGATCTTTAAGCACGCTAAGCCGTTGGTCTCAGCTGACATTCGTGGTCCTGTAAGCACGTTGAGCCGTTGGTCTCGGCTAACATTCGTGGATCTTTGACAGTCTTTACGGGTCGTCAGAAACCCAAAAGTTTGACATCCAGTCTTACCAAGGGGTATCGTATTACCCAGTAACTGGATTGTGGGGGTCAGGTAGGCAGTCGTTCCATGTAAAATACTGGTCTTCAGCTGCATCTGGTTAAACTGGAAGGCGACCCCAACATAGTTGGGTAAAGACTAGGCAGATGATGATGATCTTCGAACAACTCAGGTTTAAACCAAGTTTTTCAATAATCTTCACATATTTTTGTCTCTTACCTAAGTTAATTAATTTTAGCGTATTGCACATCTCTGTACTCATCGAGCCTGTGGTTCAGATATACCCAAAGGGCTTCCAATTCTCAGCTCATCCAGTTTACCAATGCCTACAGGGCGCTGTGACGTCTGCCGCGCTTCTGCAGTGCGTCAGCAATGTTAGCTGAGTCGCGCACAGGCTGACTTGATGGCGCCACGTGGCACAAAAGGACAGCCTCACTGCTAAGCAGATTGCGTGGGAGCAGTATCAGCATCCTGAATGTAATAAGCAATAACTTGGACAGCCCACTGGTGTAGATCCTCACCCAGAGGACTAAGTCCCCTTAGTTATTAGGTACTAACATAGTTTTTTAAGCTCATACTAACAACATAAATATTAATGATGTAATGGATCAATGGTTGTCTGAATAAATTAAATTTATTATTATTATTTAATGAACAAACCTCGTTCACTCAACACTAATGAAGTGGTATTCTATTAAATGTACTCTTTCTGTTTCAGCACTTTCCCTCAAAACACTGACTTCATATTTTACATAATTATCACAAAGTTACCGACATTTTTTCCTGGTACTCTACTTAATTGCCTCCAAAATACTTTCAACCAACTTATAGCATTTCATGAAACTCCTTTTACACCTTATTATGACGGTAATAAAAGTGATTTGCGTATTTTTTAACAGCAAATACATTTTTGCCAACTCTTCAGTCGAACTCTTAGCTAAATTAAAAATTCTTTTAGCTAAAGCTTTATGGTCTACAAAATAAAGCAGATTTTTGCGTAAATTAGTGTAAATCTGGGTTGGTAAAAATATTTTTTCATGAGTAAGCTTGGTAGCAATTTGAAGGGTTTCTGAATAATTAGCCAAAAGACAAATGTATCGGGAATTTGTTCAGCACTCGAGTCGATAGGGAATAATAAGGGATGAATAAGTACCACTCCCTTCTATTTACGATTGAGTGGAGGGGAACTGAACGCTGCTCACATGTATTATGTAATTAGATTAAGTATGAAATATCTGAATGTTAAAGCTGGTCCATTTTACCTAGAGTTGTCGATTAACGTCGTTTTGCAATGGACAGAAGACGCTATCAATAGATGCGTAAACATTACGTACTATTGGCAAAACTTAAGCATGCTCACTTTAGAAAATATTTCTGCGGCAAGCGCAGCTAGTGACAAACCACACCCCTTCCTGGTTTCGTCCAATTAGAGACAATATGAATTTGTGTGAGTATAGGGCGTGTAACAAAAAATATAAATATGTGTGGTATGTTGGTTACTCACTGCACGAGCCGGTATTATTCGCGCGAGCCGAGGGCGAGCGAGCGCGATAAGGGAGTCGAGTGTGTGCGCGTTTCATACGACGGTTTTCAACTTGAGAGGAAAAAAAGAGACTGGTATTGTTATTAGTTTCGTACGCCGCTAGGTATTTCTCTCTAGATTTTGCAGGCAACAGGCTGTCACTAGCGTTTCGTGCCTAGATTAGTATTTCCGGGGGGTTAAATCTACGCGTTGCTCTTCGCTCTTCTTTCCTAATTGAAGTCAACATTTTTGATAATAATTAACCACACAATGAAAACGTTAACAAGTATTTCTGGAAAATACCGCGCTTGTTTTGTTTATCCCGCGCGCCGCAGGTGTAAATAAAGGCGCTGGAAAAACTGCTAAACAGCCTATATAAAAAATATAATAAACAAAATAATGTTTTGAATAAGCAAATTAAGGTTAATATGTAGTGAAAAATATATAATTTTATGAAATGATGATAATTTTGATGATTGATTTATCTGATGTAACGAATTTTTTTTTCTCAAAAATATTCATTGTTTTTGGACAAAAACTGCGTATATTGAAAAAAGAAATGTAAAGTAAAAATACTTCTATATAATAAGCTGAATTTCTGAGTCACTTTACAAGCAAGTGTGTTGAAGAAATATTTCGTAATTTTTTGCGACCGTATTTTATGGCCGTTCTATAAAGCCGATCTATTGTTTAACCAGATGTTCTGACATTCCCACTGAATAACAATGGTGCTTAGATAATGAACTTATTTTTATTGCAGTTGCAAAAGTTGCGACAGCAATAATAAAAAAATCTGATAACATTGTATAAACTGCGCCAAGTAATGGTTCAAATACTACTGTAAGTAATTTTGCTATTTTAATCAAAACAGCAATAAAAGAAAGAGATAGCAAATGACAATTTCTAACAAAACTACGTAACTTGCTTCGTTTTAGGGTTCCGTAGTCAACAAGGAACTCTTATAGTTTCGCCATGACCGTCTGTCTGTCTGTCTGTCCCCGGCTTAGCTCACAGACTCTTACTAGAAAGCTGTAATTTGGCAAAGTGGTAAACAAAAATGCTAAATAATGTTTTTTTAGGGTACGCGTATAGCAATACCAATAATACATTTTCTAAACCAAACGGAAGATATTAGTACGAAATTACTTCTTGTCAACAATAACAATTCATAAAGCGCTCTCGCTGGCCGTGCCCATTAAAAAAATGTCTTACAAACAAGTGAGCATAGCACGCGCCTAGTGTGACTGTCACACACACTATACATAATTACATTAATACAAACACGGCTAAAATACGCTTCATGCATCCCATTGGCCAAAACGCTTGCATCGGGCGATCGAGTCGTGAGCCGTGCTATACGATTATCGCCTTAGAGGTGAGCATGCGGAAGATTGGCCGATAGTACATGAGAACACAAGTCATGGAGGCTTTGCTCATTCAGAAAGGCTAGGTAAACTATGTAGAACTTCGAGATAGATACTTAAAGCACACGATGGAGGTATGCCCGGCTTGGGCAGAGCACCGCTGTGTCCTCGTGGAGGCAATCGGCGGCAGAGATCTCTCGCGTCCGGCCCTGGTCCAGGTCATGGTACGGAGCGTGAGGGCATGGAAAGCCGTCACCTCCTTTTGCGAAGGAGCGTCGGGAATCCCAGGCCGGTTCCCGGCCACCGCAGGTGCAGGCTTGCGGATGGTGAGCAATGGGTAGCTCGCCGTCCGATAAGGACCAGGGCCCGGGTCGACGGCGCGTTGTGTTCCACGCGCGCTTCAAAGAGATGTCAGCACAAGTGTAAGGGTCCGCTAGGGCCGATGCTTGCCGGGGTCGCGGGAAAGTCCGAAAGGGATATCGAGGCCCCTGGCAACACAGGCAACGGTAAGAACACGGGTGGATTTTAGTCAGTAAGAGTCTGACACACCCTCCCACTCCACCTAGAGCGAGAGTTATTTCATAATTTCCTACCAAAAAAAAAAGGTATGCAGCAAAACGAATAATGCAGCATCTACGGCAGCGATAAGACCCTTTATAAAGACACGTTTGTCTTGCCGTGATAAACTACGGTTTATTCGCCGTGTGTAGGCACGGTCGTCAGTACTGTATGGATCACTGTAGAAACTTGATCACGGACACGTTTTTTCTACGGCGCTATTTACACGCCGTACTGTGAAGAAACCGTGCCGTGAACAAAGAGCTAAATACTTTATTTCATGCATTACTAAAGTGGTATACTTTTGAGGGTAATCGAGTTATATTTTTGTCTCGTGTATGTAGAGCCAAGCTTCTAACGCTGCACGCTCTAACTCTACAAGCCCTAACATCACAAACTCTACACCTTAGTTAAAATATGTTAGCCATTTTGCTACATTCACATGGGCGTAGGGTGAAAAGGTTTTAAATCTACTCGTACTATTGAAATCATATCCCGAGAATTTTATTTATATGGTATAATCTAAACCCAAGTTAAGAGGGTTCAAAAAAACGACGAAGCTGTTCGGGAAAAGGTAGGTAGTGCCCTTGCGCTTCCCTTTGCTCGTCTTGGCGGTGGCACTACCATGCCCTCAGATTTAACTATAATAAATGCAAGTCTATTCATTAAACATCATCTAGAGGAAACCAATTGGTAAGGAAAGTCAGGTAGTTAGCTTTGCCTGCAAAAGGATATAAGATTGTAATATAACATTTCTCTTTGTTGAAGCCGTGGAAAGGGAAATAAATAACTGTGAATAGATAGTCGTCGTTAACATTTATCTTTAACACTTGTGCACTGTCCAGCTGCCCTAACGAGATTCCCTAAACATTACTTACATAACACAGGCACTAATCCCAACGACCATTCCCACCCAATTGTCCCGAAACTTGTAAAAGTCATAACATTAAAACGCCATAGAAACATTGTTCTAGAAAATACCAGCAGGCATAACACCATAACCCTTAAATAAACTTTTACGAGCTTTAAATTTTAACCTCACGTGCTAGGTTGGTTGTACCTTAGAATAAAATACAGAAGACCAGCTCCCTACAACGAGTGAAGACGCACGCACACATATACTAAGTTCGTTATTTAGTTTCCAAACATGTAAACAAATATCTGTTTTCGAAAGACTAAACTTTATTATTATGAATAAATAATAATAACACTATAAAACCCACATGTAAACTTTAATTTGCACTACAAATTCAAGCCTTTTTATGACTGACTTTTATCAATTTTTTATGAAATCATTTTAACTTACAGTTCTAAAAATTTCCTATTTCTTTAAGTGAAAATAACATTGATTGGAAACAAAAATTTGACACGCTTCACGTACAGCGAGTGCAAGCGTACTGGCAATTGGCATTTGTTTATGATCACCGCACATACGCGTCTACGTGTGCGTGCGTCTGTTTTCGTGTTGTGTGTTGTATGGAACTGGACCTCTGCACCTACCTATGCTGTGGTTGTGCTCTGTCTCATTATTGTTCGTCTTTAAGCGGCGGTTTTGGGTTGATTAGAATGAGCTATAATAGAACAGATTAGATGTTATGTCGTGTTTATGTCATTTTTGAAGTAATTGTGTACTTAAATGCGTTAGATAAGGTGCGGTGTGGTCTTAGGAGGATTGATAAATGAAGATATTATGAGCTTAGAATCCTTAGACCCCTGCTGCTATATTAACAGGCCCCTGCAGCTATTTAAACAGGCACCTACTGCTATTTTAACAGGCCCCTGCTGCTAATTAAACAGACACCTGCTGCTATTTTAAGAGGCCCCTGCAGCTATTTAAACAGACCCCTGCTGCTATTTTACCAAACCCCTGCTGCTATTTTAACAGGCCCCTGCTGCTATTTTAACAGGCCCCTGCTGCTATTTTAACTGGCCCCTGCTGCTATTTTAACAGGCCCCTGCTGCTATGTAAATAGGGCCCTGCTGCCGTGTTAAATTTTGCAAAATAAAAATGATGCGAAACAATTTTTTTTTTACATCGAATTATTTAATAATTTTAGCAACATTTAAATCAATACTTTAATGGATAGCTACTGTCCTAATAGTCTTCTAGCACCTCCTCAATATTAGTTATTTTGTAGGAACCTATTAAGGTTCCTACAAAAGAAACATTCCCATAATATTCCGCATAATATGCCAAATAACTGAACTCTGAAATCGACTCTCAAATTAAAGCCTGTTTCCACCCCCTACAACTTTTCTTTTATCTTTAGGGACGTTTCTCGTTGTTAATATGTCTTTAAGGTATGGGGCTGAAATGGTGCATAAATTATGGGCCTATGACATGCAAATCGGCGCTGTGATGTTACAAGTGTCGGTTGGAGGGTAGGTAGAGCTTCAGGTGGGAGGAGATAATGGAAGGATGATGGAATATGTTTTGGTGAAATATTGGGAAAATACCTAGCATAGTTGAAGTCATACACTCTAACTATTGATCTTAACATTTGTGCTTATAGTCGTTATTCTAGCCAAGTTACTAAAGAAATCCTTGTAAAAAACAGTAGTAATAAAATAAAATAACCTTGCGTTTCGCCACAGGACGACAGCGGATAAAATAATTAAATTATAGGGATAATTATTATTTTATTTAAATTTTAAACTAAATCAAGTAATTCGCTTTAGTAAGAGCGTCAATTCGTCTAGTTTAACTAATTATCATATTTCCAGTTTCTTTAAGCTTCATTATTTCCCCTTTTAATGGTCTATATAACGATGTTTCCTGTTTTATAAAGTCACCAAAAAACTCTAAACTCTGCCTCACAAAGCCTACCTCAATCAAAACAAAAGAACAACTCATATAAATCAATATAACTCGTTAAATCGTCGACAACTGTCATAACTCACGAATTATAACCGAATTGAATTTTAATTGGATCACACGAGTTTTTACTTTTTACCTTTATGTTGTACACCCATTTGTTATTGAATTTTATGAAGTTTATGTTACCTGTAACAAACAAAATAACGTTATTAGTTAACACATATACGAAAAATCATGCAGTCACTTTTCATTTTTGCTTGTTTGGGATTATACGAAAACTAGGCTGGAAGTCCTTAAAGAAATACCCCGTAGAAGTTAAACAAAACTTTATGGAAGTTGGTTAGAAGTTCATAACGTATAGTTCTTCTAAGTAGTTTTTTTTAAGTAGGGTGGCAGGGACGTCGACGCGTTGTTTAACCGTCAAAAGATTTCTACGCTAGGAGGTCTAGAATCATGTACTGAATTCATGGTTACAGTTTGCGCATCGATGCCCCCCTACCACCCTGTATACTATATTTAGATAGTTAGTTGCCTAAAGCAACCACTTAGTAACAGGACCACAGCTAAACGTTTTATTAACTGCAAAAATAACGGATTTAATTACCACACACAGGTACCACGCACTTATAATGATATAGGTACAGTTGCTAAATTCTAAAGCCTAGGTTTTGTGCAAGAATTATTACAATAATTATGAGTGGTGAGTGTCGAATCATTTAAAATTCAAATAAAACCCATTTTCGAATTCCTCAAAGATCTAATATTACACTAATGTAATAAACAGAGCCCAAACAATATTACCTACGTTTCTTTTGGCCTCATTAAATATATAGCCCTAAAAACTAGGATACAAATGATTTTTTGAAATGAAATGATTTTATTTTTCTGTAAGTAGGTTTATACAAACACTTTTACACGTCAATCATACTTAGAAAAAAAACTAGATGAGCTCGGCGTTTCCTATCTGACTACTCTGAGAAGAAAGGCCGAAACAAACTCAGAGGTCACAGTCTCTTTTAAAGTCCAGACATAATCTTGGTCAGATCATGTTAAGGCCATGTAGATTGGAGTCTGAAATGGTCTTTTGAGGAAAAAACCACACTGATTGAGTGGACCTATCCAGTCAGTGCACGCATTTGTCAGTAATCGTGCAGCTCAACTCAGAACTTAAGGAGCTCAACGATTCGACGAACAATACCAAAGAAAGGACATTTGAGTAGGCCGCATAAATGACTCAAACTGCCAGACTAAGATGAAAACTAAATGAGAGAAATAATAAAAACAATAATCCACATAGTCTTCACATTCACAATAATTTAAAAAAAGAATATAATACTTCAAAAAGTAAATATTAATGTCATAGTGTATAAGTATAACAAAATCATCAATGTCACACTTAGTATAAAAATAAAATTAGTTTGTTGCCTGGGGGTACATTGGAGTAGCTTAATTAATCCCAAGCCTTTTTGTCGTCCAAGTAATCTTTAACTTTATAGAAACCTTTTTGACAGAGTTTCTGTTTAATAAATGATTTAAATTTATTGAGGCTCAGTTCTTTGACATGGCTTGGGAGTTTGTTGTAAAAACGTATACTTTGGCACTTAAATGAATTACTAATTTTTTGGAGCCTAGTCTTGGGCACAATAAGTAAGTCTTTGTTTCTAGTATTTATGCTATGAATGTCGCTGTGCCTAGAATATAGGTTAATATTCTTTTTGACATAAATCAGGTTCTCATATACATATTGAGATGCGACTGTCATTATGTTTATATCCTTAAATGTATCCCTCAGTGAATGCCTACAACTTAGGTTATAAATTGCTCGAATGGCTCGTTTCTGCAGCACAAATATAGCCTGAATGTCGGCTGCATTTCCCCACAGCAAAATGCCGTACGACATTACACTATGGAAATAACTAAAATATACTAATCGAGCTGTTTCTACATCAGTCAAATGACGGATTTTATACACCGCGTAGGCTGCAGAGCTTAGCCGCTTCGACAATTTGGTTATATGTGGGCCCCACTGTAGCTTTGAGTCCAAAGTAATACCTAAGAACACAGTGGTGTCCACAAGATCCAACTCCGCCCCATTTACTAGTACATTGGTTTTTACCTGCTTAACGTTAGGTGTCAGAAATCTAATACATTTGGTCTTTTTCTCGTTTAAAAGTAAATTATTAACACTAAACCAATGTACTATTTTAGAGAGAGCATTATTTACATCGTCAGTAACTGTCTGTTGTCGTTTAAGCTTAAATAAAAGTGATGTGTCATCTGCAAATAACACTATTTCATGACTGTTCTTTATAAGGCAAGGTAGGTCATTAATATATACGAGAAATAAAAAAGGGCCAAGAATTGAGCCCTGCGGAACTCCCATAGTGACAATAGAACCCGGCGATCGCTTACCGTTAACGTCCACTCTTTGGATCCTATTATCCAAATAAGAAATAAGAAGATCCAAGGCAGTGTTTCTAACACCATAGTGATGCAATTTCCTGACCAATGTATCATGAGAAACACAATCGAAAGCCTTAGATAAGTCACAAAAAATACCTAGGGCATCATGTGACTTCTCCCAAGCCTCAAAAATATGTGCAAGAAGTTCCACACCAGCGTCGGTAGTCGATCGACCCTTTGTGAAACCGAATTGTTTACTGTTTAATAATTTATGTTTATTAAAATGTCTTTGCAATTGATCTAGCATCAATTTTTCAAATATTTTACTAAAGGTGGGAAGCACAGAAATCGGTCTAAAGTTTGTGGGGTCTGATGTGCCCGATTTAAACAAAGGTATTATTTTACTACTCTTCATTAAGTCAGGAATTACACCACAGTCAATACATTTATTAAAAATAATTGCCAATTCAGGCGCTACAGTGTTAATTATGCATTTTGCAACCTCCACAGAATTTCCCCATAGATCAGCTGTTTTTTTAACATTGAGTGTATTGAAAGTTTTAATAATATCCCGAGCACTAACATAGTCGAAATTAAATTCATGGTTACATTCATTAAATTCATGCTAAATCATGGAAGTGAGTAGACGGCTGAAACTAGAATATTATGAACTCCTAAATTCCAAGCTAGGTAAAAACCTGTATCTTGAAAATCAGTGATCTTCCGTGATAAATGAGGTATCAAAACTTATAAATAACATACATGACTATTCCAATATTAAATGACTATAAAAAAGAAACTTGACAGGTGAGACACCACACACACACACACCCCGAGTTTGTGTGGCGTGTGTAGTGTAGGTATAGAGTGTGAGTGTGAGGTTTATGTAGGGCGGATGTAGGGCGTGAGTGTATGTGGTATGTGTAGTATAGGTATAGGGTGTGAGTGTGTGTGGTGTGTGTAGTGTGTAACGTGGATGTAGAGTGTGTGTATGTGTGTGTGTGTGTGTACTGTAGGCATACCTACACTACACCCCATAGGGTGTAAGTGTGTACGTGAAAGAGTAGGTGTGCTTTCGGTATGTTAATTGAATTTTAAAATATCCAGTGTTATTTTCCGTATTGATATCAAGTATTGATCAAGGCTTAAGAGCCATTTGTTGAACACTATTTCATATTGTTGATTAGTTAAAGGATATATTTTTAGGATATGATTAATTTTGCTGTACGAATGGCCACCCTTTTTTTTTAGGTTGTGAAATCATCAAATAACTTCTCCCGCTCTGTGCGGAGCGGGAGGGTGTGTCAGACTCTTACTGACTAAAACCCACCCGTATTCCTTCCTCTTGCCTGTGTTGCGGGGGCCTCGGTGACCCATAAGTACCTTCCCGCGACCCTGGCAGGCATCGGCCCTAGTGGACGCCTACCTTTGTGTGAACGACATCTCTTTGAGGCGCGCGAGGAATACAACGCGCCGTCGACCCGGGCCTGGTCCTTACCGGACGGTGAGCTACCCATTGCTCACCGTCCGCAAGCCCGCGCCTACGGTGGCCGGAAATCCGCCCGGGATTCCCGACGCCCAGGGCATCTCCTGTGGCGGCTAGGGGCGAGAGGCCGCGAAATTTGCTTTTACCTCAACCGTCCCGCCTCCTCCTTCGCGAGCATTACTGCTTCGCAGAAGGAGGTGACGGCTGCCCATGCCCTCTCGCTCCGTACCATGGCCTGAACCAGGGCCGGACGCGAGAGATCTCTGCCGCCAATCGCCTCCACGAGGACACGGTGGTGAACTGCCCAAGCCGGGCAGACCTCCACCGTATGCTCCACCGTGTCCTCCGGGTGATACGAATGGCCACCTAAGAAGTTGAAAAATCTGTGTGCAAAATGAGTGTCGCGAGCTTTTAAACAATAAAACAAACATTATGTACCGTCAAAATGTCAAAAAGAAGGAGAACTTGAAATTAATCTCCCAGACAACATTTTTGATTAATACTAGCCTGCTAACAAACTACTTTTCAAGTTGATCCTTTTAATCCCAGATCAGCAAGGTAAAGTATTATTATAAAGAAGTTTTAAAACTGTAAACCAGGCTTAAGTACACTTATGTAAAATATGTTGTAATCTGAGAAAATTCTCAGTGTTGTAAGTTAGACTGAATCAAGAATTTCAGGCTGCTGCTTGCAAGGGTTTGTTATAGATCATACGTAACAGAGACATGTAATTACGACCTGACGCGTGGCAACATAATTGTAAGTAGTAGTTAGTAACTGGCGACTACCCAGGGAACAGAAGACGTAATTACTTCAAATATTTCACTCGTAAACACTACCTCCATATTATCCAAACTAATGCGAAAGTACTGTCTGCCTGACTGTCTGTTACCAATGGATTTCGATGAAATTTGGCACACAGGTAGATTATGGGTTAGGACATGGAATACTTTAACGTATACCGGTAGATAGGAAAATGTCGTAAGGAAGTGTTGAGTATGATGGCTATAAGAAAGAAAGAAAAAATGTTTATTCTGCACAAACAAAACGCACATTACAAAAATTAACATACAATACACACATACAAAGTAGCCAAAAGCCTCGTAATCAAGCCATAATTATAAGTTTAAAAATATTGTCCATTGCGTAATAATTACTCTGTGTTGCGACACTGGCAGATGACAACATACTGGCAGTTGAAAACAAAAACAGAATGCCGATTGCAGAGTGGGGAAATAACTACTACTACGAGTACTATAAGAGTATGGGAAGGCCAAAGAAAAGATATATGTACTGTGTGAACGATGATATGGCGAGAAAGGGGATGACTACCGAGATAACGACTAATAGAGAAGTATGGAGGAAGAAGACATTGTTGTGCCGGCCCCAAATTAATTGGGATAAGGGCAGGAAAACGATGATGACTTTCCCGTGGTATAATTTCAAACCTTCTGCCGTAGGTAAAAGATAGTAACGAATAGTACATTATGATACAAGTGTGCTATGTTGGTCATTACACCCGAGGTGGTATTATTTCGAGGGAGGGAAGAGGGAGTCGAGTGTGTAATGATCAATTCATGAACACCGAACTCTGTTTTTTTTCCTCGCAAGTGTGTTGAAAACACTTGCGAGGGAAAGAAACATACTTCTGTTGTTATTCGTTTAGTATGCCGCTAGGGCTTTCTAGATTTTGTTGGCTTACAGGCTAGGCAGGCAAGCAACAGTCGCGTTTCGTACCTCGAGTAGTATTTTCGGCGGGGTCAAATCTATTACTCTTCTTCCCTACGTGATGTCAACATTTTTGATAGTAATTAAGCACACAACGAAAATGTTAACAAATATTTGTGGAAAATGGCGCGTTGGTTTTGTTTATTCCGCACGCCGAGCAAGCGATGCGTGTAAATAAAGGCACTGGCAAAATCACTAAACAGCCTATATAAAACTATTTTAAAGACAAAATAATGATTTGAATACGCAAATATTAAGGTAAATATGTAGTGAAAAATATATAATTTGATGAAGTGATGATAATTTTTATGATCGATTTATCATAAATGTAACATATTTTATTTATTCACAAAAATACACATTGTTTTTAGATATAAATATAAAAGTAAAAAACACTAGTGTGGTAATGTAAAGTAAAAAACATGAGTGTATAACAAGGTGAATTATGAACCTAAATGCGGTGCCATAAGAATCGCTCTACAAGTAACTGTGTTGAAAATATAATTTGCATTTAACTCTTAAACTTGTCCAAAAAGACAATGTCCCATGCCCTTAATAAACCAGATTTCAGCTTGATATTATGTGTCTCAAGTATCAAAGCAATGTTGATACCAAATGCCAGACATTCAACACGTTCAATTCCTACATACCCTTTGAAGGACACAGCACTGTAATATTTTCAACTAAATTCCATTATAACTTAATCCCTGCATAGGAAGACTTTAATAGAGTTGCAGTGTTCAAGTTATATTGGCTAAAATACTAAGCCACGCGCAAAATCTTATTACAAAATTGTTAAGAAAATCGTATGAGCTTTATTAATATGTATTATCTCTTACACATTTTCCGAGAAAATGTTTAGTAAAAGCTCTTTTAAAGTAATTGCTGATAGTAACCAAGCACTAAGCGTTAGTGCTTGCTACTAAGAGCTGGATCCTGTAAAATTATATTTATGAATAAAATAGAATTATTTTATGAAAAAAATAAAATATAATATCCCCTCCCCACTCTAACGACTTCTACTCCTACTCCTTCACTGTGCACGCGGTTCGGTTGTGGAATTCACTTCCGCCTGACATTAGGGACTGCCAAACTGTTGCTGTTTTTAAAAGAAGAGTGAAATAACACTATCTCTCCACTTTGCCATAATTGCATATTATGTATTTATTATTTTATACTAATAAGTATTTTAGTGATATTTATTTTAGAAGTATGTATGTATGTACATATTCTCTTATTGTATGTGTTTATTTAAATTAGTGAATAGTTTTTTTGTTGTTTTTATGTATTTTGTTTTCTCTTCTACTCTTACACACAGTGTCTACATCTCTGTGTCTACTGTCCTATCGCAGGTATGCTGGAATAGATTTCTTTAGTAATAAGGTTCACTTTTGTACGTATTTTTCTGTTCCTTTCTTCTTGTCTGTTTTTCTGTGTGTACATAAACTGTTAAATAAATAAAAATAAATACTTAATTCTGTTTTCTCGAAAGGGTTAAATAGAAGTAGAAATCGTTATGACTGTGTTTACATTTCATGATATTGCAGCTTATTGTTATTTATAAGATCGTAAATCTGTCATCTAAAATCCTGTATTAGAATGGAAAAGATATTTTGACATACAAAGAGCATTGATTATCAAGTTTTACCGGCAGGGCAGCATGACCTGCCGCGGGTAAGTCCGAAAGGGTTACCAAGGCCCCTGGCAACACAGGCAACGGAAGGAACACGGGTGGGTTTTTGTCAGTAAGAGCCTCCCGCTCCGGCCAGAGCGGGAGAAGTTATTTGATCATTTCAGCCCAAAAAAAACGAGCGGCCTGACCTCCCCATAAACCGGTTGATCGTCGAGCTCAGCAACACCTATCAGGGTTGTTATGTAGACGGAGTATGCGTCAACAATATTAGTTATGCTGACGATATGGTATTGCTGAGCCCTTTGATTACCGCAATGATAAGCTTGCTTACGACATGTGAGAGGAACGCGGAGGCTCATCGGCTGATGTTAATAAAAGTGAGTCTACTCTTTAAGGCAGGCACTAAAACTTGCCTGATTGAACCACAGTTGAAACTTCCTTAAAGCAAGTCACTATTTTTAAGTATCTGGGCCACTAGGTTTCCGAAAACCTTAAGGACAGTCTGGATATCGAGCGTGAGCGCAGGGCGCTGGCTGTCCGCTGCAATATGTTGGCTCGCAGATTTGCAAAATGCACTACTGAAGTAAAAACTGCACTATTTTGTAGCGTACTGTCAGTCGTTCTATACATGCAGTCTGTGGGTCAACTACACGCAGAGGGCATACAGCGCGTACAATACAATAATGCTTTCAGGGTGTTGATGGGGTTACCGCGCTACTGCGGTGCTTCCGGCATGTTCAGTGACGGAGGCGAGAATTGATGGCTTTCACGCCATCATGCGCAAGCGTTGCGCTTCCATTATGCGCAGGGTACGCGTCAGCTCCAATAGCATCAACTATAGCTGATATATGGGACAGCCTCATACTGGTTCATCGGATACGCCTACATGCCACTGTGGCGTAGTAATGAATAGTTTGTGTTGTTTTTCTGGTAGATGTAAGTACTAACACCAGTTTCTAAGTCGTCTGTATATTAATCAAATGGGTCCAGTGTTTTTGTTTTTTGGTTGGGAAATTATCAAATAACTTCATCAATTAACTTCTCCCGCTCTGGGCGGAGCGGGAGAGTGTGTCAGATTTTACTGACTAAAACCCACCCGTGTCCCTTCTGTTGCCTGTGTTGCCAGGGGCCTCGGTAACCTTTTTGTACCTTCCCGCGACCCCGGCAGGTATCGGCCCTAGTGGACCCCTACAATTGTGCTCACATATATTTGGGGCGCGCGTGGAACAGAATGCCAGTCCGGTCCAGTGTACTAGTGGGTCCGAAATAAAAGACTTATTTATTTACTTTAAAAAACACATAACTAAATCAGCCTATAACTTTCCCAAAGCTGGGACACAGGCCCAGTGTGGGTTGGTGGATGTAATATACTAGGTACCTACTTTTTCTTACAACGAATTATTAAAATATAAAAATAAATGTACTTCGGTTTAAATAAAGCGAATTTCTGAAGCAAAACATAATCAGGAAAGCTTTCTGTATAAATAAATAATAAGCAATAATCAAAGACGATATTTAATTATAAGTTCTAATTAAGTGAAAATAATGAGCCGATGCTCAAAAGACGATAACTAGACATTCAGTGGGTTGCACCATGGTTTGATTGCACGTTAACATAAAAAGGGAACTGGGAGTACTCGGTAATCAGTTGATTAAGTGCGCTGGTATTGTTGATTGAACTTGGGCAATGGTTTAATTAATGGCGTAGTGTGAGACGGCCCTCAGCTCGTTGGACCGACGACCTTAAAAAGGTGGCTGGAAGCCTGCAACAGACTAGATGCGGAAGGCAGAGGACAGGGTGTTGTGGCGCAGCCTGGGTAGACCTATGGCCAGCAGTGGACTGCGATAGGCTGAGTTGAATGGTTTAATTACCGGTATTTACTGTTAGTATTGCTTGGAGCTTGCATTTAAGGTAAGTATGGTTTTCACAGACTAAAAAGGAATTGTATTTTCATATTTAAAACTGTTTAATGTTAATGTCTTTGTGTTTAATTAAGATTGCCAATTGCTGTCGATGAAAATAACAAATGAAGTAATAAAAAATCACAATTTTCAATGACAAAAATGCCCCAACGAAAGGTCATAGGGCAATTAAAATAACCAAGGGAAGTCTTGCAAAGGATAATAATTCAAAGAACTCCTACCGAAACACAAACCTGAGGGCGTAGACAAATGGCAAACGCTTTCAAAGCGTTTCATATTTCTACAACTACTTTAAATAGAATTGACATTAGTTCTTCGGTAGCTTACATATGTCAGTTCCATGTATTTTTGACTTTCCATCAACGTCATCGCTGAAAGAATGTCCCTACTCTCTAAAGTAACTAAAACACCTACATTTAACTACAGTTAAACTAACCGGAGATTAATTCCCGACAGGAATTGGTGCTGTCAGACCCAAAGTGGTAATTAACGGAACAATAGACGTCTTATCAGTGACGTCATTATTATTAAATAGTACATTATGTACGAGATATAAACAGCTTTGTTATGTTGTTGACTTCTTAGCGAAATGCAATATTGAATGATTAATAAAGAAGTTGATGAATGATTAAGAATGAATTCTATATCGCCAACTTATAAGGAGGCAAAGCCACCACACAAGAAAGTCAACACAGTGCCTAGGTTTGTACAAATTATCTTTGTCTATCAAAGAAGCCAAATATACATACATGAATGAGAAACGATACAAATAGTTCGTCATTCAGATTTTGGGATATAGAGACCTTTTTGGGGGTTTCGTCAGAAACGTCAGGAGCGTAGTACACGCAACCGGCGTGCGTTTATGACCAGATGCTTGGATCAATATATTGATTGAAGACCAGATGTGTGAACGTAAACGAATCAAAAGGAGTAAAATATCAATAGCAGGTGTCGTTCTGTCGTTTCAAAATCGAAATTAAAAGTCTTTTATTCAAACTAGGCTGAGAATCGGCACTTTTCGAACGTTAAAACAGTTTCTGCCTACCCCCATGAGAAGAAGGTGTGAATTTTATATATGTGTGGATATTGGGAAAAGTATAGTGACCGCTATTATATACCGCCACCTTATTTATCACCAACTAATAGACAGCTAGAATAAACACCAAACTAAGATTTCGCAAAAAATTTAAAACAATCAGTCTGCCTGCCTTTTCCCTTCTATGTTGGGGTCGGCTTCCAGTCTAGTAGTCAGCTGGATACCAGTATTTTTCACGGACCGACTCCCATCTGACCTCTACAACAGAGTAACTTAGTAACACGATACCCCTTGGTAAGATTGGGTGTCAAACTTCCGGACTTCTGACTACCCGTAACGACTGTCAAAGGTCTACAAAGGACCAACCGCTTAATGTGCTTTCGGAGGCACGTAGGGGTCTCGGTTTTTATTTGATGGTCACCCATCCACGAATCGACCTCGGCAAGCATTGCTTAACCTTGAAGATCGATCCGTGCGACTGTTAATATTTAGCTACAAGTCCCTCAACCAACATTCCAATTCTATTGAATAACGGATCAAACACAAATTTCTTTCTTTTAATGCCTCTATGAACCTGGATATTTGTGTAATTTTTCCTCGTCTAAATATTAGGTACGTGGCTTGAATTTTAAAGCTCGTTACACACAATTGCGCACTTTTATTCATTTAAATGTTAATTCAACTCTTTTCATTTCAAAGGAATTATTTTTCCACTACCTGTTGGGTCCTTAAACTGTACGCTTAAACCTTGATATTCTTTTTTATTTCTTTCTTTATACACAGAGGTTTATGTAGCCTCGACTTTAAATTGCTTAGAATTACTTAAGCGCTTTGTAAGAAAGCATAGAAAATGTTATTTTTATTAGACTGTAGTAAAAAAGGCTTATTTTACTTTTTAGATAAATGTCATTCCATTAAAGCTTATTTTTTATTATGTTTGTCTTTAAGTGAACAAAACGTTATTTTAGTTTAATTTATTGGTATGTCATAGCCTGATAAATCTTGAATCTAAAGGAACACATTCAGGATTTAAAAAAAAAACTGTTCAAATGCGAGCCTGACTCGCACAAGGGTTTCGTACCGTAAGATCGAGCAATAAACGCCGAAAAAACACGTTTCTTGTATTTATCCCCTTTAATTGTTGACTTTATTTACACACATACATAATCAGCCTATAATGTTCCCACTGCTGGGACACAGGCCTCCTCTCTGTGAGAGGGAGTGGGCCGTAATCCACCTCGCGGGCCCAGTGCGGGTTGGTAGATGTCACATGTCTTCGAATTTTTGGTTCTAGGACATGCCGGTTTCCTCACGATGTTTTCCTTCACCGTTTTGAGAGTAGTGGTGTTGAAATAATTTACACAAAGTAAAGCGCCTGTCCGGGTTCGAACCTACGACCTACAACTCGTAAGTCTCGGCCGTTACCACTGGGCCACCACTGCTCTCACTGGGCCACCACTGCTCTCTTTCTGACTTTATTTAATATTTATTATTTGTAGAAATACACAAAAAAAAAAAAAAACTAGTATTTGGATTTATGGTTAGGAAGTAAAAATCCTAGTTTTCCTCAAACATAACAAAACCTCAAAATAATGGAGGTAGCATTTAGACCCCTATATTCTATGCTAGAGGTTTGGTTTCCGCACTTAACTCTTCAGGCGGATCATTGTGCGTGGGCCACGGTGGCCGTCGATGATTATTCCCAGCCCACCTTCCTCCAGAAGTTGATCACGTCTCCTGGTCTGTTTAGAAAATCTGTGAAGGATCTGGGTGCCCCAAGGGATTCTGTTCTAATCTGGGTGACGCCTGTGCATTCAAAGAACAGATGCGCAACGGTTTCCTCGGCAAGCCCTGCACAGAGGACTATCCGTTATGCCTATTGAGTGGTGTTGTTTAACATTAGACCTATTTTAGCATTATATCCATTTGCCAACTCCCAAGTGAAAACAACAGTTCATTTAATCACCAATAAAGAAAACAAGAAAAGAATAAGCAATTCTCGATACTACAGGTGGAGCTTATAATAAATTATTCGGCAAAATCCCTAGCATACCAAATGGGCCGCCATTTTCTTCCAAATGACTTTCAATACAAAATCAATGACTTTTTCACAGAATCCGAGACGATTCTGTTTCCTGCGCTTAGTTTGGTGTAATTTGTAGGAGAAACGACGATTTTGTTTTTCATGGCTTCCAGCTTTGATATTTATATGCTTAGATAGTGTCGCGTTGCAAAAGAACTATCACAAACAGGCTGACTTTGATAGGTTGGTGTGCGTGACAGCTACGTCTTATACTCACACGTGCTATTTATTCTAGTGTGCGTGCATTTTGCGGCCAACAGTTGGACGCAATTTTTCAGACGAGTTCTCAGCTTTGACTGTCTATCTAGACATATTTATGTCTTTGGTTTCCAGTATGTTTAGAACAAAAATAGCCCTGATTACAGTGGGACCAATATGGCTGACCAAATTAAGAGTGTACAGTCGATCGCACGTTGTTTAGCGTAGATTCAATAGTATTTAAGAGGCCAGCTTATTCTGGTTTTGTTACCACTGACGTGCGGCCTGCTATATAATTATACCTCTGCCTATACCTTTGCGGATTCCAGGCATGATGATACGTTATACAACTATATAAGTCCACACAGTTATTCCTGTCCAGGCGCTGACAAGACCCAATTGACCAAAATAGGCTTCTCTTAAGAAAAAAAATTGCCAAATCTGTATAGTTACTGGTAGCGGAAAAAATAAATGTTATTTTTGAACATATTTCCCGGAACTCGGTTGTCACCAATACACGTTTTGAAAGAACGTGTATTGGTGAAAACGTGTACACAAATTCTAAGGTGCCAACCTTAGTGGGGTCTGCATCACTAGGATTGGCACCTTAGAATTTGTAGGTATGCTCGTAATTTATATTTGTTTGGAAAATAAAGAAATTTAGAACTAAGTAAAATGTAACTAGTGCTGGTAACGTTGGAAGTACAAATCAAAAGTCATTCATTCAAACTAGGCTGAAAACAGAACTTTTCGAACGTCAAAACAGACATTTTTAAATAAAAGTACAAAAATAACTGTTTGGAAATTTTTATTTACTATTTGTTTCTGGAAGGGATCGGGATTAAGACGCTGATAACAGCTAAACTACGGTCACACGGTTTTTTAAAACATGTTTTGAAAACAACCTAGTTCTGAGAAATACGTTAATATTATATGCATATATTTTTTCCGCAACCACAAACTATACAGATTTGGCTTTTTTTAAGACAAGCTTACTTTGGTCATTTGCCTCTTATCAGCGTCTTAATTACATGGTTTGCTACACATAAAATAAAATCTTAGTAAATATAACTAAAGTAAACCTTTAAAATTACAGATTTACGATTTGTTCTTACTGATTCATTAATGCTTTTCATACTAAGTTCAAATCAAGTATTGAGTATGATTTATCCCCGTAAAAACTAAATGAAATTATATTATTCTAATTCTAACTCACATGAAATAATTTCAGAGCAAAATATTCAACTATTTGAAAACATCTATCTATTTACAGTTTGAAGAGAGGTTTAATTAAACGCATACCAAACACCAATAATATCATTATCTTCAATGACATGATACGGCTCCCTAATTACCTTTTTCATCCCTCCAACAGACACACACTTGGGCCACTCGAAATCGACAGCGAAAACCAAATGAACATCATTCAAAAAGCCCTTCGGGTCCTTAAATAAATCGTTTTTATCGTATTTGTAGCATCGATTCTTATAATAGGCGTACCTTGTGATTACAATTGGGTCTTTATGTAAAAAGACAATTTGGATAATGAGATAGTATGCAAATTGGTTAAGGCTGGTGACACACAGGTGGGTGCTCCGCTTGGTGCTCAGACTTCGCTGCGGTGACATGCTTCAGTAAACCAACACTTGGTATGAGGAACAGGTTGGCAAGCTCCTCATCCTGATTTGAAAAGGTAGGATGCTACGATTAGAGCATCGAGTCTGGTGGGCTACTGCCCGACGGGTGTTGTCGGGTCTGCGCATAACTCTGTTTGCGGGATGTAAGATTTTGCGTGACGTCAGGTGTAATATGTAGTTTGTAACTGTCGTTATAGTTGCTGCCACAGTTTTACTATAGATTCCAATTTTTACACTGACTCTTGGTGCCACGCTGTATGATTAATTTGCATAAGTCTAGACTTGAGTTTAGTTTGAAAAATGGCACATTTAAAAACAGTACGTGATTCCATTTGTTTCATCTTAATAGTCAACTTACTACTTTACTGTCAAACTCTTATGAAAACGGTGATAAGGTTTACTTGCCATCTTTTGGACAGAGACTTGACGCCTATACGTGACACTTCACAATGAAAAACTGACACTTTTGGACAGACGTTTTGACACAACTTGGTACTTAAACTAAACTCGCTACTGAGCCATTGAAAATGTAAATTAGCTATTAGTGAGTCTACGAGTGAACAGGCATATCAGCGACATGTCAACAAAATGAAAGACGCATAGCATAATATTCTCTCTGCTGGGACCTCTCTAAGAGGGAGTGGGTACACGCGGCTCTATGCGGGTTGGTGGAGGTCACATGACTTCGAATTTTAGATTCTAGGACATGCCGATTTCCTCAAGATGTTTTCCTTTACCGTTTTGATTAAATTAATAAGCAGATCACTAGCACCTGACACCTAGTTCAGCAACCCACACTGCACAGTTCGAGCTACGCTACTCGCTAAGCATGGGACCAAGCGAAGCTCCTACTGTGTGGCTTCAGCCTTATACTTAAGATCACATTTTCATATTTATAATTCTGTTGGAGTCTTTGAACGATGTATGAATATCTATTGCTTGTTATTTTGTTCTGCCTAAATGAAATAAACCATTTGTAGGGTCATTGTTTATGTATTGTGTGTAGGTTGATTTACATTTTATGCTTTGTATAATTCTGATTTACTGATAGGGTTCGCCCAGCTTCGATTGAACTGCTTTTCAGCTCGATTTCAAGTTCTTTCACCTCTGTTTCATTGAGTGCGTCATCATTCTCCTGCCCTTATCCCAATTTATTTGGGGTCGGCGCAACATGTCCCTTTCTTCCAAACTTCTCTATTAGTAGTCATCTCGGTAGTTACCCCCTTTCTAGCCATATCATCTTTCACACAGTCTGTTTCTTTGAGTGCGTACGAGGTCAAATTGATTATCGATATCTAAACACGAAAAACAAACAAAAAATGATTTAGGTGTAAACGACCTCATGTAGTGTAGTTACTAGAAATATACCTAATTTCGTACATGTATTTTTTGAGTTGGTATACATTTGTTCTATAGATATATTTTGTTTACCCATCCGATACCCATCACATCTGCGGAGTTTCGCAAGCTAATTTATTTTGATCCTGTATAATTATCAACAATAGTGATCGATGGTCAATAGTGACCGATGGTCAATCCAACTAATATTAATTCACAGAGCGGTCGTGGTCCCGATGAAGTGTGTCTAATCGCAGATGTAGACGTTGCTCGCTTCACGATCTGTCTCCATCTGTTAGTAGACAGGCTGGTGCATTCAGTAAAAGGCCTCCAACCGCGTATTTAATTTGGTCGGCCCACCTCCAAACTTTTTGTGGAACAGAAATAATATATTAAAATTTTGTCGATTACGAAGTTACCTCTAATTTTCACGTCTTTTTGTACTTCATAAGCTAATCACTAATAGAATTAAAATTTGATGGTACAAGGCGAAAAAAATTTAAAAATTTAACAACATTAACTATAAAATTGAATTATAATAACTTAATGTTGGTATTTGAAATCTTAAGATTGTCTGAATCTGAAGATTGACATACATTTTATTTGACAGATTTTTGACTGGTATAGTACAACTGGCACCACTGTACTACATTGCGGTCAATTTTCTTGCGGAGACTATGTACAAAATAGCCAACTACCCAATTCCACGTTCATTTGCATGTTCATGCTGGAGATTTTAGATTTTATTGCGATTAACCTTTAAATTAACTCCCGCTTTTGTTGACAAACTCCGTGTAGGGTAAGTTACCCGAACCATTTCGAGCGACTTTTGATCAACCCTAAAACAAGTTGATATTGATAGGTTATTATTATTGGAGTAAGTATACAAAATAAATAAATCGGAAAACTAAAATAGGTAGTGGGTTTATTGCGGACAAAAGTACGAAACGGTGTGCACGGGACTTGATTTTTTTTTATACGGCTAGTATTCTGGCGGCTGAGATCTAAATACTGTGTGTTCTATAGAGTTGAAAGAAAGCTTATAATGTAACTTGGGAAGTTTTCAAAGCTTTTCAACAGTTACAAACGATAAACCTAATAAACTTTCGACTTACTGTGACACCTATTTCCATACTCGTAGATGTCAATTCTTTTATCGGCGAAGCCGACAACCCAATACTTCTTTTGTACCGAACTTGGCCTCTTTTTACAAATGTTTTCGGTGGGATTTTTTTCTACTCGCGCTTCGCGCAGTAAAGGTTTTCATGCCACATGCGATTTGATTTTGCACAATACAGTGCATAATACAGGATACTAATATTATTTTCTACTTGGGTAACACTGTTGCTAACTGACTTTGCACGATCCTGCAAAGTAAAATCCACGATATACCATTACACTTTTACTTGCCACTGTTTTTCACGAAGACATCGTAAGGTCCAACTTGGACGAGGTCCTAAATATGAACTTTGTCACGTCAACATTGAGTTTCTTTTTCCAAAACATGAATATGATCTAAGAGTCTGAATTCAAGCTTAGTGTATGCAAAATAGACAGATGTTTATGCATAATGAAAAATCGCATTGAAAATAAAGGGCAATGCTCATATTTCGTTTATTTATTGTAATTGAATAGAACCCTATTCTTCGAAATAGTTTTTAGCTGATCACTATAGTCCAACAAATGTTTTAAGATTATTGATATTTTTGTTCAATCATGTTTAACCTTAATATTACCTTTATGACGTCATAATCTACATATAAAGACTTGGTTTCATTATCTCAAAGTAGAAAAGCAAAAGGTAAGTGATGCGATTGCGATTACATTCGCTTTCATATCGTAAAAAAAACAAGATTATTGAATTTGTTTTCATCATGAGTTATACTTTGATGGTTGCGCTTTTGCTTTTTCGGGTTCCGTACCTCAAAAGGAAAAATCGAAATCCTTAAAGGAACACTTCGTTGTCCAACTGTCTGACCTTTTTTCTCAGGAATGCGTGATCAAGTTAAAATTGATATCAAATATTTAGATCTACTGTTCCTTGGAGCTAAACATCGAGCTTCTATGACGTTGACTTAGAAGCTCGATTTATATATGCAGTATAAATTGCCATTTATGTCGCATATTGTGACACTCGTAAATAAATTAAAACCCCTATGGGTTTATACCAATATATACTTCATTCTTTCGGTTCATGAATAAAAAAAATCATGAAATTTGGCAAGAATCAAGGTCTCACAGAAACCTTCCCCTCCTCCATTTTTTAAAGTCGGTTAAAAAGAGACCGACTTCCGAAATTAAAGTTATTTTTCTCTTTATAGTGTTTTTTTGGAAGTCAGTTGTTTTTTTTTTGTATTTATGTGTTTTTGGGTTTTTCCATTACGAATGTCGCAGTAGCAGCCCGGATTCTGGACTTATGTCCGGTTGAGGCAACAGGCTCGCCCCCAAGCAATGGGTAGCTCACCGTCCGGTAAGGACCAGGCCCGGGTTGACGGCGCGTTGTGTTCCACGCGCGCCTCAAATATATGCCGTCAGCACAAGTGGAGAGGTCCACTAGGGCCAATGCCTGCCGGGGTCACGGGAAGGTACAAAAGGGTTACCGAGGCCCCTGGCAACACAGGCAACGGAAGGAACACGGGTGGGTTTTAGTCAGTAAGAGTCTGACCCAACCTCCCGCTCCTACCAGAGCGGGAGAAGTTATTTGATAATTTCCCACCCAAAAAAAAAAGACTCGTATTACGTGGGACGTAAACATAACGGACAAAATGTGGGTGTACCTACTGTAGGTCTGTCTGCCTTCGGGGGAAACAGGCGTGGTGTTGAGTTATTTTTTTAAAGGTGTTATTTTAAGCGTAATGACAGCCACAGTACACATATAGGGTGATTTTTAGCGTCGTGGATGATGTGCATTAGTTGCCTTTGACGGACATAATTAGTAAATCAAGTTTTTTCTCCCACATTCCCACTATCAATTCGTCTACTTTACAGACATGGCCATCCCGAATGCATCGCTGAACACCAAAGGAAAAGTTAAGTTCAAGTTAATATTGACTTTCTGGAACTAAGTTACAGAAGTTCCAACAAGTACATTCCGACCGGTAAGTCTAAGTTACGTCAGCGAAACCAATATTTTATTTTTCTTTAAGTTTAGCAACAACATGTTTTGCTAAAAGTAGGAATGTGTTACAATCTGTGGGTGTCGTAAAATGCTTACATTTAAATACATAAGGATAATTTGCAGTATCGACTTCAAGTCGGCTACTTAAAATTAGGTGTGACTACAAATCCCTCTATTAAGTTTAAAATAAATGAAATAAGTAATTTAAATTTAAACAATTTAATATTAAATAAGTAATTTAAGAAATAATTTTAAATTAAATAGTTTATAATTAATAAAAAAAAGAAAAAAAAAGACAATGGTAGTATATACATAGAATAGACAATGAAATACTAATCCCAGCCCTAAACGCATTTTCGAAGTAAACATCCTTTTGCAACAAGAATCCAATAATAAGTTAGAATTTTTATAATTTCAGATGAGTTATTTGCTAAACTATAAAATAAGCGGCGGTTTCAAAACATTTGAGGTCGCGAACAGGCTCTGGAAGAGTAAAAGCAGATCAGCAGAAGCTTTCTTGTGATGAAGGTGGTGGAAATTCCCAACTCTACCTGAGTTATACCATACGACTAGCATAAAGTCATTTTTTTAAACTTATTTTTTGTTTTTGTTCTATGTAAGAAATCATTGTTACTTAGTTATTATAAAGTATTCAATATTAATGTTGTTCAATTTGATTTAAATAAAACAAATTATTTAAAAAACAAAAAACCCGACTGCGATACTAAATTTCTATAGCTTATAATGCTTGTTTTTCTCTTTTCAGTTAGGTATGTGTTTTTGCAGTCGGGTTTTTGTTTTTTTTTTTAATAATTTGTTTTATTTCAAGCTTTTTAGTTTTATTAATATATACCTATATGGAATTTACTCATTAATAGCTTTTATTTGATATCAATATTGTTGTAATTGATTAAAAAAAAAACTTTTCCCTCCCTTTTTTTGTATTTGCAGATGCAATATTGTATAAAAATTATATAGCCTATTTTACTCCCACAATGAAGACGAATCTAACGACACCTCTTATGTTAAAATCCAACAAGCCGTTTAGGCTAAAAAAAATGAGAGCGTGCCAAAGAAATAGACATAATATGTCTATTTCTGGGTAATGTTTTTCGAGAGTATGTATGTATATATTATATACATACATACTCTCGAAAAACATTACCCTCCTTCTGGGGGAGTCGGGTAATAAAAAACATAATTGTTCATGTCAGTTTCTTATTTTAATATCCTGTACTACTTAGAACATCTTCAAACGAGCCATATTTACGCACAGTGCTTAGTGTCCGAATCTTCAAGAATGAAGTCAGCCGCGCGTTCAGCTACCATCAAAACCGCAGCATTAGGATTGCCCCTTACTTGTGTTGGCAAAACGGATGAGTCTGCCACCCGAAGTGCACCCACCCCCTTGACTCTCAACCTGCTGTCCAGAACAGAACCCATGGCACAAGTTCCGACATAATGCCACAAACTAGATGACGTAGCTAATGCATAGCACTCCCAGAACTCAGTGTCGGTACTTGCACCTGGACACAACCCAGTATCGATCAAACTCGCGTTTACACTCTTAAAGTAAGACGTGTCCAACACCTTGTTGAAGTCTTTCAAACTATCCGCCATTAACTTCAAGTCGGAACTGTTACTGTATGTTCTAGTATATATCAAAGGATTGTCGCTTGGATCAGCACTTGCCAACAAAACTTCACCGCATGAATCCGGCAACAGCAGATTGATAATAGTAAAGAGTACAATCCTACCTTTAGTCGCATCATAAAATGTATCACACAGAGAATTTGAAAATTTAATCACGTTGGAGCAAAATTGAAGAAAACCAGCTGACTCTTGAGGGAACAGAAGATTGATTGACTGATAGTCTGGATACGTCTGCTCAGGATCAAGAGCCACGTAACCGACGGTCATTGGGGCAGGAAACTTGCCGGGGTTGGCCGCTGGGGTAGGCGATGTGTCTTTCTCCATTTGGTAACCAAGATAACACGTTGGATGGTCTTGGAGGTTCTTGCCAACAGGCAGGTCGGCAACCACGTCTATACCATGCGATTTTAAATGATCTTTAGGCCCGATGCCAGACAGCATTAACAGTTTGGGACTGTTAAAAGTTCCTGCGGATATGATCACTTCTTTCTTCGCTAAATACACTTGAGTGTCACCATTTGGATCCGTCACTTGCACACCGATAGCAGCGCCATCTTTGATGAGAATCTTAGTAGCGGTCGTGTGTATAGCAACGCATAGGTTGAAATGCGATTTGGCTTCTGTAAGGTACGTGACAGAACTGCTTTGACAAAGACCGTCAACGTTGGCGTACAGTGGCTCGGTATACCCAAGTCCTGACTCCTGCGAACTGATATCATCAACTATATTGTGACCAAGCTCTGCAAAGGCCGATAAATAGGGTTGATTACTAGGGTTTAACTCTCTTGTTAATTTAATGGGTCCATCAGTGCCATGTTGTTTAGCAGATGAAGACGCGAGTAATTCTTCGTCTTCTAATTTCTCCGCCTTTTTTAGGTATGGTTGGATGTTTTCAAAGCTCCAAGTGGGGTCATCTAACATCACAGCCCAATGGTCGTAGTCAAAAGGATGTCCATGCACATGCATTACATGGTTAAGGGCGCTGCTGCCACCTAACATCTTGCCTTGCGTCAAACCAACATGGCCGCCTTGAAGATTTTGCGCAGTATATCCATCATTCACTGAAGTAAAATTGTAGTCGTATTTAGAGCTTGGCAGAATAGGAAATAGTCCTGCCATCTGTAAAAATAAAAGAAAATGACGAAATTACTTTGAGAACATGATTACTTTTTGTTGTGAATAAAATTCATCAAGTACAATAAAACCTACATCTGCTTCCATTGGAGACGGTCCTCCAGCCTCAAGCAGTAGTACGCTGTTTTTACCGTTGACTGACAGTCTGTTCGCGAGCACTGATCCTGCGGTACCAGCACCTACTATGATGAAGTCATAGGAACTACCATCTGTGAAACATTCATGAGAAACCATTTAACTAATATTTGCATGACCTGCATTTAATTTATCGGGATGAATATCGGACATGATTATATTAGAGCACCCACAATGGCACTGTAAGTAGTCTTTATAATATAACAAAATTGTTTTAGAATTAAATGCAAAAAGTTATCAATATTCTGATAACTTTTTGCCGATTTTAGAATTGAGAATTTGAAGTTAAGAACTTGTCAAACTCTAAAAATACTTTAGCTGAAAGCGGCAGTCCACGAATATCAAAAGCAAAATTCAAAAGTGGAATTTCACGGGCTACCTTAGCGCATCTCCCTTAAGGTGACTCTTTCAATGCAGCCCGATAAATAAAAATTTTGAATTTCACTTTCACCTTAAGTAATGCTAAAGTAGAGTTTGACAAGTTCTCAACTTCAAATTCTTAATTCGGAAACCGATTTATTCCACGATGATTGAGTTAAGAATAAACCAAATGAGGTCCTTTTCGAATCGTGTGCGGTCACACGTGCGGAATTTAACAGAATAGTACTTACTACTAGGGCTGCAAGCAGGCGGAAATCGCCAGGATGTAAGTGCCAGGGTGTGCACTACTTGCAGAGCTAGTTGTGCCGTCTGTATACCAGACAGGGCATCTGCTGAAGCCGACATTGCTGAAATACGTGAACTGGCTGATAAACAAGAGGTTATTGATGATTGTTGGGACTAGGGTCAGTAGTACCTTATTTTTATTTTATCGTGTGGAAATTCTTATAGATGTCTTCCATCCTGGGGAGTCGGAGGGGTCTGTCAGACTCTTACTGACTAAAACCACACGGTGTTCTGCTACTACCTTTAGCCGAGGCGCTGGAGTGCTTGTGCATTACGTCACGCTCCCCGGCTAGGTGTTGGCATGCATGACCCCATCACCCTCAGCAGCCGCATGCGACCGCAAATGATTTCGAATGCCTAGTTGGTCTAGTAGTCGCAAGCGCTACAGCTGAGCATGAGGTCCTGGATTCATTTCTCGGATCGGGCAGCGTTATTGAGTTTTTCCATCAGGAATTTCCCAGTAGCAGCCCGGAGTCTTGATTTGTGCTTGGTGGATTACAACAGACTCGCCCCCTATTACATGGGACTTAAAAATAAGTGTTTAAATGGGGGTGTACTATAGGTACCTATACCTCTGCGTAACCCTTCGGGAAATATAGGCGTGATGTTATGATTATTTTAACTTCAACGCTAATAAGAAGGCACGCCATTTTATAGGTAGATAACTGAAGTAAAAAAGATCTACGACAAAATTCAAATAAAGTTATTGATTATTTAAATGATAAATGATTATTTTTATTTTAAGTTAGGTAATGGTAATAGAATTATATAATTAATAAATTTTATAAATAATCAAATTGTAATTTAATAATTTATTTTTTAATATTTGTAATAGTAAAATTAATGATGTTATATATGTTTCTATTATAATAGATATGGATATGGATATGGTTTAAAGAACTTTTGTTGTATGTATCACCTCATGTACCCATATTCAAGCAAATAAATGATTTGATTTGATTTGAAGTGTCCACGTTATTCGAAAAGTTCACTAAGGAATTCCAACAAAGGATTTGTTCTCATGATTTGTTTTGTCCAGAAAATAGCCTAGCATTCGGCCTAAACAATAAAAAATAAAAGAAACAAACATGGACTCACCTGAAGATATTCGTTGTGTTGACGCAATAGAAGAAGTTACATTACATGTTTTAACATTTCACCAGCATTTTTATATTAAATAATACTTAAGTGGAGGTAGTGGCTATGTGGAACTTTGTTAAAATATTTTATAATAGCGTGAAGGTCGGAAATTATTCTACTATTCTAGGGAACGTACTAACGGGATAAAAAGTACTATGTCCTAACCTAGGTCATGGTCTATCTGTGTGCCAAATATCATCAAAGTCAAAGTAATTAAAGAATTGTTTGCTTTAAACGTGGTTGGTACAAAAGATGGTACATTTGCTAGTGCAATGACACATCAACATCTGTACGACCATTAGGATTAAAAAGGTAGCAGACAGACTGACAGAGTTACTGGACGGTTTAGGACTGTAATGTTTTTCGAGAGTATGTATATGTAGGTATTAGTGAGCAATGGGTAGCTCACCGTCCGGTAAGGACCAGGCCCGGGTCGACGGTGCGTTGTATTCCACGCGCGCCACAAAGAGATGTCGTCAGGACACAGGTAGGGGTCCACTAGGGCCGATACCTGCCGGGGTCGCGGGAAGGTACTTATGGGTCACCGAGGCCCCCGCAGCACAGGCAACAGGAAGGAATACGGGTGGGTTTTAGTCAGTAAGAGTCTGACACACCCTGCCTCTCCGCCCAGAGCGGGAGAAGTTATTTGATGATTTCCCACCCTCAAAAAAAAAAAAAAAGCCTAAACGGCTTCATGGATTTGAATATAAGAGGTGTCGTTAGATTCGTCTTCATTGTGGGAGTGAATTAGGCTATATAATATTTATATATTGCATCTAAAAATACAAAATAAGGTATGGAAACGTTTTTTTTAAAGAAATTACAACAATATTGATATCAAATAAAAGCTAGTAATGAATCAATTCCATATAATATTATATAATATTAATAAAACTAAAAAGCTTGAAATAAAACAAATTAAAAACGTTACCGCTACTACTAAATAAAGATGTTATCATAGTCAAGTGTTGCCACCGACGTGCTGTTGATTATAACATGAACGTCGATTTTACGCCATAGAATGTCCATTTAATCAAAATTTGTAAAATAAAAGAGACTAAAATTGGTTTCGTGGTTCGTCAGCGAGTGTTGATAGAAAACTCCAATAAAAGTCAATGTGTCACACATACTTCAACGTAATTTTTGACAGATCACAATTCTGTCATGTCTGTCGCACCGCTGTGGCTGTCCTTGTTCAACGTGTTATTTTCTTTGTCACATTCTTATTCTTCTTTTCGTGTCGACACGACGGTACTTTGGTTGATTATTATTATATTGTTTGAGCCCAGTACCGGGTGGGCACGTTGATTGGGGCATCAGTGGCGTTCTTTAGGCCTTCAAAGGTGCAAGTGAACGGGCACTTGGAACACTCCAGCAAGGGACATGGTCTCAGAAGTACAGGGGGACAATCAAAAGTTACACCATATTTCAGGTTATTCAACTGTCCCCGCCTGCAAGACCAAAATTATATAGATTATAATGCTTGTTTTTCCCTTTTCAGTTATGTGTTTATGCAGTCGGGTCTTTTGTTTTTTAAATAATCTATTTTATTTCAAGCTTTTTAGTTTTATTAATTAGTTTTATTAACATATATATTTGAAAATTACTCATTACTAGCTTTTATTTGATACCAATATTGTTGCAATTAATTAAAGAAAAAACCTTTCCCTTCCTTTCAAACTCAAACTCAAACTCAAAGCATTTATTTCAATTAAACCATTTACAGGCACTTTTGAATTGTCAAGGAGTCGGTCAGTTAGAAATATGAAGCTAGTTGCCCATTCCAAAGCGTAGTAGGTACCTATGGAGAAGAACGGGCAAGAAACTCCATGGACACTCTTTTAAATTAAATTGATACATAAAGATTAGTACAAAAATAATGTTGAAATTATAACTAAATGTGAGGACGATGTAAAATAAAAAAACGCGCCCATAGTAAAAAGAGAAAAAAAAAAACAATTTCTAAATAAAATAATTACAAATAAGCCGAGGACGCCAAGAGGTGACCAGTCCCAACTAACGGCGCCCATTCACGAGCATGACGCATGGATTAGCACCATTCAGCTCAACCATTTTGAAGGGAGCTAAATGATCCAACACACGCGCCACCATCAGCGAGACATCTGAGTGAGCATGACATACTCTCAGCCGCCAGGACCCATTCAAGTCAATTACATAACCGGCAAATGGTAGCTCTATTATACATAGTACTCACACCTGTGCAATGCAATTATACAATACAACGTAGGTTGAATTTATACAATGCAAAGATAGTCTTACAATGTTCAGCTGCTCCAACAGTATTTTCAAATGTTAATTATTCAATTGGTTGTGGTTGTGGAGCGGGACCAGCAATGAGCCAAGCATTTTTATCAGCGATGTAATCACCCAACTTATAATATGCCTGCCTGCATAGTGTGCGTTTGATACAAGATTTGAATTTCATTTCATTCAGTTGAAGTATGTGGGGTGGAATTTTATTGTAACATCTTAAACAGTACCCCATGAAAGATGAGTCTACTTTAGCCAGTCTGAAACCTGGCTGAGATAATAGGTCCCTATTTCTAGTACTATAATTATGTCTTTCACCTCTTTTACTAAAATGATGTAAATTTTTTCTTACGTACATGATGTTTTCGTAGATGTATTGACAAGGTACCGTCATGATGTTAATGTCCTTAAACCGGTCCCTTAGAGAATCGCGCCTGCGGAGATTATAAATGGCTCTGATAGCTCTTTTCTGCAGAATAAAAATTGACTCGATGTCTGCAGCCCGTCCCCAAAGTAAAATACCGTAAGACATGATACTATGAAAGTAACTAAAATAGACTAGCCTCGCGGTATCTACATCAGTAAATTGACGGATTTTTCTGAGAGCATATGCCGCTGAACTTAGCCGTCCTGCAAGAGATGTTAAATGAGGACCCCATTGTAGCCTTGAGTCGAGCGTGATCCCCAGGAAAACAGTTTTATCGACGAATTCTAGTTTCTCTTGATTCAATACTATCTCATAATCACCACTTTTGACATTTGGTAAAGAAAATCGAATGCACTTAGTTTTTTCCCCATTTAATACTAAATTATTGGCAGTGAACCAGTTCTGTAGCACGTCTATCTACCTTAAAAATTAAAGAAGTATCATCAGCAAATAACACCATTTGTGGTTGATTATTTAATAAATGGAGTAGATCGTTAATATACACTAAAAAGAGGAAAGGTCCCAATATCGAGCCTTGTGGAACACCCATTTTTACTTTTAAACCCAGTGAATTGATACCATTAATTTGTACTTGCTGTTGTCTATCATTTAAATAAGATTTTACTAAGCTGAGCGCATGTTTTCCAAGTCCGTAATGCTCAAGTTTCAAGAGTAAGGTTTCGTGGTCGACGCAATCAAATGCCTTGGAGAGGTCACAAAAGATTCCTATGGCGTCTTGCGCTTCTTCCCACGCGTTAAAAATGTGTCTTAGCAAGGTTACACCGGCGTCGGTCGTACACCGTCCTTTAGTGAAACCATACTGTTGATCGTGAAGGATTTTATTCGAGTTAACTTTTTTTTGCATTTGCAGATGCAATTTATAAATATTATATATAGCCTATGTCACTTCCACAATCAAGAAGAATCTCAGGACACCTCATATGTTAAAATCCATCAAGCCGTTTAGGCTACAGAGCGTGCCAAAGAAATATACATACACACATACATACTCTCGAAAAACATTAGCCTCCTGAGGCAGTCGGGTAATAATAAATATGAACCTTAACTGAAAACGATGATAAGGCATTTTCTTGTATCTATTTACACACATGCTCTGCGACAATTATTAAATGTAAGAATATAAATTGGTAATTAATAAAAATTCTCAATAAATAGCTCGTATGATTCGGCATAAGTTAATATACAATGTTAATTCTTTATGAACAAATAGCAACGAGAAATATAACGAATCATTCTGTTTTGGGTTAAGTTTTACACTCTTGTTCACATTTGGGTGAAATCGGCTAAATTTAATGTGATCAAATTCCAATGCATAAAAATTTCCTCATTGGAAAACTCTTAAACAATTTATCCAAATATCCCCGTACTTCTTTACACATCACACAAAAGTTCGGACGGTATCGATGTGTGAATCACGATTTAAAGGAAAATCAAATGAGTTGGTTGTCGAATTGTGTACACCATGCAGTCACTTCAGTGAACTTAAAAAAATAACATTACGGATTCCAGTCTGAAACGGTAATGTGGAAACAGTATCGTCATGTATAGTTCCGTCTCCCTTTCGCACTGTAATCATGATGGCAATAAAACTTTATATACTGCACCTGTGGTTAATAGCTATGCTTGCAACTGCTTGACAAATAACAAAAACACCTTTCATCTACTTTATTTAACGTAAAGTTGTCAACTTAAAGTCAATTATCACGAATTATCATGAAGTGACGCATATTTTCCCCCAATTTGTTTTTTGTACCCGACTTCCAAAGATAGGTTATGTTTTTCGTGCGTATCGTGTATGTATGTATTATATTTGATTGTTTGTAAATTTATTTTTACCTCGTATCTACCAAACGACTAGATGGATTTCAACAGTTAAGGTATCATTATATTCGTCTTAAAAACTCAAGTGTCCTTAGATAGAAGTTTGAAAAAACATAAAAATGGCGGATTTTTGGTGCGAAATAGTAATACGTTATTAAAATAAAATAAACCAAACGTATCGAATAAAGGAAATTTAAAGGGGATTACAAAATATATATAAGTTATTTGTTTAAATTTAATTAAGAATAATAAATTGGTTTAAAAGTTTTTGGTAGCGTAAAAATGGGTCATGTTTGTGTGGGACCTCGTGCGATATGAAATTGAGAACTGTTATAAATATCCGTAGACAAATCATATTAAAAACGAAATAAATAAATTGTTTTGTTTATTTATCATTAAAATGTGGGGTCAACATTTTTCATGATTATAATAATAATAAATAGTTTATTTTAGACCAAACACTTGTACATATTTTATAAACCTGTCAAACTGCGTGACAGTTTGTCGGCAGCGTGTAAATTATGTCCTTGGAACCGAAAAGCTGCTTTATCGTTAAACAAATTTACTTACTGCTTAGTCATTTAAAGATAATAATATACATTGTAATAATGACATTGTAATAATAATAATGAGAATGTGACTTTAAAACTATGAAAGAATTACCTTCTTTCATAGTTTTAAAGTAATATTATCTTGCAGTTTGCATAATATAAGCAGTTCCGAAATAATTATTTTTCTTTTCTCATTTGTACAATGTATATTATTATCTTTTCGTGATCAAATTCCTGATCTTAAAGTCTGTCGCTGCAGGACATTTTTCGCCTATCTGTCACCGTAAACGGTCACGTACTTTGGGCGGAAAAGATATAATCTTATAGGTCAAGCTGTTGTGATGCTGTCAGCAAGGTAACCAGGCTGACTGCCCAAGGTTCACCGGACCTACATTCACCTAAGTGTTACATCTTCTAGAGCTTTCTTAATGTCCCTCAAAACGCTGATTGCCTTACTTGATGAACTCAATACTCATAGAAGATTATTTACTAAGGGGATAAAGCAGTGCCTTAGGTTACGGACGCTACTTTGAGTCCCAAGGCGAGGGAGCTCTGAGTTAACTCCTGAGGGAATCGAGGTAGTTAAGACTAGAATCCTAAGTGCAGCGAGGGATTCAACCTTGCCCAAGATGGAGACACCTTTATCTCCGAGAAGAATACTCTACTTTTCGCACCGACTACGAGTCCTTTACACCTTTCATTACGTCATACAGCCTATAAACCTGGGGAACAATATGGCGCTTACAACGATACCTCGTTTGTTATAAAGGAACAGATGAGCATACATATATACATACACACATATATACAAACATACATAGCCTGTTAAAATCATAACCCTCGTTTGGCTTTGCCGTAGCCGGGTAAAAAGTTGTTTATTCGAAAGAAAATGAATAAATCTACTTAAACACAAATTATGTACCAATCTGTACTTTACAGTCGTCTCAATTTTGAATTTTACTACCACTGTGCAATCCTCAAATGTCGTGATAGGGTGAAAATAAGCAAGTACCAATATGATCTTTTCAATTATTTAGGTTAACTATCATTTATTTACATAATCAAAGCAGCAGATGACACATCATTGATCTTTGAAATAGACCGTCGATCACAAAATCATGACGACGTGAATAACTCTATTCTTCAGGTCCATGATTGGTTTACGGTAAATAATTTGGTACTAAATGAAAAAAAAACCAAATGCATTAGATTTAAATTACCTAATGTTAGAAGTAGCGAATGTCTCCATTCATATTGAATGGAGAAAAACTGTAATTTATTAATCAAACGGTTTTCCTAGGAATCACTCTAGACGAGAAACTACAATGGGGACCACATACTCGTATAACATCTCTTGCGGGGCGGCTAAGCTCGGCCGCTTATGCTGTTAGAAAGATAAGACAGTTGACAGATGTAGAAACCGCGCGTTTAGTCTATTTTAGCTACTTCCACAGCATTATGTCGTACGGCATTTTATTGTGGGGTCGGGCTGCTGACACTGATTCCATCTTTATTTTGCAAAAGCGAGCTCTCAGAGCCATTTATAATCTACGTCGCCGTGAATCTCTTAGGGAACAATTTAAAAAGATTAATATTATGACAGTACCTTGCCAATTCATTTATGAAAATATTATGTATGTAAGAAAAAATCGACATCTTTTTAATAAAATAAGTGATAGACATAATTTTAATACTAGAAATAAAGATAAAATAGATCAACCATTTTTCAGATTATCTAAAGTGCATACATCTTTACATACAGTACCCCATAGGTACTGTGTCAAATGTTACAACAAAATAGCTTGTGATATATTGCAATTAAATAAAAGAAAATTTAAAACTCATGTTAAAAGTACACTTTGTAAACAAGCATATTACAAATTAGAGGATTATATCCAAGATAAGAATGCTTGGAAACATGCTGGTCCAGCTCCATAGGACAATCTAGAGTCTAGACAAAATCAAACTGGTTGCTATTTTAATTGTACAATTTATTATTTGATACAAATAATAAATCAATGTTGAATTTTAATTCTGTGATTACTTTAACTCACACACTGACTTTATTTATTATTTTTAGGAAAACGTATACTTTTACAATGTTTGTAAATATGTGAGCATCATGTACCTATCACATAATTCATTTATCTGTCATTGCTTTATTTTTCATCACTGATATTGGTGAAGGAAAACAGCTTGAGGAGACCTGGACTTGTAATTAATATACCTAAGTCTGAAATCGTCAACCCCCTTTGGGCAAGAATGGTGACCAATACTCATGTCTTCTCTGTTTGAGACAGTAATAGCCTATTACTGGAAGGGAGACAAGGTATTATTAGATTGGGCTATCTTAACATGTACCTACGTTGGAGGTTTTGCAGTAAAATATGCAAAATTGGCTTGTACAGAAATATCGAGAAACGATGACAATGATGACATTATGTGCATAAAAAGCTGAAAATAAGAATATTATTTGGTAAAAACAACTTAACACCTGAACCTACATATTTGTAATGGAGGAAGCTGGGCCACATCTGATGCTTCAACTGAGGTGGCTAGGAACTCGCCACTTGAAGATGGTAAGACTGTAGGATATAGGATCATAGGTTTTACGTTTTTTGTTAAGTTCTCCGGCTATTTCGATACTGCGCATCCATGCAGGCAGCAGGTTCTGGGTTCAATTCCCAGGTCGAGGAAAGTGTTGTTGGGTTTTCCCATCGTTGTTTTCATTTCCCAGTGTTGTTGGAATTTCTTAGGTGGTCTTCAAATATTTTGTAAAGAACGGCGTTAGAATAATATATTAAAAAACCTAAAAGTTATTTTTAAATTATTATATTTATATAATTTATATTTGGAATTTTACATTCAAAAACCTAGTAAGCTTTTGCGCTCTCCTGGAAAATTTTGTTTGAAGCATAACCCAGTAATGTTTTGATAAGGGGCAGCCGCATCGCCTTGAGATTTTGTTGACTCTTTTACTATTTTTTTTTCTTTTTACACGCGGAAATATTTTATTTTTATTTGCCAATATATTACGTATAACGATTTTATTGATAAATTTATTTATTTTTTAACTGCCCGTGACATAACAGCGGAATACCAGCGCCGCGACACTTATTTTTAAATGTCACACTGCAATATGAGCCTTTTGGCCTCGTACAGGACTTTTTTTTACTTTATATACTATACATTCATTAATTATCCAGTTTCCCTCAACCTCCTCAAATAGAATAAAAGCGGAATTTCAAGTACTAATGTTATCTTATCTCCAGTAAAACACAGCACATCGATCCTTCAGGTAAGTCAATACTTAATTAATGAACTTTTTAATTGTTTGTCGTTTTCGTTTTTTTTTTCTTTCTTATTTGTCTTTTATTTGTTATACCAGGGAGCCTACACAAAGTGAAATTCTACTAACTATAACGATAATCGATAAGTTCAAATGTATGGGACTGACATAAGCTACCGTAAAGCATGTGGCAATCCTGTTGAAAGTCATTGTAGGAATACGAAAAGCTTTGAAAGCTATAGCCACTTGTCTATCTTATGTTACTGTGTAAGTTAACATTATTTTACTGATGAGGGCGAAAAAACTCATGTAGCCGATCGAGGGCCTTTTTTCGCGTGGTAATGAATTTGACATTTCTTCTACACTCGTAGATTTTATAAGAGTTGACTTCGTTTTTACTTAAAGAGTATCAGCATTCTCTTGTTTATTAAGCTGGTTATCTGTCAGCTTAACAAACAACAGAATGCTATAAAATGAATACCTATCTATAAAATACTCGTACTATCTTCCACTCGAAGTCGAAACGAAACGAAACAAAACGTGTTAACACTTAATGAATTAAAAAAAAAATAGTGAACTTAGTCTGTTTCAACGTAACTCTCTTGACTTAAACAGTCGCATCAGTATGTCCTCATATTAATGTTAATCATGTTGTTTTCCAGCAATGGTAGACGCGGCTACAGCCCTAGCCACTATCCAGTCTATGCAAATAGCACTGCAGCTGATACAGACCCTCCAACCCACTGCGTGGCAGTATCCAGTTCAATGCGCCATTAAAGGTAGGTCAAAAGGTTATAATCCAAGACATGTGACATCCACCAACCCGCACTGGGTCCGCTTGGTGGATTACGGCCCACTCCCTCTCACAGAGAGGAGGCCTGTGAAGAGTCCTGTACTGACAACAGCTACGTTGTTGGTTTACTAAACAACAATCATAAACAAAATTCACTGGATCACCATAATTAGTTTGAAACACGTGGAGTTTCATATCTTGCACCGCGTTGAGCGATATTTGCTAGTGGCAAAACTTATGGGTTCGCGTCACCGACATACTGATTTGATGTGTTGCACGAAACTTGCGACACTCCACTCTACCATGTGCTGATCAAAGTTTTAAGTTTTCACTTCAGTCAGCAGTCCCCATACCCAACTGTTTTGGGATCGACTACCAGTCTTACCAGATGCAGCTGAATCCCAGTTTTTTACATCGCAATCGCACTATCTGACCTCCACAACTCAGTTACTGGGTAACACGATACCCCTGGGTAATACTGTTTTCGGGCTTCTGACGACCCGTAACGAATTACATACTCGTAGCTGACTATTAATACATTTTATGTTTATTATAATTCAAATTGGTCAATACATTTATTTCAAATAGGCACATAAAAGGCACTTTTGAACGTCAAAATTTACAGAAAAACTGAACTGATTCTAGTTGCCCCTTCCAAAAGGTAGTTTCGTATGGAGAAGAATGGGCAAGAAACTCTTTAAGTTGCTATTTTGCTCTTGGTTCACAGATGGCGATTATTTTGACTTTATTGTTGTGGGTGGCGGCTCGGCGGGATCTGTCGTCACTAGCAGGGTGACAGAAAAAGAAAATGTCAAAGTGTTACTGATAGAAGCTGGAGGATACCCCCCTCTTGAGTCTGAGGTAGGATCATAAACGTATAGAAGAGGCTCTACGCGGGGGTCGTGCGGTCCATGGCCCTCTACGGGGCTCCTGTATGGGCGCGTTCTCTGGCGCTGCGACCAGCCCGCCGGTTGAGCGCGGCCCAAAGTGTCATGGCCATCCGGATGGTCCGGGGATACCGCAAGGTCTTCTGTGAGGCAGCGAGCCTCTTTGCCGGATTGCCGCCATGGGATCTGGAGGCAAAAGTCCTCGCGCACGTATGGGAGTGGCGCGAGGAGGCGAAACGCCGGGGCGTAACTCCGCTGCCGCGAGAAATCGCGGCACAGCGGACGCAGCTCCGGCGGGATCTCATGGTGACATGGAGAGTACGGTTGTCGCAACCCAGTGCTGGGCACGCTACGATTGCGGCGATAAGACCCCTCTTTGAGGAGTGGCTAGAGATGCGCCACGGCATCCTCACCTTCCACCTGACGCAGGTCCTCACCGGACACGGCAGCTTCGGGAGGTTCCTGTGTGGGATAAAGCGGGAGGAAACGCCCGGGTGTCACCACTGTGGGGATTGCCCAGAGGACACGGTGGAGCATACGGTGGAGGTCTGCTCGGCTTGGGCAGAGCACCGCCGTGTCCTCGTAGAGGCGATCGGTGGCAGAGATCTCTCGCGTCCGGCTCTGGTTCAGGCCATGGTACGGAGCGAGAGGGCATGGGCAGCCGTCACCTCCTTCTGCGAAGCAGTAATGCTCGCGAAGGAGGAGGCGGGATGGTTGAGGGAAAGGCAAATTTCGCGCCCTCTCGCCCCTAGTCACTGCAAGAGACGCCCTGGGCGTCGGGAATCCCGGGCGCATTTCCGGCTACCGTAGGCGCGTGCTTGCGGATGGTGAGCAATGGGTAGCTCATCGTCCGGTAAGGACTAGGCACGGGTCGACGGCGCGTTGTATTCCACGCGCGCCTCAAAGAGATGTCGTCAGCACAAATGTAGGGGTCCACTAGGGCCGACAGGCATCGGCCCTAGTGGACCGGGGTCGTGGGAAGGTACTAAAGGGTCACCAAGGCCCCTGGCAACACAGGCAACAGGAAGGAATACGGGTGGGTTTTAGTCAGTAAGAGTCTGACACACCCTCCCGCTCCGCCCAGAGCGGGAGAAGCTACTTGATGATTTCCCACACAAAAAAAAAATAAAAAAAATTCTATCATTCATGAAAGTCAATGAGCTTTTCCAAATCATAAATCGCTTTTTAGCAGAGCACGGACTTGGTCTTTGCAAACTAATAATAATATTCTATTTATCTTACAGTTTCCCTCCTGGTTTACGCTGCTGGCTCGCTCCGTATATGACTTTAACTTGACATCAGTGGATGATGGCATATCAGCCCAGAATCTTCAGGGTAATGTCGTCACCCTGGTGCAAGGAAAGATGCTGGGTGGGAGTAGCGGTCTCCACCATATGATGCACACGAATGGCGACCCTGAAGACACCAACCAATGGGCAGAAATGGTTGGAGACGATAAATGGGCCTTTGAAAACATTCAGCAGTATTTTAAGAAAATGGAGACATTGATAAACCCAGAACTTCTAAACGCAACAGATTTAAGTTTCCATGGTATCAATGGTCCAATGAAGGTCGTTAAAGATGTATACGAAACTAATAAGGAATACTTAGAAGCATTTGAGGAGCTTGGTCACAACTGTGTGTCAGATATCAACTCACAGATTCCGGCAATTGGCTATGGCGAGAATTTGTTCGAAATTGGTGATGAAAAACGCCAGAGTAGTGCATTTGCATACCTGGGCAGGGCGAAGTTACGCTCAAACCTGTGCCTGTCATTGTTCACTACTGCCACAAAGATCTTGTTTAACGGCACTAAAGCTACCGGAGTACAAGTGACCACCTCCAGCGGTGAAACGATTCAAGTTTTTGCAAAAAAGGAAGTGATTGTATCAGCTGGGGCAATCAACACTCCCAAATTACTCATGTTATCTGGCATCGGACCAGAAGAGCATCTTAATTCTTTAGGTATCGAAGTAATCGCTGATCTACCAGTCGGCCAGAACTTTCAAGACCATGCATGTGCTTCAATAGCATATCAGATGGGTAACTGTGACACTACTACACCCGCTGCAAATCCACGCAAGTTTCCAGCACCTTCTTTCAACGGATACGTGGCACTTGATAACAATTACGCAGACTACGATACTATTAACTTGGAGTTCCAATGTGATTCAAGTGATCTTCTACAGTTGAGTGTCAACATGTTTAGTTACGCTTTCAACATTTCTGACACTTTCTACGAAGCTAGTAAAAATAGAAAAATCCTATTTACTTTACTTGGTTTGCTGATGCCGAAATCTCGTGGGTATATACATCTGAAGAGTAACAATCCTAAAGACAATCCTTTGGTTTATACAGGCATGTTTAGCAATGAAGATGACATTGATTTGATTGCTAGAGCGTTCATGGACCATAGCCGAGTCTTGAATACGAAATACTTCAAAAAGGTTAACGCAACATTGGTTGATGTTGGTGTATGTAAAGAATATGATACGGACACTTACGAATTTTGGAGGTGCTATGCTGTGTCCATGTCTGCAACTATGTGGCACTATGCAGGGACAGCTGCCATGGGAAAGGTATTGGATAGTGATCTGCGAGTACTAGGCGTGCAGTCTTTACGTGTGGTGGACGCTTCAGCTATGCCGACAGTGATAAGAGGGAAGATCTATGCTGGGGTGATGATGTTAGCAGAACACGGGGCTGATATTATTCGTGCTGCTTGGGGTATCTAATACATTGTAATAGTAATGTTATTTTATATTAGTTGAAGCAGTTGCCAACATTAATAAATTATTGTTACTTTTCGTTATTTCACAATTATGGTAAACATTCATTTCTTCATATATTGCTAAAGTAATTTGCTGATACTCCTAAAAGAAAGATTTATTTTTAATACTGCATTGTTAAATGTTTCTAATAAAGTTATTTATTGCATCCTTTGTTTAATTATTTTATTTGGACTCAATTCAAATTAGGTAGATATAAACAATGCAATGTGGGAGTTAGTAAAAAACGAGTAAAACTAAAGTAAAATTTAAAAACGCTTTTAAAGTGAAATAATAAAAAAAGATAAATCTCATTTACGTAGTCCCACAACTTTTATCCACTTCATTGTTTAATTAAAAGTAAGTTAAAAGAAAAACTAAAGAATATAATTATCTCACATTCTAACAAATCTACCTCTACTACCCTAGAGCATTTAACGGACACGTCGCTTTTGAAAAAGAAGTATTTTGCGTCCAACATTAATTATCTTGGTTCAAAAGTGCTACTAATATAATTATTCTGGAAATGGAAACATTAGTATTGGCTATTTCAAATGAATAAAATATAGAGAGCTATTTTATTTGGCAGTTTTATTTTTCAATTACCTGTTAGGGAAAACCCTTGTTTATATTTTATTTTCTACAGTGAAATGAAACCTACGTATGTATTGTGATCGATGTATAGCAATAGAATTAGCTTTACGAGTCGCGAGACTAAGTGGGCGTGTGTTTTGTACTGATTATAATGAAATAAACAATTACGACAAATACATATAATGATTGATTTGAAGTGAATGACAGCTCTCGAACGCGGTTGATATTTTTTCAATAACAATATCAGAATTTCAAAATAAATATGAATGGTTTGATACTCTGAGCCTTGATAGCTTACTGTTTGCTAAAAGAGTTCTTTCTACAGTTACCGAATCGTCCTCGAATTTATACAAATCAACGCAAAACACATCAACACAAAGATACAGATTTTTATTTCGGAAGATACCTCTGATCTATGCAGACGTAAAGCGTCCTATTATAGTAGCTACAAAACCTCCCTACTTCTTGAGTTCTGCTACAACAAAAAAAAAGGATGTTTCCTTTTTGGAGAAATAGAAAAAAGAAAAAGAAGGCACCCTGCACACGCATCGCCGCGGCGTCCTAGGCCCCCACATCTGCGACAGAGTGTTGCAGCCGTCACGCCAACGCCAAGTCGACAGACAATTTTATTTACTATCGTTTTTTTTGTGAATGTTTTATCCGTGTAAATAATTATTGTGTATTTGTGCACCGTTGATATATATTTTTCTTTTAGGTAGGTGTTTTTATATCTACATATGTTAAATGGTGGCTGTAGCGATGCCAGAAATAGTGCCAATCAACCTGCCACATCGCTTGATGTCCAGGTGAGATGTCCCCATTGCTACCAGCCACGCTTCTTAAAGGCAAACGAGGGCTACGGATACACTATGGCAAGGTTCTCAAACCTCATAGTGTAATTTTGTGCGCCCCAGCCACATCCCCATCATCAACAACTCCAGATCAAAGTTTGTTGAACACGGTGGCAAAATTAAAAAAAATACTTTAGTATTAAAGAGTTCCCGGGGGCGCAAGATGGTCTGTTGCACTAAGTTTGGCGCAATGTCTTCGCCTGGCGTCCCAGGATAACTCACAAAGTGTCTGGGAGGAATTACTTACTTTCCCTTATAGGATTCGCCATTTCCAAGAAAAAATTGTCAACCATAAAAACATTGACAAACCAAATGAAAAATAACTGTAACAATTCGACCCTTATTTTAGATCCATAATTATCTGTTTTGAACAATCTTTCACGAAGAGGCTTATAATCCACATGTAGAATCCAAATTAAGTGAAGGTCTAGAATCCAAGTTAAGACACCAAGGGAGCAGCCAGGCTACTGTTCAGTAGTGATGTGGTGGCGCCCTTCTCCCCAGAAACTCTTTCAGCCCTGGAGAAAAACTTTAAATTCTAGTAATTCTTCCCCTCAAAACCCGACTACGACATCCTCTAAAATAAGTTATTTTGTTTTATTAGAACCGATGTTAGCGAAGTAGTAGGAATAATAAACGGATAAAAAGATGTTAATGCTACTGGGTGGGATGACATACCTAATAATATACTTAGAAGATTTAAATACCTACTTGCCGCTCCGCTAACCCACATTTTTCAGCTATGTTTATCTAAAATATATATACACTAAATTGCTTAAAAAGTTATGGTCACACTTGTATTCATATCTGGAGACAAATACTGTGCATAACTACCCATTTCAGTGTTAACAGACCTCTCAAAATGTTTATAAAAAATCATTAACAGTAGATTGATAAAATATCTGGAAGATAACAGACTACTTACATAATTATAGTCAATTTGTTTCTAGGCCCGAAAGATCAACTAGCCAAACAGTACACAAATTAACTAATTATATTACTAGCAATCTGGATAATGGTTTGCAATTGTGATTTTTTTAGACCTTGCCAAAGCCTTCGACACTATTTCTTGTATTTTACTTTTGCACAAGCTTGAAACACTTGGTATAAGAGGAGCAAAACTTCTATTCTCTAAATATCTTCAGCGATCTTCATCAATATGTAAAAATAGATCAGTACCTATACAAGTTCTGAACTTAAAAATAATTGTTTTGGAATTCCACAAGGCAGCATTTCGGGCTCTACGTTATTTTGAATCTATATAAATGAACTGTGCAGCTTACCACTCCAAAATGGTTCATAATGTCTTATGCGGATTACACCGCTCTATTGTTCTCAGCTAAATCAAGAGCTGAGTTCTATGAACATGCTCAGAATGGCTTTAACATTGTGTCTGATTGTCTCCATAACAATCTCTTAAATGCAGATAAAACAAAACACATTTTATTTACGATTACTAATCTAAACATTTACGCACATAATTGTAGCACGTACGCTGACACTGCATGTTCTAGCTCCACTTTAGCTAAAGCTGTCTATTTGAAATATCTAGGTGTGACTATTGACTCCGATCTAAATTTCCGTAAACATATCGATTTACTATGTATTAGAGTGTGCAAATTAATATTATCTTTATAAGAATTTACGGAACATAGCCTACTATACATTAATTAAACAGGTTTAGCTTTGTGTCAATCCATTCTTACCTATTGCATAGTTTCTTTCTTCTACGGTAATGCTGCAAAAACAATTTTACTTCCTCTAGAGCGCGGTCAAAGAGCAATTCTAAAGGTTGCTATCTTTTTCCCATTTATTTCCTACGCACCAGCTTTACATAGCATTTAATGTGCTAATAGTACGGCAATTATTCATTCTAAGCATAGTACTACACCAGCACACTGCACTTCCTTTTGACCAAGTACCTTCCGACAAGTGAATGGACGACTTGCTTTGCATAAAGCCTCAAACTAAACATGCGTTTGCTGATCGATTTAATGTATTTTTAGAACCTTTTCTGTATAGTATGGTCAACAAGGTACTAAGCCTTTATAGTGTAAGCTATAAAAAAATTAGTAAAATGATATCAGAATATTTAGCGACACTCAATTAAACAGACACAGAAAAACTTCTAGAAAGAGTGTCATGATGATAAAAATGTATTCCCTCGTAAGTATCTATCTACTTTTGTATATTTCCATAGGCTAGATTTAGTTAGGTATTAATAATGTACCAATATGGTTTTTCTCTAGATCTAGTCTAGATTTTTGTATCAGTTTTACTCAAAATTTAAATGTCCCAATGTAATCAAAATGTTAAGTGATGGCTTGCAACACAGTTTTGAATAAAAAAAATATTTTAAACATTCTAATGTTAGGTAGCGACGCCACCGCTCTAGGTGTATTTTTAATTGTAAACTAAAGCTAAAATATTTTTAATTATACATTTATAATGCCTAGTAATAATTTATTAGGCGTTATAATTGCATGGGAAGTTTACTACTGATGGCTAAATGTATACTTTTTGTAAACATTTATATTTAATAAAATTATATTATAATCGAATTGTTGACGATGCATAAAGTTAATCTGCGGCTCATTTTTATAATATTTTTTTTTCAAATCTAAGATAGATTTTAAAAAAATATTAGCAGAATAAAAAAGAGAAAATATCACTACTTACATTGTTTGTCTTTTGAAAAAAATAAACCAAAGCGAAAAATACCATTTTGTCCCGGGATAAAAAACTCAGATATACACAAAGAAGCAATAATAAAAATAATGGAGGCCAACGTAATAGGAAAAGCGCCTATCAATATTTTCCTAGCACGTTCCAATTACAGGTGAAAACTGAAAATAATACAATACAACATTAATAGTTCCGTGACTTCTTTTGTTGCTATGAATTTTGGGGTAGGCGTTTCAATATTAATAATATAACATCACACCGGTTTTCCCCGAAGGGTTGGGCAGAGATATACCTAGTACACGCACATTTCGCCAGTTATGTCGATGTTAGATGTGAAATGATTTTATCGATTCGATTTTACCTATATTTTGACAGGCAGAAAGCACGTTTAGTACAGAAGCCAAGGTTCCACTATAATAATAATTTGCAGGGCAGATTGGTGTGCAGGACAAGTTAAGTTGACAGTTAACAACGGTCAACTGTCAACCAGCAACAGCGCAGCACGACACTTCAGTTGAAACGTCACATTTTTCTTTTGATCTGTAAACTGGGGTTGATTCCAAAGCCTCCTTTTTCAGCATGCCTTGTACAGAATACGCAAGTGAGTAATGTAGTTGTTCTACATTGCTTACTTGACCGCAACTCATAAACAGATGTAACAATAACCTACTCCGTTTTTGAAGTCGGTAAAATTGCCGATGATGTCTTTATTAACCGACTTTCAAAAAAGAAGGAGGTCATAAGTTCGTCTGAATGCGTTTTTTTTTGGACCTATGTGTGTTCACCGATTTCTCCGTGAATTAGGGACCAATTTTGAAAATTATTTTTGTTTGAAAGTGTATGCTGGTCCGAGGTGGTCCCATTGTTACTAAGTCAGAATCTGATGAGGGAATCACATGGAAATCGAGAAAAATCGTAAAATTTTATAGGCACAGCCTATAGCTATTTGGGTATTTTTTAATAGTAACGCGTACATTTGCCCTCGGAAAGCAGGAAGAAGTCGGAAAAGTGAATCGCAGGAGAACCGCAGGCGGGGACAAACATAAGTTACACCATATTTCAGGCTATTGGTTTGTCTTCGCCTGTGATACCAAAATTCTATAGATTATAAAGCTTGTTTTTCTCTTTTCAGTTATGTGTTTTAGCAGACGGTACACGGTTTTTGTTACGGTACGGTTTTTGTTTTTTAAATAATTGGTTTTATTTCAAGCTTTTTGGTTTTATTAATATATATACATACTTGGAATAGACTCATTACTAGCTATTATTTGATATCAATATTGTTGTATTTTAATTTTAAAAAATCTTCCCCTCCCTTTTTTTTGTATTTTCTGATGCAATATATAAATATTATATAGCCTATGTGACTCCCACAATGAAGACGAATCTAACGACACCTCTTAAGTTAAAATCCATCAAGTCGTTTAGGCTACAGAGCGTGCCAAAGAAATAGACATACATACATACATACTTATGTACATACATACTCTCGAAAAACATTACCTTCCTTCTGGGGCAGTCGGGTAAAAATTTATGTTAAACTTACTCATCAATTCTATAGGTGAAGATTTACGTATTGTAGTAAAATACTTAAAGAAAAAAAATCAGGAAATACTGTCTACCCAAAGCATAAAACACGATATTACTTTCAAACATGTTTTTTTTTTATATTCATAACGAATAGACTATTTTATTATCTATAATTATATCTGTGCTTTTTTTCAAATACTCATTTTTTCGTTACTAACAATAAATGAAACCGAACGACAGCGCGGCCCGAGAGCGACACGCATTTATGTGGCCAAGGTCAACGGCGTTTACCCGAACCTTAAGTTGTTGGTTCCTGTAGTCATTCGTAGATCTTTGACAGTCGATACTGATAGTCAGAAGCTCGAAAGTCTGACAACCACCAATACCAATACCAAGGGGTATCCTGTTACCCAGTAACTAGTTTGTAGAGGTCAGATAGGCAATGGCTCCGTATTTTTATATACTACTACTACTGGTATTTAGCTACATCCGGTTAAACTGGTAACCGACCCTAACATATTATGTATTATGGAATACGCTCCGCAGATGTTGATGTGCTGATTCTCATGTCTCGACACGTGAGAAGAATATTTTAACTAATCAAAAATCAAAAAAAAATATTTCACATAAACTATTAATAAAATAATAAAAATAAAAACCTATTTAAAAACCAAATGACATGATTGGTTTACAACTGTCACAAATCTGAATTAATATCCTATCCACAAAGGGTTCCCTCTATCTGGCAGAATCTTGATGCTCCGAAATTTATTTGGCATAACACACTTGGCATAATTTTCTCTAAACGAATATTATTAGGCATAAAAATTATTTAATATAATTATTGTTTGGCCGAATGTTTATATGTCCGAATTCACAAAGGCATACCTTTAAGATGGCAGAATTTTATTTGGCATTACCTTTGGCAAAGTTAAAATTGCGCATAATTTCATTTAGCATAACTTTTATTTAAAGCGACGATTATTTGGTACAATTTCACTTGGCATACTGCTTCACATGACTATGAAAAATAGTTAATATGTTAGTGATAGAAAAGAATCGCTGCAAAACCGACTCCACGTAGTCTTGTCTGCCTTACCCCTAGAGTGTAATTTAAGCCCGCGTAGGCGCGGAGGGGCGAGGCGGCCCGCGAGCTGAGGAGCAGGTGGTGAGCGCTAAAACCATCTGCGACGATAAGCTCGCGTGGGACCGCCGGAGCCCCGCAGCGCCGGAGCCGTGACAGAAACCATGCTTGCTGCATGTTGGATGCTCGCTTGCATGCTGCATGCTTGCTTGCATGCTGCATGCTTGTTACATGCATGGTGTATGCTTGTTTGCATGCTGCATGCTTGCTGCATGCATGGTGTACGCTTGTTTCAAAATATATCCCCTGACCGTTTAACGGACGTTTTGATTTAATGACTGTCGATATGAAATGTATACCAAAAGACGATTCTGACTGTGAACTTTCTGCGATATGATGGTTCTACTTTTTAATTATAATGGATATACAATTAATGCCTAAAGATGATTCTGACTTACAAACTTATGAGTTTTGAATGTATGATAAATGAGTGTCTGTCAAACGATTTTCTGCGAAATGATGTTTATGCTGTCCGCTGTTATGTAAAATAATATTATGAAAAGTTCTGCCATAAAGGGTAGACATGCCATCCACAAAAGCCAAAAATAGTTGAAATTAAAATTTTAGATATATAATTTCAAATAATGAAAAGAGTATTATGTATGTAAAAATTAACATCGTAATTTGGGAGCAGGTAATAGACACAGTTATGCCTTAATGAGATTTCAGAGAATCCACATGTGCAGAAGGAATTATTGCCAAACTTCCTTGTCTTCAACGTAGTCCTTACTCTCATAATACGCTTTTTGATAAGGAAACGTTTGATGGGTTTTGAACTTTCCTTCGCTAAGTTCTGTAAGCGACTTTGGCAACTTGTTATAAAAGCGGATACTGTTTGTAAGAAATGGTTTGCTTGTTTTTGGAATCTAAATTTGGGTATCACAATTTCATGTTTACTACGTGTATTTATATTACGGAAATCGCTTCTTATTTTGAAAAGTCCTAAGTTTTTGCGAACAACCAAAATACTTTTTAAGATATAAAGCGAAGGTGGAGTTAGTACATCAATTTCTTTGAATATGTTGCTAATAAATGAATAATTCAAGACGCGTCTTGAATTATTAAAAAACAACCGGACGTAAAGAGGAGGAGAGCGATGCGGGGTCGGAATCCGACGCTGCATACGGCGCAAAGAGCTCTGGGAGCTCAAAGCGCGAAAAGATCAGGGACAGGAAGAGAGGGTCTTTAAGAGCCCCGAAGCACCCCAACTCGGGGTCGTCCTCCGACGAAGGGGTCGGGCGGAGGACGAAGAAGATACACTCCAGCCGGCGGGGTGGAGCCCGAGGAATTAAAGGGGTGGACAGAGGGCCCTCCGCTAGGGACCCCAGCAAGCCGAGCCGAGCCAGTCCAGCCGAGCCAACCAGCCCAGCTCGGCCAGCTCAGCGAGCTGAGAAGCTCGCCATGGAGGGGCCCCTCTCTGAGGTTTCCGGCGGGGGGCCGGACGCCGGTGGCTCCAATTCGGAGCGTGTGGATGGGTTTGCGGAGGTGGTGGCCGCGGCGATCAAGGCTGTATCCGTTAAGAGGCTCAGGTCCTCTAAGGATCAGGCCATAGCCGCGGCCACGGCCTCTATTGTGGCGGCAATGGAGGCCCTCCACGTCGGGCCTCCTCCGGACGGCATGTAAGAGATGCGGGCGGAGATCGCCCGCTTGACAGCCGCCATGGAGCTTCTCCGAAAGGAGAATGAGAAGCTCCGAGCGGACCTGGCTGGGCTCCGAGGATCCGGCCCCAGGAGGAGCCGCAAGGGGGGCAGCAGCAGGGACAGGGACGGCCCGTGTCTGTGGAGGACCGGGTTCTGACCCTGGTGCGGCAGGAAATGGCTTCCTTGCGGAGTCGTTTCTCCGCCCTGGAGGCCATCGTCCTGCGCCTCCCGTTGGCGGCGAGCCAGCCGGCCTCGGGCAAGCAGAAGCCCGCCTCATACTCGGCTGCCGCGGGTGTCATGGCCAAACCGGGGTCGTCGGGGCAGAGCAATGGCACGCCAAAAGCGCAGGCAGCGAGGGCTCCAGCCCCAGCAGCGAGAGCTCCAGTCCAGGTGAAGAGGGCTCCGGCCTTGGCGGCGAAGGTTTCGGCCCTGGTGGTGAGACGGCCGCCGCTGCCTCCTGAATCTCTTCCGGCCGATGCCGAATGGCAAGTGGCCGGGGAGAAGAAGAAGGCGGATAAGGCAGCAAGAGCGGCCAAAAAGAGGGAGAGGCGGCAGCAGCGCAAGAAGCGCACCGCCGCGGCTAGGCTCCGCGCCCCGAATTCCGCAGCCGTAGTGATTACACTACAGCCGGATGCGGAAAAGAAGGGCGTGTCCTACAGGACTGTGATGGCGAAGGTGGGTGAGGTGGTGCGCCTCGAGGAGCTCGGCGCTGCCACTGGCCTAAAAATGAAGGTAACGGCGACTGGGGCACGAATGGTGGAGGCCCCCGGTGCGGCCAGTGGCCCAGCCGCTGACGCTCTGGCCGAAAGGCTCAGGGCGTCCCTAAATGCGGACGAGGTCCGAGTGTCCAGGCCCACCAAGTGCGCTAGCATGCGCATCATGGGCCTGGACGACTCCGTGACGGAGGAAAAGGTGGTCGCCGCAGTAGTTAGGACTGGGGGGTGCTCTGCCGAGCAGGTGAGGGTGGGCACCATCCATCCTGACTCCACGGGGCTGCAAACCGCTATGGTGAGCTGCCCGGTGTCGGCGGCCAAAAATATTGCCAGAGAGGGCCAAAGGTTATTGGTGGGCTGGGTGTCAGCACAGGTTAAACTGCTGGAACCCAGACCTCTGAGGTGCTTCCGCTGCCAGGTGGGCAACCACGTGCAAGCGAATTGCACCTCGGAGGTGGACCGCAGCGGTCTTTGCTACCGCTGCGGTCTGCCCGGGCACAAGGCCGGCTCGTGCAATGCCACGCCGCACTGTGCCGTATGTGCGGCGGCTGGCAAGCCGGCCGAGCACCGGATGGGGGGCAAGGCCTGCGCCCCACCCACCAAAGCCAGGGCCAGAGGCAAGCCCTCCGCCACCGCCGTCACCGCCGCAGCCGTCACCACTGCCACCGCCGCTGCCGCCTCCAACACCGCCGTCGTCGCCGTCGCCACCGTGGCCGCTGCGGCAGGCCCCTCTCAGGGGGCTGGGAAGGATGCCCAAGAGGGGGTTGACATGGAGTGCCATTAATGGCCCCATTACGCCTCCTCCAGGCGATCATCAACCACTGCGCCGCCGCTCAGGATCTGTTGCTCCAGAGCATGGCGCAGTGGTCGATTAACATCGCCGTGGTCGCTGAGCCGTACTTTGTCCCGCCCAGGGATGACTGGGTGGAGGACCTGAGCGGCTCAGTGACCCTAATTTCGTCGGCCGCCGCCGGTACTCCGTCCCTCGAGGCCGTCAAGAGAGGACGGGGCTGCGTAGCAGCACGGTTCGGGGAGATTGTCGTGGTAGGGGTCTACTTCTCTCCGAACCGAACTCTTGCCGAGTTCCACAACTCCCTTGCGGAGTTGAGAGACGTCGTCGTCGGGTTTGGTTCCCTCCCTGTGTTCGTCCTCGGGGACTTCAATGCCAAGAATTTGGCTTGGGGTTCCCGGTTAACGGACACACGGGGCAGGATGGTGGAGGACTGGGCTCTGGAGACAGGCCTGGTCATCCTAAACCGGGGTTCTGTCCCCACGTGTGTGCGGATGCGGGGTGAATCAGTGGTGGACATCTCGTTCGCTAGCCCCGCTCTGTCGCCGCGTGTAGTTGACTGGCGTGTCATGGAGGGGGTGCAGACCTATTCCGATCACCGGTATATCCGGTTCGACGTCTCCGCCCAGACCTCGGACGCGCCGGTCCGACGGGCCCCGAGTGGTCCGCGGTGGGCGCTGAAGCAGCTGGACCGGGAGCTCCTCCTGGAAGCCTCGATCGTGCAGGCCTGGGTGTCACCACCGGACAGGCCTGCTGACATCAACAACGAGGCGGAGTGGTTCCGGGAGGCCATGTCCGACATATGTGACGTGGCAATGCCCCGGGTCCAGCCTGGACGTGCCTCGCGCCAGGTGTACTGGTGGTCGCAGGAGCTGACGGGTCTGCGCACTGCTTGCGTGGCTGCGCGACGCCGGTACACCAGGCACCGCAGGCTCCGTATCAAACCTCCGGATACGGAAGCCATTCAGGCGGAGCTGTACGAGGGGTACAGAGCGGCGAAGACCACCCTCCAAGCGGAGATCCTGCGGGCCAGGGGGTTGGCCCGCAAGGAGTCGCTGGGGACTCTGGACAGGGACCCGTGGGGATGCCCGTACAAAGTGGTGCGGGATAAACTCCGCCCATGGGCTCCCCCGCTGACGCAGAGTCTCCGGCCCCAGCTTGTGGAGGACGTGGTGAGCGCTCTGTTCCCTTCCCGAGGGGACACACCTCCCCGCCTATGGCTCCGCCTACTGCGGTGCCCGATGCGGACCACACCGCCGACGACGACGACGATGCTCCGGAGGTGACCGAGGTAGAAATGAGAGCGGCGGTACGCAGGCTTAATGCCAAAAATACCGCCCCAGGACCCGACGGCTTACCTGGGAAGGCCTGGGTCCTGGCCTTGGAGGCTCTCGGGCCTCGACTTAGGGGGCTCCTAAGCGCATGCATGGAGAGGGGCCAGTTCCCGCTTCGCTGGAAGACGGGGAAACTGGTCCTCATAAAGAAGGCAGGGCGCCCTGCGGACTCTCCGTCCGCTTATCGGCCCATCGTGCTGCTCGACGAGGTGGGCAAGCTCTTTGAAAGAGTCATTGCAGACCGCCTCGTCGGCCAGCTGGTGCAGGTGGGGCCGATTTTGGCGGAGAGCCAGTTTGGTTTCCGCAGAGGGCGCTCTACGGTGGACGCCATCATGCGTGTGCGAGCCCTGACGACGGGGAATGCTGTTGCCCAGGGTGGGGTCGTCTTGGCGGTGTCTCTAGACATCGCCAATGCCTTCAATACCCTGCCCTGGAGTGGCATCAGGGAGGCACTCCGGTATCACCGGATGCCGACCTACCTCCGTCGTGTGGTCGAGGCCTATTTGACGGACAGGGCCGTCATCTACCCCGGTCACCAGGGAGTGTGGAACCGGCAAGAGATGTCGTGCGGTGTCCCACAGGGATCGGTCCTGGGGCCGCATCTGTGGGACATCGGATACGACTGGGTGCTGCGCGCTGACCTCCCTAGCGGCGTCAGCGTAGTGTGCTACGCTGACGACACGTTGGTCCTGGCGCAGGGGAGGTCGAACCAGGCGTCGGCCGATTTAGTGGCACGCGGGGTTGCGACGATCGTCGAAAGGATCCGGCAATTGGGACTTGAGGTGGCCCTGCACAAGTCCGAGGCCATGTGTTTTCATGGTCCTCGGAACGCGCCACCTTTGGGGTCCCAAATAACGGTAGGAGGGGTTTCTATCGGCGTCGAGTCGACAATGAAGTACCTGGGACTCGTCCTCGACAGCCTGTGGAACTTCGTGGAGCACTTCCGACGTTTGGCTCCCAAACTGGAGCGGGCGGGCGCTGCATTGAAGCGGCTCCTGCCCAATCTAGGGGGTCCAAACGCCTCCTGCCGGAGGCTCTACGCGGGGGTCGTGCGGTCCATGGCCCTCTACGGGGCTCCTGTATGGGCGCGCTCTCTGGCGCTGCGGCCAGCCCACCGGTTGAGCGCGGCCTAAAGGGTCATGGCCATCCGGATGGTCCGGGGATACCGCACGGTCTCCTGTGAGGCAGCGAGCCTCCTTGCCGGATTGCCGCCATGGGATCTGGAGGCAAAAGTCCTCGCGCACGTATGGGAGTGGCGCGAGGAGGCGAAACGCCGGGGCGTTAGTCCGCTGCCGCGAGAAATCGCGGAACAGCGGACGGAGCTCCGGCGGGATCTCATGGCGTCATGGAAAGTACGGTTGTCGCAACCCAGTGCTGGGCACGCCACGATTGCGGCGATAAGTCCCCTCTTTGAGGAGTGGCTGGAGAGGCGCCACGGCGTCCTCACCTTCCGCCTGACGCAGGTCCTCACCGGACACGGCAGCTTCGGGAGGTTCCTGTGTCGGATAAGGCGGGAGGAAACGTCCGGGTGTCACCACTGTGTGGATCGCCCGGAGGACACGGTGGAGCATACGGTGGAGGTCTGCCCGGCTTGGGCAGAGCACCGCCGTGTCCTCGTGGAGGCGATCGGCGGCAGAGACCTCTCGCGTCCGGCCCTGATTCAGGCCATGGTACAGAGCGAGAGGGCATGGGCAGCCGTCACCTCCTTCTGCGAAGCAGTAATGCTCGCGAAGGAGGAGGCAGGACGGTTGAGGGAAAGGCACGTTTCGCGCCCTCTCGCCCCTAGCCGCCGCAGGAGACGCCCTGGGCGTCGGGAATCTCAGGCGGATTTCCAGCCATCGTAGGCGCGGGCTTGCGGACGGTGAGCAATGGGTAGCTCACCGTCCGGTAAGGACCAGGCCCGGGTCGACGGCGCGTCGTATTCCACGCGCGCCTCAAAGAGATGTCGTCAGCACAAAGTAGGGGTCCACTAGGGCCGATGCCTGCCGGGGTCGCGGGAAGGTACTTATGGGTCACCGAGGCCCCCGCAACACAGGCAACAGGAAGGAATACGGGTGGGTTTTAGTCAGTAAGAGTCTGACACACCCTCCCGCTCCGCCCAGAGCGGGAGAAGTTATTTGATGATTTCCCAACCACAAAAAAAAAAAAAGGGTTCCTATGTAGACGGGGCAAGAAACTATGGATACACTCCATTGTTACAAAATATTACTTAAAATCCATTATACCTTAAAATGTGACCAGGGGACTAACCATCACCTCTTATAGAAGTGTTATTACAATATTACTTCAGCGTGAGAAAGAGATGGACCTATATATAAGTCCTGTACAGCTCCATCCTTTTCCTACTGTGAAGTAATATTATAATAATACTGTTATGATGATGCTGGTGATGGATGGCGCCCAGGACAAAAAAAAAGTCTAGCGACTCAAAACTACTTACTTCTGAAAGAATCGTGAGCATCAAGGTATTGCGTTTTAAAAGTTGAATGATTTCGTAACTGAATCATCATCTTCCGCCTAGCCATTTCCCAATTATTTTTTTTTACATGCAGCGAGTGCCTATCTGACCTCCACAACCCAGTTACCTGGAACTAGGCAATCCAATTAATAATTGTGCAATACTGAAAAGTTGTATGCAGACATTCTTGTTGATAAAATGACGTCACTAAATAGTATGAAAGCATATTTATTATTTTCTCCCCGTCATTCTGTTCTTCAAAAAACAATGCCAATTGTAAACAGCTGAGTAAATTAGAGAGCAGGTGCGGCAATGACGTAACGTTAAGATGCCTAGAAGTCTGGCTAATACTTACATGGTTTGTATTAGCAGACTTCTAGGCAATTCTTATCTTTCTTGGCAATTCAATATAGCTCATTTCCGGGTACAAAAGATAAGCCAATCAGGAAGGTAGTAAGGCTGGCTGTCCAAGGTGATCTGGAAGGTACCTGAAATGTCTTATTTGTGAGGACTCCTTCAAAGCACACCAATAGCTTATTAATAAGATTTGTGCTTTATTACTGATGATGTTTTTTCACATAAATTTTGTTCGTGAAAAATATAGGTATTACATTAGATTCCCCACTGCCACTGATGCCCGTTTTACTCTTTTTACTGAATCAATATTGATTCATTTGAAAGAGAAAAAAGCAGCATCATGTACCTATATACATGATGCTGCTTTTTTTTCGCTTTCAACTAACAGTTTTTAAAACGCCTAGATAACAATTGTAGGTAATCTGCTACCAAGAGAGGGACCAAATTATATATAAAAAAATAAGATACCACTAAAGTTATTTAAAATGATATGTAACACATTTTTTGTTTTTAAAAACATGGTAAATATCCCGTTTTAAATAATAGAATGTTAATTAAGATACCTATCCATTGACGCTGTGGGAAACGATCAAAACAAAAAAAAACCGGCCAAGTGCGCGTCGGACTACGCACAATGAAGGGTGCCATAGTTTGGATGAATTTATCCCAAGAACAAACTTGGGGTTGAAAAGCATGTTCTTCCATACAATCCAACCGCAAATCTAAGTTTGTACGCACAATATTGAGAGATTTACCAAGTTATTTTAACACCATAGACTTCTTATAGGTTTCCCTGTAATTTATAAGTAAAGAACTATTTTCTGTAATCTACAATCTACATGGCCTTCACATGATCTGACCAAGATTATGTCTGGACTTTAAAGGAGACTGTGACCTCTGAGTTTGTTCCGGCCTTTCTTCTCAGAGTAGTCAGATAGGAAACGCCGACCTCATCTAGCTTTATTTTAAAAATATGATTGACGTGTAAAAGTGTTTGTACAAACCTACTTACAGAAATTAAATCGTTTATCATTTATCATGTATTTTTATTAACCCTTATATTAAAAAATCAATTATTTACGATACACGAAAATTCATATGTGTACCAAATTTCAACTTAATCGGTCTAGTAGATTCGGAGCAAATCGGCTGTGACAGATGGACAGACAGACACACGAGTGATCCTATCTTTTTTTTTCCTTTTGAGGTACTGAACCCTAAAACCTGAGTAGGAAACGTGTATCTCCCGTCTTCATCGTCTTCGAAAGCTTGTCTAAGCGCTTTCAAAGTCTCCACGGTCAGCGTTCCAGTGGTACCTATATGGTTTAGTGATATCGTCAGCGATATCACTTTTTCCCACCTGAAAAATACTCCCGTTGAATTGAATAGGACACAATAGATTGCCCGAACACCGCTGCTTCGTTCGCAGCCAATCTGTGTATTGCTACAGGCATATCCTATAATAACAGATAGTTAGCATAGGTCAACATCGAAACTTTCAACATTAATTTCGTTCGATACACGATAGCAGTCGCAGCCATGCCAAAACATTGTTGCTTTGGGTATTCAAAGCAGTCAGAAAACTGATTGAAGCTACCCCGCTTAGCCAAAAAAATCATGGCAAGTGGCAAGACGATAATTAAACAGCAATAAATTAACCCACAACTAACCAACTATTATCTGTTAAACACGAGACTTTACTTTTGAAGCTACTTTACACCTAGCAAAACTCAGTCACACAAAATTTCCGACGGGACCTGCCATTTGGCGAACGACAGCGACAGCGCGATCTGGCGGTGCATAGTAGCGCCATCTAGTGACCTTATTGTAAAACTAACATTAATATTAATGGTTTTAAAGCCTCGTTTTGGAGAATTCTGAAAATAATTTTCAGAATTATCTAGTTTTGTAATGAGAAGGTGATCCCAGGTGCTCCATCAATCCCTACCTAGTATTTAAAGGGCCGAATCCATTTGGTGGATATCTAAAAGTCAGCAATTTAGGTACTGTATTTTGAGGAACTATTCTGGTCATCACGCCAAAGATCCTAGTCAGATTTCAACATTTTTTTTATGAAACCAACTTAGTTTCAAATAAAAGAGAACCATTGTAATTGGATCTTATAAGGCGGCGATATCCAGTAGATCCCTTTGTTGCCTCCCCTTTTTGGAGGAATTACCCCTCCAATCAAAAATCCCCGACGACAAAAAATATATAAAGTCGTAAAACCTGTATACCAAGAAGTTTCGTCCAGATGGGTTGTAAAATACGACCTGTAGGGGATTCGGTACCAACAAACTGACAGAGGAATGCAAATTTTGCGAGACTTGAAGCAGAGACGCTTCGCTCGCTCGGTCAATTATCAACCAGAAAAATCAATAATCAATAATTTCACAAAACGACCAAAACCAACCCTGGTGATCAGTAATACCGTCATCTTCAACAGCTCTAAAATTAAAACATTCTGTATATCCTCAAACTAACAACACGCTGCGCGAGTGCAAACAAAGAAATATGTATAATAAAAACAGATATTACCGTTAACTTCGCAAAGTACCGGTAAACACGACTGAGATATCATGTGAGTCAATATATTTGTGTCGTTTTCTAGAATGAATTATTTTTATTATTTATTTTTATTATAATTAAGGGCTGGTTTATTTAATAGTCAAATAACTTTTATCTGAAGAATAAAAGGCAGTTTGACATATTATCTGCCAAACACGGCCCGTAGTTAGTTGTCTGGATTGCGACTTTAAAAAAAAGGAGGAATGTTCACAGTTCGTCGGAATCTTTTTTAATTTTTTTAGCATTTATCTTTCTCGTAGATAGTGGATACTGTGACTAGTCTTTTGCATTGTTTTAGTGATAAAGCGGAATTCCCATTAAATTTTTGTTTTATCCTGTTATTTTCTTGAATATTTATCGAGCATCAATCATTTTCACCAGCTATTCACAGATTTTATTATTTTTATTTAATTATTTTCATCCAAATGTGAACTGTATCGGAGAGCTGTGATGCCTTCTCAAGAAAGACTATAGAAGAACAAAGAAGAACAATCTAGAAACAGTGTTAACTTCAGCCACATGATACACGTACGTCTGTGAACATCGCACGTGTATCATGTGGTTGAGACTGGCCTGTCTCTGTTACCAGGATAAGATGGAAATGAAGAGCTCTTTAAAAAAATTGCATGGATGTTAAAAAAATCTCCCGGATTTTTGAGTAAGCCTTATAACGCGGCCTTATAGGCGCGGCCGTGGTGCTGTGTGGTTAAGAGTTTATACCGTTCTGAACTGTTCTGTCACCAGGAGATCATGATTCGAGAAGATTGCAGATCTCCTTAACTTTACCGGTAAGCCTTTCGACAGCGGTAAGTTGTTGCTTTGTCATATCGTTAACTAACTTGCTCTTCTTATACTGAAAAAGCGTGTTTACTGTGTGTTGGTGATTTCAGTACATTTAACCCGAGTGTCATCTTAATGTTTTTCGTAATAGCGAATAGTTCCCGGGGTCTTAGACTACCTTTTCAAGATAGATGATCACGCATGATTATTATAATAATGAAAATGCAAATAACAAAAACAAAAAAGTAATAAAAGGTACGAAACAAATTAGAAGCCTAGATTTTTTTTTATGAGGTCGGTGCCAGCTCAGGAAAGTACCTATCAAAAATAAAAAATGGTTTTGCTGGCACCGATCATCGCATTGATAACCTCCTTTTTATGAAGTCGGTAAAAACAACGTGTATTCACTTAGTCACGCTAAATATGATACTCACACAGATTTTCTTACATTTAACAAGAAAACTGATTAATGGCATGTTATAAATTTATTTCTTTTATAATCCACTCAGCTTTCCCATGCACATTAAAATAACTAATAAGGTTGTAACTCATCTTTCCATACAACAGAGCGATCGTTTAGCAAAAACCGCGCGTTTTGTGTCACAGTCGACTGACTGGCCTAGGTTCAGTGAACCAAAATTAACCTAAGGTTATGTACAGAGTTTAAAAACAATAGCAAGAAAAATTCCCACAATTGTTTTAAAACACACATATATTCCCAATCAATTTTCAACCTCAAAATCCGAACCATAAAGTACATATTTCTGTATCAGTGTCTCAATAATCTGTTTAGGCAATTATGGGCCGTTTGGTGTAAAGAATATAGAGTATTTTCATTTGAAAGTTGGGTGTAACACAAGCAGGTTACCGCGTTCTCATAAGAATTATATGCTAGATTGTTAAAAAGTTGTCTCGTTGAAAAGACGAAGTAAAAATTACGTTAGTATAAACTTTACAGACATCGTTTGTGTTGGGAGTTAGGCATAAGATATACTTTACGTAATACTTTGACTGTGGTTAAGGGCGACCCGGTCTGTCTAGGCCCTCAATTAGCCAAGTTCCTTCAAATTTCAGAGAGAATAATAATAAATACACAGTTTGAATATTCGAGATGGTACTTGAGTGCAAAATCCAAAACTATGAGAAATATAACAAATTGGTTAAAGGGTTCTTGGAGAACAACAAAACAAAAGGTATTTGCAAGGCAGATGTGAGTTGAAATGCCAGGAGGGGACGCCCCAGGAAGACATGTAGTGACCTTATTGGTGATGTTCTTCAAAAAGGTCAGGTGCGTAGTACTCGCAACCGGCGTGCGTGTATGACCAGATGTATGAACGTAAACGAAGCGAAAGGAGTATGTAAGGAGCTTAGCAGGTGGCGTTCTATAGTTTCTGCCTACCCCCATGGGAAGAAGGCGTGAGTTTATATTTATGTATGTGTGTATTTTTGAGCTTTATTTCAAAGAAAACTAAAACTGGACTTAAGTTAACCTTCAAGTCCCATTTAAGTACTAAAGTTCTTGGATATAATATTATCCTTGTTTGTAAATTGCAATCTAATTATGGTCAGCCAAACGTTTACTACGAGTGCTGCTTTATCAGTAACATCTATGAGATATTTCATAACATACCTATATTAAAATTATATTTTTTTTTAATAAATCATGACTTGATTAGATTAGGTTCTCTAGTGTGTCGGTGTCCTGCCGGGGTCGCGGGAAAGTCCGAAAGGGTTACCGAGGCCCCTGGCAACACAGGCAACGGAAGGAACACGGGTGGGATTTAGTCAGTAAGAGTCTGAAACAACCTCCCGCTCCGCCCAGAGCGGGAGAAGTTACTGGATAATTTCCGACCCCAAAAAATAAAAAAAAATATGTGTCAGTGTCAGGGCAGGTAGGGCGTAACAGTGGGTACCTTTATTTATTTATTTAATACTTTAAGCACACACATTTATAGAGGCGGACTTAATGCCACACCTTTTTTTTGGGTGGGAAGTCATCAAATAACTTCTCTCGCTCTGGGCGGAGTGGGAGGGTGTGTCAGACTCTTACTGACTAGAACCCACCCGTATTCCTTCCGTTGCCTGTGTTGCCAGGGGCCTCGGTGACCCTTTAGTACCTTCCCGCGACCACAGAGTACCTTCCCGCGACCCCGGAATGCCATACCTTTAAATTTATGTTTGGGTTTACTGATGAACCATCAATTAAATGGGGTTTCCTAGATATAATCAAAGTAAATCTAAAGTCTGTATATAATTTCCTGACTAGTCAAGCATTGACAGCTTTGACGCAATATGCCGCAAAATATCTGCCTCGTTACTTCGCAGGTTGCGTGGCAGTCCCAACACCATTCTGCACTCTATAGCTGCCCGGGCCGAGCGGGCGTTAGCCGATTGAACAAGATCTGTTTTAGTTATTAAAGTACTAACATAGGCTAAGTAAGATTGTTACTAACACAATGGACCTCATTTGCAGTCTAACAAATAATTTATTATTATTATTTAAAGTCCAGGGTTAAGATTTTCTGGAGGAAGAGGAAGAATTTCGTTCACAACAGATGGTTCTGAAGGTAAAACAGACCATGAATGTGTATGCTAGCCTTATGACTGTGTGGTACTAAACAAATATTTCAAAGCATGGCAAAGGCTACTAAGAAACACGCCACCATAGTGTAAAATAGGGGTTCCATGAGGTGCACTCATGAGTTAACATCTCGAGACAGGCCCGGTGGTGGATCTGTAGCGCGGCGAGTTTGCACAGGCCGTCACTTACATTCACTGTGTAAACTCAACGAGTGGCTGTGGTGTAAGGTAGAAGAGGGAGCGACAGCGAATTATGATTACGAACTTTATTAGGAAAGTAAGTCTTTTGTAGTGTAAGCTGTCATTCCACCTGATGCTACGCTAGGGATTGACACTATTGACAGCTTGCTTCAAGCTCACTTCACCTAATTTTTCACGGTGAGATTTTACAAAAATGATCGGCAGGTTTTTCAATATGTAATTTTCAATTATTGCTTTTATAGGGTTCTGTAGCTCAAACGGAAAAAAACGGAACCCTTATAGGATCAATTGATTGTCTGTCCGTCTGGCACAGCCGATTTCCTCCGAATCTACTGGACCGATAAAGTTGAAATTTGATAAACGCATACATTTCTGTTACCTAAACACATAAATGAGAAATAAATGAGTTTTGAATATATATACACTTTTGATATTTAGTATATACTTTGAATATCACTTTTGGGGGCAAATAATAAAATAAAAATAAAAGTTTTGAAAACTGTACTAAAATTATTTTTTTTAAATAATTTTTAAAGTTATATAAAAAAATAGATGAATATTGACCATTCCCGCTCGTTTCCGAAACTACCAAGCCTAAAATTTTGAAAAACAAAATACAGACAATAGTTATTTACTTATAGATTACAGGAAAACCTATAAGAAGTCTATGATGATAAAATAACATGGTAAATCTCTCAATATTGTGCGAACAAACTTACATTTGCAGTTGGAATGTATGTGAGAACATGTTTTTCAACTACTATAATGTTGAGTTTGTTCTAGGGATAAATTCATCACAACTACGGAACCTATTACTGTGTGTGGTGCGACGCGCACTTGGCTGTTTTGTCTTTGTTTATAACATTACTTAATTGTAAAATTGTATAATAAAATTTGGCACAGGCAACTAAATTGCGCGTTTCTGAAGATGAATTCTAGATCTTTATTCTAGCCAAAAACAAATAAACTTTTCACCAGTAAGTTAATATCGCCCCTGCTACCTCTTATGCATTTTACCGTACAAAAAAGATGTTATTGTACATTAATGGCGGCTAAAATGGGGCAGTAGCGTGGGTTGAAACGTTCCGAATTACGCACTACATCAGACTACACCGAACGCTGGTCGACGCGATAAAGATTCGAGTACAGCATTATATAATGGAAAGTAGGAAGGACCAGGGATGATAGTAATGATCTTAGGATATCATACAGCTGACGTGAGGTCAAACAATAGATACAATCTTATCGATGTAAGTGATACAAGGTTTTGACTCGAACACTACTGCAGTACTAGGCGTTCATGTCGCGGGTAGATACCAAAGGGTTACCGAGTCCTGGCAACACAAGCAACTGAAGGAATACGGGTGGGTTTCAGTCAGTAAGAGTCTGACAGGAGAAGTTATGTGATGATTTCCCACCCAAAAAAAAAGGCGTTCATAAGTATTCAGGTAGTTTCTACGGAGGACAATGCATTGCCAAATAACGGTACCAATTAACTTCTATACAAATAAAATCTCCGTGGATATCTCCGACTTATGAGATTCGATTTCGATGGTTTTTTTTTTTACTAAATTGCTCACTTTAAGATAAGTGGAATCGTACCTTTTAACTGCTAGGCAGGAAAAGTGTTATTAATTGTTTCAAAAAAGTTTGTGCTCGCGAGGCCTACTGTTCGCAGGACTACTAGTTACTAAATGCATATGAGGCGGTACTTATAACAATTTTTTACATTTTTGTCTGCCTGTCCCTGTTTTTTCCGGCTAATCTCCGAAACTGCTGGACTGATTTTGAAAAAGAAAACAGAAGAAAAAGAAAAAGCCACGTGGGCGAAGCCGCGGACAGCTGATAGTTATTATAAAAAATTGGCTTACCTTTTATAATCGCAGGCTGCTGATTGTTATTCCGATAGGAGTAAGTGGATATGAAGAAATTACCTGAAAAAAAAACGAATTATTAGAAAGGTCATGGTCGAATAAATAATTAGGCAAGTGACCAGATCATAAAAATGTCAACAACGGCAAAAAACATGTGCGATCGGAGGACCCCCTCAGGAACGAAGTTCCTTTTCACGTATGTTTTAAAATAAAAACAATTTTTTTACAGCCTCCATCTTGGATTTACATTTGACCTCACTATCGACTTTAGCACCCTCGAAAACCATGAAAACGATACGCATGGTGAAAAATTTTAAAATGTTGCAGCCCCTCGGGTTTTGGCCTCAAAAACTATGAAAACGACACCCATGATGAAAAATGAGAAATTTTTCACAGATGCAATCTTGGATTTACATTTTGACTATCATACAATATATAATCATTTATATCGACTTTAGCACCCTCGAAAATCATGAATACCATAATGAAAAATTCGAAATATTTCGCAGCCCGTCTGAAAAATTTTTCATAGTCGCCATCTTGGATTTTCATTTTGAAATGACGATTTCTACTAGTTTACTCCTAACGCAAGCCGCGTTATAGAATTTCGTTCAACAAAGTGGGTGGACTTGAAGTTTTTGTACGGCTGGGAGTCGGATCAACAAAAGCGGATATTGTGTTAAAATTATAATATTATGTAATACATAAATGGGAACTGTTGAATATTTCATTTCACGTCAAAGTAACCTTCGGAATATGAAAATACGTTTATAGAATTGGAAGTATACATAATCCTCTCAGGTCAAAAAAACGTTCACTGCTGGACAGACCTGTCGCAATAATCGCCACAAAGACCGGTTTTCCACTCCTGCTATTCACTGACCATTCTACCTAAACTAATGAATTTTACCCTCCTTCCAGGAATATTTCCCGAGTACAACAACACTATCGATATAGGATGCGGCTACCAGGAACACAGAATTACCGAACATGCTCTCAATATATGTACAAATGATGTCCACGAGTCCATACATGTATTTATATACCTGGGTATATATTATTATTATGACGTCATCGTTCGAGGCTTGAAAATTTAATTGTTCTGTCTGTATAAAGGTGCTCGCTTACACAGGCGAATTGAATTGCTAAATTTTTGGCAAGTTCATCAAAGCATTTTTTTTACTGGAGATGTATCACACCATACTGAGCAATATCTTCATATTGATTCTTTAGTCAAATTAATAGCAATGCAGAACATAATTATATGGACCATCAGCAAAGCGAAATTGTGGATGTAGAGATCGGTAATGCTTCCGAAAAAAAGGCGATAATTGCAGATTTTTTTAATTACTGGTCGTTATTTTCAGCAATTACTGCTCGTGTAAGCGCAGCTTTATATCAATGTATGGGTATGTATATCCGTCGTAACAACAGTACCGAACCGGCCTGATTTCATTTATAAGGGATGTTTTTCATTATTTACTCCGTCTGATAACGCCTACACCCTTGCTGTTTTAAATGGAGAGAGATTTTTTAATGTTTCAATTTTGTTTTTTCGGGTCGTGGTTAGCCGCAGGTTTGGGTAAATGTTTTTATACGTTGTTTTTAGACTCGGATGTGTTGTGAGATGAGACTTATACCATGTTCCTATTATAACTGACCTGTCGTTTAAGGGGACTACAGGACCTAAATGCAACTTTTATAAGTTTTATAATGCCTTAAAGTATATGGTCCACTGCAGTAAACAAAATCAGAAAAATATATGATATTCATAAGGATATATCCTAGGTATATAGAGTGTTGAAAACATAATATAACTAATTTGATACGATAGAAAAAAATCACGAAGAAATTTTATTTTAACGATTAAAAACCATACTAATATACATGCAATCATTCTGATTTTTTGTCAGATTATTCTACATGGAACATATTAGCATAATAGTGTTTTATTTTTTTTATACAATCTATAGCTTTTTTGTAAATCAAAAATTGCTTCATATTTTGCAATAAATTACCAGCGTTGTGTCATCGCGCTTCTTTTTCTTTTCTATGCAGTCCGACAGTGACTGCGCTTTAGGTGTTGTCGGCCCCTTAATGGTTTTACTTAGTTGATACGTAAAATAGGATTCCTACTGCTCATTTTAGCATTTTTTTTCCGGGGGAGTGTAATCTTTTTTTCTCGCGGATGACATGCATCACTTTTGTTGATGCTGACTGACCTGAATCATTTGATTGTGTATCTTTGATTGTTTTTCATTTGATTGTGTATCTTTGAAAACTTAATATACTTTGTGTGTGTAATCTGTGTTAGAATTTGATTTACTAATACAACAGCCCACTCCACAAAACCAGCCCGTCTGTTCATTTTTTTCAGTACAATCTTTGTTATTTTTCAAAGGTTCGCAACCAAGCCACATTTGCACTTAACAAAACAAAAACACGACCTTCTCACAACAAAAATAGGGTTCGAATTACTTTTTAGTTGTGAAATAATTTAGTCGACCATTTTCACATAATTTTGATTAAATTAAAAGAGGCGAGTGTATATTTTTCTTTGTAATGGGCGCAGTTTATCAAGAGATGAATACATAAAGCTTGTACCAACGTCCAACACACATCGGAAAGTAAATTTAATTCCTCTTTAGCGGGTTAAGGGGTGAAATAGCGTGTTAAGGGGTGAAATTGATTGTTGTTTAACTTTTCTAATAAATGTAAATGTTAACCGTTTTGTGATATGGGGTGATTGATTACCGTAGCAGTTTAGTGATTTAGTGTTTTTCCAGCCAATGATCGTCGGGTTCGATTTCATCATCGGATATTGAAGTTTTGTTGTTTTTGTTGTTTTTTATTTATTTTATAACGGTGTTTTTGTATGTGATACGATATTATTTTCGTCACATTGCCTAGTCAATAGGTGTTGGAATTTAAATATACCAGTTGTTTAAATACTTACAAAGACAAAAAGCCAAACATCAAAACAAAAAACATAACAATCCTACTTGACCTACTCCAAAAAAAACTCAACTAGACAATAAAAGTCCACTTTTCGCGAAAAAGCAAAAAATAATGCCCGCCTAAAAAAGACGTCACGTTCTGCCAATATTTCAGTTATTGGATAAAATTTAGACATAATAGTTCGTACGTGATCGCCAATAGGCGCTCTGCAGCATACGTTATCAAAATATGCCACACAAATGTATATTTTATATAGATTCGACAGAGTGACCTATTGGTTCAATAAAAATGTGTAAAAGCACGAATGTATTTTTTTCGTGAGAGCTACTCACAAATCTAGTTTTGAAATGTTTCAGAACAATGGCGCATTACATAAAACGTTGCCAAAAGAGTTTTTTTTACAGAAATCCTGGTACTCTATTTACCCATTATAGATTTTTTAACCTACAGCATGTTGGCGTTTGTCAACTAAGAAAATATTGCTTCTCCAAGATTTATTTTCTCACAATCTTGCTTACATTTAACTCAGCAGACTTCAAACTAAGTCTACCAAGCATGCATGTCATCTAAAGAGTTATTCGGTTGAAACTGCAAGTCAGCTCGGCGAGCTTGCAATAAGACGGATTATGTTCTGACATAGCACTGCAGTGGTACTAGGTCATCAGAGACTGTTCAGAGCTATTCACTTTTAGAGGTCTCTTGAATTATTCTTGAGCTAACGTCATAAGATTTGCCGAAGCAATTCTTGGAGTGACCCCGATAGATTTACCGAACGCCATTTGTTTTTCCTTGACATGGCCAATACCGTTTGGTTTTATGGCGGGTCTGCCATCTAAAATCCGTAAACCATTAAGAACACCTACCAGTCCAAGTATTGAGTAGCACCCTTACTGATTTAAGTATTTAAAAAATCAATTTCAATTCAGATGAGCAAAGAAAAGTAGGTTGGTGCCATAGATATAGGGCACTATTGACCCGTGAAAATAAAAAATACATTTCATTGCAGATACTGCCATTGTTTTAAATAATAATAACAATAATAATCTTTATTGTCATAAATTAAGGAAACATTATTACGAATTCCCTAGCTCCTGCGCTAGTGTAGGTACACTGTATTACAGGAGCTAGTGTCATCCCCTAATTTTATGTTACATGTTATTTAGCGATAGATAGCGATAAGAGATAGCGAATAAAAAGCAATAGAAATAATAAAATTAAAAGTAATGTAACATGCATAACTAAAAAAAATATATATTTGTGTTTATAGATGTGTTGTGTGGGCGGGGAGTATGTGCTCGCACATGCTAGTTGAGGTGTGTAGGGGTGGAATAAAAGTATAACTTTAATAGGTGTTCAATACAAAAATAAACGGCCTTCGTGTACACATGAATGTCAACTGCTCAAAACAGACTATGATATACATTACTCCTTTTCCACATCTAAATAAACACTCGAAAACCCAGCAAAACATCTCAAAATGTGTACAGCTTGAACCAATATGTACGCAGCCCAAACACTCCTCCGACAACATCGAGGTACCAGGCTTCCATACCCCTCTAAGAGATGTATTTAAGTAGAAGTGCAAGTCAGCGAAAAGACGACACGACCGGACCGACTGCGCTCGCACTAAGATGTATTATGTGCTGACACGGCGTTTCTTCCTTAGATGTTATATAAAGGAGCCTTTAGTATTCAGGTAGCTAGATTTTACTAGCCATTTTGTGGGCGAATTAGATTTTTATTATTAAAATGGTGGTGCTTTCAGGTAAGTGGAAAACTTGAATCTTTTTGCCTATCGCATCGATACGATCGCTACAGTTCCTGCAGTTTCATTTATTGCAAAATTATTCAGGAATGCGTGGAAAAGAAAATGGTTTTTCTTAATTCTCCATTTTCTTTCCTTTGTGTTTAAAATACGTCTTATTATAAAATAATGTTTTATTTAATTGCCTTTTAATGCTATATTATATTGTTTAAAAATATTCAAAATCACGTCTCAACTCAAAATCAAGTAAACACAAACGAAAAAGAAGATACCGAATTTTATTCTGCCAATGATTGAAACCAAGGGCCTTATCGAATCCATAGCGTCCGCGTCAGCACCAATTTGGATTTGCGTCCAACGTACACCTTATTCCCACGACATTAATGCCAATTTCATTTAAAAACGGGATTTTGTATTGCTGTCCCGAAATGTACCGACGAGTTTTTCGTTAACACTCTAAGCACTCTTTATTACCTGGGGTTAAGGGTTGTTTTTGTTTATATTATCAGTATTTAGAGATTGTTTTGCAAATTGGAGGAACAAATCTCAATTTTCGGTCGAAGCAAACGTTATTCTTAAAGTATTAGGGTTTGTTTTTGTTTGTTTAGAATTAAGATTAATATTGTCGTTTGGGATCGCTTTGTTTCTTCTAAATTAGGTCACGTTCAGGCGAAGGCACGGCTGCATCCAGCCTTTGAACTAATGTAATACATTATAGTTTCACATTGATTCGTTTTCTACAGAATTACGTTTCACCCTTGTCGGTGACGACGGGGATTTGTTTGTGTATCAAAGTGAGATACATCATGCTATAGACAGGGATGAAACTCGAGAATAATAATGTTTTGGCGGTTTTAACCCGCAGTGTTTGGTGGGGGTGAAAAAAGATAATATCATATTAAAGGTAAGGCGTTCATAATACTTACTCTCATATTATATTTTAGGTATTACTGGTATCTGCATCGTATTAATTGGTCAAGGACAGCTAATGAGACACAATTTATTTTCTATTGTTTGACACCGAATCGGAGACGCGCAGGGCTTAGCAGGTTAATTAAGTGGCTCATGTCGTCGTTTTGATTGATTTTTGTTTTTATGATACAATTTTTATCGTTTAACTTTTAAAAAATTATAAATTCTTCCAACCTTAAGGTAGCAAGAACTTTTCCATAAAATATTTGTTGTTATGGAACAAATCTAACTAAGAGAGATGTTTTAATGATTCTATTGATTATATTTCTGTAAATACTTATTTGTTATGGTCGCGAATCATATTTTGTACAAGATACAATCTGACAATGACCTGCAAATTGCAAAAAACGTAAGAAAACTTAAATATCGTTGACTACCACTGCGGATTCACCTTAAAACACTTCACATTTATCGGTTCTAAAATTCCCGAAGTATTTATTTTATATGCCTCTCATATACACGCTGAATCAACGATACATACGGACAAACGAAACCCTTCAAAAGATTACATTCAAATAAACTTTTCGTTTCCATTTAACAAAAAATCAATTACCTTACCATACCAAACAAATGAAAAGCAGGTAGCTTTTTATTTTGATTCACCATTTTTAACGAAGTCCATAATTATTTTTCAACACATCTCTCTCCTATAACTAGTATTTTGATCTCACGAAGTGACGCGCGATTAACTTGTTGTAACTAAGTGTACAAACACGCTGTGAATGTGTGCCTGAAGACGAGTAGCATCAGCACATAACACACACACGCACACACATTTCCGAATTCGCCACTATCTCCGACGGTACCGAGAGCTCCTGCGCTTACACACACATTCACAGCGTGTTTTTACACTTGGTAACCACAAGTAAAGCGCGCGTCGCTTCATGAGATAAAAATACTGTACAAAAAACTTCATCGATCACCACCATGATTCATCTCGACACGTTACGTCTAATCTCCTTATCTCCCTTACAGCCTGGTACTAGGGGAACTCGATCAGCACCCGATGCTACTCTATTGTGAAATAAATTGTCCTTTAGCGTTAAATTGATTGGATGTAAGCTAGTAATGGGGCCTGCATTCCATTAATTAAATTGGGAATTACTTTGATTGAGTTTGGTGCAAGAGACTTAGTTTCGGTAGATGTGGCTATATCGTTATTAGTTTCGGAATTTGATCAGTTTAATTACTCTAATGTAGCAGGTGTCGTATAAGTTAGATTTTAATTGAGATCCTGGGTTCGATTCCCAGGTCGGGCAAAGTGACGGTGAGCAATGGGTAGCTCACCGTCCGATAAGGACCAGGCCCGGGTCGATGGCGCGTTGTATTCCACTCGCGCCTCAAAGAGATGTCGTCAGCACAAGTGTAGGGGTCCACTACGGCCGATGCCTGCCGGGGTCGCGGGAAGGTACTAAAGGGTTACCGAGGCCCCTGGCAACACAGGCAACGGAAGGAATACGATTGGGTTTTAGTCACTAAGAGTCTGACACACCCTCCCGTTCCGCCCAGAGCGGGAGAAGTTATTTGATGATTTTCCCACCCAAAAAAAAAAAGGTTGAGCAAAGTGCTATTGGGTTTTTAAATCAGGAATTTCTCAGTAGCAGGCAGGAGTCTGGATTTGTGCCTGATTGATGGCAATAGGGATTTAAACATAACTGGCGAAATGTGAATTTACTATAGGTATACCTCTAACCATTTCGGAATTACAGACGTGGCGATTGTGATTTTTGTTTAATTTAAATTTAAATTCAAGGTTCTATCAGGTGAAACTGTAGTATTCTTGTCCTGCTTATACCAAAAATAACGCTGAATCAAAACGATTTCTGTAAAAATATTTCGTTATATTAATAGTGACAGGGGTGTTATTATTTTCTGCTAAATGTTTCGTTAATTTTAATAACTGCAAAAAACCAAGGAGTCATTTTACAACCCACAAAAAAATCAACACTTCTCACAATTGCACCCCTTAACTTCTCACTCAACATGCGACTTTCACCCCGTAGTACGCAATCTTAAGGGGGTGTTTATTTGCGGTTACAATGAAGCTACACAGATTATATCGAGCCTAATGTCCTGATATAAGCGACCTACGCTGAACGGACGTCCGTATCAAAATAATAGATAAGAAATGTAATCCGAGGGGGTGAATGGATAATTTATGGTAATTGAATTTTTGTTAAATGTTTCGCTGCTATGGGGTTGACTGTAGGAGGTTTATTTAAGAAACTGTCAGAGTTAAATTGAGGAATTAATTCATTTTCTGTACGACTTATTTTGCCAACTCATCATCATGTTTTATTTTAAGGCGAATTCAATGTTTATATTTTGATTAAGGGCAGATAAAACAGTATTTGATGTGTAATTTCTTACCTCTTGCTTTCTGTGGGAGTGATTCGTAATAAGGGACGGAAGTGTGTAACAGAAAGTGACATCTTTTTTTTTTGGATGAGAAATCATCACATAACTTCTCCCGCTCAGGGAGGAGCGGGAGGGTGTGTCAGACTCTTACTGACTAAAACCCACCCGTATTCCTTCCCGTTGCCTGTGTTGCCAGGGCCTCGGTAACCCTGTAGTATCTTCCCGCGACAGAAAGTGACATTTTGAGCGTGGAATTAGTAAGTACTTTTTAATAGCATGAAATTAGTAATTCTATATAGATTTTGTAGAGCAGAGGTGGTCCAGTGGTAACGGCCGTGACTTACGAGGTGTAGGTCATAGGTTCGAACTCTGACAGGCGCTTTACTTTGTGTAAGTTATTTAATCACCACTGCTCTCAAAACGGTTAAGGAAAACATCGTGAGGAAACCGGCATATTCTAGAACCAAAAATTCGAAGACATGTGACATGCACTGGGCCCGCGTGGTGGATTGCGGCCCACTCCCTCTCACAGAGAGGATGCCTGTGTCCCAGCAGTGGGGACATTAAAGGCTGATTATGCTTATGCTATATAAATTGCCTCTATTTAAAAAGCTAAATACTGAAATATTTATTCGAATAATTATTTATTATAGAGGTTGCACTAGTAATGAATAATTATTCGAATAAATATTTCAGTATTTAGCTTTTTAAATTTTGAGGTTAATATCGGTCGTTGCTTTGTTGCTTATTACCAAAGTGAAATGTCTGATGTTACACATCATATGCGACTACTGAAAGGCTCGGTTGTTTTTTAAATAATAATCACTACATTATTGTCACAGTAAACAAAAACGGACTATTAAATAAAATACAATAATAAAATAATTTCACACGTTACAAATTAAATGAGTCTTCTACAGAGATATTAAGTAACTCGACTAACCCTACCTGCTTCAGAGAGAACGAGTCCCTGAATAATTGATCAACGGCTTAAAGTCGACAAAAAATGTCCAGACGGAACATTAGACCTGATCAAGTATGTAAGAAAATGTCGTTTAGTGGGATCTCATCACTCATGATTTATGCAATAGTATTAAAGAGCGGGTTTAAACGGGTTTAATTTTTTTCAGATTGTAAGGCCCGCTTGCACCTTTAGTGGTGCAAGCGGGCCTTATAATCTGAAAAAAAAAAAAATACTAAATGCGTTTAGCGTTAAACAACATCCTTCTGTTTCTGACAATCGCTTGAAGATGACAGAGACAGAACGATGTTTTAAATACTTTTAGCATTAACTGCATAATTATAGTGATTTGTGGAGTAGGTAAGCAGGTAAGCAGGTAAGCAGGTAATTGATTGGGATTAAGTACCAACCACTAGACCAATTGTAGTGATTGAAATCACGAATTCTAAGCGTGATGCCTAGAACTTCACGTTTAGAATTCGCGATTTATAACTGGGCTTTGTTTTTGGCAGTAGTTTTTCGTAAAGTAAATTTTCAATAAAAGCTAGGAGTATTGATTTGTGTACCGTTAATGACTTACCCAAAATATGTAAGTAACATTTCTTTGCGGTCTTTTTTTTAATAATAAGGCTTAAAAGCAAACCATCTTAACAACAAACTTCCAACTTTACCTTAATCTCTAAATCACAGTATCTACACAATACATCACTCCCCTACATCCCAAAACTAAGGCCGTATCCACACGTTACATGTTCCTGCAATAAAGATAAACTGAGCAGATTATAACGGCCCTTACCGAGGGTTGTGTGCACTAACCCTTAAAGGAAATTGTAAGGATAATGACATCTCTTCTTATTAGGGAAGTAAATGAGTAACGGTGCCACAGAATAGATCGGTATAGAAGGTCGGCTTCATACAACGAGCGAAAACGCACGCACACAAAGACACGCTTCATGTACAGTGAGTGCAAGCGCACTCACGACTCGCATTTGTTTGAGATCGCCGCAAGTACGCGACTATGTGTGCGTGCGACTGTTGTCGCTCGTTGTATGGAGCGGTCTTCTGAGATATCTATTTTGTGTAGGTGTCTTGCTTGGTCGAACGTTTGATTCTGATTGGATGGTCATGTTATTAATAGACATATTATTGGTTAATTATAATGAACTGCAGTGTGTTGATCGTGATTATATAGATACATTATTTATTAGTCACTACTAGTTTAAGTTAAAAGTTTAAATTAAAATTAACTTCGGCCAGTTATCGCAAAAAACGCTTTCAAACAATCTTAACATGGACCAGAGAAAAGAAGGAAGAGAAAAGGAGAGAGAGATCGGCAGTCTAGCTGTATAATTTAGTGTATTTTTTGTTTATTTTGAGTTACGAAAGAATACTAAATAACTAAACAATTGCTATCCATTTATAACTGTTGACCAAAGAAGAGGCTCCCGCAACTAAATCCTGCTCCTCCTCAGTAGTAAAACTCCTGAAGAGTTCGATAGAGTAGCTATCACTTTACAAACTTCAAGCAGCCCCAATTCTAAACAATATTAATTTATTTCAATCATGTCGAGTTTCATTGCGGTGAAATAAGCGCTTGTTTTCAGAGGCAGTCAAAGAGGAATACCTAATATAAAATTTGGGACACCCTACAAGGACATAATTATAGTAGCCTTATTAGTGATGTTCTTCAAAATTTTATGTGCGCGCACTCGCAACCGGCGTGCGTGTATGACCAGATGCATGGACGTAAACGAAGCATAAGGAGTATGTAAGTATCATAGCAGGTGGCGTTCTGTAGTTTCTGCCTACCCCCATGGGAAGAAAGCGTGAGTTTATGTACGCATAGTTAAATACGGAACACATATGCCAGTAGGTATATAAATAAATAACAGTAATAAAAGTAATTAAAACAATAAAATTTCACAGCTCAAACAATTAAACTTGTTAAACTTTAGATTCAAGGCTTTAACTCAGTACATACAGAGATACATGTACCTCAATTACGAGTATATAACTACTCTAAATGTATGTAATTCAGGCAAGTAGGGTCCCGTCTAATTTTGGGTACAGTCAAGAGCAAAAGGATGTGTACAGGGTCAAATGAAATAAATAAAAGGGCAATTCCTGTAAAGAAAAATTTTCAATTTTGAAACGACCAATTAATTCATCGCAATCTCATCGCTGCGACAATCAAAGGTTAACTTGTCAAAAATGTAGGAAAATGAAGGTAATTTTGACAGACGCAAACCCAAAAACAAACGTTCCTAAAACATGAGATTTGCCTCTCTCTGAAACTTCACGTGATCTAATCAGTAATCATGTTTTCAGTTTTTTGTGTATTGTTCCACTGCTCGAAAAAGGTCTATGGGGAGACCTTTGCCCAGCTGTGGGACAATACACTTTCCCCCGTTCCTTGTGTTTTGCCTTCTCCGGCCAATCTCCCGGACACGCACCTAAGTCATCACGCCAGTGCTTTCAGTTATAGCAAAAAAATATATTTCCTGAACTCATTATTTCAAGTAACATCTGACGGGTCAACGGCCATGCGTAGGTACACTTTAGGAGGTAAACGTAGTTGAATTTCACGAATTATACATATTTTTGCCGTTGACTGTACTAGTCGAATGACAAACGCAAACAATGGTCCCTGTTCTAAGTGTCCTATTAAGATTTCAACTACAAATGTTTTGTTCAAAGGATGTAGGTACGTGCGTAATGCTGAATGTAATTATGGAAACTTCAGCGGTCTCACCACTTCTTATGCTGAAATAATCATAAACTGTTGTTGATTTTCATCAAACAGCAATATGAGGAAAATGTCTTGAGGAACGTTTAAGAGTATAAATGTGAACGGCTATGAGAGTAGGGGAAGAACAAAAAAACGATGGATGGACTGTGGGAGAGATGATATGGCTAGAAAGGGGGTGACTACCGAGATGACAACTAATAGAGAAGTATGGAAGAAAAATACATTTACTTCTCATTAGAAAACAGTGACCATAATAACTATTTTGTAGTTATAAACCGGAGGATACAATTTCAAGAAAGATATGCAGATTCTTTACAATAACCTGAAAAAAACATTCAAACCCAGTTTTAATAATAATTTGTCCGAAAATGTATTCATATAATTATATATTGTACACCACCAAAATACATTAAAAAAAATAAAACACTACAAAATATACAATGGGCGGCCTTATCGATCTCTTTCAGGCAAATAATAAATAATAATTCCATGGATTTTGAGGGCACTTTCACTGGCTGACGTTCAAGTAACTTAGGCTTATTTTTTTTTTGGATGGGAAATCATCAAATAGCTTCTCCCGCTCTGGGCGGAGCGGGAGGGTGTGTCAGACTCTTACTGACTAAAACCTACCCGTATTCCTTCCTGTTGTCTGTGTTGCGGGGGCCTCGGTGATCCTTTAGTACCTTCCCACGACCCCGGCAGGAAGTAACTTAGGCTACTTTTATTGTAGGCTGAGGCTATTATACTTTAGACCGCGACGCGACCTGCGACACATGAGCGATTAAAAAAAATAAATGAATGCTCACGGATATGGCTACACCGTACATCAAATATTGCTAGCGATCTTTGATTTCTTTAAGCGATCGGACCAACATTACTGTAATCACGGCATCGGCTACATCAACATATCAGCGAAATTAGCCGCATGAATCGCTCATGCTAATTCGTTGTGTAGCATGTGTACTGTAGCCAGGTCATCGCCGAATATACGCCGGATTTTCGCTTATAATGTCGCATCGCAAATATCTGCCTACTGTAGCCTCAGCTTCAGAAAAAGTCATGCAGGTGAGCCGCGGGCTTCAGCTAGTATTTAACTATAAGTCCAGGTTCCACCCTGCAGTAAAGTTACCACACTATAAACTTACCAAAACGACGCAACAAAAAATATCACCACCAAATAAATAATAAATAACATTATGATCTCTATTCACCCTGTTAAACGGATCAATAGAATCATTCCGTTTTCTTTACGGTAATTCTGTCGCCCGGTCTTTACACCGTCGTGAACATAAATAAAATTATGATAACACGGTTGGACTATGATGGCTTAAGCAAACTGGGTGGAGTTTGCAAAAAAGTGTATGCACGTCTTTATCTTTATTTTAGTAGGGGAAGCTAAAAGTCTCTACAGCGCGTGGATGGAGCAAAAGGAAATATACAAGAGTAAGTACTACTTGGATTTCTGCATCCTCGGGCATGCTCGATTTGTGTCTTAAACTAAATGCAACAATTATACAGAAGTTCACCTACGTTGGGGTCGGCTTCCGGTCTCACCAGATGCAGCTGAATACCAGTATTTTACATGGAGCGACTGCCTATCTGACCTCCACAACCCAGTTACTGGGTAATACCATACCTCTTGGTAAGACTGGTTGTCAGACTTTCGGGCATCTGACGACCCGTAACGACTGTCAAAGTACCACGAAAGCCGGGACCAACGGCTTAACGTGCTTTCCGAGGCACGAAGGGGTCTTGGTATCTAAAGATGGTCACCCATCTACGTACTAACCGCAGCAAGCGTAGCTTAACCTGTTCGATTGACCCGTGCGGCTGTTATTTTAGCCGCAAGCCCTCGAAACAACAAATATAACAATTATACAGAAGTTATTACAAGAAAATTCGAATAAGTATCGAAAAAATATTCATGAGTTAAATTACAGCCATGGTCCGTTTTATCCATACTTTAATACATAAATGCGAAAATAATCCTGTCTGTCTGTTACCCTTGATGCCTTAACTTTCGGAGAAATTTGACACTCAGGTGGACCATGACCTGGGTTAAGACAAAGGATACTTTTCGTCCCGGTAATACGTTTTCGTAGGATCATTTCCGAGCTCAAAGCGGGCGGAGCCTAGTTTGCAATAAATTCGCCGACACTGCGTAACATACTTTAGAAAACCTTTCATTTTGAAAAGTTCACCAATATTCACCGTCGAAAAATAGTTATTAAGAAGACAGGTAGAAGAGTACACGCTTGTCTTTTAGACCACTTAAAACTACCCCCCTGATAGCCTCATCAAAATTAGTCAAGTGTTTCCTAACATAAGCCAACACAGACGGACCGATGACTTTGTTAAGTCGAGATTATAAAGCTTCAATACGTCATTAGGGAGATCCAACAATGCCTCTAGCGTGGGGTTCGATTCCCGGGTGAAGCAGACTGGCACAATTTGATTTGATAACATGTAATCTCTTAGGGGTGAATTTTGAAGGGTAGTTCCATGTTAAGGGGTAGTTATAGTGTCCCTGAATTTTATTTGTTAGGGTAAAAGGATATTAAATAAAGCGTATTTGCTCAGCTTTTGTAATCTTGCTTAAGGGGTATTTGTATTTTAAAGTGCAGGGGTACTTAAGTAACGTTAAATGTATCGATCTAGGCTAAACATACCAAAATCCAAGCTAAAAATACATTCTACAAGTCCCTACGTAATGTCTATAAAAATATATAATAAACTGCCTGACGTAATAAAGAAAGAAGAAAAGTTAAATATATTTATAAATAAACTTAAAACATTACTGTTAAACAAATGTTATTACTCCTTAGACGAATATTTAAATGATAAACATAAATAATAGGAAAAAACATATTAATAATAATGTAATTTGTATATGTTAAAGAAATTACTAATATAATAATAAATAATATACTTAATAAAAATAATTCATAACAACAATTAATGATAATCACGCAACTTGTAGGTATGTTTAAAATATATTAATATAACAATAATAATAATGAAATGAAATAATTATTCAAAGAAAAACAATTTATACCAAAAAATAAACAGCATTATAATACATATGTACAGGTATATAAAATTAGTTTAAAATATTTAAGTACTTTTTCAGATAGAATAATAAATAAATAAATAGTAGATAGGCGAATTGTTAGTATCATATTTAGCGATCTCCTGACTTCGAGTATATGAAAGTTAAATCTCCTAAAACGCGGCTTCCTCTCTCCTACCCTCTTGCTGTGCCCTACAGGGTCCATAATGATCTCAATTATATAGTTACCACCTAAGTACACATTATGGTAAAGCAATAAAGATATTGAGTATTGAGTATTGAGTATATGCAGTAAAATATTTTAAGGGGAAGGATATTAGGCAGGCCTCAGAACACACTGAAAAGTATTTTATTTTTAAATTAATAAATTAATTATTACCACCAGTGGCGTGCCGTCCATAGAGGCAATTAGGCCTAGCCAACTCTACCAATAATGCCAAATGCATTTATTATAACTATGTAATACACTAATACAAAATATAAAAAAAGTTAAACTCCTGTTATAACATTTATAGCAACTTGTCGCGCCCGCCGTGTGACGTAACTCACGGTTCGATGGAGCTCGGTACGCACTATTTATTAGGCAGGCACTCGGCCAGCCTAAATCTCATTGATGAATTTACGCACACTGGTGTATATTTTCGTATGTATGAACGGCACACACGATTGAAATGGTTTAAATTATAGGCGCAACAACTGCGACTGGAACTGGCCACCGCGTGCTATGTTTGGTTGTGTGTAAAGTCATCAATCAGAGGGTCCCAATTTATGGACAGTTCCTCGAATTGCGGGGAATTTGAGAAACAGGCTACACACAGACAAGATAGTTTCTTTAATGACTACTAGAGAAAATAAAAAAAAACAGGGTGGTATTGTCAAATTTACACCTTTCAAAAAAATTATAAATTGTTAGGAATAGCAAAAGCCCTATAAATAATTTTTTTTCTCCTGATATATGGGAAATTTCGCTTTGATTTTTGGGGAGTTAGAAAAATAAGTACCGGCAACCCTGGACTGTATTATCCGACAAAATTTGGTAGTCCCTTTTTTAGAAAAACGTGGAATGACGATGATACAATTTTAATTGGTAGTGTTTTTTTATCGACAAATTAGAAATTATATTTTTCTTAGGGAAGCCATATTGTTTCATGAGATTTACATCCGATCTTGAATGTTTTGCTTTTTTAAATCTTATTAAGTTATACGTAATTCGTTTTGAAACGTACAGTAGTGTAAATATTATTTATTCTGTTTGTTATTTGTTTATTTATCTAAGAATGGTGTTCTGTTGTGAACTTTGCTCCGATAATATGTTTTTGTTAGAAGTTAAAAGCAGAATGTTTTCAATTATCGTTTAATGATATTAAGTTTCAAGTTGTGTCTAAAGGTAGATGTGTGCCCGAATTACGAGAATTAATCCAAAAATATTATAACTCGTCATTTCAATTTTCAAAATTATGCAACATATAACTGGCTGTGTGGCAGTTTAAAGGCCACTTCGGATATCTTGCAAGTGACGTGTTCTGTAATTACCACCCACCCACTTGGTTATGACATTTGAGGTGGCCGAATCTTTCTTCTGTTTGCATCGTCAGAAAATCGTGTTTTGAACCTTGAATAATGTGGTGAGTTCTTGTATTATAACTTTTGTCTTTACAGGATTATTTTCAGTTTTTTTTTTTCAAATATTATGAATCAATAATGACTAATTTGAGGGTCATCATATGTAGAGCTAGAGCGACGCTGTGATGTTGTGCGAATTAGTTTTTTTTTTGTTTTGTGTCTGTATTCGTGGCCTACCCTCCGCTCCGTGGAAAACCACTGCACGCCACTGATTACCACTTACAATTTGTTTTTACAGATTGAACCCAATACAACAAAGTAGTCCCGATTTAATTTAATTTAAAATAGACTCTGAGCACAGACAAGTCATACAGAGGACAATATGTTAAGTTTCACTCTCTGGAATTCCGCCAAAGAGCAAGTAAACATATCCAATCGTAGAGAGATGCTGTAGAGTACCTTTATTGCCCACCACCGTGTACCTGTGCAAACTTTGACACGTTTGTTTCGGCCACCGGGACTTTAAACAGCCTTTCTCTCGGCCCTTACCGCAGCCTATAGTTACAGCAACCAATACCGAAAACACTGCAAAATACGGTCTGTTGTAATTATAATGAACGTCAATCTTGCTCATATTATGGCTTATTGCCAAAAACGCTACGCTTTTCGGACGAATCACATATCGCAGCATGAATTTCTTAAAATTCAATCTGCAGAAAGAATGATGCATAATGTATACATATATTATAGTCAGGGAAATGAATTGTTAAACAAATTGACACCTACATCAATTACGTGTCGTGCCATAGCCATTATATACAAATATCAAAGATTTAGACTGTGATTTGAATATAATATGGACAATCTAAGTTGGTGGTCATTAATTTTCTTGACTTTACAATAATTGTCCACAACTGAGTTTTTCATTTGTGGACAATTGACAAACAAATAACACAGAATGATTGCAATAAAAACCAACCGTTTGCAATAAAAAAGAAAACCCAAATATTAACTTGTTACTGGGTATTTTTTTAAATCAAAGAGTAACACACCCAGGGTTTAAATGAAAAAAATAAATACTGAAGATGAGCGAATGATTTCAATAGATTTACAACCTGTGTTTTTATTTAGCACCGGTTACTACCAATGGAAAGCACTCTACATCCTTTAGAACAAACGTGAGTACATAAGTGTAATTCAATTAATTATCCTTACTAAAATAACTCCTAGCGTAATATGGTTATGTCGTCACAGCTTTTCGACAGACTGCAATTTTTCTCAGAAGGATCACTTCTATGAATAATTAATACGTGAGACAGGCACTGAAAGAATTTGGCCACGAATGAATAAAAAGAAAGCACGTTGATGACTGAGAGCTTGCTTGGCTTGGAAAAGTTTAAAAATAACGCTTTCACTGAACGAGACCCAATAGAAGTGTTATTTATTGTTATGACGCTTATGGGGCGTTTAGTGTCTCTGAACGTGTTAAGATAGTATAATTTTGACTACGGGCTATTAAAGATGTATAATTATGACTATTGGCTACTGAAGATGTATAATTTTGACTACGGGCTATTGAAGATGCATAATTTTGACTATGGGCTACTGAACATGTATAATTTTGACTATGGGCTATTAAAGATGTATAATTTTGACTATCGGCTACTGAAGATGTATAATTTTGACTACGGGCTTTTGAAGATGCATAATTTTGACTATATGCTACTGAACATGTATAATTTTGACTATGGGCTATTAAAGATATATAATTTTGACTATAGGCTACTGAAGATGTATAATTTTGACTACGGGCTAGAAGATGCATAATTTTGATTATGGGCTACTGAAGATATACAATTTTAAGTATGGGCTATTGAAGATGTATAATTTTGAGTATGGCCGATTGAAGATCTATCACACTATACCTGATTGGCAGTGCAAATTACGAAGCAGAGCTCGTTTTTATGAAAAGGTGTTGATTTATTGTCGCTACTATAATAAGAGAGCATTTTATCTAAATTCAATCCATGAATTTTGCTGCCAATCATTTTTGGTACCTGTAGCTGAAATTATTGCAACAATAAGAGTTTTGTAAATATTAGATAGGTGAATCTTTCTTTAAACAGTTAAATTAATATTAAACAAATTAACTACTCTTCAAATAATCGTTACAAGAAAACAAAATTTTAATATTTTAAGTTGTGGACACACACACGCGCTATTTGTTTTAAGTGTGATGTTACAATGAGAACAAATAATTATTTTGGCAGTTATTATGTTATTTGTTGTTTTAATAACGCAGTTATCTGCGATTCGTATTACACCAACATTTTGAAGCTCAAATTTATCTCTTTGTCACAAAGTACTGAAGTCGTAACCTGATCTCTTACAACGAATAACCAAGTGTTTGGCATGTGAAGCTGTTTCCATATTATTTCATTGGAAAAATAAAACTCTTTGGCAGGACATTTCGTACGTGTCTGGTTTTTAAACAGTTGATCGACAATGCAATTTTCATTTAATTGCATGATTTTCACGACCCCAGGAAAGCAACGTCACGTTGTTAGTCCATTCTAAACAACGTTTCTACTTGTACTCCTCATAGTTCAAGTCAAAATTACCACACAAGGTCGAGCTTGTCTCGTGGAGTTCTTGACAGTTTGAACAATTTGAAATTTCAGGGGTCGACACTCATCTGCCTGCCTTTTCCCAACTATGTTAGGGTTGGCTTCCAGTCTTACCGCATACAGCTGAATACCAGTATTTTACATGGAGCGACTGCCTATCTGACCTCCACAACCCAGTTACTGGGTAACAAGATACCCCTTAGTAAGACTGGTTGTCAGACTTTCGAGCTTCTGACGACCCGTAACGACTGTCAAAGATCTACAAATGACAGCCGGGACCAACGGCTTAACGTGCTTTCCGAGGCACGGAGGGGTCTTGGTATGTAAAGATGGTCACTCATCCATGGACCAACCGTGGCAAGCGTAGCTTAACCTGATCGATCGTCCCGTGCGGGTGTTATTACTTAGCCTTAAGCCCCTCGGGGTCAACACTATATTGTATTTATTAAATATTGTTTAAAAAAATAACATAAAAACAAAATCCATAACAAAAGACTTCAAAAATAAAACAAAATCGGGAAACAACTAAATACGTATGTTTAAAGTAGTGTGCGTATGATGCAAATGTAGGTATTTACTATGTAACTTTTAGCAAGGGTGCTTGCGAGAGAATGATTAGGTATGTAAGAATGTATGTAGGGTTTTGGGTATTTTATCAAACGCTTAATCCTTTCTCAGAGGTTGTCTAGGTTTACTCATCGGGTTAACATCTAGGTGACTATAGGCGGTGGTTACCACTACCAAATTCCATTATGTGGTTCGTCAGTCAGTTTGTCCGTATAACAAGAAAATCCTAATCCTTCTGTTTCAATGTCTGTGACGTCACCCCATCTCAAGGGGAACCTCTTCTAAGAGGTATTATCGTGTACAAAACGCGGCGATTTCACGACACTCCCCAACTTCCCCTAACCTCGCACCATGACACATCAACGACGGCGTTACAAAGCGACAATTTAGTACAATTCAACATACATCGCCGCATTTGCTTCATGAAGTTCTGTAAATTTACTAGAAAAACGGTAATGTATTAAGGGTAGGGATTTTGTCGAAGTGTTTTTAGTAGAAGTTGCTGATATGACTGTTTCAAGAATCCATACCATTGCAGTGACAAATGTTTTTTTTTTCTTCCGTTCATGTGGGGATGATTTTTTTTATTTTTTCCCTCATTTCTAGAGGGTTGTGAGCGGTTGAACAAATTGAAGTTTTATTGCAAATGTTTGCAAGACTTACGATGGTAGTAGCAGTCAAATGTGTGGTATTTTTCGGTTATACTGAATGGGTATGCAGAAAAGGTGGATTGATTTGCCTGTAGGATATAAATAAAACTCTTCTAGATTATTTGCTCGATAAAATTGAACCCGACACACATAAAAATTTCGCAACTAAATTATTTTTGAAATATGCAAACCCGGCGAAATTATTCTTGCGTTTCTTACTTAGTTGAAATGTTTCATGTAGGTACTTACAGTCAGGGAAATTTATTATTAATATAATTGACACACAACGTCGATATGCCTTGTTACAGCCATTTCATACAGCTGTCAATAAACTACAGTTGTGATTTAAGTTGGTGGTCAATTTTGTAAACAATTAATTTCTCCGACTTTATCCAAAGGCAACCGTACCTTTCAACAATAACACAGCAATTATCGTAAATATCCATCATAAATAAGTAATTACAAATCAAGTTACTAATAAAGCATCTAATTACAATCAGACTAAAAACTTCTTGTCTCAAACTCATTATCTGGCGCCAAAGCAAATCATTACGTAACACGATAAGAAAACTTTGTTAGCGTATTCAGCAAATCAACAAAACGATCTAATTTGACAATATAGTACGACTTCACGAAGAAATTCGTTTTCGGTGAGAAAACATTTGAACAAATTGATGATAAAGAAGAAAGCGTGGCGGGACACAATGGTGGGATTGTGAGACGGTTCATGTTTGGTAATGAATTGTCTCAAGTTGAAGAAGAAGAAGGAAACCGTCGTATTGAAGAAGTAGGTATTGTACAGTATATGATTGAGATAGTCTAGGGAAATACTACATACATGCTTATTAAGGCATTGAGGAAACTAATGATCTGAAACTAGGTACCTAGCATGGATGATGATGTTCTTGGTAAATTTTATGACCAGCAGTGGACTACAATCGGTGCTGTAGTAAAACATACTGAACTAATGATTAGGTACTCAAAAATAATATTGCAAAAAAATAATCACCACCCATTCATTTCCAACAAATTGGTGATCACCGTTAGCTGTTATTTGTAGACAAGAAAATGTTGGTACGAGAAATTTATTGAATAGAGCAGAAGAAAGAATATGATAATAACGCTGCTGCCAACCCTCTTGAACCCAAAGGTTTCAAAAAGATAGATTTATTTGTAAAGGCAGTTGACGATAATGGATCGCTTCATTGTGTCGATAAGAAAACTTCATTAGCGCGATTCAGAGAGGAACAACAAACCGACTAATTTAACAAAATAGTACGAATTACGGCAAATCTGTTTAGGTGAGCACACACTTGAATACAGTCGGGTAAGGGACACGACTTCTTTGTTGTTGATTGCTTTCATTATATGATTTGAACATAATGACTTCTTTAATCATTGAGACCTTTACTATGGTTTTATTTTTATCGTGGACGACCCTCGTTTGCTTCGCATGGGTGCAATAGCGACATGTCAAAACATCGAGATTTCTTTATTATATGTAAGTGTAATATTACTCTACATATTAAAAAATTAAACCCTCCGAAATAAACTCTATAAATGATGGTGAAAACTGCATCAAAATCCGTTCCGTAGTTACATAGAAAGTCACGAAAAGCATCTTTAATTTTATAATATGTCGTGGATAAAACATTGATTTGGCTACACTAAAGACTCAACAAAATCACCCATCAAGCAGTCAAAATCTTCGCAAATCCTGTGAAAAAAAAACAGCTAGTAAAAACTAGCTGCTTTATTGAAGTCGGAAAGAGGGTGTCACAAGCAATTGAGCATTCAGCATAACACACCGACAATAATCTCCGACACAATTCTCTTAAATCACGACAAGTCGCACGTCGCATAGTCGTATGCTGTGCGCGATTCCTTAGAGGGCTTGTCCATTGAGTTACGTGTGATTTGTGTTGCGGAAGCCGGAGGACAGAGGGCTGAGGGTTGAGGGCAACGCCTCCCTTCCCTATTTATCCCCACACGATAGTTAAATGCAATCTTCTTCCATTAATGTGGACCCTTCCTTTATCTTATATTTTCGTGAGTTATTTCGCACATAAAAAGCAGTGTACCTTTTTTCTTAGCTAGTGTTATTTTTGTGTATAAATGACGGAGTTTTGTGCTATGGTAGTATGTGTTTTAGTTTCAGCACTTATTTTGTACTTGAAACTTGTTTTATGACTAAAGAGGCACTTATGAAGGCCACATGAGATACATGAGACCCACAGCATTAATGAAGTAAACTAAGAAAATATCCTTATTACTCGTAAGTCTTATGCCAGGGCCAAAAATGCGAACTAGTCAATCAATTAGCTCAAACTCATTTCCCACGGAGTAACTGAGTTTAAACACAATATGATGTTCAGAAGTCAAGGCAAATACCAAAACAATAAATTACATACCCCACAAAATTTCAAAGCACTATAAACCTCACAACCACATCATAACAGAAATGACCCATAAAATCTTAAGGCTCAATGCCCGAACTTGTTGGAAATAACAGTTGATACTATATGTGTCCACAATTGCCCGTATCCCTCATAATCCGGGGATCCTAGCAATACTACACTCGATACTGAAACCGAAATATTCGCGGAGATATTGCCAGAAGAACCATTTGCTAAATAAGGAAAATACATAGAAATAGAATTGGACAGATAGGTTAACTAAATTGAAGATGAGTGTAGCCGAGAAACGAGTTAATTGGCAAGCAACTGAAGAGAGTGATTTCCAGCAGTGTACTTATACAGGCTGATAATGCTGAAGAATTCACAAATGACAAAATATGGATCAGCCATCTATCCGTTTCGGTAGAATATCCAAAGCTAGTTGGTAGTGTGGCTTGCTCCAAAGCTATTGCAATAAACTATTCTATATAAAACTGTACGACATAATCACAGAACAATATTCGAAATGGGCAAAACTGGGACAGGTTTGAATCCAACAGAAGAAAAACACATAAACAAGAACATGGCAACCAGCAACCTAATTGCGTATCACATTTTGAATCACAATCTGAATAATTTTGAAGTATATTGCTAATCCATCGCTTCATATGTTCGAATAATGTTTCTGCTCAACAACGTTAACAACGCAATGGACGTTGTTGAACTGTCAAAATGAAACCCATTGCTACTGATAGTGTGTTACGACACTACCCCGCAGAGCGACAGTTTTTTGTTCGTTGAGATTTGTACGAACTGAACCTTGCTATCTGCCTACCCCCTGGCATATATTTCTTATCCCCAGCCCGGGAGGGTGGGCAAGCTTTTAATCCGACGGTGCAAGATTGATGGTAAGTCAGTAGGGGGTGGGCAGAGGTGTCCCTATCGAAGCTAGTTTCACGCTACGGATTAGGCGGACGTCTTATATTGATTTATTTGTGTTAACTTGTTAATAGTGATAATGGTGCATGGGGTGAGCTTTTTATTTGTTTTGGGGGAACGGATAAGATTTGAAGAGTGAAGATTTTGCTTTAGTTATAGCTTTTGTGAAAATATTGTCTGGGAATAATTACCAACATACCTACTTATTTCAGACGGCGCTGCATCGCTAGGTACCAGGAAATTATAAGCACACAGCACGATTCATATTAGAAATGCAGTGTTATGATATGATACACACTTGTATTCAAAGAAGAAGCGAAAAACAATGACTGGTCGATGTGGTGATGCTTCGGGGAAGCCTGTCCAGCAGTACAGTGATAATTATGATAATGTACCAGAGAACTTCCTAATAATAGGATCACCCACCTACATCCATCCTACACATAGCCAAAGAAAGATAACTTTCTCCATAAAGTCAAAACTCTGCAATAATAAAGCACAGCCTTATTCCCCGAAGGACTTAGCACTAAGAATACAGGACCATTTCCGAACTACCTGGCAGTAATTCAAGAGGATCATTGGGTTACCATTAAATAAATTTATTTGGCTATTTACTGAGAAATTACGGCGAACGGGACTCGACTCTCTCTGCCCACAAATATTAGTCTGCCGTGATGAGAAATTATCTGATCAATATTCTGAATATAACTGGTTTGAACTGGTATGAACTGGAAATAACTTGTTTGGAGTTCTAACAAATAATAATAATTGCGGAATTCTGTTCCGTTATTCCTGGAAAACTCAAAATAGATTTAAAACGAGATGTTTTAAATGCTATAATAAACGAACATAGTTAATAAATTCGTAGAAGTTTTTGAATAAATTCCATTTGAATACAGAAAAACTAGGACTTAAACATATGTAAGAAAATGTGATTGAATTATACACTTCAGCCTACCTCTTCAGGAAAAACAGTCATGAATCTGTAGCTTTATAAATGCATATGAATTCTTCCCCAGTATTACAATCCCCAGAATAACAAAAACACTAGTGATTGTAAAAATTGGCACACTTACCAGCTCGCCACAATGGCCGACCTTCTCCACAAAGGGTTACATTAACTCTCCATTGTTTCTGGCGGCACTGCCACACAATACCCCTGAAATTCCTGCGTTATTTACAGTTTATAATGGCAACATTGATATTATATCTGTTTTGGTTGGAACTTTAGATAGTGGTTGCCTTTAATGTTTTGAAGTTCATGACTTTTATTCAGTTCTTGTTTGTATTTTTTGAGGTTGCTGAGCCTTTGTGGGATTAATTAGATTATACACAGGTATTTTATTTCGAATTCATATGATTGAGCAAACCAAGAATAGGCATCTCATGGGCTTGCTCGCTCTATCGTACACTTCATTCATCGCTTTTCATCAGGCGAGATCGAGGTCAAGAGCATATTACGCAATAAAAAAGATAAATGCTACCAAGCGCTTTGGTAATAATTTTTTCATAATATTGTCAATTGTATAAAAGCGAATACTAAAACTCCGTCGAATAAATAACACAAATTAAAGTTAATATAACATCCCAATTCTGGACCTAGCATACCTCCCTGAACTAAAACAAGTTGCTCAAACTGAAACCATACATATCATTAATAGTATTTCAGGCATTGGCAGGCAAATAGACGGTCTTGGTTAAAGTTCTAGGTAACTGTTCCCTCATTAGCAAGCTGTTCCAGGAAATGGGTCGCATTGTGTTACATTGACTGAATGTGAAAGAAACGAAGTTATATTGCGGAGAAGTGCAGTTTATGGAAAATCTCGGTTGTTGTTGAAATAATAACACAAAACATATTATCACGCCTGTATTCCCCGAAGGGTTAAGCACAAGGGGTATCTATAATTCACGCACATTTCGCCAGTTTTGCATAAGTCACATGTGGGGGGGGCGAAGCCATTGCCATTAACCGAGCACAAATCCAGACTCCGGGCTGCTAATGAGAAATTCCTGATAGAAAACCCAATAACACTTTGCCCGATCCGGGAATTGTACCCAGGACTACTAGACCAATGGGTAATAATAATGACACCAGCCTGTTATTGTCCCACTACAGGGCAAAGGCCTCTTCTCATACAGAACCACTATACCACTTATTTTCATACAACCGGAAGATTTCCACCACTGGACATCATCACCTTGTTCCATGTAACTTGTGGTCAACGCAACACGTTTTCTTCTTCTATCCTCCCCTGTCAACCGTCACGCTATCATTCACTCCCTTCTCTTTCATATCATTCCTCACACAATCCATCCATTTTTTCTTTGGCCTTCCTCTCTCTCTCCATCCATCAACATTTACATTCATCTCTTTCTTTTAGTTACATCATTTCGGACATCATGAACCAAATATACTAAACCCTATTTTGCTTCTACTATAATACCTTCTTTTCTTTCCCCACTTAAGCACAACGAACAAACGTGCTGAAACCGTAACTAGTCATCAGTTTAAATATGAACGGAGAACTGCAGTCCTGTGCCTTAAATAACAAGTGTCCGGCCGGAGTTACACGACAGCCGGACAGGCGAACAACAGGACAGGTATACGAGCAACCTTTGACCGGAACGTATGGACTGACCCGGATGGCGCGTCCATTTTGATTTTAAGGTTTCGGGGTCAAGTTATATTTGGTTCTTCCTGTTCCAGTTAAGGGGTTGTATTATGTCGTTGTTTTGTGGAACATTGTCTTTTTGGGACTTTTGTTATTGAGTAAGTAGGCGATAATGTGGTGAGCATCGAATCATTAGAATGGATCAAAATAGTTCAAAATATATTCAAGGTAAAATCATAAATGAAGTTATCCGGAAAATAAACGGACATAGCTTGCAGAGGAAGCAAGCTGAAGTGGCCGTGGGCTGGACAAGTTGGTCGAAGGACCGATGGCAGGTGGAGCTGACGAGACTTGGAGTGGAGACCGCGTATCGGCAAGCGTAGTGTGGGACGCCCCCAGATGGACCGACAACCTTAAAAAGTTGGCTGGGACAGACTGGATGCGGAAGGCGGAAGACAAGGTATTGTGGCGCAGCAGGAGCTTATGTCTAGCAGTGGACTGCGAAAGGCTGAGTTGATTGATTGATATTCAAAGTTAGGATAGACAATCGGTCTTTCGAGTTTTTAATTACCAGTTTTAGACTGGTAATTAATAAGTCGCTTAAACTATGTATTTGAATCGTTTAGTAATCAAAAGCTCGATTTGGATCTGTAGGTTGACATAATACTATACCTACATAATATATAATTACTATTTCTTGATAAAGAAAATCTATCTTTAAAGTATCAGACAAAATAAAAAATATTGGTCTCATAATTATTTTCTACCAAAGACAAAAATTTGCCATACCTAAATTGGATTTTAACAATCTAATTTTCCATCCATTGGCACTATTGCAACATAGTTTTAAAGCTTAGCATAGGTAGCCTTCATAGATAAGGCGCTGCTCCACAGCAGCCCACGGCTAAGTACGTTTAAGTCTGCGAAGTTGTATGAAAATGAGGGTGAGATCGTCCGCTGACTGCTTCCGGTCACCTTACGCACGCATGTGAGGCTGGCAAACAAATGAACCGCGTAGCTTACGTGACAAAACTCTCAGTGCACATCCAACGTAGCAGTGGTCGGTCAAGTTTATACCTTTAACAGTTCTGGACATAGGAACCGGATCTCAAGTCCAAAATGTAAGCCCACTTACACAACACACAGACCACTTATTAGCATTAAACTGACCCACTTCAACCGACATTTGAAACTAGGTTAAAGATTCTCAACAATGTTCTGAAGTAATTATAGATTTGAATTCTCACTTCGTGTGACCTGGCCAGAAAAGTTTTCATATTTTGTAGGGTATTCACGTTCAAGTTTCAAAGTCAACTACTGAACATGGGCTAGGCTTTGTCAGCTATAATTAATGACTAGATTTAAATTATTTTGAGTGAGATGAGTTGGACTCCTTTAGAGAAATATATATATATACGGTCGAATTGAGAAACCTCCTCCTTTTTTGAAGTAGGTTAAAAATAAAAATGGAAAGAAAATATGCTACAGACTTCTGCACGGCAAAAGCCAGACAGGACAATACAGAGTTATAACAACCGCGACGGTATTTATTAGCGGATGAAATCTTACACGTTGTTGTCGGTCAGAAATATTGAACTTACCACCAGTACCGAGCGAAAAGACGAAAGTATCAGAACTCTTAGCAGATAGATGAGTTAACGGTTATTAGCAGGCGCTCGACGCTGGTACCTACTTGATGATTTTCTCTTAATAAGTTTTTACGACATTGATGACTCATTATTTTTAGGAAAACGTATACTTTTACAATGTTTGTAAATATGTGAGCATCATGTACTCGTACCTATCACATAATTAATTTATCTGTCACTGCTTCATTTTTAATTATTTTTTTACCTATTTTGGTATAGTAATTTGATTCTAGGTGCATCGTCTTCACATATAAGTAATTATATAATGTACCTATACAAAATTTTGTAAAACATTTTAAAAGAGTAACGGTGTAGTTTCTTGCCCATTTTTCCCCATACGAAACTACCTTTTGGAAGGGGCAACTAGAATCAATTCTATTTTTTTTTTGTAAATTTTGACGTTCAAAAGTGCCTTTTATGTGCCTATTTGAAATAAATAATTTGACTTTGAATTTGACTTCATCATCATCTGATTCTGTCTATCTTTTTCCCTATTTTGCTGACTTCAGCTTCCACAATCTAACCGGATGCAGCTAAATACCAGTATGTCACATGGAGCGACCGCCTATCTGACCTCCATAACCCAGTTACTGGGTGGGTTTTCAGACTTTCAGGCTTCCGACTACCCGTGACAAAATTAGCGACTATGAAGTTTAAAAATAAACTTAATGAAAAACCATCATCTGATCATCATTATTCGAACGAATAAATTCAATATTATAATTGAAGGACTCCGCCACGCTATTAACCGTGGCGTGGGTCAAAACGACCGCAAACAAAATGGCCGGCCTCCTGAATACTTGGACAACTATTCCGTCTATTATTACGAAGCTCAAGGACGTGGGCGGCTGGATGTGGCCTTGACGTGACCGAACATTTTATGATTGTGATGTAGGCAGGCTATTGGGCCCGAAGGGATTACTTTTAGAGAATGAGCTGATTAGAACAACCTAATATAGCTATTGTGACCACCAATTTGAAAGTCACGTAAGGTCGAGTATTAACTTTCTGCGAAACTGGATTGACTTTTAACACTTTGAAGAAAGATATATTGTCGTTTTTAAACAATTGATTTGTAATTTTCTTTCATTTTATTGTGATACGTGTAAAGTCTATATTAACAATCTACTTGAATTCTCAGTCATTTTTGTTTAACATTAGGTTATGATACCGTTTTGATAATTCATTTTAATTTCTCTGACATAGGTTTTAAGGTAAAGAATGACACTGTTTAGAAATTTTTATTTACTTTTATATTAAGGCATATTTATATAAATATAAATGTATTAAATAGTCAAATAGTGCCACAATATTTGACTATTTAATACATTTTTAAAACTTGTGAAAATTTCAAATGTCTTATATTACATTCAAATCCAATGTCTCTTTGACGACATTTGAGCTTACCTCCGTCGATTTTATACTAGCACAGGTGAGTGTTTGATGTGACAGTGATTATGTATGTAATTAAATTTCTTTAAATGTTCATGTCATTTTTTAGATAGATAGAAATATAAAACGTGTATTCAGTGAACACAAAAGACATAGCACAACACACAATAGCACAATTCATTGATAACAAATTACAGGAATATATAAAAACAAGGTGCCAATATAAAAGAAAAACATGCTTAAAGAAATAGAGAGAGAATAAAAAAATAGAGAGATCGAACGAGGTGCGGTGTGCGTTTCAAGGTTGCACCAAATGGGAGCCCAGCTCAGCATGTATCAGGCAAATATACCTGACGCTGATACTCTGCTGAATCCCTGCAGTGACATACGGACGTCGAGCAGACGAGATAAATAGGTGTTGTGACAAAGTGTTGTGCGTGGAGTGAAATTATGTAAGTATACCCGCAACTTAAAATGATGTATTCTACAGTAAAGTTTTGTATTGGGAAACTTTCTTGTTCATGAATGTGTTGATTGTGTTTTGATTACTTGATAATTTAGAAAGTTATATACCTAAATGAATAATCTTATTATAGTTACAGTGGCGTAAATGTGAATAAAATAAACGACTTGGCTTGACAACAAGAAAATATGTTCACAATAAATAGATATAGGTAAATAAGATGTGAGTTACAACTATTACAACAATATCCACAAACCATTCAATTACGGTAATCCTCTGTCCACAGATTTATGCTACTATAGTATAGTCAGATTGACTCGGGAAGAACACGACAGCCAGTTATATAATGGACGTGTTCGAAACAGACATACCCAGTTTCTCCTGCGAGGCGATAAGAAACTGCCGCAGTCGAACTCTGAAGACATTTAAGAATCCTTATCGGCGGGGGAATATTGTTCCAGCATTTGGATGCGGCGTATCTAAAACTTCCCCTGAAAACAGCTGTCTTGTGCGATTGAGTGGAGAGTTGCTGCGAGCACTGTCTACTTGCGCATTCTCTTCTACTAGCGATCCAGCTCAGTTTATTGTACAAGTAAGTCGGCTGTTTGTACTTTATATCACCAAACAGTAGGCATGCCAAGTGCAACTTGCGCCGAGACTTCATCTTGAGGATAGAGTGCTTATTTAAGAATGGCGTCACGACTTCTTGGTGGGACCAAGAAGCAGAATCGAACGCAGGCGTTTTGCACCCACTGGATCAGTCGTTCAGTTCTTGCTTGTAGTCGAGGGCCAATAAGTGGATCCGCATGGTTCATTTTGGATAGCACGAGTGACTCAACGAGTTGGATCCGCAGCTCCTCTGATAGAAAAGGCCTTATTTTATAAAGGACCTTAAGCCGGTAGAAACAAGTGCGCACTGACTCGGACACGTGCGCTTCGTATCTCAACCCAGCGTCCATGGTCAGACCCAGATTTCGTGCCTCACTGACTCGACTGACAGACTCACCCAGCAGGGTAACGTCTAGTCGATCGGCGGCAGAGACCTCTCGCGTCCGGCCCTGATTCAGGCCATGGTACGGAGCGAGAGGGCATGGGCAGCCGTCACCTCCTTCTGCGAAGCAGTAATGCTCGCGAAGGAGGAGGCGGGACGGTTGAGGGAAATGCACGTTTCGCGCCCTCTCGCCCCTAGCCGCCGCAGGAGACGCCCTGGGCGTCGGGAATCTCGGGCGGATTTCCAGCCACCGTAGGCGCGGGCTTGCGGACGGTGAGCAATGGGTAGCTCACCGTCCGGTAAGGACCAGGCCCGGGTCGACGGCGCGTCGTATTCCACGCGCGCCTCAAATTGATGTCGTCAGCACAAAAGTAGGGGTCCATTAGGGCCGATGCCTGCTGGGGTCGCGGGAAGGTACTTATGGGTCACCGAGGCCCCTGGCAACACAGGCAACAGTAAGGAATACGGGTGGGTTTTAGTCAGTAAGAGTCTGACACACCCTCCCGCTCCGCCCAGAGCGGGAGAAGTTATTTGATGATTTCGCACCCAAAAAAAAAAGGGTAACGTCTAGTGTTGCCGGCACTGCGCTGATTTGGTTCCTAGTTCCGAACAACATGTATTTGGTTTTAGAGGGGATAAGTACTAAACCGTTATTTTCAGCCCAACATGCTATCCATTATTTTGTTATAGTTATTGCTAGCATTAGCGTTTTTTAGGTTAAACTGTAGTCCCATAATGTTTTTTTATGGTTCCGTAGTCAACAAGGAACCCTTATAGTTTCGCCATGTCCGTTTTTCTGTCTGCCTGCATGTCTGTCTGCGGCTTAAATCAGAGACTCTTAGTACTAGAGAGCTGTAATTTGGCATGAGTATACATACTAATCAAGTCGATAATTTAGTAAAATATCCGCTTGCGAAATATTAAGCTTCAAGTGTGTGTTCAAGCTAAATGGTTATTTTAGATGCGGAAAAATTCACGGCAGTAGTATAATGAAGTTAAAAGGAAAACTATCACAGCTAAGTAGGCTTTAAGACAAGTTAATGAATTATAGTCGACTAACTTACAGTTGCAGTTGGAAAACACGTTTTTTAACTACAATGGTAAGTTTTTTCTTGAGATAAATTCGTCGCATCTACGGAACCCTTCATTGTTCGTGGTCCGACTTGGCCGGTTTTCGAATAAGTACGCTATCCAGCGAGGTAATTGCGGAACACACATAAAATGACAACTGATCGAAATGGGTTTCATTTTTCAATTCACCCACATTCATTGCTGTCCACATTTTTGCTGTGTTTGATTAATTTATATTATTATTTTTTAACCAATATTTGCCCTAAACTATTTGCCTTATTTTTATTTGACATTGTATTTATGATTTGATGACATTGTATTTATTTTTATGTTGTGATTTGTATTTATGTCGTGTTTGGTAACTTCTGATTGTATTATGGGAGAACCTGAAATAAATGGATTTTATTTTTTTGTTGCGTATTTACATTGTTGAGCAAACAATTTTTTACCCTATGAAACCAATGGATTAGCAATATCCTTTAAAACTCTCGGATTGTGATTGGAAGTGTGATACGCAATTAGGGTGCTGATCTGTTTGTCGTTTTCTTAAGTGCTACCATAGTGTAAAGAGGGGGAAGTATATTATCTTCATACAAACGCACCGCGCGCGGCTTGTATGTGTGCGCCAAAGTATCTATGCGTCGCCGCACGCACCCATAAACAAGATCTCGACCCGTTTCTCAGTACACCAGTCGAGACTAACACCGCACGAGGTTCGCGCATCACGGCTTTTTGGCACCGCTAAATAAATGAAAAATGTGTGATAATCGCAGGAGAACGTATTGCTGTGTGTTTGGGTGTCTTAATAATTCATCGATTCCAGAATTGTCTCTGTTCAGATTACCTATTGAACAGGAAAGGTAAGCAAGTCACTTATTCTAGCATATAATTTTTACTTGACGATGAGATACCTACTTATTTATTTTTTGTTGTATTAGTTTTCTATCAGATAGAGGAAGTAGGTAGGCCTACTTTCCCACTAGAATGTATTAGGTACTTTTGATCTGTCAATTGATTTGCCGCTATTGCTTTGTTTACGTTTAGGCATGCCGATTTCTCAGTATTGTAGGTATAGTAATTAAGTACCTGCTTATAGTTATAAAAACGTAATTAAAAATAAGTAATTAACTAATTTTGAATCAGATAAATAGAGCAAAGTTCGAATCATAACAACAGAACAAAAATTTGATTATAGTCCAAGACAACATAAATAAACTAACGCCTGCTGCGTTAGTTTATTTATGTTGCTTAACGATGTCTTTTTTTTTCATCATCGTTTAGGTAAAACCGAACTCACAAACCCTGTACCCAGACGATACAAGTAAAAAATACAACTTCCCGACCCTTGCCAATTTATAGGCACTGAATTAAAATTTAGTTAAAAGTGACAACCCTGAGACAGTAGGCAATTACGAGTATATTGCGGATTGGGCTGGAGATAGTCTACTTCCTCTCTTTATACTATGGTGCTACTTATATGCTTGGATTATCCTATATACCTACCCCGTTTATTACAAAAAGTATAATGGACGTATTTATGTAATAAAGTATTGTTAAACATAAACGTCACTTCTTAGCGAGGTCTGCTAAGAAATAGATTTTATTTTTATCTGCCTACAATTTGACTGAAGCCTGTTAAGATTATCATCTCAATGTTTTATCTTGTCAACATCAGGATTGACACCAGCTTTCTATAGTCCTAATTTACTTGTGTATCATTATAAATATTACATTTTGTAGAAGTGCTCGGTAACTATTTTGAGAACTCATCCCTGAAAGTAGTTGGTGCCGACGGTTCCTAAGTAGGTATATCTTGCACATTGCTGCCGTAAATTAGAATTTAGATAGGTACTGTGTAAACTTTTAGGAATTCATCCCTAATACTATAAGTAGGTAATATCATTATAGTATTTGGGACGAATTCCTAAAAGTTTTCACAACAAGAAGAAAGAAAAAAGATGTTTTATTTTCACAGAAACACGTGCATATAAATAAGTAAAACTCAAAGCAAGCTATAAGGTCTAATATTTAGCTGGTCAGTAAATTAATATTTTACACCTAACACCAGCATTGCCAACTTAACTTAAGGAAGATATTGATATCGCTCAGATTAGATTTTTGTTATGAATATTTCAGTTCTTCCGTCACATCTACAGTATACCGTTCATCAAAACTTTATTGTTGTTCAACCGTCAGATATGTATAGAATTTGTCTTTCTAAGTTTCTTACGCGACTACCACTTAACAAATACGTCCTAAAAACCTTGATATACTAGCAAATTGGACCTTATGTCTTCGGGACAAGGCCTTATAGTTTCTATTGAGGTTGTTAATATAGTGTTGTTTTGCAAGCGGAATCGTGCGACTTATTTGGGAAGTAATAATAGTTTGTCAGATGTGAGAGTGATGCTTCTGAAAGTTTTGTATTCAGTGGACCCGATGATCTTTTGTTATTTTTTTAATGAGTTGGTCGCCAATGTTTGGGAGTTGGTCCTTGTGTGTCATATTTGTGTGATTTGGGTGTTGGTATAAGTTGAAATGAAATGTAACAACTTTATTTATTATTATTTATTTATTTAACCGTTTAACTTTGTGACAGTCAAACAGTTTAAGTTGTATTATTTGAGGATACAAAAGATCATCATCATCTGTCTGCCTTTTCCCAACTACGTTGGGGTTGGCTTCCAGTCTTACCGGATGCAGCTGAATACTAGTATTTTACATGGAGCGACTGCCTATCTGACCTCCACAATCCAGTTACTGGGTAACACGATACCCCTTGGTAAGACTGGTTGTCAGACTTTTGGGCTTCTGACGACCCGTAACGACTGTCAAAGATCTACAAATGACAGCCGGGACCAACGGGTTAACGTGCTTTCCGAGGCACCCCCTCGGTCTTGGTATGTAAAGATGGTCACCCATCCACGGACCAACCGCGGCAAGCGTAGCTTAACCTGATCGATTGACCCGTGCGGCTGTTATTATTTAGCTACAAGCCCCACCTTTTTAACTATATCTTTTTGGATACAAAAGATATAGTTAAACATTTAATTTGAGACTGTTGTCGTCAGCAAAAGGCGTAAGGGATTAAAAAGTGAATATTAATGAGAAGTTGACCAAACATTTAGTTTCTTTGTAATAATTACACAAGAAAACGAGAAGAAGAAAAGAGTGCTATTGCCAATGTTCACCTTATAGATACTAAAATTTTATTCGTGACCAAAGGACTAAGACAAGCGACAATCACTTTCAAAGCATTTCGTATTTCTACAAAGACTTTCAATGGGATTGACATAAACTTTTTGAAAGCTTATGTCAGTCATACATTCTTAACTGTTTCATCATCTTTATCGCTGATAGAAATATCGCTTTGTGTAAGCCCCCCTAGAGGTGTGTCTAGAGGGCCTACACAAAGTGCTATTTCTATCATATCATGTATCGTTTTAAAAATGTTTTCTAGTGTTACCCGTGCCAAAACTCGTCAATCTAAATCTGTTTAAATAAAAAAGAGGGAACGTGAAATCGTGGCACAACGTTCCAGTCCGGACCTAAAAAATAGGATGCCAACTTTCCAAAACTGCCTGTAACAGGTCAAGCATTAAAAGTCCAAAAAACTTTCAAAATTCAATTGCTGAGGTAGCCATGGGTCTTCCCCTGCAGATTCAAACGGGGGACCTTACATAACGACGTTATGTTTGGGCACTGGGCAGAAATGGCAGGGGGTAAAGTGGGCAGAGGGCAAGGTTGGGGGTACGTAAGTAGATTGTTACAGTGCTTTGGTTTTTATTGGGTTTTGGAGTTTCAATGTGTTTATGTAGATATATGGATGAACCCCTGGGCATATTTAGGGAATTCAAAAATGTACATACTAGTCGTAGGAGGCTTTCACCGCAATAGGCGTCCCTCACACCTAACAAATACTGACATATCAAATAGTCATTTTCTCCGTGTCGAAGGCAGTTTATTAATTGGTCAAAGACAGCTAATGAGACATAATTGATTTTCTATTGTTTGACTCCGAATCGGTGTCGCGCGGGGCTTAACAACATATCGAAGCAAACTAATACGAGTGGCAATAAAATACGAAGTAAGTCGATCTCGTCGGATGGAAAGAGATTTTGAGAAATTAAAAAGAGAAATTGGTCTAAGAGAAAGTGAATTCTGATAATACAGCTCGACATACTGCGAGGGGCTTATAATAGAAGGTTGCCGCGACCGGTTTGTGGATGGGTAACCATCCATTACATTTCGAGACCCCTACGTGCCACAGAAATCACGTTAAGCCGTTGGTCACAGCTGTCAGTCATTACGGATAATTAGAAACCCGAAAGTCTTACAACCAGTCTTACTGGGTATCGTGTTACCTAGTAAATGGGTTGTGGAGGTCAGATACGCAGTCGCGCCGAGTGAAATGGTATTCAGCTGCATCCGGTTATACTCCTGTGTAACCGGATGCAGCTGAATACCCATTTAGCTGACTTCAACATAGTTGGTAAAAAAGCTAGGCAGATTGAGCTCGACATAATGCATCTTTATGCATGGAAGAAAAGGGCCTACGGAGCCTACCCCACGTAAATTAAAATAAGGGCAGAAGATTGACTAGCTGTGCTTCAAAGATGGAAATCAAAATTACCTATAAACATCATTATAACAAAATTTAAGTAACAAAATTGTAACAAAATTTAAGTACCTGTGTCACTAGGTCACTCATGACCTAATGATGACCTGGACATAGAAAGGAAACGCAGGGCGATGGCTGTCCGAGGTAATATGCTGATCCGCAGATTTGCACGTGTACGATGCAAGTCAAAATAACCCTTTTCAGAGAATACTGCCAGTCTTTTTACACGTGCAGTCTCTGGGTCAGGTATTCGCTGAGGGCATACAACACCTTGTGTGTCCAGTATAATAATGTATTCAGGATGCTGTTGGGTTAACCACGCTTTTGTAGCGCCTCCGGGATGTTCACCGAGGCCAGGGTTGATGGTTTTCATGCCATTATACGGAAACGGTGCGCTTCCATTCTCGGTAGAGTACGTGCTAGCTCCCACAGCATCCTGGGTGTTTTGCGTGTTAGGTGGGACAGCCCCATGCTGGCTCACTGGATACGGCTGCACACGTAGGTGCCTGACGTTTCAATTTTGTATATAGTGTAGTTTTACTAACATTAGGTTAAGATTTTTACTAACATCATATGGATTTTATCGGAAATAAAATATTTATTATTTATTATTATGAAGATTTTTTTTTTAAAGTACAGATTCGATAACATTCATTCCTTCACTGATAGTTCTAGCTACACTATTGCCAAGTGCGACAGTAGTGCTATTCTTTAAATATATCACCGTGAGAACTTAGGTGAAGTGAGCATCAATACATAGTGTTAATCTCTAGCATCAATGGTATGACAGCTCACTCCGTCTGAGTCACGGTGAGATCTTTACAGAACAGATCGGGATAATATTTCTTTCAAGCGGATGAAGTCGCAGGCAGAAGATAATAGTACTACGGCTATATTAATAAATAACAAAGAGGAATGAAAGAAAAAAAAATCATACGGATTCGTCGCACACCAAATAACGAAATTAAAATTACTTTAAAAGCTTCAGTCTCCCCGAACCATAATAAATAATAAAAAAAACCCCGTATGAATGTGATGTTACTCAGCATAATGAAATCAGATTTTAAGCATGTCGGTACAGATATTATTTATACATTAAAAATATTGCAATGGAATAATGTATCTACGAAGAAATGAAACATTCTCGTAAAAAGAGGTAGGTTTAAAAATACAGCATACATACATCATTGATAGATTTAAAAAAGTGCAACATTAATCATTATATTAAAATCCCTCTTGCAAGCAATGCCCTAAAAAGCCATAAAATTTTAAGGTCCTGTACTGTAACAGCTTACGCGTACATATGCAGAATTGTAAGAGGTTAAAAATTCACAATTGTGTGCATCCTGAATGGCTGGTGGCCTGTGGGGAAATCCGACAACCAACACCAGAAGTATTCGGGTGATTCTAGTAGGTACTACAAATTCACTCTTACAAACCTGGCAGCGAAAATGTCGTGGGATGGAAGAGCTGGTTCAAAAAGTGTTTTTTAAGGGTTCCGTACCCAAGGGGTAAGATGGGACCTTATTACTAAGACTCCGCTGTCCGTCTCTCTGTCCGTCTGTCACCAGGCTGTATCTCATGAACTGTGATAGTTAGACAGATTTTCACAGATGATCTATTTCTGTTGCCGTTATAACAACAAATACTAAAAATAACAGAATAAAATAAATATTTAAGGGGGCTCCCATACAACAGACATGATTTTTTTTGCCGTTTTTATAGATAATGATACGGAACCTTCGTGCGCGACTCTGACTCGCACTTGGCCGGTTTTTTTTAGACATTCTTAGTTGCAGCCATGTTTTTACTTTGGTCTAGATAACAGCTAGCAGGTTTAAGAATTCCGCAGTCAAAACATGGCATCTACTAAATAGTGAAAGTTCCTAAAAAAATATTTAAACTATTTTTTAAATCCATTAAAGACAACTTTGAGATACGGTATAGGAACTTTTGAGAAAACCGAGAGATTTTTCGGTCTGAAATCGCAAATATCTTTGCTTACTACCATGCGTCACGGTCGAAGCTTGTTCCTTCTCTGTACTCATATGAGAAAGGCCATCAGGTAATACATACATACATACACAAACTCACTCCTTCTTCCCATGAGGCTAGGCAGAAACAACAGAACGCCGCCTGCTATGATCCTTACATCAGATAATGACAGGCCGAAAATAAAAAAAATAAAAAACCATGCAAAAAATCACACTTCATCTAAAATACCATCAGGCATCAAACTCCACATAACCCAGATATTACGCGAATTGGCCGGAATATTTGGTACATTTATTATATAAAACATATGAATCGTTCACTCTCCCCGGGGCTTGGCGTAATAACATATTACGCGCAGTACCGACAGCAGATCAGGTGGTTCATTAAAATGTTTCATTTATTGACATCAAAGCTTGTAAATTTCTGATGTCCCAAATGGTTTGACAGAAGTGTAGGCCATGCAGCAATTTGTTAATGTCCCGGTTTGTTTTTAATGAATATTTGTTTAATGAGGAGGGAATTGTTTTGTCGATCTAAAATGTTGTGTCGGCTTTTGTGTTTAGATTCGTCTTCTTCGTTCGGCTTCATTTGATTGATCTTTTGTTTGGTGTTTTCAATCCTGTTTACTGTTTGTTAGGGAACCGGAAAAAACCAGTTAATTATAAATTAAAAGAGTTCGTGATTCACAATAAATACATACTTTTCTAGATTAACATTAAGTCCCACAGTTCGAAAGATATGGGTTTATTCTATTTTTCTAGAATAATTAAGTAAAATAACAAGCTTCCACTCGTAATTTTAACTAAGTATACGAACTTATAGCATGCCCCACAGTCACGTTTTTATCTTCAATCAAAACTTAAATTACAGTCGATTCACAACCATACACAAAAATAAAAACGCCTCCACATAAAATACGGAAAAACTGAGACTATAATTTGAACAAATAAAACATTTAACTTTATTACCAAGACCTCACAGTGCCCTTAGCAAGGTGCGTAGAGAAAATACCTCAAGTTTTATTATGAGCTTTAAGATGGTATCTCACTTGTTCGATCTAAATCGACGATCGACGTTATAGACCATTATTGTCATTATTTTGTAGATGACTGGGAGAGATAGATCGCCAAAATGTTTATTAAGTCATTTTACAGTAAATTTACACAAGAAGAAATGTCTTTTTACTGTTATTGTGAGAGACCTACATAGTATTCAAAAATGATTGTTGCGAAAAGTTTAGTAAATAATAATATCTTGTTCAACGTTTTTTGGGTTCCGTACTCCAATGGTGCCATCAGGATTAAGGCTAAGGCTCCGCTGTCTATCCATACGTCTGTCACAGGGCTGTATCTTTGGAACCGTAATAGGTAGAAAGATGAAATTATTACAGAGTGTGTACTACTATGGCCGCATTGCAAAAAAAAAAAATATAAAAATTCAATTCAATTAAAAATTAAAGAGAATAAAATGTTTATATATTATACACAAGAAACGTGTTAAAGAAATATGTAGTGATAAATATTGTACGATGGTACCGAACTCTTCGTGGGTAAGTCCGACTCGCACTTGGCCACTTTTATCGACAACTGCGACAGTGTAGCACAAACCTAACTTTATCTTAAATTCTCATACGCGCAAGCACTACCAAAATAATATAAAAGATTCTCTTTCATGTAATATCTAACAAAACGAGCTTGGATCTGATTATTTAAACAAAATACCAAAAGAAAACTTTCAAGGGAATGAGCTATCAAACAAGAATTTTTGTTTAAAATGTTTAAATAATTAATTTAATTTCGGTTAAGGGAAAATAAAGTTGATTTTTTGATCTGACGTTACTAAGACAAGTGTTTTAGGAGATTAGGTAAATGTTTAATGATTACTAAAATATCCTATGTTATCTTTGTTAACATAGGATCTTTTGCCCGGTATCTTGTAGCCAAATAGTCCTTAATTACTTAATTTCTTTTAGATTTCATGAACAGTCTTTTTTTTGTAAACGTACTTAAAACAAGTCAATGTTCGCGTGACACGTACGACACACGACTCGGAAATTATAACACTGCTAAGTTAAAAAAAAAACTGTCAGTCGTAGGGCTGCACGTCGCCCGGAGGACACGGTGGAGCATGCGGTGAAGGTCTGCCCGGCTTGGGCAGAGCACCGCCGTGTCCTCGTGGAGACGATCGGTGGCAGAGATCTCTCGCGTCCGGCCCTGGTTCAGGCCATGGTACGGAGCGAGAGGGCATGGGCAGCCGTCACCTCTTTCTGCGAAGCAGTAATGCTTGCGAAGGGGGAGGCGGGACGGTTGAGGAAAAGGCAAATTTCACGCCCTCTCGCCCCTAGCCGCCGCAGGAGACGCCCTGGGCGTCGGGAATCCCGGGCGGATTTCCGGCCAACGTAGACGCGAGCTTGCGGACGGTGAGCAATGGGTAGCTCACCGTCTGGTAAGGATCAGGCGTTGTATTCCACGTGCGCCTCAAAGAGATGTCATCAGCACAGATGTAGGGGTCCACTAGGGCTGATGCCTGCCGGGGTCGCGGGAAGGTACTAAAGGGTCACCGAGGCCCCTGGCAACACAGGCAACAGAAGGAATACGGGTGGGTTAACACCCAACCGTATTCCTTCCGTTGCCTGTTACTGACTGATGTCAGTAAGAGTCTGACACACCCTCCCGCTCCGCCCAGAGCGGGAGAAGTTATTTGATGATTTCCCACCCAAAAAAAAAAGGGCTGTACATCTGTATATATGTATCTGCGCGTGACGTTCACGCGAGTTCATTTTTTCATCATTCCAAAAGTGCCCTACGTGCTTAAAGAAAAAAAAAGTTTCCTAAATGTAGACTATTTCACGTCTGACCACTTTTCTTCCACAATTCCTTTTCTCAAATACATTACTTAATCGATTTCCCTGTAAACATAATTCCAAAAACAATTGCGTTCCCTTCGTGGAGCCTTATTTTGAAAGCTGTTTACCTTAAACGTGTCACTTCAAACGATTTGAAGCCAATTCTTGGTTTTTTGTTTACATCACAAATAGGAACGTGTTGGAACGAAATGTTAGTGAGATATTAAGTATTTCCTTTGTTGAGGTAACCTTAGGTTGAGATGAGGCTGAATATTTAGACTGTGTGTGTCAAAATATCACACACATCATCATCGGTCTAACCTTTTCCCAACTCTGTTCCGGAAGGCTTCCAGACAAAGTAGCAGCTGAATACTAGTATTTTACACGGAGCGACTGGCCTCAGCAATCCAGTTACTGGGTAATCTGCCGGGGTCGCGGAAAGTTACTAAAGGGTTACCGAGGCCCCTTAACGGAAGGAATACGGGTGGATTTTAGTCAGTAAGAGTCTGACACATCCTTCTGCTCCGCCCAGAGTGGGAGAAGTTATTTGATGATTAACCAACCAAAAAAAAAAGTCTATGACTCTGCTAACCTCAAAATATCATTTGAAAATACTAGCAAAAACATAACACCTTAATTTCAAACTTATCATCAAAATAACTAAATGTTTTACTTGATCACATAATAGTCCGGGCGGGTGGGTGCAGAAGGCACCTCATTCGACGGCGCGTTGTATTCCACGCGTGCCTCAAAGAGATGTCGTCAGCACAAGTGTAGGGGTCCACTAGGGCCGATGCCTGCTGGGGTCGCGGGAAGGTACTAAAGGGTCACCGAGGCCCCTGGCAACACAGGCAACGGAAGGAATACGGGTGGGTTTTAGTCAGTAAGAGTCTGACACATCCTCCTGCTCCGCCCAGAGCGGGAGAAGTTATTTGATGATTAACCAACCAAAAAAGAAGAAAAAAATAAAGTTACTGGGTAATACGATACCCCACGGTAAGACTTGGTAAGACTGGTGGTCAGACTTTTGAGCTCTTGATGGCCCGTAACGTCTGTTAAAGATCCACGAATGGCAGCCGGCACCAACAGCTTAACGTGCTTTCCGAGGCACGGAGGGGTCTCGGTATATAGAGAAGGTCACCCATCCAAGGACGGACCGCGGCAAGGGTAGCTTAACCTGATCGATCGCCCCGTGCGGCTGTTATTACTTGGCCTCGTCATACCCGTTTTACCTGTAAAGATAGACGAAGACAACAGCCTGTTATGCCTCTAAATCTACATTATATAGTGCAATCACTTATCAAGCAAGCAAGCTGTGGAAGCTAGGGTTATAGGCATACATACCTATACTGTTAGGATTGAGTTCATAAGGGTTAGTTAGAATAGAATAATTACTTAGGGTAGAAACTGGACAGACTCCAAGAGTTTTTCATTACCCTAATCAACACAGTAGCATTTCTCAACGAGAAAGAGACCTGAGTACATAAATTGAAATGGCGGAGCAGATGAGTGTTAGTATTTAAAGCCCATTGAAAACATAATTGATAATCCATCTTTATTGCAGGGCAAAATAAACTATCATTGATGACTACCAACATACACTTAGATAGAATACTGTATTAGGAGAAAATGAAAATAAATGATTACACCCCTAGTCACTGATGCGACGACGAGAAATAGACCATTAAAAAAAACCACCTGAATAATAATTATTATTTAAGAAATTATCGTGTCAACATATTTGCAACCAGTACAATATATGAAGCGTGCCTCGTACGGAAATTGTAAAGTAAAATTGGGTAGTCATTTCATAAATTGCATTTGACCTGACCCGGCTGCGCCCCCCGGCACCCCTCGCGATATTAAATCTGAATATTGCCACGTTAATAATTTGATATATTATTTGATAATATTTAAATATGTTTTAGGGGAAATGTGTATTTTTGCCATACGGTTCCGGGGGCGTAGGAAATGTGGATAGATTTTTTTGCTTACCATACTTTTTTAAATAGTAAGTATTAAATATTCAGTATCCAGTAAGATAATCACAATCACTTAACTATTTTCAGACATGATCATCACTTCCTTAAGGCACCCATCCTACCTAGGCCTAGCCTTTTTCCAACTATGTTGGGGTCGGCTTCCAGCCAGCCTAACCTGATGCAGCTGAATACCAGTATTTTACATGGAGCGACTGCTTATCTGACCTCCCCAACACGATACCTCTTGGTAAGACTGTTTGTCAGACTTTCGGGCTTCTGACGACCCGTAACGACCGTTAAAGATCCACAAACGACAGCCGGGACCAGCACCTTAACGTGCTTTCCGAGGCACGGAGGGGCCTTAATATGTGAAGATAGTCACCCATCCACAGACCAACCGCGGCAAGCGTAGCTTAACCTGTTTGAATTATTTAAGAGACTACCCTTTATAAATACTTTCCCAAATATTGTAACCGATTTGTATTTTAATAAAGACATACACCACACTGATGTTGAAATCATTTTCATTTTTCTGGCTGTACCTACGAGGCAAAAAATCATAGGTACTTATTCTACAAAGCAAATTAAATTCAAATCATTTATTTTTAGCGTAGACTTAATTGGATAAAAATACAAGCGTATTTTTAGACCAAACGAATGAGAGAACAGATAAAAAAAATCGTTCCTTTATCCTTTTCGCCACATCATAAACAAACAATGCAACAGAATAGAAAGCGAGACTAGACTGAAACCTAGACTAGTCTGAAATCTAGACTGGATGGCGAAACTTTAATTAACTGAACGCAGCAAAAACGTAACAAAAACGCACTAACAAACGTCACTCGGGTTCTATCTTCAAAAGGATTGAAATAGAATTTAGATAGCAGAGCCGTCGTTAACAGAGTGGGTTCCGCGTTCTTTGTTTTTGTTTTAATGCAAATATTATAGCTAATTGGATGTTTGGTAGGTTGAAGTAGCAAATATAAAACGTGTCAATATCGTATTAATCTTTAAAACTAACTAATTTTATTTGATTATATGTATAAGATTTTTATTTTGAAAATATGGGTACTTAAAAAACACAATTATTACTAATTAATTAATAAAAATACCTAAAACTATACACAAACTAAAATAGGGCGTCGAAAAACTCATCCACATCGCTGTCGACTGGTAATGTACCCAAGAGACTGGCGAACTGGCCAAGGTAAAACCCAGCCCTTGGGTCACGGGAAGTGTCAATCAGCCGTCTGGAGATTTCCTTAAAAAGGCCATGAGCACTCGGGCCCCACGGCCAGAGGGTTTCAACCCCAAACGGCTCGAAAATATAATTACCAACTAGGTTATTATACTTACGCCGCTTGAGGTTCTCTGCAGCCGCAGCAGCAGCGCTAGCATAGCACGCCGTGCCAGGAAGATGGGATGGCGCAAGAGTATCGACACACGTTGCATCCCCCGCTAAAGGCCTACCCACCTTCCATTACTAGATCAGATCTTTTTCTTTTGTCGATGATGCAAAATGTACCAATACAATTATAAAATAAACCCAATTGAATGCCAGTTCATTTAGAAGTACTCTTAGATTAAGCCAACTTGCAAAGTTAACCAAGATTTAAACAGTCACAACTATTTCCACAACAAAATCTTCATGCAATTACTGTAACAAACAACGAACGTGGCAGACGAAGCAACAAGAGTACGCAAGGATTTAGCAAGTGACGTTCTGTAGTTTCTATGGTATGAGGTAGCTCATGGGAAAAAGGGCGTGACTTTATGTTCGTATGTAAATCAACAACACTCCTATTCACTTTGACCTAACTAAACATAGTTAACTAAACAACAAGAACATAAAATCTACGTATCTCTAAAAGTGCCCAATTTTGTCAGCTCACACGAACGGGTGCGCTCCCGAAATTGAATATCGCGACCACTGCCCGCCAGACTCCATACATCACAACAGAAATACTGAGCGTCCCGTAAACTTTGAACTTTATCTAGTTTACTTTTAGATACTCTGTGGTATTTCCATGTTCAAAATTTATGGAGCTGACATGGAAGTTCTTGTAGATGAAGAGACATTCAGACTCTTTTGCAAGTACGGAGTCGGAACTGTCTTCTTTTCATCTTGTCAACCTATGTATTTTTTTTTTTTGGGTGGGAGTATATCAAATAACTTCTCCCGCTCTGGGTGTGTCAGACTCTTACTGACTAAAACCCACCCGTGTTTCTTCCGTTTCCTGTTTTGCCAGGGGCCTCAGTATCCCTTTCCCACAATCAAGGCAGGAACCTATGTAACTTGCCTTTATTATTTTTCTTCGTCACTTTGAAATCGTTAGGAAACTAACTTTGCGTAGGATCGATACTGATATTAGTTTACTCCCGTTAGTAGAGTTTACTATTGACAGCTATTTCTTGAAATATGGCGTCATGCGTTTGCATTATCATGCATTACAAGAAAAAAAAAATTTTTTTATTTAGGTGTTTGTATATGTTTATTCATCGAATTCGTTTAAAATTGTTTTAACGTTGGTTTAAAATTTTGATAGAAATAATCTTAATAAAGGGCTTTATTAAGATTAATTCTATCAAAACTTTTCGAATAAGTTTTACAAATAGGCCTAGTAATTTTTTTAGAAGATTACAATCTAATATCTAACGAGACAGTTTGGCTTTAGAAGAGGCAAGTCGACCGAGGACGCCGCTATATTATTGACCAACTCCTTAACTTCTTGTATTAAAAAGGGTGAACACGTTATGGCAGTTTTTCTTGACTAGTCAAGGCATTTGACACAATATCGATAGATCTACTCGTGTCCAAACTAGAGGTTATAGAAATACGAGGGAAACGCGCTAGACTAGTTTCGAAACTATTTAAGAAATCTATTACTATTTAACTAGTAAAATTAGATGACTAACCTAATTTTACTACTTGCTTTCTTAAATGAAGGAAGAACATTACTGCCAATCAACTTTGTAAATCCTCAAGGTAGGACCCTACCGGGTCGCGTCTGAAAACTGATCCAAGCAAGTGTATTTGAGATTTAAATGATAAATTTTCGTCTATTGTAATACCTAGAAATTTAATTAAAGGAGGAAATACGGTCTATGGGAGTGCAGATACAGTTTGTGAGTGGTGAATTGTGATCGTTGCGGCATGTGTGGAATTTGAGTGTCAATTCGGGAGGAGGACTGGAAGCTATGGTTTTGAAGAAAGTGAACAGTTTCGTTTTTTTTACGTTAAGTGTAAGTATTTTTCTACTGAGAGTCTCTGAGATTGTTAACAGACCATTTTTGGCAAGATTGTACCCCTGTTCCTAAGTTTTGGCATGGGACATGATTGCCGTGTCGTCTGCATAAGAAGATATTTCAGCGTTTTGAAGCAGTGCATTAGGGATGTCGTTCATATATAGAAGGCAAAAAGAATCGGACCGAGAGTACTACCTTGAGGATTTACAAAGTTGATTGGCAGTAATGTTCTTCCTTCATTTAAGAAAGCAAGTAGTAAAATTAGGTTAGTCATCTAATTTTACTAGTTAAATAGTAATAGATTTCTTAAATAGTTTCGAAACTAGTCTAGCGCGTTTCCCTCGTATTTCTATAACCTCTAGTTTGGACACGAGTAGATCTATCGATATTGTGTCAAATGCCTTGACTAGTCAAGAAAAACTGCCATAACGTGTTCACCCTTTTTAATACAAGAAGTTAAGGAGTTGGTCAATAATATAGCGGCGTCCTCGGTCGACTTGCCTCTTCTAAAGCCAAACTGTCTCGTTAGATATTAGATTGTAATCTTCTAAAAAAATTACTAGGCCTATTTGTAAAACTTATTCGAAAAGTTTTGATAGAATTAATCTTAATAAAGCCCTTTATTAAGATTATTTCTATCAAAATTTTAAACCAACGTTAAAACAATTTTAAACGAATTCGATGAATAAACATATACAAACACCTAAATAAAAAAATTTTTTTTTTCTTGTAATGCATGATAATGCAAACGCATGACGCCATATTTCAAGAAATAGCTGTCAATAGTAAACTCTACTAACGGGAGTAAACTAATATCAGTATCGATCCTACGCAAAGTTAGTTTCCTAACGATTTCAAAGTGACGAAGAAAAATAATAAAGGCAAGTTACATAGGTTCCTGCCTTGATTGTGGGAAAGGGATACTGAGGCCCCTGGCAAAACAGGAAACGGAAGAAACACGGGTGGGTTTTAGTCAGTAAGAGTCTGACACACCCAGAGCGGGAGAAGTTATTTGATATACTCCCACCCAAAAAAAAAAAATACATAGGTTGACAAGATGAAAAGAAGACAGTTCCGACTCCGTACTTGCAAAAGAGTCTGAATGTCTCTTCATCTACAAGAACTTCCATGTCAGCTCCATAAATTTTGAACATGGAAATACCACAGAGTATCTAAAAGTAAACTAGATAAAGTTCAAAGTTTACGGGACGCTCAGTATTTCTGTTGTGATGTATGGAGTCTGGCGGGCAGTGGTCGCGATATTCAATTTCGGGAGCGCACCCGTTCGTGTGAGCTGACAAAATTGGGCACTTTTAGAGATACGTAGATTTTATGTTCTTGTTGTTTAGTTAACTATGTTTAGTTAGGTCAAAGTGAATAGGAGTGTTGTTGATTTACATACGAACATAAAGTCACGCCCTTTTTCCCATGAGCTACCTCATACCATAGAAACTACAGAACGTCACTTGCTAAATCCTTGCGTACTCTTGTTGCTTCGTCTGCCACGTTCGTTGTTTGTTACAGTAATTGCATGAAGATTTTGTTGTGGAAATAGTTGTGACTGTTTAAATCTTGGTTAACTTTGCAAGTTGGCTTAATCTAAGAGTACTTCTAAATGAACTGGCATTCAATTGGGTTTATTTTATAATTGTATTGGTACATTTTGCATCATCGACAAAAGAAAAAGATCTGATCTAGTAATGGAAGGTGGGTAGGCCTTTAGCGGGGGATGCAACGTGTGTCGATACTCTTGCGCCATCCCATCTTCCTGGCACGGCGTGCTATGCTAGCGCTGCTGCTGCGGCTGCAGAGAACCTCAAGCGGCGTAAGTATAATAACCTAGTTGGTAATTATATTTTCGAGCCGTTTGGGGTTGAAACCCTCTGGCCGTGGGGCCCGAGTGCTCATGGCCTTTTTAAGGAAATCTCCAGACGGCTGATTGACACTTCCCGTGACCCAAGGGCTGGGTTTTACCTTGGCCAGTTCGCCAGTCTCTTGGGTACATTACCAGTCGACAGCGATGTGGATGAGTTTTTCGACGCCCTATTTTAGTTTGTGTATAGTTTTAGGTATTTTTATTAATTAATTAGTAATAATTGTGTTTTTTAAGTACCCATATTTTCAAAATAAAAATCTTATACATATAATCAAATAAAATTAGTTAGTTTTAAAGATTAATACGATATTGACACGTTTTATATTTGCTACTTCAACCTACCAAACATCCAATTAGCTATAATATTTGCATTAAAACAAAAACAAAGAACGCGGAACCCACTCTGTTAACGACGGCTCTGCTATCTAAATTCTATTTCAATCCTTTTGAAGATAGAACCCGAGTGACGTTTGTTAGTGCGTTTTTGTTACGTTTTTGCTGCGTTCAGTTAATTAAAGTTTCGCCATCCAGTCTAGATTTCAGACTAGTCTAGGTTTCAGTCTAGTCTCGCTTTCTATTCTGTTGCATTGTTTGTTTATGATGTGGCGAAAAGGATAAAGGAACGATTTTTTTTATCTGTTCTCTCATTCGTTTGGTCTAAAAATACGCTTGTATTTTTATCCAATTAAGTCTACGCTAAAAATAAATGATTTGAATTTAATTTGCTTTGTAGAATAAGTACCTATGATTTTTTGCCTCGTAGGTACAGCCAGAAAAATGAAAATGATTTCAACATCAGTGTGGTGTATGTCTTTATTAAAATACAAATCGGTTACAATATTTGGGAAAGTATTTATAAAGGGTAGTCTCTTAAATAATTCAAACAGGTTAAGCTACGCTTGCCGCGGTTGGTCTGTGGATGGGTGACTATCTTCACATATTAAGGCCCCTCCGTGCCTCGGAAAGCACGTTAAGGTGCTGGTCCCGGCTGTCGTTTGTGGATCTTTAACGGTCGTTACGGGTCGTCAGAAGCCCGAAAGTCTGACAAACAGTCTTACCAAGAGGTATCGTGTTGGGGAGGTCAGATAAGCAGTCGCTCCATGTAAAATACTGGTATTCAGCTGCATCAGGTTAGGCTGGCTGGAAGCCGACCCCAACATAGTTGGAAAAAGGCTAGGCCTAGGTAGGATGGGTGCCTTAAGGAAGTGATGATCATGTCTGAAAATAGTTAAGTGATTGTGATTATCTTACTGGATACTGAATATTTAATACTTACTATTTAAAAAAGTATGGTAAGCAAAAAAATCTATCCACATTTCCTACGCCCCCGGAACCGTATGGCAAAAATACACATTTCCCCTAAAACATATTTAAATATTATCAAATAATATATCAAATTATTAACGTGGCAATATTCAGATTTAATATCGCGAGGGGTGCCGGGGGGCGCAGCCGGGTCAGGTCAAATGCAATTTATGAAATGACTACCCAATTTTACTTTACAATTTCCGTACGAGGCACGCTTCATATATTGTACTGGTTGCAAATATGTTGACACGATAATTTCTTAAATAATAATTATTATTCAGGTGGTTTTTTTTAATGGTCTATTTCTCGTCGTCGCATCAGTGACTAGGGGTGTAATCATTTATTTTCATTTTCTCCTAATACAGTATTCTATCTAAGTGTATGTTGGTAGTCATCAATGATAGTTTATTTTGCCCTGCAATAAAGATGGATTATCAATTATGTTTTCAATGGGCTTTAAATACTAACACTCATCTGCTCCGCCATTTCAATTTATGTACTCAGGTCTCTTTCACTCCCATAGACCGTATTTCCTCCTTTAATTAAATTTCTAGGTATTACAATAGACGAAAATTTATCATTTAAATCTCAAATACACTTGCTTGGATCAGTTTTCAGACGCGACCCGGTAGGGTCGCGTCTGAAAACTGATCCAAGTTATAAAAAAAAAAACTACGAACTGCACACCTATTAAAATTCTCCAAACAATATACCTAGGTCTCATTCGATCAGGGCCTCAAGTCTGCTATTACAATAGTGTCAGAATGGTCTATTATTGATTTCATAATTGTTGATTTTGACAAGTTTGGTAATCTACTAATATAATGGCGTCATTAATGAGGATCGGAACAGACCATTATGACACTATTGTAATAGCAGATTTGAGGCCCTGTACTCCAGTATAGAATCTACATCTGGCGCTGAGCCGGAAAAAGCACATTTATTGAAATAGAAAGAGCTCAAAGAGCCGTAATCAAAGTGATGCTTAGAAAGACTTTTAGGTTTCAGATCTGCTATACAACGAATTTCCGGTTCTTCAAGTACGTCAACTGTATATACTTGTGCCGCACTTCATGCACGCAAATCTATTAAAAACAGACCTGTTTGCCAAAGCCTGCTCTCAAAACGTATCTTACATGTCCCTCTTCCTAATGCAAACAGTCTTCTGGCCAGACGATGCCCCTCGTACTCACACTCTTATATGTATAGTAAAATAAGCAAGTGCTGTGGTACTAAAGGTATTAACATCCACTCATTTAAAATAATGACAAAAGGTTGGATTCTTTCCCTGACCTACAACGACAGTTAGGAAATAGTGAGTTAACACCAAATCTACAAGCAAATCATTCACACAATTATTCAATTCCTTCACACAAAAACCCACACCTACAACTCACCAGCATACTCACACTCACACACTCTATAACATTATTTAGAATTATTTTATTCTGTTCAATTTATTTTTATTACCCGACTGCCTCAGGAGGGTAATGTTTTCCGAGAGTATGTATGTATGTATGTATGTATGTATGTATGTATGTCTATTTCTTTGGCACGCTCTGTAGCCTAAACGGCTTGATGGATTTTAACATATGAGGTGTCTTTAGATTCATCTTAATTGTGGGAGTGACATAGGCTATATAATATATATAAAGAATAGTTTAAGAGACAGGGTTCATTATTATTTTGTATGCATAGACTTATTTTTTTTTTTTTAGAGTTAAATCTTCTGTGTACAAAACTAAATTATATGCTTATTGTATTGCATTTTTTTTTGTCACCTTTTTGAACTGTGTCTGTGTCTGTTATTCGGATAAATAAACAATTTATTATTATTAAAAAAAAAAAAAAATTATAAATTGCATCTGCAAATACAAAAAAAAGGAGGGGAAGTTTTTTTTTTAAATTGAATTGTAACAATATTGGTATCAAATAAAAGCTAGTAATGAGTAATTTTCAAATATATATATATTAATAAAACTAAAAAGCTAGAAATAAAATAAATTATTTAAAAAAAACAAAAAACCCGACTGCATAAACACATAACTGAAAAGGGAAAAACAAGCATTATAATCTACATAATTTTGGTCTTGCAGGCGGGGACAGTCGAATAACCTGAAATATGGTGTAAATTTTTGATTGTCCCCGCCTGCAATACCAAAATTATATAGATTATAATGCTTGTTTTTCCCTTTTCAGTTATGTGTTTTTGCAGTCGGGTTTTTTGTCTTTTTAAATAATTTATTTTATTTTATCTTAATAGTTCACTACCCTTATTTAATTAAGTAATATATTTTCGAAAATGTCTCGAATTTAAAGGGAATTGTTCATTATTGGCTTAACGTGGACAAGTTGTTCTGTAAAAAGTGTTTTTACGAAAAAAATTAATTAAAACTAAAATTAATATTTTTATGACTGATTTTTGGAGGCTGTTTCTGTGTTGCCACATTAATAATAGTTGTGATTTCAGTCTTATAGTAAAGATAATAATCAATTACTAAACCTGAGTAAAAGTATGTATTTTCTTGAAAATCTGTAATCAAGTAATTTTTCAAAAGGTTTTATATTTATTTTCCTTTAATTAAATTAAAAACAAACAAAAAATTCATCGTTTATGGCCATCAAATAATTTTACATCCGATTATAATATTATTTCGGTTGTTGTCAAATCGATATTTTTTTTTATTACCTAGTAACACTAACTGTCAATAATGACAAATCTAGACAACGAATTGAAATTAACTTCACACATTCGCTTTGCCTCCGTGTATTGTGAATGCTGTTTCGGTTACTTTTGCGAAGTTTTTGGTTTTTATTATAATGGACTCCGATACCGCTCCAATTGAAGACCCGACTTTACCTTTGGACACTGAATCTGATCATGACGATGACCCTGGCGCTATTTTGTTAAACGTGGAACCGGCTTTAAATTACAACCTTGGCATGAACACTGACGCTCCTGCACACGATCTGGTTGCCCCTAGTGGGAATGAGGAACCAATGCGATTCAAAGTAAGAGAATATCATTATTATAAGGGCAAATGATTTATTTTGTAAAATAAATACTCATAATTGTAACTTTTACAGCGACAAGTTTTAGCATTAGACATGCTAAATATGAACCATTTTTACACTCTCCTGCAACTTTATTACTATAATTCATTTCTTTGAGGCATAAACTATTAAAAACCCTAGTCATTAAATATTATACTTAATGTTCACGTTAAGCCAAATTGCCCTAACAAACTGAGCAATTCCCTTTAAGATATCGCAACTTAGGCCCTCAAGATACAGGCTGCGTCGTGTCCAGTTCGGGGACCACTGTCCAAATAACTATGTTAAATATTCTAGTTACAGTTAAGCATACAATATTATTATTTTTGATATTTATTTTGTAACAATGTCCGGAACAATAAATTATTCTTATTCTTATTCATTACTTGTTAGGATATATCTACCTTCGTTCTTAATCTGTATTTCTGTGTCCCAGATCCACAGCTATGCCTCGTTAAAATAACATCCAAACATTTCCCTGTAGGCGCCAATTATTGTCACCTCAAAATATTCATATACTGCAGTGTCAGTGATAGTCAGTGGTAGTTCCCGCCACACTCCACCTCACTCCAGAGATGGCGCCACTAAAAATGCCGGAAAGCTTTTAAGCTCACGTCACCGCGGTCACGGTAGAGAACTGATTGGCGGTTGGGTAGACGAGCGGGTTTGAGTTTTTCTACTGTATTTCTTTTCTGAGTTCACTTTGCGAGCTTTGCAGCAAATGCTGGGTACATTTTACGTAATTGTAACTCATAAGTAGAGTCCTTATTTTATGCAAATGCATGTTTACATATGCATTCATGCATGCACTGTCACTAAAAACAAAAAAACGATAATATGTAAAATTTATGTTGCTTATTTTCGCAAATTTTGGCCATTTTGCTGAATATTTCGAGCATTTTAAGTACGCTTATAATCTACAACAAAGCTTTACAAGCTAGCAAGTAAATATACGAAAAATATTGTAGCTATTTACCCAACCTATGTACATACTATTATTAATTGGAAATATTTTCAGTGAACAATAATAACTTTTATAATTTAGAACATTCTTATGACGTTTTCTTTATTTTACATACGTCACCAAAGGCGGCCCTCACAAGAAGTCATTATGTTTCCCTATATTGTGACCGCCGTGGTAGATTACCAATTCTCTTGTCTTTTAGCAAACTCCAACACTAACATAATAAACACAATAAAACATATCAAACAATAACAATTCAAATGACTAATTAGTTCAATAAATAACTGCTTTATCTGACGTTCCAACCGCAGCGTTTCCCCCACCTGTCTGCGTTCCACGACACACACATCTAAGTTGGCATACTTTGTTGTTTTGTTGCGACCAACTACGGCCTGCGACCGGCGACCAGCATGCTCAATAATTCACTTATTTGACTTCAGCAGGATTAGCAGGCATTTTTAAAGACGACAATGAACGGCTAGCATCAAAGTAATTGTTGTTGGACTTAATAATAAAATACCGAAATACTTTTGACGTGATAACGTCTTGTAAATCGATGAACGGCGGCTGCACGCACGAAAAAGCATGACACATTGTCACGTTCCGCCTGGGCCGCGCGTGCAAGCGAGAGCGTGGAACCAGCAATAGAGAGGCACGATCGGCCTAAGCGTTCGGCTTGTGACGCATCTCTCTCTCGTTATCACGTAAAATTATTGTCCGTAAACCGACTTTACAGACAACCACTTTTTTTAATCATGACCAACCCATTGCGTCGCATTGCATCGTACGCCCGCGCTATTACTTCGTTTTCGTTGAGCGTTCTTTCAGACTTCTTTTTGCTTGACTCCTAAAAGTCGTATCGTGATGTTATGATAGCTTTTAACCTTCCTCATGAATTGGGCTATCAAATGCAAAAAGATTTTTCAAATCCGACTGGTAGCTCCAGAGATTACCCCCTACATACAAACAAACAAATTTTACCTCTTTATGAAATTTGTATAGATAAGGCCAGGTTTCCTTACAAATTTTGTCCTTCACCGATGTCAGTAGAAAGATAAACTTAGAAAGTACGTTTATATTCAAAACATTCACATTGATACTTGCTCGGATTTGAACCATCAATTTCGTGCATTAAAAGCGAGGCTTTAACTAATGGGCTATCATGACATCCTTTTTTAAACATATTTTATACGCTTTTAAAAAATAAATTATTTTGTTAAAAAAATGTAGCACTAGGCGCCGGACGCACAGCGCATCATCATCGTAACATATCTTTCAATATATGCCATAAACGAAATAATGTGTTTGTTTTATCATTTAGGTACCATCATTTTTGTTAAGTAATAATTTTTTGAGCTAAAACATTTAGATGACGCGAATAATGTGAACTGTCGGGAAAATACAACCTCGTCGACACGAGGGACATATTTTCAATGGTGATCTGCCGTCGGTAACATTATTATAAATAATAAAAAAGCCTGGCAATGAAATGAAATGAAATGATTTTATTTTCTGTAAGTATATAGGTTTGTACAAACACTTTTACACGTCAATCATATTTAGATAAAAAACTAGATGAGCTCGGCGTTTCCTATCTGACTACTCTGAGAAGAAAGGCCGAAACAAAATCAGAGGTCACAGTCTCTTTTAGGCCCGTATTATAGAACGTCACTCAATACGCAAGCACTACTTAAAACTAGATTCAAGCCATTTGATTGGTTAAAACTAGTTTTAAGTAATGCTTGAGAATTGAGTGACGTTCTGTAATACGGAACTTAAAGTCCAGACATAATCTTGGTCAGATCATGTGAAAACCATGTAGATTGGTGTCTGAAATGGTATTTTGAGGAAAGAACCACACAGATTGAGTGGACCTGTCCAGTCAGTGCACGCAATTGTCAGTATAAATAAATAAACTGGTTTTGTTTATGGAGTTCTTTCTAGTAATTTTAATTTCAGCTTGTAGCTTACGTCATGTGAAGCAAAAACACCTCATACAATGAATTAATTAAAAGCATTAAATCACTAAGTATCATTGCAATAGTTTTGTTGTTTTGTTTATTTCGTTTATTAAAAATTAATGCACAAGTACAAAAATACTATACAAATGCGGACTTAATGCCTTATTATAATCAATTGTTTCGTTTTCATCTCTCATCCATTTCCATTAACAAACGCCAAAGCAAACAAAGCTCTAAAAATCATATTTCCAAATCATCGAAATTCTAATTGTAGATCTTTTCCACCTTTGACATTACATTAAGCCCATCCCGGTCGTTAGACAGACATCAATGACAGCTGTCACGTTAGAATCCATGAATTCCATACATTGACAGCTTGATTGAGTCAATATTTGCGTTAAAAGGAATAAAATACGAGACAACAGGATTGAAAAAATGGGGAAAACATTACTGTACCAATTTTTCATGTCTTAGTATGACTTTTTGACTACCTTATTTTTCGTTTTAAGTAATCGTTTCAAATTGCGTCTTGACAGGTTTTAACCTGTCAAGACGCAATTTGGAACGATTATTTGTTCTAGTTAGTTACTAATAAACTTTTAATGTTATTAGTTTATATACGTAACTAGAACAAATATAGGTAGTTGAGTTTTAAAAACCAACACGGTTGTGATTGCTAAAAGTAAAGTCTAAAAATCTTTAAAATAGAAAGTTGTGAAAAATACAAAAAAAAAAACTTACGGTTTGAATGAAAAAAGAAGAGTGACAATGTTTCTAATTTTTTGAACGATGTAATAACAATTACATAGTAACAACACATTGTATTTATGTAATTTTAGAGTTACATTTAACAAATAAGAGTATTTCAATCCTACACAATGTAGTACTCTCCTATCTAGTAATATACGAATAGTACATAGTTCTACAATGTAATTAATAACCTCATTTGTGCGCCAAACTCCTTAAAACTTTAAACACAGGAGAGTAGGTCAATGGCTCAATAGTTCGTAGTTTCGCGTGTTTTACAACTAAAATATGTTTAACTAAGCGAAGCGTACGTAATAGCTTAGATTACTCTATTAGTAACACTAAATCCGGTACAAAGAGTAAGATTGACACAGGATGTCAATATATTATTTTTATGATAACATGTATTTCTGTTGTAAACATTATGGTCGGGTGACGGGACGGGGTGTCGGAATGAGGACGGTCAGAAGCAGAAGAAAATTAACACTTAACTTTTACACACGAACTAATTAGACTCTTATTTTAAACATAACTTCTTAGTATTTTATGTAATAGCTAAGTTTTTTTTTGTCAGAATTTGACATGATCTGTCCAAAATTATTTTAAACATTTTTTTTTCAATTATTAAGTATATTAAGAAACTGTTAATTGAATTTCCTTGCTTACTATAACCGCATAATTAAAATAAGACTTACCTCTTTCAGCAGCAGCACGTCCGCCTCCGATGACGGCCAAGACGAGAATGATGAGAATCGCTTTCAACGCCATCTCGTGACAGTTTTACTAATCACAACATTACCACTACACAAATCACTATTTTTATTTTATTTACACAACACTACTTAACTATTCAAAACATTTCTAGTCGGTTTTCATTCGGATTTATAACCTGCAAAGAGAAAAAGTTTTATTAATAAACCAGTAGTTAATTTATTGAATTTATTCATTTGTAATTTATTGAATGAATAGATTTATTGGACGAGTTTTAAAAATGGTCACAGCGGGAATTGTTATTTTAATGTTCTCCTTCAGATTAATTTGATAAATTAATAATTAAGTATATTATAAACCCGATTTGGTCCGCTTCGCTCAAAAATATTATCTAAAATTCTGCCTAGCCATTTCCCAACTAAGGCGGGGTCGGTTTTCAGTGTAACCGGAAGCAGCTGGATACCAGTATTTTAAATGGAGCTACTACCTATCGACCTCCACAACCGAATCCAAATCCAAACAATCCAGTCACTGGGTAATACGATACCCCTTGGTAAGACTGGTTGTCAAACTTTCGGGCTTCTGACGACCTGTAACGACTGTCAAAGATCCACGAATGACAGCCGGGACCAACAGCTTAACATGCTTTCCAATGCACGGAGGGATCTAGCTATGTAAAGATGGTTACCTATCCACGGACCAACCATAGCAAGCGTAGCTTAACCTGATCGATCGTTATCCTTAGCCACAAGCCCTTCAGGAAAACAGGGTTGCTGTTATATTATATTTAAAGTTAATAAGGACGGCAGGTTATAAATTACCCAGAGTAAAATTAACTAGCTCAGTTCACAAAGTGGTTAAACTCTCAACTAAATCAATTTAATTCATATTATTATTTAACCCCGGCTCTTAAAATTGATGGCTGATTGAGCAATGAATACGGATAATTTTCTTTAAGCTAATTTACTGTAGGATCAATTTAATTGGTTTCACACAAATTGATAGCGTGTAATCAAAGTTTCAGTTTTATGTAATTGAGGATTATTATATTATACTAGCACTTTGCCCGCGACTTCATCCACGTGGATTTCGTATTTTCTCCTACAAAATTTAATAAATTATTAAGATCCATTTAATTGTTATTAATTTATTTAATAACTTATTATTTAATTTATTGATCAAAGGAAAAATAAAAGTTTAATGTAAACTTGCTCCCTATTCAAAGGGGTTAATTTTTTGAAAAATCCTAAAACTGTTGTCAATTTATTCATAGAAATAAGTCAGTCGTGGAAAAATACCTATTCATTAAAAAAAACAACATATACTAAGAAGCAAGTCGCGTAATAAAATTTTGGAATACAATGTGAAATTACAAGCTAGTATAGCTATATCCTATCGTTTATTTAATATGTGTATTGGCACTTTATTGGCTCGCCCAGCGGTATATTCATCTTTTTCCCTGGCGTAGGTATAAGAACAGTTGAAAAGGTCGCTTTTTGCCTGTCTTCCTGGGGCACTAGTGTACTGACCAGGCCGTTCGTCTTACCAACCGCATTACTTGCAGTTCGAAACCGACGTGTACGTTTCAGTATGTTGCCTGTGATGATATCCTGGGGGTCCAGTTTGCTGTGCGGCGTGCGGCCGGTCCAGGCACAGGCGCAGTCCGTTAGGAGTGGCTTACTCTAAACCCTCGTACTTGCTTATTTGTAGTTACTCGTAGACTTTATATTTAGTATATGTTTTTTTTTAAAGAAACAAGGACTATTTATACCGGGACAAATTAGGTTCATTTTTATCAGACGTGTCGGCCCTAGAGGCCGAATGCAATCGTTTTGCGAGCTCCGAAACTAAATACATACCTAAAACCTTTACCTTCTCATGTTCTGTAAGTTTTCTCGTAAACCTGTTTTAATTTTGAGATAAATTACCTATTCCGCGACTAATCCAATCATATTTTTACTGCAGTGTTTTATATTTTTTGATACGATGTTTTTTTTTCTGTTTTACGTCTTAAAGTGGTGACTAATCCTTTTTGTCGCTTTTTCATTTCATATTTACTTTGACACCAATGTCAGTTTACTTTCTGATAAACTCAGCAAGCAAACTGGCATCGGTAATTAAGGATGAGGATAATTAATATTACTTAATATCACAAAGTGTAGCAGGAAATCATAAATAATAACTTCCACGTTTTTACCGCGGCTTGACCTTACTTAGTTCGTGCCAGTACACGAGATAAAAAACACTCTCACCATGTAAAATACTGGTATTCACCTGCAATCGGATAGACTGAAGTTGGGATATGGCTGGTCCCGATAATGACTTGAGATGAAAAACCCAACATTCTAAACTACATAACAATTCTGTCAACACTTTTTATCAACCCTTTTTTGCGTCTACATTACTTACAATATTATTACTAGGCTCTATGTCTAACATCACTGGCTACATTATGTTTTCTTTTATACCTACAAGTTTTACCAGTTTTGTAAGACCTACCAACCAGTTGCTTCTACATGACCCCAATAATTTTGCTCTATGAATAAACGAATGAAGTAAAATTACCAATTCGCACATTGAATGAAACTTATGGAACTCTTAATCCCCAGTCGCCAGACCAATGTAGCAATAATTTTAAATCTAAATACAAACATAATCAGCCTATAACGTTCCCACTACTGGGATACAAGCCACACGCGCCAGTTTTATATCTACTTTGATCTAAATGAAAACTATGATAGTCTCCATTTTCGCGTATTTTCTGAATCATAGTAATGCTGTGACCTATTTCTATCTTTGTTTCCGTCCATCACCTTTATTTCGGAATGCGATTGTCGCATAAAATTAGTATTAGCTGGAGAGCTGACATTTGGTTCAGCATGACTAAATATACCTCGTGCCTCATACCAAATGTTGTAATGTCAGATTGGGTAAAATAAGCGCATTAATATCTTTTATAATAAAACACAGTTTTATTGCTTAGTGTAACAGTATAATTTCATGTAGTTCAAGATTTCAAAGCAAGTGTAATTAAGTTTTAGGACCATAAAAATTCTATATATGCCTCAAAAACTGTTTAAGATCTGATGAAATCTTAATCAAGTTGTACCACGTGGTGTACGTATTGAACTTTAAAACTCGTGGATTAACGAGATTTTACATCCATACTGAAACTTCTATCTGCATTTTGTGAAAAACATTTGAGAGTTTTTCTCTTGTAGCTAATTTTTGTTAGCATGAATCAGCTATGACTAAAGATCTAAAAACTGTCTAGTGTAAGTTTACCGGTAATAACATTTTTCAAGGTCCACACTTACGAGATATTGGCACTGTTCATAATCACACTGCTAGGTTAGAGATCACAATAGTACTAGAAGTGGCACATTGCCAGTCGTTGCCTAAATTACCATGAAGTCATTTCCCTTTGCTCTAGCAACTAGAAAACTAATTGGCTCGGTAGCATAATCTTTCATGCACTTTGTCAAATGGTGAAAAAAACTCTTTGGCAGCTTATAAACACAGGTAGAAATAAATAAACTATAAATGTCTTTGCAACTAACATCGATCGATAACACGTGTCTAACGATTTGCTGAAACCTTTTTTTCGCAATTACAAATGGGCCTAGAATAGGTTCCAAAGGAATTCCTTTTATTTTTATTGCATAGCAGCTCCAGTCATAACTGAGTTTTATTTTTAGGGTGTATAATGCTAATTTGTGTTCATACCAATATAAATACGAATCAAAGGAGGAATATCATACATAACACTGTTATCGAAACTGATATCAAATACTGCATTATCGTGTGGAATGCTCAATTCAGAGCAGAAATTCCCAAAATGAAACTTTATCCCTTAATGAAGACCGATAACCGATTGTTCTGGAGCGACGTGGCATGCAGAACTCTATTTATAATTCTCACCACATCACTTTGGTTCCGTTAACAAAAATAAACGGTGGCAGACCGAAGCTATTTCTGTTCGAGCCAGATACGCGAATATCATGTTGATATGATTACGTGGAGTTAAGTCTAGATATTTTCACTTTCATTTTTCTTCATAATGAATGAAAATAAAAGATAGAATGTTATTTTTGTGTGGGATATAATAAGGTGTTGGTATTTTGTAGCAGCTTGTTTGAATTAATGGTAAAGAAAATGGCTGGATTGGTAAAAAATATTGTTGTTGACACGTAATTCAAGCCAGACAGCAGCTTTTCTTGGAAGATCAAAATTTGGACGGCATTATTATTAGAAAAATGTTATTATTGTATAAAAGACTTTTTCAATTACAAAAATATTTAACAATAAAAAATGTGTTGTAAATGACATATTATGGCATATTAGTTGTTAATTAATATTATGAAAATTGTATCTTTTAGTTTTTATAACTTTGCATGCCGTAAGGTAGAATGTAGCGGAAACTATTAGTGATGTACCATCTTATACCTGTACCTACATTGTTGGTAAATAAATAAATCTGAATCCGAATCTTAGTGGTTCTACATGAAACTTCAACAATATGCACATAGCACAACAAAATCATTGCATAAATGATCAAGTAGCTATTATTCCTATATTTATTTTTAGTTTTAAGTCAGAACAGACAAAGCCGTCTAACTCGAAATAATTAACCTTGAATTTTGAATCAAGGCAATTATTGTGTTTTTTTTTTGTGTACTGTGAGAAAACTCCCAGTATACGTAGTTTGGTGACTAACAAATAAATGACCGACGACTGTGAATCATGTTATAGATAATCTTAAATTATACTGTAGTGAATAATTTCTTGTGTATAGCAATGCCTACACTTTTATTCTACCCACGACTGGGTTGTGGGTAGAATAAAAGTGTAGGTGTTTCGTGTTTGGGTTTGTTTAAACTATTTTAGTACCTATCCAAATTTGATACCTGTCTCAGTCATAGCCCGGTGTAAATTCACCATACACCTACTATGTACCCAAAAAAATGTTCCAATTTCGTTTTGAAGGTTAAAGGTTTGCTTCGATTCTCAATAATGAGATTTCAGGTTAAGGTACCTAGCAAATACCAATGTGACTACAGTCAAAAACGTTTATAACAACTTCGAAAGGACTGTCTGATTACGGTTGTTATAGCCGATAGTCGTTATAACCAAAAATTATGTTAAGCAAACAGAAATGCTGGAACCTGATGATTTTGTCTTAATAACCAGTAAGTTGTTTTAAGCGATGTCATTATAAATGGTTTTTCTATGTATTAAAATCAGTCATGTGTTTGAATATAAAATGCACATTCTAAAAACTCTTAGACAACGGTGATAGAAAACGTCGTAAGAAAACCTGAACTAATAAGGGTTCAAAATTACCAGCAGGATTTTGGACTAAGATTACTCCAGGTTTAATCACAGAGATAAGATTTTTTTCTAAAGTGGCTTTTCACTAGCAATAACATACAAGTAAAGAAATAGCTTCAGTACAGTCAATCAAATATAATAGTATACAATTTGGTAGCTTGCAATCACTTTTAAACGATGTTGATAATTATGGTGAGTAGGTATCTACTCAATTCTTTTACATCATTCTCTTAAGTGTGCTATAATTTTAAAAAGTCATTACTTAGAAGAAATATTGGTTGTCCACTAAACAACGATGAATATTTTTCACTGTAGGTGTCCACGTTTTCAAGGAAAGTAACTCAAACATTCTTCTACCTCACAGCTCCGTATGTAAATTAAGTTCGTCCATTTAATTCCAGACTCACATTCATGTCTTGACTGAAACAATTTGCGGCGGCGACTCATTACAACAGACTAACTATTTGCAGTGCGACCAACTATCTAGAATGTAGGCCGAACTGCAGAACTACTCGGTTTAGTTGCCTGATGTGTGTATTGAGGTATTTTGAGTTGAGTTGAACGATCACGTCAATTTGAAAGTAGGGTTTTCTCCTTTTCGTGTCGATGCTACTCTTCTTCGTTGTTTTTTTATATTGTTTGATCTCAGTAGGACACGGTGGTGACTGTGATGAAGTAAATTTCTCTTTTCGGCACAAAAAAGAATAATGAAATGAAATTAAATGATATGAAATGATTATGAAATGATTTTATTTTCTGTAAGTAGGTTTGTACAAACACTTTTACACGTCAATCATATTTAGAAAAAAAAACTAGATGAGCTCGGCGTTTCCTATCTGACTACTCTGAGAAGAAAGGCCGAAACAAACTCAGAGGTCACAGTCTGTTTTAAAGACCAGACATAATCTTGGTCAGATCATGTGAAGACCATGTAGATTGGTGTCTGAAATGGTCTTTTGAGGAAAGAACCACACAGATTGAGTAGAAAAGGTAAGGAAGGAGAATGAGCTCTTTACTATTCATCGGTTTTAAACAAAAACCTACACAAATAAACCAACACAAATGTCAAACATCAAGGATAAATACTTCTAAACATGCAGATGAAAATTCTAAACTTAACTTTATACCGCATGTTGAACTTAGATTAGAAACCGTTGAAGTATAAAAACCTAATCACACAATCTCAATACACAGACTCATGTAAAACTCAAAGATTATAAACACAATTCTCAAAGGGAAACTCAATAAAGAATCCAATAAAACTAACTCTCTCATACCGAGTCTTTTCCCAGTGCTATCAAAGGCAGCACGGTGATAACCGCATGTATTCGCGTGTGAGTCATGTGATGTCAGTTCAAACAGGAGAATGGGGGATATTGACTCCCTTTGACGGGAGCACGGTTGTGGACTAAGCCATGGGAGGAAACGTTGAATTTCTCGGAAGTGAAGAATGATACACAAAATGTGTTTCGAGGGAGTCACGACTCTCCGAATGAAAGTGTGAAGTTAGAAACATTGCAAAAATCATAAAGTTATCATGAAAATTTCCAATACAATTATATTATCATTATGTTGATTACAGATGATGTAATTGTTGTGTGATCATAGATGTTTAGCCCTAAAAGGGCTAAGTAATGTATAAACGGAAATGAATGACCCTACTTGTTAGAAGACATTTCTCGTATGTAGGTAAGTTTTAGGCTCGTACATTCAGCAAAAACGGTTTCTGTTATTAATTAAAGTCTAGTGTCGTTTACAAATTAAAAGACAGAATCGAAATCAAAATCGTAATGTAAGTACTACATTACGATTTTTAGACAACAAGGAGCTTGGAAACTTCCAATAAATTCACTTCCTGCCGCACTTTTCCTATTACTTGCATTCCAACCCATACCAGGGTGTCTACAGGTACACCGATATGGCTGCCTGTGATCATTCCACAGATAGCGAGATGGTGCGACCGTCGCGAATCAATCAGACATTGCTTTCAAGTCTAAAATAAGGAAGGATCCTTTTATTGTGCGTCTTCATTTGTGTAGTCTTGGTTAGAAAAAAATGGCGAAAACGAAAGTGAATGTTTCTTGGGTAAAACATTTTATGGAAAGAGGTGATTAACTGAATATTGTGTCTGCTTTGACGGAGAAATGATTTATACTTCACTAGCCTTGATGTCGGACTATGAAAAGTACATGCTATGTCCCGTCCCACGTCATGGTCTATCTGGGTGCCAAAATTCATTGAAATCTGTTTAGCCGTTAAGGCGGGAACAGACAGACAGACAGAGTTATTTTCGAAATTAAAGTACTAATATTAATTAGTATGGAAAATATTAAAATAAAAATATGATAAGTACGAGTATCTTAATCTAATTAAAACTATTAACAAACTAAAATATGGCGTCGATAAATTACTCCGCATTGCTGTTTACTGGTAATGTACCCAAGAGACAGGCGGCATTGCCACGTTGTATGGCAATGCTTAGCCTCTGGCCAAGGTGAAAGCCAGCCTTGGGTCACGCGAAGTGTCAACCAGAAGTTTAGAGATTTTGTTGAACAAACCATGAGCACTCGGACCCCACTGCCCGAGGGTTTCAACCCCAAACGTCTCGAAAATATAATTACTGATAAGGTATAAGATACTTTCGCCTCTTGAAGTTTTCCGCAGACGCAGCAGCGGTGCCAGCACAGCACGCGAAGCCAGGAAGATGGGATGGCGCAAGAGTATCGACATACATTGAGTCCCACACTAAAGGCCTACACACCTTCCATGGAAATAAAGATATGCCATCCGGTCTCTTGGCATCGTCACGTGCCAAGCCATTGGGTCCTAAATACAGCTGGAACGCCGACGGATAAGAGCTCGTCGGATGATGTCATTAATGTTCGAGTGCCGCGCTAAGCCACCGACCCGCAAGTCAGGCCGTGCTGTCCGAGGCTGTTGATAACTTCGCCATAGCGATTGTGATGAGGAGAACAAGAAGAAGCTGGAAAGGTATAGCGAGACGGATAGGAGTGTTGTCGAATAAAGTGCCTATGTTCAACGACGGTAGTACATGAAGCCACAAACCCGAATCCCATTTACCCACAGCTAGCAGGCGCGCACGCACCGCAGTAGTAGCAGACGTGTCAAGCTAATTGTTCTGTACTACTCTACAGAGCGGCTCATTGCACTTTCTTTGGGAAGACGGATTATTGAATCCACCTGAATTCGGGCAAGTGAGTCTCCAGGCATCCATAGCCTCGGTGAAGCAAGCAATATTAGAAATTTTGCGGACGCCGAGGCCTCGAATACGAATGGGAAGAGTATCTTGTGCTTGGGCACAAGCTACTCTTGTTCGGTCGTCCATGGCCACATTTAATATCGAAGTTAAAGTAGATAAATATATACAAAGATAATTTTGTCCATTTTGTCTAAAAGATGAGTGTGCTTCCATAAATAGGACGCGCGAAGGAAATATGTTAATTTAGGGCCGAAATAGCAGTAACGAATTAAGTTTTTGGCCGAATGTGTAAATTTGGAAGAACCTTTCCGAAACATCTTTGAAATTTGGTATTTTTTCCTCAATAAAAATGGGAAAGGAATTTTCAAAGATTGGATACCCAAGGAGACGAAGAGAAGCCCTCGCGCACGTATGGAAGTGGCGCGAGGAGGCGAAACGCTAGGGCGTAACTCCGCTGCTGCGAGAAATCGCAGCACAGCGGACAGAGCTCCGGCGGGATCTCATGGCGACATGGAGAGTACGGTTGTCGGTACCCATTGCTGGGCACGCCACAATTGCGGCAATAAGTCCCCTCTTTAAGGAGTGGTCAGAGAGGTGCCACGGCGTCCTCACCTTCCGCCTGACGCAGGTCCTCACCGAACACGGCAGCCTCGGGAGGTTCCTGTAATAAGGCGGGAGGAAACGCCCAGGTGTCGCCCTGTGTGGATCGCCCGGAGGACACGGTGGAGCATACGGTGGAAGTCTGCCCGGCTTGGGCAGAGCACCGCCGTGTCCTCGTGGAGGCGATCGGCGGCAGAGATCTCTCGCGTCCGGCCCTGGTTCAGGCCATGGTAGCGAAAGGGCATGGGCAGCCGTCACCTCCTTCTGCGAAGCAGTAATGCTCGCGAAGGAGGAGGTGGGACGGTTGAAGGAAAGGCAAATTTCACGCCCTCTCGCCCCTAGCCGCCGCAGGAGACACCCTGGGCGTCGGGAATCCCGGGCGGATTTCCGGCCACCGTAGGCGCGGGCTTGCGGACGGTGAGCGATGGGTAGCTCACCGTCTGGTAAGGACCAGGCCTGGGTCGACGGCGTGTTGTATTCCACGCGTGCCGCAAAGAGATGTCGTCTGCACAAGCGTAGGGGTCCACTAGGGCCGACGCCTGCCATGGTCGCGGGAAGGTACCAAAGGGTTACCGAGGCCCCTGGCAACACAGGCAACTGAAGGAATACGGGTGGATTTTAGTCAGTAAGAGTCTGATACACCCTCCCGCTCCGCTCAGAGCGGGAAGTTATTTGATGATATCCCACCCAAAAAAAAAAGGAGATGAAGAGAGCTTTTTTCAATAATTTTAATTTCTGGGGTTATTGATTAATACATCGCCTCTCAAAGTTCCGTCATCAAGATACCAAACGTTAAATTTGGAATTTAGCCGTCGAATAATTGGGTGAATAGCTAAAAATCACTGGCCCGAGAGGGTCGCCTTGTTGACAGCCAGCAATAGATTCCAGAACGTTGTCCCGATACAACGTCGGTGTCCGGTGTAATTTAGAAGGGAGTCTGTAATATTGCCAAAGGAAACTATAGTTTTCGGGAAATTTCTTTAAAGGTTGGTTGAAACTTCTCATGACCGAAGGGCTGGCTTTGACATTGGCCAGAGGCTAAGCATTGCCATACAACGTGGTAATGCCACCAGTCTCTTTGGTACATTACCGGTCGACAGCGATGCGAAGGAATTTTTCGATGCCATATTTTTGTTTGTTAATAGTTTTAGTTAGGTTAGGGTATTATATTTTTATTTTAATAATCTGTTAGTAGAAAACTGTTGCATGGAGATGGATGTACAAAACGTGGTAATACATAAATCATTCCACAAGGCATTAAGAATTCCTTCACAGTATTGGAAGGAAATTAGATATACATTCTCAGTCTTACGATAATTCTGCGCTTCGTTTTAGAGCTTATTTACTAAGTCACATTTACTCGTTCTGTTAGTTAACTCTCATTCTTTAGTTTCAAGTTCTTAAGTTAGTACATTCTGAGCATAATAATATACCAAACCAAAGTTAAAAGTTTAACAACAAAAAAAAGACTGACTTTGATTTACCTAATGTATCCTCCACCGTTGTCCTCAGCATTATATGTATATCTAGATAAATGAACAAACAGCCATTTCCAATTTGCTTATTCAACAAAAACATCGTCGAATTAAATAAAATTCACATTACATACACTTAGAGAGTGTCACGAATACAGATCATTACTCAACCGGTCCTTTAGACTAAGATTAATAGCGTCCATTAATTATTTTATTTTATTAATTTATATAGCCTCGCCTCGCCTCGCCTCGCCACTTAATTACCTGTATTGTAAGGTTAACGCAAGTAATTTCAGGTGCAGATTTTATATAAGTTTTGAAAAATAAGTTATAGTTAGTAGTAGTTAGTTTTTTAGATTAAGTTGTTTAGTTTAGAGTGATAGATGTTGTCTTTTTAGTGTAGTTTGATGCTGAAAACTTAGTTTGAAATATGGTTCTGAAATAAAAATGTAGTTTTCAGCGTAAAAATAAAAAAAATATGGGTTGCATATTTTCTAGTTCAACAATGAAAAGATTGATGAATTTTGTTAGGAAGACGATAATTATTATGGCTAGAGGGTGGAAGAATACTGAGATGACTGCTGATAGAGATGTATGGAAAAAGACCGCTGCGACGACACACAATGATAAACTCTTTCATTTTAAACAAACCAAATTCTCTGCTTCAAATGGTTGAAAAATTTGTCCCTTCGACAACGTGAATAATGCAATGAATATTGTTGAATTGACATAATTAAAGGGACTGTGATATACAGTATTTTACTTAATTTGGATGGTAGAATGAATAAAAAGTTCTATATTAGTTCTAAGAACGACCAATAGTTATCATTGATAGCTCAGTGGCAAGTCTGGCTCTGAAACGTTACGTCTGGATGATTTAACATAGAATAATATTACTCATGCTAGCTGCATATCTTGGAATACTGAACCAAATTAATCGGTAGAGAAAACATCTTCAATATAACTGTCTTATTATTTTAGTATTAGCAACTACTGGTAAGTCAGTTACCAAGGGGCATCGTGTTGCCCGGTAACTGTGCTGTGGAGGTCAGATAGGCAGTGGCTCCATGTAAGATACTGGTATTCAGCTGCATCCGGTAAGACTGGAAACCGAACCTAACATAGTTAGGAAAAGGCAGGCAGATTGAACTGCTGGGATCTCACTGAGTGATCTTACCATGGATTTCTATTTCAGGCATAAGTATTTTTCATGTTTTTCCCTTTTTAACTTTAAGAATCTTTAGTAGACTTCCCGGAATTTTTCAAATTTATTATTTGGCGTCAGTAGTTTAATTCTTACGCGAAAAATCTTTGGAATTGGACTTGATAAGGGACTATGGACATGGTAATCGTTGTGGGCGGCCAGTGTTCAGCAGTAGACGTCTTTCCGCTGACACGATTATGGTGAAAAGGCAGTCTGGTATACGTACTCTTTAATTACCTAAGAGGTAGGTGTAAAGATTCTCATTCTCCATAATACGAGAGGATTCTCCGACTGTAGGTTCTGATGGGCTACTGCCCGACGATTGATTTCGGAACGTTGTATATATATATATGCTAGTCGCGTGGTGAACTTTGCTTGCGCGATGCGGGATTTAGCGTGACGTCAGTGTGATGCCTACTTCGCATGTGGCATTATATATGTACATGCCGCCACTAGACTGACTTATCATCATAAGTAAAAATACGGGAGATCGATATTAATTATCTTGTACTCCTACTTACCTCAATTGGGGATTAAATATATACTCAGTCTCCTAGCGAGACTTACAGTGCAAATCCAAATTAATCACCAGAGAATATTACAATAACTTATCATATTGGAGCTCATATAATAAATAATGTATAACACCTATAATATTCATAGGCAATATTGCTCGGCCCCGAGGGGATTCTAACGCCACGCAAATATCCGGGGTTACGCAGCATTACTTATATTGAACACACTATTGGAGGGAACTAACTAAGGCCTGATAACACCATTCATAATTTTTTCATAATCAGCCTATAATGTTCCCACTGCTGGGACACAGGCCTCTTCTCTTCGAGAGGGAATGGGCTGTAATCTACCACGCGAGCCCAGTGCGGGTTGGTAGATGTCACTTGTTCTCGAATTTTTGGTTCTAGGACATGCCGGTTTCCTCACGATGTTTTCCTTCACCGTTTTGAGAGCAGTAGTGATGAAATTATTTACACAAAGTAATGCTTGTGTTCGAACCCACGGCCTACAATTCGTAAGTCAAGGCCGTTACCACTGGGTCACCACTGCTCCAGTGGCAGTGGAGAGTACAGCAGTGGTGGTGGTATGAGGAGCACCTCACAGCACCACAAAAATAGTAGGAAACGTGTCTGGTGAAACTTTAGAGACAAAACAACACAACATCACTGTTTCATTCTCCAAAGGGACAGACAGATCTATATTAAACAAACCAAGTACACCATGTAAGTAATACGAGGGGAGCTTCCTGCCATTCTTTTTTCTTCTTTCTTTGTCCAAGCGGTCTTTCTTTGGAATGGGTTCCCTCTGAACATCAGGAAAACTTAAACCTAAGCTTTAAACGAAAACCAGTTGGTTTGGCACGTGAACATATACGTAAGAAGTTGGCAGAAACATCCCAGCGCTGATCCATCCAAACGTTGTCTTTAAAAGATCGCTTTTAGCGATAAGACCGCCCATTGTGTCACCCTATGTAAAATTTCTACATATATAGCTGTAATTTTTATGGTGTACATAATAAAGAGTATTCTATCTAACTATCTATCTGATTTGCTGGATTCGTTTTCTCCTCTACTGATCGTTGACAATGTTTATTCTGTTTATATGTATGTATATATATATTTATTTATTCTTGTATTGTATAGTTATTTTCGTGTTATCTATCCCTTATGTTGCACCTGCCATGTTGTGTCTCTGCATCACCCTACGGTTGACTGGTAGAAAATGCCTCAGGCATTAAGTCCGCCTTTGTACGGTATTTTTTTTATTTGTGTATAAATTTTTAATAAATAAATAAAATAAATAGCCAAGTAACTGCGACCATCTTGGAAGAAGACTGATTAAGACTGAAGAGAGACTTTCAATTATTATTAATATGAGTAAGAATACTGTTGTTGCCCCAATATTAGTCTAAGGGCCCTTGAAACTTATTTATAAATCAACCACTAAGAAAATTCTTTGTACCTAAATCTGTTTGACCACTTCCCATAAGATGTATAGACACAGTCAAATCCGTTTATAACGACATCGTTGCTTAAAACGACGCACCGGTTACTACAACGAAATTTTGAGGTCCCAGCATTTCTATTTTCTAGTTTTTGGTTACAACGACTATCGAAGAATCGAAGTCGTTATAAACGGTTTTGACTACATACTTTGGACCCAAACCTTTGAGAACCAAAATTGTTACAAGTATTGGAACAGAAATAGGCTACCCAGGCTCTTTAACTATGCTATGATTATGACAGAAGAAAAGACAGTTACTTCTTCAACTAATTACCAAACTCAATAAACCTACTATGGTCCATCCACCAACCCGCACTGGCCCGCGTGGTGGAGTACGTCCCACTCTCTCTCACAGAGAGTAGGCCTGAGTTCCAGCAGTGGGAACGTTATAGGCTGATTATGCTTATGCATGTATTTGTACTATGGACTATCTGCATTGTGATAGAATATTAACGTCTGTGTTTCCTTCCTATAAATCGTCCACCTTCAAACTAGAATGAAATCATTCATCTTCAGGGTTCACTTGTTCCATCGTTGATATAATCCACTAGGCGAGATTGAGGTCAAGACCGAAATCAGAATCTATACAAAAACATATCCGGCTCATATAATAGTCTATGAAAGGCTCTATTTTTAGCCGTCAACATCCACCCCCCTTTTGTAACTTGCGTCATAAAAAATCATTGCGTGAACTTTGCTAAAGTGACGTAGAACGTTGACGTCATCCAGTGTATGACACAAAAGCCTAACAAGTTCAACCTTGTTCGTCGAGCGGCCATTGTTTAGACCCGAACGGACCCAATCGCTGCTTCGGTATTGGCTACCATTCACTTCGATCCACTTCGTGAATTCAAAATTCGAAGTGGTTGAAAGTGGATTTAATTTCGAAACTCCGATTGTGGCCAAGTTATTGTGTAGGTGGGAATGCCAGAGATCATGGTTTCTCTTTAAGCTCAGACATTGTACAAGGTCAATTCAAATGAACTAGTTAAACTTCACAGACGTCATCGGTATCGAGATTTAATTATAAATTATAATTTATTTCTTTGCGACCGTCCCTGTTTCACACGGTTTTTACGGCTTGGCAAATCCAATTTCCAACGTATAAGCCAAGTTAATATTAACGTATTATGCACAAAACTTTCCGGAATAAATTCGCTAAATGATGGTGAAGGCATCAAAATCCGGTGCGAAGTTTACGAGAACGACGCGGTTACACAGCCGACACAAAAGTCAAGTTTAATTTATAATTATATTTTGTCCATCTCTGAAATGTTTTTTTAGAGTCAATATAAAAATTTAACATATTTAACCTGTCTTGTCCTAAGAAACATCACTATTTAAAGATTAACTCTTACGTGTGGGATGCCCTTTAGTGATCTTCGTTAGTCTGAACACTTGGTAAACTGCAGACCTTATGTACGTAAAATATGTTTTTCACGGACGAGCCGCTTTCTATTCCCCAAATAAAGTTTGCTTGAGTTCACCGGTATTTTCAAAAGTGAGCGACCGGCGTGGGTGTAAGTGAACAGCTGCCTGTTTCACCCTTCGGAGTTGTCTAGCGTGACGAGGTTATGTATGAGAACTTCTTTTGTAGGATGGAAAACTTAAAACAAAACTTTGAAACTTGCGAACCATTGTAAAGTAGGTAATTAACATTATTCCTCAGTTAGAAGATCTTTTATGTAGTGTGTTGGTAGATTTGTAAAGTTTTTGTTTTTAAATAAAATATCTAAATATTCTATGTAATCTTCATATTAATTCATTTCTAGTCAACATTAAACGATGTCCTCCTTATCGATTCAATAATGGCTACCCTATCAAATATTTCCTTGCGTGTGTAATAATTAATAACGATTTATTTCTACCTAAGTATCTACTGTTTAAATTATTAGGTGTGTTATTCAGATAACACTACCTACTGTTATCAATTATACTTCTTGAGTAGTTTAATTAACTTAAATATAATGTTCTTCAATTGGTTTAACATTACATACATTACATACATTAATTAAATCCTTCTTAGATTATCCCGCTGCTGGAAAAAAAACCATTTACACCAAAAGTATTTTTCTAAATCCAAAAAGAAACAAGAAATATTCCTCTTCTACCTTTAACCTGCCGAGTTAATAAGGGGCACCCCTTATTTCGGCCATAATTGTACAACAGATTATAAATTAAGCCAGGTGGCTTAATTAAGTGTAGCCTTTGCATTAGGGTGGCTATGATTTAAGGGAGACTGGTTGTATGATGGATGAGATGGATGTTTGAATGTTTGCTGGCCCGTGTCCAGTAGTGGACGTTGAGGATGATGATGGATTCTTAATGGACTGTTGTTGTAATTTAATGAGTGTGGTTGTTTTTTTAATAGACCTAAGGATTCGGGATGGCCTGTGTTGTTGATATTTCACTGATATGTTAAGGTATTGAGGGACTTATGGCTAAATAATAACAGCCCCACGGGTTGATCGAAAGTTAAGCTACGCTTGCCGACGTCAGTTCGTCGATGGGTAACCATTCATTATACATATACCGAAACCCATCCATGCCTCGGAAAGCAAGTTATGCCGCTGGTCCCGGATGTCATTCGTAGATCTTTGACAGTCGTTACGGGTAGTTAGAAGCCTGGAAGCCTGACTACCAGTCTTACCAATTATTATCGTGTTACCCAGTTTTCAGCTGGATCCGGTAAGATTGGAAGCCAACCCCAACATTGTTGGGAAAAGAAGGTTGGCTGGAGATGATGATGTAAAGATATTGATCTAGAACAATCTTTTAAAGAGTGGGAGGTCTTACCTTTAATTCCCCATACTTAGAGGCTCCCGCAATATCACGCTAGTCTGCACGAACCTTAAAGCTTTTGCGTTTTTTTCTTTTATAAAGTATTAATTTTATACCTACTACTAGCCCGAATTTTGCCCTCTCTATACAATACAAGTTTGCTCTCATTGTTTTGTTTGCATTATTTTGAAAGACCCCACGAACATAACCTTAAATATTTAAAAGTAATAAATCTACATTCTTTCCTTGTACTTTTTACTCTTACCAGTTCAACTCCGACATTCAAAATATTTGAGTCCCTTTTGTCGCTGAATTCCTTAAACCATGGTCCCCTGTGGTTATCTTAACCAGGCACTTGTTAACTGTCACCTAGGCTACACAAAGTTAACGGAATAACAACGATTGTCCAAACAATTATCGTTATCCGTTACATGGTGCAGAAGCCTTCTGAGGGGGATAAGCGGGGAGGGGGCAATGAGGTAGTTAATGGATGAACTTGTGGTAAAGTTTCGTTACAATAGGGATGATTTTGGTTTATTAATGTATTATGTTTGGCTTTACCCGTGGCTTTTGTAAGTTACGAGCAACGAATGGTTAATGTTACCAATCGTTATTAGTTATAGGTTGAAAAGTTACCTTCTTCTATGGATGCGTCTTTTATGCTAGCTACTAGTTTTATTTTCACTTTTTAGTTTGAATTTTAAAATTATTTTTTAATTAGGGAATTTTATAACCGCAATGCGTATGACAGTCCCATCATACCTATTTTTGGGTGGGATATTATCAAATAACTTCTCCCGTTCTGGGCGGAGCGGAAGGGTGTGTAAAACCCACCCAAGTCCCTTTTTCTCGCGACCCCGGCAGGTCCCATCATACCCTAAATAAACAATAATAAAATACACGCTGCTATAACTTACATTCGGCCCATGAACCTGAACAGACTGTTCGCATCATCACCATTTGGTTGAGATAGAATTCTAAGCATAATCAGCCTATAATGTTCCCACTGCTGGACACAGGCCTCCTCTCTGTGAGAGGACGTAAATCCGTAATCCACCGCGCGGGCCCAGTGCGGGTTGGTGGATGTCACATGTGTTCAGATTTTTGGTTCTAGGACATGCCGGTTTCCTCACGATGTTTTCCTTCACCGTTTTGAGAGCAGTGGTGATGAAATAATTTACACAAAGTAAAGCGCCTGTCTGAGTTCGAACCTACGACCGATAACACGTAAGTCGCGGCCGTTACCACTAGACCACCACTGCTCTCTCTCTGAATTCTATGAAACGCGCCTAAATCAAGACTCATCAGCTTTAATATTATTATTATGTATGTATAGTATAGAAATATAAATAAATAAATACTCTATGCTTGACTACGCCTACTATGTATCTAGTTAAAAACAACAAGTCGTAACATTTTACTAACGGTCAGTTAATATAGGGAACCAGTGTGCAGTGGTCTGACAACGAAAATTAAAGCTTAATGTAGTAAATGTTTTAAAATTGTTGTCAACAAACACATTCCTTAAATCCAATTGAAGCAATGTTCTGGACAAAGTTTTTATTGGCTTACGAAACTATTAAGTTCTATAGGGTTTCCTCCCAGGTTTCTATGTCACAAACGGAAACTTTTTCACTAAAATAGTAACTTTTTCAACAATAGTAATTATGAGTAACTATTGCGAACAAAAAGTACTAAAAAAAAATCAATCGATTTCAAAAATAAATTAGTTAAGTAGTAAAAATTTTCGCTTAGTATGTCTTCTGACTTTTTTTATTTTGCTTAGCTTTTAAGGCCGTAGTGTAATATCAAATGGCCTGTAACCTTCCTTAAGAACTGGGCTATCAAATGCCAAAAGAATTTTTCAAATCCGACTGGTAGCTCCAGAAAATAACGTGTTCAAACAAAAACAAATTCTTCAGCTTTATTATATTAGTACAGATGTAGTAACACATTCTTCACCTTACTTCACTTATTTTTGTAAATATCAATTGGAACGATAATAACAACAATCTCTTTGCGTCACTCCGTCACTGTGTCAATAAGGACCTCTTTACCATGTCACACCTCTTTTCTCATACTATCATCTCAAGCCTTCCATTTAACGCCAGCTTCATCTTCGAGAACACGATCTTTCATCGCATAATCAACATTTCTCCCTGAAGCCATAGAAGACAAATGTGCAGATACGAAACACTCCGAAAACATTGGAAATGCCGATCGTTACGAAGCATTTAGTTACACGAGCAACTAAAATTGATCAATTCCATTTAGTGCAATGCCAACATTTAGTGATAACAATTAATAGAAGTACCGCCACACTAAATTGAGGGAAATTGAGGAAATACATCATGTCATTCATTGTCTAAACGGTAAACAGATGATATGAAGTCAAACTACGGACAATAATTGCTGCCTTGCTGCACATGTCCCGATCCGCACTCCATCATCGACAAAATTGACAGCAAGATGGTGTCAGCGTCAAGAAAGAAAGAAAGAAAGAAAGAAAGAAAGAAAGAAAGAAAGAAAGAAAAAAAGAAAGAAAGAAAGAAAGAAAGAAAAAGTATGTATTGGTACTCGCACAGGAGATCACACATTAAACTAAAAACACTCATAGAAACATAAAAAAAACACAAAAACAAAGTAAAATTAAAACAAAAACAAAAAGTCCTGTACGAGGCCAAAAGGCTCCTATCTCAGCATAATGCTACAGTACTTAAGAAATAAGTGTCGCAGCGCTGGTATTCTGATAGGGCCCAAAGTCAAAGTAAAAATCAAAGTAGTAGGTACAAGAAGTTTCCCTTCTACATCGTTTTACTCTTCTTTGCCAACACCTAGTGAGTGTGTTTATCCTCCCGTGACGACACCGCCACAGATAAGCAACACTCTTGTTTATATAAATTACTCTTACATAAACGTCATGTTCCGACGGAGACGAAATGTGTTAGATATCAGTGATGAGTAACTGTCATCTGTGTGTCTTTATGGAGCTTTTATAAGGACTTTTTTGAGAAATAGGTTATTATTTCGGTGTTTTCTTTTATTTACCTATTACATATATGTAAGTTTGAAAAATAGTCATGATATCGATCAGTAAATAGATAGATGACAGTTGAAAAAAATGGATATACTTCTCTATTAGACATCTCAGTATTCGCCCCCTTTCTAGCCATATTATCTTTCACACAGTCCATCAATCGTTTCTTTGGTCTTCCCTACTCTTATATCCATTCATATTCATATTCAAATTTTTCTAAAATGAATTACAACTGAGTATAGAACGCAAGTGGAATACACGACAATACACTATTACTGTTACTACAAAATCGATACGCTTTGTGTATTCTGATACAAAATCAAAACTCAACCGTAGTTAACCAGTGATTTCCAACAAAAGCATTATCAACATTATCCTAGTAACAGATATTCTGAACAATGACCAAATCGACAACACAGAGCAACCATTGTTTACTATTACGAGATACATCCAGTAACAACCGGCTATAACCAGCTATAACTAGATCGATAAGGTTCGGGCCCGCGATAAGTATACACTGCTATTTAGTTTTGGTGCGAGCTGTCCAATGCAACGATTTTGAGTAGCCGTGCTACAGTTGATGGGGCGCCAAATAATATGAGAGACAGTGTAAAATTTTGTTGTAAAATGTAATATTTGTTGAGGGATAAAGTCATGGCTAAATGTGGGGATTATACAATAAAATATGCTAACATATAGATTAGAGAGGACAAGTATTTTAGTAAATAGAAAACGTTACATCAAAAGTTTCCGTGAGGGTCTTCAAGTGAGGTTTCAGTTTTTAACATAAAAGCTACGACATATCCGGCTAGTTTTCTACATTTATAATATGTAATTCATCATGATCATCATTCTCAGTTTTTCAAATATATATCAGAACGTAACAAAGTTTATTAAAAGAGAATATCACTAGTTTGATGACATTGCTAAAAAACTTGATGCTGTTTCCAAATGGAATTTGAAAGCAGAATACACTTGTCACAAATAAGATAAAATGGAAACCCAATGAATAATGAACCCAGCCAAATCGATTATTAATGCAAACAAAGTCACACTTACATTAAAAAAAATCCCATCAGACATCACTCTGCACTCAATTTATTACTCACAAAGGCAGAATAAGAAAGAAATTCAAATTCTATTTATCAAGATACTCTTAGAAAAATCTAGTTTGGAAATGGCAATGTTTCAACAAAAGATTAACGCGAATACCCTAAGGTAGCCTACGAATGGTCGAAATATCATCAATATAACTCACTTAGGTATATTAAGTCCAAATATACCTTAGAGAGTTGTATTTATGTTTCTAATGATTATAATTCAGGAAATACCATACTCGTTACTGTCGGCAATCATCATAATGTCAGGAATCATCAAAATTCAAAACTAAAGAAAATTTAAATTTCTAAGGCTTATTTCTTAGCATCCACCAACACGTCAAACAGGGCCCGCGCAAAGTGGATTACGGCCCACTCTCACAGAGAGGAAGCCTGAGTCTCAGCCGTGGAAACAATTTAGGCTGACTTACCCCCCTTACGAGTAGTGATCTATCAAGACTAATCTGGCTTGAATAGAGTCATAACAGTAATTGTTGGCAATGACATGCTCTTTGCATTTAAGCTGTTCTATTAAGCCACCCCATTGTAACGACCCCAATAAGGGACAAATGGAAATTATTTTTTGAAGCTGCTCTCAATCTTGGGAGGTTAATTTATGCAGGATTCTAGGTTGGTTTCTCTAGCTTTGATGCAATTTATGGCCACAGTTGACAATCGGACAATTTCTTAAGTATTTTATTAGTGTTCTGCTTTATTAAACAGCACCGGTCGTGAAAATATGATAATTACGTACTTTTTTAACAATTATGTTGCATTGTCAGTTATAACAAGTAGGTTGTGGTTTGAATAATTGTTATTGTCCCTTCCTATTATTTTATTTATTTAATAACTAAAACTTTACTCATACTCAATGGATAACTATAAATATTTCGATGCTCGTTAAATTATGTACACCTTACACTGTATTGTAAACTTTCTTCAAAATAAGGGTACGCACAATGTCATGAGACCTTGACATTCACTTATTCTTGAGTCTAATGCTAAAATATCTATAACTAGATAAATCAATAGATTACTTAAACTTAATAGTCTACTCAGCTTAGTATTTTCGCAAGGTTTTAAATCATCAATCAATCTTAATCTATTTAAATTCGCAGCAGGATTCAATCTCTCGTTATTTTTATCTCACCATCATCACCACCCTTTAGTTATTTACTGGAAATGCCACTGTGCTCAGATAGCCGTATTTGCAGCATAATTGGCATAATTATAATGTTCTCACTGTTGAGACACTGTAATTATTTCATCACCACTGCGGGCATATCCAAGAAGAGAGGAGGCCTGTTCCATTCTGTGACAGGGAGTGGGCCCTAAACTACTACGTGAGCCCAATGCGGGTTGGTGGATATCACATATCTTCTAATTTTTGGTTCTTGGACATGCCGGTTTCCTTACGATATTTCTTTCACCGTTTTGAGTTCACTGGTGATGAAATAATTTGTATAAAGTAAAGTAGCACCACAGTACCTGGATTTGAACTGTTTGAACTTATGACCGAGAACTCGCTAGTCACGGCCGTTTCCTCTGGTCTACCCTACCACTGCTCTAATTTCAAGCAGCGAGCTCAAACCTTTTCATAGCTATAGCATTTTCAAAAATCAAATCAATATTGTTACCAACAGAAAACACTTCAAGGTGAAAAAGTTGCTCACAATCTTGCCCGGCACCGCGAGCTATTTTCTCACCGAACCCATCGTTGGGGCAATAAACGGTTTATGCCTTCCGGTGTAGGCAGCAGTCAAGGTTGAAAGCATCATTACGCATACGATATTCACCAGTTTAGTTTGATTTACGTTTTTATGTAGATCCTTTGACATCCATTGCGTTTTTCATGTTACTAAGGTGTGTTATAGCAGGTACTTAATCATCAATGGATGATGTAGTTGGAGCAATGTCAGATTTTAATGAGGAAGGTATATGAGTTATTAAAGATAGAAATGTTTTCATTGGCATTGACCTAATATTGGCGTGGTTTATAGGTCAGGCTCGCCCAGTCATAGCGTTACTTACAGATGATAAAGTTTTTGTGGCTATGAGTTCATTGTCTATGGCAGATATTTTTGCAAGTCAAAGTAATATTTCAGATATTTAAAACTCGATTACGATTATTATTTTATGAGTAAAAGATTCCCCAGCAATGTCCAAAATATATTTTAAGAAAGCTAACTCGTTATATTTTTCGTTGCAATTAGGTAACATAAGATCAAACCGACTCTTTATAATAACGACACCAATTTAAAATCAACCGCAGCTACCATACAAAATGATGTCAACAGAAAAACATGAAAGCATACATTTCCCACATACACAAAATATACACATCGTCGTTCGCCGAGAGAGTCACACATAACGTAAGCAAAAAGCTTTGAGGTGTGTAGCATCGCACAAAAATGCTCTAGAGAAACATACTCAGTTTCAACCGGGTCATGTGCGAATGTTTTTCAAACCTATTTGCGAAAATTTCTCGTTCCAGTTGGCTGATTGACAAAATATGTGTAAACAGTTATCGGATGCTGGGCAATGCTGGCCAATGCTGGCCCATTGCCGATAAACAGACAATCTTTGGATAACTCGATCTGCGTGGGATAACAACAGAGATTTAAATCGTTAGATTTGCCCTCACCGAATTTATTGTCGAGCGCGTTATAGTGTTATTACTTTTAAATAAAAATTAAATTAAACAAATATAACAAAGCTCTCTTTTACTCATCACAATATTTTGAGATGAGTAAAAGAGAGCTTTGTTAAATTTTGCTTTACACATAATAAACATAACATCACGCCGTAATCCCCGAAGGGTTAGGGTGGGAGCGGGGACAAGTCTTACAATAAAGCACATTCTGTCTATCTTTCTAAGAGTGAGCTCACACATCCCGTATACGTTCCCATGACTGCATGTGACATTGTGTGTGAGTTTCAGAGGTGTCTAAATGAAACAGAATCTCTTTTGACGTGGTACGGTGAATCTAACGATTTATATCTTTAGATAACAATGATATATACAAAGACAGGTGGAGCAGTGGTGGACCGTTCGAACCCAGACAGGCGCTTTACTTTGTGTAAATTATTTCATCACCACTGCTCTCAAAACGGTGAAGGAAAACATCGTGAGGAAACCGGCATGTCCTAGAACCAAAAATTCGAAGACATGTGACATCTACCAACCCGCACTGGGCCCACGTGGTGGATTATGGCCCACTTCCTCTCACAGAGAAGAGGCCTGTGTCCCAGCAGTGGGAACATTATAGCTTGATTATGTTATATGTGTATACAAAGGACGGGAAGGTGGATGTGTGTGTGTGTGTGTGTGTAGATGGGACACCTATGATCTCTAAAGACATGGTGAGGTATGTTGTGTGGCACCCACGCTTGGTAACAGTAGCTAATTCTATGTATATGATACAACACAGACTTATTGTTATTTAGAGACAGTCTTGAAATTGCCTTTTCCTTATCCGGTATTTCACTCGAAATCATTAATCTTAAAGCATCCAAAGAATCGTCCTTTTAACATTCAATTACTTCTTCAATAAGGAAATCAAATAACTTATTTGGATTTTCCAGAACAAATCTCAGTATCCGTTTCTTATTAAGCTTTCCAGTCAAATTACTTGAGAGAACTCTCATCTTTCCCCCCATTTCTCTAAACGAGCAAAATCAATTAGTAATTCTATATGAAACGTAAATAAAATTCTAAAAACGTTAAATAAATCTCGTCATAAAGAAAAGGTTTGTCCGAATCAAATAAAAGTATCATCTTAGTTTATTGAAAGAAGAATCGGTGCAAACTACGATTATAGTCTCTATCTCTTTGATAATAAAAACGATTATTGTTTCAAAAGTTGCCGCTGGAAATTTTTCATTACTCCTCTAGCTTCATTTTGGTACCACGTTTGTTTTGTAGCGTGGTGCAAGTGAAAAGAGAATTGAATCGAATATATATTTAAGTTTTATAAGACATTTACAGTCTAAAATGAAAATAGGTAATAAAGAATGTATTGTGAGTATTTTACAATATTTAAATGTTGATGAAAAGAAAAACTGGTTTATTACTATTTATTACACCACTTCAATGTTGTTATGAAAAATAATGTGACAGATATGTTTTAAAGCTAAAGAACTTAACATAATATAAACAAAATCAAAGCAAAAAAAATACCTAATAATTCGTCAAAATGATCATAGACAGTTAATTTAACTAAAGTTATGCTAACGACCAATGCATCACCAGTTATTATAAATATATTCATCGTTGTCGAAAATAATTCACATCAGCAGTATGCGTTAATTTCTACGCCTGATTCATCTTCATTAGAGATGAAAGAACATCTAATTATACCCCCAATCGGCTCAGTGAATAAATTAGACAACGAGACGAATTTTATGAATATGAAGACCCAACATCATACTGGCAAATGTCCTGGTTTTATAGGTCAAGTTAGGAAAAAAGTTAGATCATCAATCAAAGCAAATTTTGGTACTATTTCAAGCAAAACGTTGAAAATAATGGAACTAAAACAAAACTTCTCGGCACTATTAATTTATCAAATGATTCGCGACTCCTATTCAACCTTTGTTCAAAACTTTTTGACGTAAAATCATAGTTTACAAGTCTAATGTTTTAACCGTTTTAATTAAATCAACAAAGTAAATTATTACTCGAGTAAGTTTTTGGAACAGTTCCAAATTCTATATTAAAATGTACGTTATCTTCGCATAGTAAGCTACCAAATTAATAAACTTGAATTCGTTTTTAAAATGTACTGCGAACGTTGCTAATAGAATCTGTTGGGACATAATTGTATTATTTTTCTGTTGTTGTCATGTTCCTGTCTTGTTGTTTTTTTAGCAAAATTTGTTTGGGATTTGAGAAGGAATTAATAAATTTTAATGATAAATAGTATGTTCACAATTTATTTCAGATTCTTACTTACTGCTTTTAAAATAACAAACATAAACCGTAAGAAAAAGTAAGAAGCTAGAGTATGTTTGAAAACCGGCCAAGTGCGTGTCGGACCCGCACAATGAAGGGTTCCGTAGTGGGGATTATTTTACTAAGAACAAACTTAACATTGTAGTTAAAAAAACATGTTTCCTCATAGATTCCAACTGCAAATGTAAGTTTGTACGCACAATTATGAGAGATTTACCACCTTATTGTAAGATGATAGACTTCTTATAGGTTTTCCTGTAATCTAAAAGTAAGGAACTATTTTCTGTATTTTTATTTTATTTTATTATTTTGGCTCAGTAGTTTCGGAGATAAGAGGGAATAGTCTATTTTCTTAAATCATTTTAAAAGCATTTATTTTAAAATTATGAAACAAATGTATCTGCAATCACACTGTACTCACACGTAATCAGTCACACTGTACAGTTTTCAAAATTGATTTCTTTAATTTTCTAATTTGCCCCTAAAAGTGACCCCCTTATTCAAAATTAATTTATTTACGTTGCACGCCCATGTTTGGGTTATAGGTGTGAGTATATATATATAAGTGTACCACATTTCAACTTAATCGGTCGAGTAGATTCAGAGCAAATCGGCTGTGACACACGAGTGAGGTTTAACGGTTCCGTTTTTTCCTTTTGAGGTACGGAACCCTAAAAATGTGTAAAATAATTATTAAAGCTGTAATCCACTCCAGACTAGTGCTACAGGAACAAAATAAAATAAACCTATAATAGTCCAGCTAATGAAAACGCATTGGTACAGTTCCAAGTCACTCGCATTAAACAAATCAGAATCTCAATTTACAATATTGCAGCACTAAAGCAAATGAAAGGTAAAACTACTTATAATACTTTTCAATCCAAATCAACTTCCAGTATCCTAATCAACGCTATATATTCAGCATACAAATCAAGAGAAACAATTCAAAAAATCTCAAAACCAGTCATTTGATTTTCAACTTTACTACCTGCGTAATAAAATTAACTTTCCAATGGCAACAATTTAGCAAAATGTTCATATTTAAAATCGCCATTGCTTATGGCTTGGGTCTCTCTGTCGTTGGTAACATTTGGATGGACGCCAACGGACTGACCAAGACTGGCCTCGGACGGTATTATTTCCACCATTTAGTCAGTTTCTGTAGTTAGTCAATTGATTAGTCATAAGTATTTTGGGGTTGGGATTCGAGGTCACTGGTTCAGAAGGAGGGTTGGTTTCTATAAAATAATTTTGTTGTGTTATTGTGAAGGGAAAATCGTATTCAAAGGAAAGGAAGAAATTGTATTGCAGGGTGTATTGTTGTGTTCAGTTTGCTTATCAGTGGAATCTCCTTTTACAGACACTAACGTATTTTAAGTTTTAATTTGTTTATATTTGGAGTTTTGAAAATCTTGTGTTAATATTCATTGCTGATTTACTATTCAACTTTCTTTTTTTTTTTGGTTTGGAAATTATCAAATAACTTCTCCCGCTTTGGGTGGACCGGGAGGGTGTGTCAGACTCTTACTGACTAAAACCCACCCGTATTCCTTCCGTTATAAAAATAAACAGAAACAAATTCAAATTTAAAATTCAAATTCAAAATTGTTTATTTCTTGAACAAGATTACAACAATTAGTTTGTGATTGGAGCCTTCTTTTAAGCAAACAATGCCTGTATTAGAAGACACCGCTCTTCCATAACAAAAGTAAGAAAATTATTAATAACATATTTAACATAGGTAAGTAGATAAGCAAATTATGAACTATAGCATAAGGCAATATCTGCCCGACAACAATACGATGAACTAAGTAGAATGGTCACTATAAAGTGAGAAAATATTTCAAACAAACGCAAACCAGCTTACAAATCCTACCAAATTTACCAGCTTAATACCAATAAGCCAGTTCTTTAACGACTCATAAACTTATAACTACACCAACCTTGTAAACCATGGCTTACAATTCGGCACACAACGCTGGGTTTGTTCTAAAAACGATCAACATGGCGGTCGTAAACGAGCAATGTACTCGTAATTCTGACCGGATTGAGGAAGGACGACGGTATGATAGTGTTATGTTTAGGTTCTATAAATGTAGATGGGAAATTTATTGAAGATCGGAAGATAGATAGTGTTTTGATTTTGGTTAAAATTAGAACAATAGTCTTTACGTAAGTGGTAATAAGGAAACCTTTTCGACTAGTATTTAAGAGATGCACTTAGGAGAGTAAAGATTACAATTTACAACAATCTACAAGTAGAAAAAAGTAAAGTTGACAGTGAGATAGGCGATAGAAACAAACGGAAGAAAAAGCTGCTCATTTGCCGATGAATCAGTCGAGATAGAAGCAGGAAGATGATGAGAATCCTGCGAACCTAAGCACAACTGAATGCTTAAAAATATGACAAGAATAGCATTCCAGTAACAGAGGTCAGATAGGCAGTCGCTCTAAGTACTGATATCCAGCGGCATCCGGTTAGGTTAGACCTGGAGCCGGTCCCAACATAAGTAGTTGGGAAAAGAGTATCCATATGATGATGACTCTTACATAACAAAGAAGCATAGAAAGCAACTAAAAAGGTAGATGATGAAATAGCAAGAGCTCTACATAAAATAAATCACACAAAACTTGCTTTGCTCGACTCGATAACTAAGTTAGTGTCATTGCAAGACCTTTAGCCTAATTGCATAATCTTCTCCTACAGGGGCTCGATTTCATTTTGATAGATTTACCTTATTGAACTTGCAGCTTGCTAGATCAAAAATATAGCAAGTAATTAATGCATGTTTTATTATCAAAAGCATTAACATATCATTAAAATCAGTTTCGGATTAAATGAAAAATATTGACAGCGAAAGTAATTATCGTATTATAGTTTTTATGAGTATACTTGTGGCGGCATCTAATATTCGCCACACGCGAACTAGGCATCTAAAATCTGACGTCACACAAACCCTACATGGCGCAAGCAGAGTTACCGCGTGACTGAAATATACTCGTATACAACGTCCCGACGTCAACCATCGGGCAGTATCCCACCAGACACGACACCCGTCTGGTTGGAGGGTCCTCCCTTTTCTATGGAGAATGAGTGAACTTTACACCCTGTTCCTCATGCCTCTATACCGGTAAGCAAGCGATTTACTGATAGCAATTTTCCTCTGATAATTAAAGTAAACGCTAGTTTTACAGGCAAAGCATATTCTTTTTTATATAAGGTTGTAAATCTCTTCTAAACTAATTTTATAAAGAGTCAAAACAGTTTGGAAGAGGTACTTAATCCCTGGAAGCTAAATTTATCTACTGATGCTATTAATAAATTAATATTAATAAATTTTCTACTGATGCTATTAGAAAAATTCTCGTCCTGATAGGAAGCTTATTATGGCCGGGTGCCGCAGGATATGTTTTGTGGTATAGTTACATCCACGACGACGGAAGTAGTGGGCAGATTCTAGTCTATTATATTGTGTTTATAAAAACAAATACTGGACCTAAAACAACACATTACGTCATCATCTGCCCGCCTTTTCCCAACTACGTTGGGGTCGGCTTCCAGTCTAAGCAGGCATGGATGCAGCTGAATACCAGTATTTTACATGGAGCGACTGCTTATCTGACCTCCACAACCCAGTTACTGGGTAACACGATACCCCTTGGTAAGACTGGTTGTCAGACTTTCGGGCTTCTGATGGCCCGTAACGACTGTCAAAGATCCACGAATGACAGCCGGGACCAACGTGCTTTCCGAAACACGGAGGGGTCTTGGTGTGTAAAGTTGGTCACCCATCCACGGACCAACCGTGGCAAGCGTAGTTTAACCTGATCGATTGACCCGTGCGGCTGTTATTACTAGCCACAAGCCCCTCAACAACACATTACGTATCTGTAAGCTATAAAAATGTTTAGTCTGTGTGGGATTCGTATCTGCCTTCCATAGCACCGAATCCAACCGCCCAGTTTCTACGCCAACTATACCGTAAAAATACTTAGCAAATGGTCAGTAAAGAAAACCACAAATGTAATGTAACATGGGTATTATCATGAATGTATAAACATAATAGCTATGCATGACATATTCCTGGCTCTCTGCCTGTTACACGAAAACCTATTTCATTCTGTAAATACTCGCATTCATAAAAAACGTTTTGTGTTCTTTAGGAATAATAGAATAATTCATTTTTAGGGTTCCGTATTAAACAAGGAACCCTTATAATTTCGCCATGTCCGTGTGTCTGTCTGTCCGTGGCTTAGCTCAGAGACTCTTAGTACTAGAAAGCTGTAAATTGGCGACCAAGTGGGAAATATTGAAAACAATAAAAATTGTATTGTACCTCCCTTGCACGAAAACAGGGGATGATATTTTTTTTTCTCGTCTATCCCATGATGTGGGGTATCATGGGATAGGCTGTTCAAAAATATTGCGAGGTTATAAAAACCATTTTTCGATTCCAGGATTACTTTGCGTAATATTAAGCTTTAAAGTGCTAATTTTAGTTAGAATCAAGTCCCCCCTCTGCCATTTAAATGCCATTTGGATATGTGAAAAAAATAATGGCAGGAGTAGATGTATAACGCCCGGGTGTCACCACTGTGTGGATCGCCCGGAGGACACGGTGGAGCATACGGTGGAGGTCTGTCCAGCTTGGGCAGAGCACCGCCGTGTCCTCGTGGAGGCGATCGGCGGCAGAGATCTCTTGCGTCCGGCCCTGGTTCAGGCCATGGTACGGAGCGAGAGGGCATGGGCAGCCGTCACCTCCTTCTGCGAAGCAGTAATGCACGCGAAGGAGGAGGCGGGACGGTTGAGGGAAAGGCAAATTTCGCGCCCTCTCGCCCCTAGCCGCCGCAGGAGACGCCCTGGGCGTCGGGAATCCCGGGCGGATTTCCGGCCACCGTAGGCGCGGGCTTGCGGACGGTGAGCAATGGGTAGCTCACCGTCCGGTAAGGACCAGGCCCGGGTCGACGGCGCATTGTATTCCACGCGCGCCTTGTGTCGTCAGCACAAATGTAGGGGTCCACTAGGGCCAATGCCCGCCGGGGTCGCGGGAAGGTACTAAAGGGTCACCGAGGCTCCTGGCAACACAGGCAACGAAAGGAATACGGGTGGGTTTTAGTCAGTAAGAGTCTGACACACTCTCCCGCTCCGCACAGAGCAGGAGAAGTTATTTGATGATTTCCCACTCAAAAAAAAAAGGAGTAGATGTATAACGAAATTAAAAGAAAAAAATATCACAGCTAAGTAAGCTTCACAAGTTAACGAGTTATAGTCGACCAAATTACATGAGTTGGAGAATTGACTGTGACGTATATCGATGTATGGGGCACGTTTTTAAACATGTTTTTCAACTACAATGTTAAGTTTATTTTTGGGATTATTTCATCCCAACTACGGAACCCTTCATTGTGTGTGATCAGACGCGCACTTGGCCGATTTTTTTATTCTAATATTTATTTATTCTCCCTATTCCTTTGCCATGTTACGCTGTGCTGGAGTTCAATCGCACCATCCTTACAACTAGTAATAACTGTTCCTTCTTTTCTTGTGCAACAAATTTTTCACAGCATATATTTAGCGTTGATGCTTCTTTGGTTCCGTAAAGGAATTGCCACTAAGTAGCCAGTCAAATTGAAAAAGCTCGCGGTCAAAATCTACCCCCCGTTTCTAGATCCCTTCACTTTGGTTGGCGTTGATTCGTTTTGTAACGCCCAAACCGTCGACTGGCGCTTCGTTTTTGGATCATATTGATAAGTCCAAGACTCACCACCTGTAATGATTTCGTAAACACGCCGAGACGAGCCTGCTTCAAAATTGTTTCACGGCACCATTCCACCCGGGCCTGCTTCTGCGAATCTGTGAGGTTGTGCGGCACCCAGCGTCACTCAACTATCCTCCTCACGTGAAGATGCAAGTGTAGAATTTCATGAAGGCTTCCCGATCCAACCTGCAGTGTGTGCTGAATCTCTTGATACGTAACTCGTCTATTGTAATGGATTAAATTTTTCTTTGCTAGCACGTTTTCTTCCGTAACAGCCGTCAAAGGGCGACCACTTCTTTCTTCATCCCCCAAAGTTAGTAGACCGCGCTTGAATTCGTTATACCAACGATACACTATTGCCTTAGAAAGGCCTTCATTCATGAATGCCATTTGAAGTTTATCGTACGATTCGTCCGGTTTCAGGCGACACTTGAAATCGTAAAAAATCATAGTGCGAAAATGATCCCGGCGCAGATCTATTTTTTAATGAGACACGATAATTTAAATTAGCTCGCAAACAATGTGGAGGGAAATTTTGAAATTGGAACGTACCATTTTTACTAACAAATAATCATATTTTTAAAATAGATTATAACTGGCCAGTTTCTCATACATAAACACATTTTTTCGCAATACTTTCTGAGTGGCCTGGTATTTGCAATAAACACTTCAAAGTTATATAAGTGCTACTGGTATTCAGCTGCATCTCGTAAAACAAGAAGCCAACCCCAACATGGGAAAAGGCTTAGTAGAACAGAGTTCTAAGCACTTCTACGATTTAGGTACATTGGATAAACTCTTAAAAAAGTTTGTGACGATACTTCTATTTTGATTATATCAATAATTTTAGGTTTTGTGTAGGTAAAATTATTATAGACGGTTTAAAGCAATGTTACCTTACTAAAGCTAATATTGATGAGGCGGTGAACGAATTTGCAAACAAAATGTAAGATAAACATATTTGAATTTATGTAAATACATCAAAAAACAAAGATGAACGGCAGATTTCGTACCGCTTACTTTTTTTGTTGTTTTGTTATAGAATTTTGACCACATATTAAGGCAACTAAGCCATTTATTTTCATGTAAGTGTACTATTTTTAGAAGTTCAGATTAATTAATAATATAAAAAAAAATATTTTAATAACTACACGTAATTTAGTCGTAAAGTAAACGCACTTATGTTGGTATTTAAGCTATGCTCGCCATGAGGGTATTACCCGACCTGCCCCCTTCTTAGATGAAGTAGTATAAAGAATTAATTAATTATAAATAAAATAAATGTACTTAAAAAAACTATTGAAATGAAATAGGATATGAGAATCACTTTTACACGTCATAAAACATATTAACTGTATTGTTTTATTTAAGTACCTACACTCAAAACTCCATCAGGACTTCATCATTATCAAACTGTTGCAGTCAGCTGCTGGACATAGGTCTCCTAATGCACTCCGCTGAGTAGGTACGATCCTCATCTCAATTTACTTACTCGATAGTAAGTAAAACACTACAAAAATAACGACAAGCAATCTAGAACATATACGTTAATACCGAAACAATGTTTAAGTGCCTTTAGGTAACAATCTACATTGGTACACTAGTACATAACCTTAAAAAATAAAACTGGTTATAACTTTTACGTCCCAAGTTCTAAAAATCCAAGAATTTAAATAGAGCTTGTACAACATATCCCAAAACACGAAATTTTACTAGCGGTACGAAATTCCCATACAAGCCTGCCGTTTGCCTTTGGAATATTGCTAATCATTATTTTGTCAGTCTTTTAACCTTATAATTCGACAAAATAACGGTTTTATTTTTTAACCTTACATGGAAGCGTATAATTATTACCAACTAACTTTTCGAAAACGTAAAAACTGTCGTACTACGTAAAAAGTAATTACTCATTGTTTAGTTAGAATGCTGTAAGCAGAATATGGGGCACACACTGGGCCCGCGTGGTGGATTACGGCCCACTCCCTCTCAAAGAGGAGGCCTGTGTACCAGCAGTGGGAACATTATAGGCTGATTATGTGAAGCAGAATATAATGAGTTTTAAAGTTTAAGTTATTAAATTCAATAGAAACTATGCCATATATAATATACTTATTATTGATCAATGTTGATTTCCAAGATAATGTACATAATTTAAAAGCTAACAGTCTTATTATGTACCGGTATTTAAGAAGGTATATTATTAAGTTCATTCCATTTCGCTCATCATTTTTTGCACCTCACTACCTTTTTTCGTCAGATACTGATATCCTCTGTCAAGTTACTGAATACGATTAAAAGATTAAAAGTGCAAGTAAATATGTCGCAGATGGATTATCGAATTCGCTGATTTACATAAACGCTAGCTGTTTTGCAAAACATCTCCTTTATGTAAAACAGCTGAACGACGTTTAGCGCTAAATAATAAGCAGAATTGCATAAACGTTTTGCATTTATCAATGCAGTGGGTCAACGATTAGTGGTTATGTAAAATAGCGTAAAATAAACATTAGATTGTAGATATTAGTTCTAAATTTTGTTGCTTTTGGCTCTTTGTGTCATAACAGCAATAATAGCGTCTGAACAGAAATAAATAAAACGAGTAATATAAGTGAAAATAGCAGTGATTTTAAGGACAATTTTGACGTAAAGTTATCACAGTTGTTTGAAAGTCAGTCCTAAAAATGCTAAATAGCCAATTAACTGTGACCAACTTGGAAGTAGCACTCGCTCGGCTCGCGCGCGGTTTGTTTCAGTTCTAACCTAACTTAAAGCAATTAGTCAGGGTGCCTTAGCTCAGTTACCGCGACCGATTTGGCATTAGAAGCCACACCAATCGCTTATTGTGACTGCAGATAAGCCATTCTGCATTACGTATAAACGTGGATCGGATAGCAGGATTGTAAAACATAACGCAATGGCTATCCAGCTGAACGTTTTTCAACTGTTTTATATAACGGAGCTGTTTTGTAAGACAGCTAGTGGTTATGTAAAACAGCGGATTCGACAATCCACCTACATATAGGTACATAGACTAAACTCCGTACGTACGTACGTACATTCATTAAAAATTCAGACTAATACTAATTACGTATCGACCACCGCGGCGCTGCTGTGAACTAATTACTAAATTAGATGTACGTAAACAAAACGTTCGTCAATGTGCGAATTTTGATCGAAATGTAGGTGAAGATAATTTTACTAGACGTTGAACTAATTCGAGTAATATGTGAAGGATGAAAGTAGTATGGACTTTTGGGATAAAAGCGATCGCCAATCAATTTGACAAAGTAAGTGATAATGGCAATTTATCTCCTCTGATCAATCAATGTCTGTATAAGCCACATATTATTTTTAGCAGCGGTTTTTACCGAGGGTGGTAATTTCGGTCAGTGTCGTTGAAAAACTATACACATATCATCTATATTTATAACTATCTAGACATATCATAAACAAGCTGCTGCCCGCGGCTGTGCCCGCCTGATTTTTTTCTAAAATACTACTCCTTAAAACATCAGCTATCTGCCAGTGAAAGTCCCGTCAAAATCGGTCCCCCACCTAAATTCGTATACGACTTCATGCTATGTAAATAAATGTGACAGGAAGTTAATATAACATCGTTAACATGCACTAAGTGGCAAATACGTATTATTGAAGCCAATTTAAAAACTACCCAAGCAAAAATACAAATTTTTATGGGGCCTGCAGCTAACAAAAATATTTAATCGGTCCACAATTGACGAAAATATGATGAACACATAATAAAAATATATATACAGACGATTTAAAAACTTCCTCCTTTTTTAAGAAGTCGGTTAAAAAGCAATCTTCTACGCTTTTTTTAAAGGTATGTATTTAACGTGGCGACAAATTAATCTGAATTTGGGATTAAAAAATAATTAAAGGCGGTAGCAAATATAGTAAGTAGGTTGGCAGCTACAGCGATGGATAATTTTAAGTAAAAAGTAGCAGCTTAATAATCAGTTGTTAGCTTTGTTTTAATTTAAACTGGCATCGAGTTTTTGTTTTGGTAACTGAGAGTCACTCAGATGTTAATGGTCACTGTTCTAACATAACCCAAATGATTCAATAATCCTTCGCTATAGCTGCTAAATTTGCTACCGCTTTTAATTATTATTTAATCCCAAATTCAGATTAATTTGTCGCTGCGTTAAATACATGTCTAATAATATTTAATCGTTGCCAAGTTATTTTTTTAATAGCAAATTGTTTGTCGCCCTTTAAGTTGTTAGTCGCCTGGAATATAATTGGCCTTTTAAGATAGCTCAAAAAGCCAAAACTTATATGACAATTCAAACACCAACCTACCCATTTTTATTACGGCTCAAAAATAAGCATCTAGCTTGTGTCATTTCAATCATATTCTAAATGAATAGAATGGAATAGAAAATGTTACATAATGTAGAAACCGGATAAATAAAGACATTAAAATCTCCTACATATGTATAGCAGTAAAACAAAACAGAATATTAGCTCCTATTGATTACATCCCTGCACAGCTAACTAGGCGTGAGGGTGATAGCACAGAGTACCTACTACTACTAGAGCGCAGCCATGGCTGCAGTATTACGTAACGCTTCTATCCAAACTAGCATTGATCTTACACCTGTTTATACAGAGTGCCTCCCACATCCGTCAAGGGGGTGACCCGCCATACTAAAGAACTTTTGCTATTAAACTCATATTATTTATTCATTAAAATTGTATGTACTACATGTTAAAAAAATACTGCACAAAGGCGGACTTAATGTCTCGGGCATTTTCTACCAGTCAACTTTAGGGTGATGCAGAGAGGAAACATGGCAGGTGCAACATATTAAGGGATAGATATATAACACAAAGGTAACTTATACAATACAATAATAAATACAAGACATATACATACATACATATAAACAGAATAAACTAATATTGATCGGTAGAGTAGAAAACGAATCCAGCACATCAGCGCTGGGATGTTTCTGCCAACTTCTTACGTAAATATTCACATGCCTTCACTTATATATTTCTTATATTACCAAGACTATTATTTTTTTTTTTTTTGAATTTTTATTTTACCCTGTAATGTCCCACGGCTGGCCAAAGGCCTCTCTTTCCCTTTTCCACATAAGTCTTTCAGATCCTTTCGGACATTTTTGTTTTTTTTTTCACAATTCTGATATAAGTTTCTTAGTGAAAATGGTTATATGTGACGGGTAAAATAACACCCTTGATGAACGCAGGTGACTAAATCGCCTGTATATGGCACAGCACGTGTGATTAATATCACATCTCTGGTTATAATTCGACACGTGTTCAGTATAGAACCTAGGGAATTCAGTTTCCGTTTCAATTTATTGAGATTTACAGAGGAGCTCGTGGCTAAGTAATAACCGCACGGGTCGATCAATCAAGGTTAAGCTTTGCTTGCTGCTGTCAGTCCGTGGATGGGAGAACATACATTTTATACCAAGAGGTTACCATTTGTCAATCGTTACGGGTAGTTGAAAGCCTGAAAGTCTGACAACCAGTCTTCCCAAGGGGTATCGTATTTTCAGCAACTGGATTGTGGCTATATGATAGACGGTCGCTCCATGTAAAATACTGGTATTCAGCTGCATCCAGTTAAATTGAAAACTGACACCAATATAGTTGGGAAAAGGCTAGACAAATGATGATGCTGTTTTTGAATGTGTGAAAAATATGCCAAGTAGTGACGTAGGATAGGGTAGGGCGCAAAAAAACCGCTAGTGAAACTGTAAGACGTAATCGATAGTGGAGCTGTAAGACGCAATCGATAGTGGAGCTGTAAGACGCAATCGATAGTGGAGCTGTAAGACGTAATCGATAGTGGAGCTGTAAGACGTAATCGATAGTGGAGCTTTAAGACGTAATCGAGAGTGGAGCTGTAAGACGCAATCGATAGTGGAGCTGTAAGACGTAATCGATAGTGGAGCTGTAAGACGCAATCGATAGTGGAGCTGTAAGACGTAATCGATAGTGGAGCTGTAAGACGCAATCGATAGTGGAGCTGTAAGACGTAGGTAATCGATAGTGGAGCTGTAAGACGTAATCGATAGTGGAGCTTTAAGACGTAATCGAGAGTGGAGCTGTAAGACGTAATCGATAGTGGAGCTGTAAGACGTAATCGATAGTGGAACTGTAAGACGTAATCGACGATTTAACCCCGTAACACAAATAGTCGCGGCGACCACGACGGAGCTATGAATGTATCGCAGTAGTCGTTGCTGGGTTCTATTTATTTTTGATATTTGACTCATTGCTTCATTGTAAAATGATTCCTTGAGAAATATGTATGAGACAAAATATTGAATAGTATAATATGGTCACCTTCTTTCTTTCCCTGTGTATTTATTTATTTTTAATAAACACTTTATTGTACCCCACATTAAACAAAAAGGACAATCATATTTCATACCTGTATACAATGGGGGGTCTTATCACACAATGCGGTCTCTTACAGATAACCTTTGGATTAAAAGAAAGGAGAGATAAAAAGACAATGATTTCGTCAATGAGATCTGCATCATAACTTTCTAATTAATTAGCAAAAACAACTTCTGAAATCACGAATCCATTCGACATAGTGACTTGACCCGAAATTGCTATTTAGTTCAACAATGGACAACAAATAAAATACTCGATTGGTCGTAAAAGGTTTACTATGAAATAAGAATAAACCTAAGATTTTCGTTGAACCCTGAAAAGGAATAATGCTCAAACCTTACCAATAAATACACAATACTAAAAATAAACTCGAACCCCGAACAGAAAATAAAACGACAATGCTCTTTAGTAAAAACTAATTCGGGGACAAAAATATCTAACCGATACCACAAAATATTTTTTCACAGAAGGCTGACTGCATACAACGGGTGTAAACAAACGTATGCACACATAGACGTGTACGTGCCGCGAGCTCAAACAAATGCCAGTCGTGAAGCGTGTACGTGAAGCGTGTCTATCTGTGAGGTGAGTGTGTTTTCGCTCATTGTGTGAACCCAACCTTCTGTATTTAACTTTTAAAGACCAATACCAGTCTACCCATAAAAAGAAATGGCGGCTTCAACCCCGACACGCAAATAGAAATGACCTACAAACGAATCGACTGTTTTTACAACTACATTTGAGTATATTTTTTCGGTCAATTTCTTTGTAAGGTTTATCGGGGTACAAGTAGTCGGTAATGTAGCGAAACATTAAAATTGATGTTGGAGCTGACTGCTTTCTTTGAGATAATGTTATTTTTCTTTGCTAAGTCAGCAAAAAGTTAATGTATTACATTATTTAAAGTCTATTTTCATTATCGTGGACTTCTAACTTAGTTTAAGATACTATCTATTGATTTATATTGAAAAGATTGTGGTCTGAAATCGTCAGCATTCATTTACAAAGAGATATGATTAATGCTCAATTGCTCATTCCATCTCTGCATCAGAATATTTCGAATATAATCATCATGTGATGACGTCATCAAGTCTGACCTACTTAATCGGCGCAGGAGTCTCACTTCATTCGCTCTTAAGAATAGACTTCCCACGGACAGCTTTCACTGGGTGACCGAACAATGGTTTGGAGACGGCCTAATACTAAGTAATTATCAGGTTGCTTTTCATCATTGAAGTAATGTAAAAAAATACATGTATAAGTCTCATGTAAAAGGGGGCGAGCCTAAATCCGTAAATCAGCCTCAAATCCAGATTACGGCCTACTAGTAAAACTTTTCAGAATTTTAACATGATGATATGCGTGTTCACAGCATCTTGAAAAAAATATTCACACTTTTGCCCGACTGGTATGAAAGTTTGCGAGCACTAGACCAACGAGGCAGGTAAAAATATAAGGAACATTCAGTCTGCTGACAAAAAACTGGGTTTATCAATCTTATTGGCAAGCGTGTTAATCATACATAGCAATTTCCCTATTGTGATTAATCAATGGGAAGTAAGTTCACATCCATAGTGTTCATACTTGGAATAGAAACTCAATATCATTTATCAATATTATCGAAAATCTAATTCAAAGATGTGTCAAGTAGTAAAGTAAGTAAGTAACTAAATCATTTATTTGCGTAAAACATGGTATACATTGATGTTAATATTATTACAGTAGCTCAACATGTTTCGCTAAGATATAATATAGCACGTAAAACATGGTATACATGATGTTAATATTATTACAGTAGCTCAACATGTTTCGCTAAGATATAATATAGCACGTAAAACATGGTATACATGATGTTAATATTATTACAGTAGCTCAACATGTTTCGCTAAGATATAATATAGCACGTAAAACATGGTATACATGATGTTAATATTATTACAGTAGCTCAACATGTTTCGCTAAGATATAATATAGCACGTAAAACATGGTATACATTGATGTTAATATTATTACAGTAGCTCAACATGTTTCGCTAAGATATAATATAGCACGTAAAACATGGTATACATGATGTTAATATTATTACAGTAGCTCAACATGTTTCGCTAAGATATAACATAGCATGCAAAAATTTATATTTTGACAAAAGGAATCAACATCTCACATCCATAAAATCTTTTAAACTGTAAAAATTACATTCAATAAGCCACTTGTGTAATTCTGTCTTAAATTTTCTCGAGTTCAATATTTTAAAGCGACTTGGTATTTTGTTATAAATACGTACGCACATTGCAAGGCAGTTTTTGTTGTATTTCGCAAGTCTTGGCAAATCACTTAATACCAGTTTATGAGGATCTCGTCTGTTTCTGGGATTTACATCATTTGCTGATTTAAATAAATGTTTGTTGTTAACTACAAATATACATACCTCATATATATACAAACATGGTATAGGTAGCAGACCAAACCTCTTGAACATTGGTCTACATGAGTCATCAGGTTTAATACCACTTATTGCTCTGATGCACTTTTTTGTGCGATAAATGCTCTATCCATATTGGTACCATTACCCCACATTACGAGACCATATCGCAGTAGCGACTCAACATAGGCGTAGTATGACATAATTGCAGTTTTTATGTTAGTTACGTTTTTAACTTGCTTCAGTGCGTATACAAATTTATTGATTCGAGTGCTTACATTATCTACATGTTCTTTCCAGTTAAAATCTTTGTCTATTATTACGCCTAGAAACCTTGTATGGGTTGCCTCTTCGATTTTATTAATGTTAAGTTTTATATTGTTTTTATTATTATTTGATTGATTAAATTGAATGTAAACGGATTTATCTAAATTTATTTTTAAGTTATTCATGTCAAGCCAAAGCAGTAATTTCTCTATTGTATTATTTATGTCAAACTCATAGTAGTGACATGAGGAATGTTTAAAAAAATCAAACAGACCAATGAGATCGCCCCAAAAATGTAATCAACGTTTTAAGCTCATGACATAATCGCGGCTTCAAATAGATCGAACGCTGTCGCTTCATTCATACCGCTAAATATATTCCTACGAGTGATATCACTATGTGGGAAATCTGTCGAGGTCGACCGAGGAATATTGAAGGCTTGTTCTCTTGATGTTGGTGTAATTGATAGCTCTGGTCTTTGGGGGTCGCTTGAGAAATCATTGTTTGGAGGATTTTATATTGTTGTGTGTATTTCAGACTTTCGATTCTTGGTATGAATATTTTGGTGGCCGATTTCTTTAATTAATTGGCTGTTATTGGTACATTTAACGCCTCGTTATTTTGATAAAGGTCATGGGTTTCTATTTAGTAGCAATGAATAACCTTTGAACTAACGATTTCTGATTGATCGAGAAAAACTAATTAGCATCACATACATTGAAAATATTCGATCATGTTCTTTTCGAATGTTAAAAAGATACGTTTGTCTTTTGTTTTAGATCTATATTTATATGTATAACAGTCTCTAAATGTAATAATCTGGTCAAAGCCTCTTCTTGTACACAGAAGGAATGCGCTTTGATCAGTACTCTTGCTCACTGTGTGTTGGTTATGATGATAAGAAAGAAAGAAAGAAAGAAATAAAAATGCGTTTATTGGCATTACAACAAAAAAAATACACCTTAAAACTAATAGCATCTAATAATACCATTAAATCCAGATTGCCTCACGATGTATTACAGAAAATTATAATTATTATAACAACTTTACGCAATGTTTATTAAACTAAATTATAATTGAATCTCATTTACCTGAGCTTTTGTAATGTATTTACCTGCGCTTCGACGTGGAACAAATTATGACAGAGCGATGTTATTAATGTTTAAATTACATAGCCATAATTAAAAACCAGAGTTAAAGGTTGATTTTCGTTTTAAGTCTCATGAGATAGTGGAAGCACCGGTTGGTGACGCTGTAGAAGAACATGCACTGATTTGATTGGTGACTAGCACTCAAATTCGTTAGCGACTTTGTCCGCTCCTCCTATCATGTTAGAATTTGGGACAATCCGGCTTTATTCCTTGTTGACATCATAAAAGGAATATCTGTGGAAAATTTTCAGCTTTCTAAGTTTAGGTTGGTGATGAGTCAGTCAGTAAGTGAGTCAGTCAGTGAGTGTGCCAGTCAGTGAGTGAGCTCGTCAGTCAGTGAGTGAGTCAGTCAGCGAGTGATTCAGTCAGTGAGTGATTCAGAACCTTCCTTTGTATGTCAGGTCCTACTATTACAATCAGCTCGCGTGAACTTGTGCAGTCAGCGTCAAAAATATCGGGACGAACCGACTGTTCAAAATGATCTCAACAACTAAGAAAATTAAACTTTATCTCGATTTGATAAAACTCTTGTCAGAATGACAGTTGTCGTGTACTTTCTTCATTTTGAAACAGTTCTTGTGTCATTGAGTTAATATTTAATTTTCATATTTGTTTAGATCATTTTGAACAGTCTGTTCGTCCCGATATTATTGACGCTGACTGTACGAAACAATTGCAGTATAGTATAAGAATCGTAGCACGTGGCGTTCTGTGGTTTCTGCATTCCCTTGGGAGTAGCGTGAGTGTACCTACGTGCGTTTATTTTCATTCGATGGCCTTAGACAACCACAATGAAGATCACAACAAGATTATACCTTTTGAAAACTGACCGGACCAAAAAATAACTACAACCCTAGCGCGTGACGGAAACGTTACTTATATTAGAATGATTTCCTTATCGAAAATACAACTTTTTATAGCATTTTGGTTCAAATGCGACGATCACAATTACTATCACCTAACCTTAGATATGACTAAAGTCTTAAAACTAAGGAAATGTTATGTGCGAAACATACATATATTTTCAATTATAAAAACGCGTTCGTGTTAGGCCTATTGTATTGAAAACCATATGCAAAAAAAAACGCTAGTATACCTACAGATTTTTTGTATGTTGTTTGATAGTTTGGCAAACACGCCCGACGTAGATAAAGTAAAGAAGCTATTTGAGAATATACGTTGGCATTACGATCTGTTGAAGTCATCGTCAAAACCTTAATACAGGGAACAGTATGTGTCACTGGTATGTTTTCAGTCATCTTCCCAAATATTGCTTAGGTAATAACAAAATTAAATGTACACACATACATACATACATAATCACTATAATCAGCCTATAATGTTCCACTGCTGGGACACAGGCCTCCTCTCTTTGAGAGGGAGTGGGCCGTAATCCACCACGCGGGCCCAGTGCGGGTTGGTAGATGTCACCATGTCTTCGAATTTTTGGTTCTAGGACATGCCGGGTTCCTCACGATGTTTTCCTTCACCGTTTTAAGAGCAGTGGTGATGAAATAATTTACACAAAGTAAAGAACCTGTCTGGATTCGAACCTACGACCTACAACTCGTAAGTCGCGGCTGTTACCACTGTGTCACCACTGCTCTAAATTAAAATGTAGTAGGTAATAACTAATTTTATAGATAATACGTAGGTAAGCCATGAGTGTAAATAGTAAAATTATTAAGGAAAGTGTTCTATTTTGACTCAGAAACAGCAACTATTGGATTCATATCCGGAAATATCTAGACTGATTATAATTAGATACAGATAATAAATAATAATGACGCAGTACCTACAGACATGCATAGAAAATAGACAGGTTTTTAAGAAGTCCGGGAAGCTTTTTCTGTACAGAAAAGTTTAAAACAAAAGAAAGAATAAATAATTTCTTTTTAACGATGGACCCACACAAACATGATAACCAGACGCAAGAGAAAGTGGAAAGGGGATTCCTGTAATATCGAGCTTAACAAATAGATTCAAGATTGTAGCATGTTCATGGCGAAAGCGTCAGGGTAGCCCGCCATATTCAAATTCTCTTACGTTTATTGCAATTTGCAGGACAGTGTCAGGTTGTATCAGCGTTGCCATCCATACGAGGTTTCTCGTACATGTGCGAGATGCCGTGGTCCTGGTACGAGGTACGAGCTTACATCCATCCTCGTACGATTTTGTACGAGATTCGTTGATACAAATCATATTTTGGAACGCGCCTCTGACTCCGAAACGAATGAACGGTGTGTACGTACGAAAGGTTTAATTTCATTCATTTTACTTGTATTGTTTCTATAAAATGTTATGTTAACGTAGAAAATATGTCAATGTTAATTCCACTCTACTCCACGTCCGCTATAGTAGGTATAGTTCGGATACTGTATACAGTATCCAAAGCAAAATTCCGGTTGTACCTGCCACTAGGTTGTTCAGAGCGGCGTCTAAGGTGTGTTTGAATAACTTTTACAAACTGCTCTGTAGTACTCTTTGACGAAACTGCAAATTGTAGAGGGCTTGGCTATGAGATAGTTGACTAGAACATCAATAGATTTTAAGCAATTTATTAAATAAATGGTATGTACGAGGTTGTGTTGACAAAATACGAGATTTCAGACCATATCTGTACGAGGACACGCCTTCGGCGTCTGGCAACACTGGGTTGTATGATGATCTAAATATAATTCGCGGCCGTATCAAATATTTATTTAGAATTATAAAAATCATCAATACAACTCTCTAAGTGCATATACTCGTAACCCTATTGAATGACTATTTTATGGAATTGATTTGAGGCCAATTGTAACATAAAGGAGTTGTATTGCCGACTCTAATAATAATAATTATGTCAAGCCATATTGCCCGAAGAATTGCCAAACTTAAGTGGCAGTGGGCAGTGCACATTGCTCGCAGAACGGGTGGCAGATGGGGTCGAAAGGTTCTGGAGTGGCGACCACGTACCGGAAGACGTAGCGTTGGAAGGTCGACTACAAGGTGGACCGATGACCTTGTGAAGGCCGTAGGAATCCGCTGGATGCGGGAAGCACAAAACCCGTCCAAGTGGCGGTGCTTGGGGCAGGCCTATGTCCAGCAGTGGACGTCTTTCGGCTGAAATGATGATGAATGATGAAGCCATATTTGTTACGGTCGCGAATCATATTTTAATCAACATACAACCTTACACTGACCTGCAAATTGTAAAAAAACATAAGAACATTTTTTTTTTTCGCGGCCTACCTTAACGTATTCCTCATATATACGTTGGAAGAATCTATAATTACTTGCTGAGATCTGCTGAGGTTGAGTCAAATAGTAGGAACTTCAAGGCAAAAGAAAAAAAATGAGCATCGCCAGCTTCAACCAAAATCCCTGATATTCAGCCACACCTGGTCAAATGATTGTCAAAAGGTTATGACGAAGATCAGTGATATTCTCAAGACATTTAGGAATGCCAGCTGTCTAATTGGAAATGCACGCATGAGACATAACGCTGCCCCGTGCCAAACGTGCAGTCTGACACACGATTAAATACAGTCTAGTGACACTATCAGTTACTAGAAGCAGATTATGAATAGTATTTAAATATGACAGATTTACCGTGAAGCTCATAACAGAGATTTTAGAGACAGCCGATTACTATCTCGCTCTTTTAAGGAGGCTGGACAGCAACTTTTTAAAATGTGTATGATTAAAAGACGTGGTATACGGACCCTTTTTAGGGTTCCGTAGTAAACAAGGAACCCTTATAATTTCGCCATGTCCGTTTGTCTGTCTGTCTGTCCCCGCTGCAGCACAGAGTCTCTTAGTACCGGAAAGCTGTAATTTGGCATATGTATAAATATTAATCACGCCAAAGTGCTAAAATAAAATCTAGAAAATGTGTTTTTTAGGGTAAGTACCTCTCTTGCACGTAATGTTAATATTTTTTTCTCGTCTATTCCATGGTGTGGATTATTGTTGGATAGGCCGTTTAAAAATTTTGCGGATCTGTGAACACCATTTTTCGATTCAAGGATCCGTTTGCGTAATATTAAGCTTTAAAGTGCAATTTTTTCTCAGTCAAGTGTCGTCCCCCCCCCCTCCAGCTAAATGGTTATTTAGGGAGATGTAAAAAAAATCATGACAATAGTGCATATAATGAAATTAAAAGAAAAACTATCACAGCTAAGTAGGCTTTACAAGTTAACGAGTAATAGTCGACCAACTTAAATTTGCAGTTGGAGAATTGATCGTGACGTATATCGATGTATGGGAGAAGATGTTTGTTTTTGGAATAAATTCAACATTTTCAACTTTATACTCAACAATAATTATGAACTTTTTAAGTACCTACACGCGAGGCGATCAATGCTTATTTAATTCTTTCTCTGTTTGAGAGCTTTTGCTCAACATTGAAAATAAGTGGTTTTAGTACCATTCATTAATTTTAGATTTCTGATCTATTTATTCCCATTATTGAACTCTTAACATAAATTGTAGAATCCTGTTGATGCCGTATATTATGGTACGTATATTTGGTTTTAGTACCATTCATTAATTTTAGATTTCTGATCTATTTATTCCCATTATTGAACTCTTAACATAAATTGTAGAATCCTGTTGATGCCGTATTTAATATGCTGATTGTATGCCTACACAAGCTCATCACCACACCCAGCCTCTCTCCTGCAGGCCGCTTCACTTTCAACCGTTTCCCGACATTCGTCGTGACTAACAGTCATGACATTTAAGTGACAGCGACCTCACTGCTGACGTGCATGACATAGTGTATACATATTCATCTGCCCAACTATGTACGTTGGGATCGGCTTCCAGTCTTACCGGATACAGCTCAATACCAGTATTTTACATGGAGCGACTGCCTATCTGACTTCCACAACCCAGTTACTGGGTAACACGATACCCCTTGGTTAGCCCCTCAAATAGTGTTTACATAGTGTTTACATATTATCTATTAAATAGATACATTACTATAATTATCTCATTTACTCAAAAATTCTTGTAATGTGGTCCTTATTTCGACAACCTTCTTAGAGCAAAGTCTACATTTCCAAGTTACTTGAATAGGCGCCAGCAAAGTGGTAAGGAATTTCATTTCTGGTGAGTTTTAGCCACCAGCAATTTCCTTTGAAAATACATTATTGTGAGATTCGTTTCAAAAGTTGTCAGGCAAAAAGATTTTGTTCAGAATTTGGCTGTACGTATAGGTACAGGCAGTACAATCATCATTGCCTTATTAAAAAAAAAGAAACTATGGTCGGTGCGGTGAAATTTTTTGCAATTCTCCATTGTTTTCCATACATTTTCGTGAAATTCTTTAGTAAGAATTTCACGAAAATGCTGATTTTATTTCATTTTGAAATAAAATCAGCGTATAGTTACGCTGATTTTATTTGAATTACTCGCATTGTTTGAATAAAGCATTTTACCAGCCTTGGTCCGCAATGACTGCGTTGCTGGCCACGCTATGATGGCCTCGAGCATAGCTACGCTCTCGGCCTTCAAGCTTGGTCATCATTGCAGCCTTTGCTGCCCGCGCTATAAAGGCCTGGACCTTCGGTCTCGACCTTTATTCCAGCTTGTCGATCAACGCTGAAGCAGCTGGACCGGGAGCTCCTCCTGGAAGCCTCGATCGTGCAGGCCTGGGTGTCACCACCGAACAGGCCTGCCGACATCAACAACGAGGCGGAGTGGTTCCGGGAGGCCATGTCCGACATATGTGACGTGGCAATGCCCCGGGTCCAGCCTGGACGTGCCTCGCGCCAGGTGTACTGGTGGTCGCAGGAGCTGACGGCTCTGCGCACTGCGTGCGTGGCTGCGCGACGCCGGTACACCAGGCACCGCAGGCTCCGTATCAAACCTCCGGATACGGAAGCCATTCAGGCGGAGCTGTACGAGGGGTACAGAGCGGCGAAGACCGCCCTCCAAGCGGAGATCCTGCGGGCCAGGGGGTTGGCCCGCGAGGAGTCGCTGGGGACTCTGGACAGGGACCCGTGGGGACGCCCGTACAAAGTGGTGCGGGATAAACTCCACCCATGGGCTCCCCCGCTGACGCAGAGTCTCCGGCCCCAGCTGTGGAGGACGTGGTGAGCGTATGGCTATGGCTATGGAGCCTATGGCTCCGCCTACTGCGGTGCCCGATGCGGACCACACCGCCAACGACGACGACGTCGACGATGCTCCGGAGGTGACCGAGGTAGAAATGAGAGTGGCGGTACGCAGGCTTAATGCCAAAAATACCGCCCCAGGACCCGACGGCTTACCTGGGAAGGCCTGGGTCCTGGCCTTGGAGGCTCTCGGACCTCGACTTAGGGGGCTCCTAAGCGCATGTTTGGAGAGGGGCAAGTTCCCGCTTCGTTGGAAGACGGGAAAACTGGTCCTCATAAATAAGGCAGGGCGCCCTGCGGACTCTCCGTCCGCTTATCGGCCCATCGTGCTGCTCGACGAGGTGGGCAAGCTCTTTGAAAGAGTCATTGCAGACCGCCTCGTCGGCCAGCTGGTGCGGGTGGGGCCGGATTTGGCGGAGAGCCAGTTTGGTTTCCGCAGAGGGCGCTCTACGGTGGACGCCATCATGCGTGTGCGAGCCCTGACGACGGGGAATGCTGTTGCCCAGGGGGGGGTCGTCTTGGCGGTGTCCCTAGACATCGCCAATGCCTTCAATACCCTGCCCTGTAGTTGCATAAGGGAGGCACTCACCGGATGCCGACCTACCTCTGTCGTGTGGTTGAGGCCTATTTGACGGATAGGGCCGTCATCTACCCAGGTCACCAGGGAGTGTGGAACCGGCAAGAGATGTCGTGCGGTGTCGCACAGGGATCGGTCCTGGGGCCGCATCTGTAGGACATTGGATACGACTGGGTGCTGCGCGCCGACCTCCCTAGCGGCGTCAGCGTAGTGTGCTACGCTGACGACACGTTGGTCCTGGCGCAGGGGAGGTCGCACCAGGCGGCGGCCAAATTAGCGGCACGCGGGGTTGCGACAATCGTCGAAAGGATCCGGCAATTGGGACTCGAGGTGGCCCTGCACAAGTCCGAGGCCATGTGTTTTCATGGTCCTCGGAACGCGCCACCGTTGGGGTCCCAAATAACGGTAGGAGGGGTTTCTATCGGCGTCGAGTCGACGATGAAGTACCTGGGACTCGTCCTCGACAGCCGGTGGAACTTCGTGGAGCATTTCCGACGTTTGGAACTGGAGCGGGCGGGCGCTGCATTGAAGCGGCTCCTGCCCAATCAAGGGGGTCCAAACGCCTCCTGCCGGAGGCTTTACGCGGGGGTCGTGCGGTCCATGGCCTTCTACGGGGCTCCTGTATGGGCGCGCTCTCTGGCGCTGCGGCCAGCCCGCCGGTTGAGCGCGGCCCAAAGGGTCATGGCCATCCGGATGGTCCGGGGATACCGCACGGTGTCCTGTGAGGCAGCGAGCCTCCTTGCCGGATTGCCGCCATGGGATCTGGAGGCAAAAGTCCTCGCGCACGTATGGGAGTGGCGCGAGGAGGAGAAACGCCGGGGCGTTAGTCCGCTGCCGCGAGAAATCGTGGCACAGCGGACGGAGCTCCGGCGGGATCTCATGGCGTCATGGAAAGTACGGTTGTCGCAACCCAGTGCTGGGCACGCCACGATTGCGGCGATAAGTCCCCTCTTTGAGGAGTGGCTGGAGAGGCGCCACGGCGTCCTCACCTTCCGCCTGACGCAGGTCCTCACCGGACACGGCAGCTTCGGGAGGTTCCTGTGTCGGATAAGGCGGGAGGATACGTCCGGGTGTCACCACTGTGTGGATCGCCCGGAGGACACGGTGGAACATACGGTGGAGGTCTGCCCGGCTTGGGCAGAGCACCGCCGTGTCCTCGTGGAGGCGATCGGCGGCAGAGACCTCTCGCGTCCGGCCCTGGTTCAGGCCATAGTACGGAGCGAGAGGGCATGGGCAGCCGTCACCTCCTTCTGCGAAGCAGTAATGCTCGCGAAGGAGGAGGCGGGACGGTTGAGGGAAAGGCAAGTTTCGCGCCCTCTCGCCCCTAGCCGCCGCAGGAGACGCCCAGGGCGTCGGGAATCCCGGGCGGATTTCCGGCCACCGTAGGCGCGGGCTTGCGGACGGTGAGCAATGGGTAGCTCACCGTCCGGTAAGGACCAGGCCCGGGTCGACGGCGCGTTGTATTCCACGCGCGCCTCAAAGAGATGTCGTCAGCACATACAGTAGGGGTCCACTAGGGCCGATGCCTGCCGGGGTCGCGGGAAGGTACTTATGGGTCACCGAGGCCCCCGCAACACAGGCAACAGGAAGGAATACGGGTGGGTTTTAGTCAGTAAGAGTCTGACACACCCTCCCGCTGAGCGGGAGAAGTTATTTGATGATTTCCCACCCCCAAAAAAAAAAAAAAAAAAGCTTGTCGATCAAGGTCTGCAATGCTGACCGCGATTTGTTGACGTGGAGCTGCGCTGTCGGCCATCATCAGCACTGCCAGCAACGCAGTCATTGCAGACTGTGGCAGTAATGTACTATTGTTTACACAATCAAATAACAAACAGTTCCTAAATCAACACTGTAATAATAATCATTGATAGAGTCTTCCTATAAAATTAATTTGAACCAATTTACAAATCCTAATTATCGTTTTGGGTTACACTAATTTGGGCAAAACTTAATTATCAGTAAACGTCCATTGATTATTGTTTTCCCAATAAATGCTGCATTCTGATAATGTTGGCCAAATATTTCCCGAAAATTTAAACCAAGTACATTACCACCATTTTCGATTCATCTCGAAGAAGGTTGTCAAAATATTGCTCGAAATACCAAGCATTTTAGACAAAATAATAATATTTCCAGCCTGTGACAGTCCCAATGCTTCTTCTCATACAGGGAATGCAAGAGCATTATAATCCACACGCTTGCATGGTGGTAGTATTGAATTTATAATAATACTAGGTTTTGTCCGCGCCGTCATCCCGCGTAGGTGGGAAATAATCCCACGGGAACGTACTACCGAGATCTATCCGTGAGCCAGACATCAGTTCAGACGAATTATATCAGAAAGAGTTACTTTCGCATTAAATTTATAACATCAGTTGTGATACTTCTTACATATACGAGAGAAGTAGAAGAATAGTCCAAAGACTACAATAAACTAGAAACTCATAGTACCTACCCACTAATCTTGAATGAAGTTTTGTTTTCAGTTATTCCCGTAATGTTTAGTCTGTGTAAGTTCAGACAAATACTAGAACATTGTAGTACTTAATAGTAGTTCCTACGACGAATGTAGTAAAGTAACCGAGGTTATGTTCATTTACGTAGGTAAAGGTCGATGACCCTCACAATGTTTAGTGGTAACTTTTCCCTTTTACACCACGTAGGTCGTCTAGCTAGAATATGTGCCTCTCAACGATAATACAATCGCTTTTACACGTGAATCATTTTTAGGGAACCTTTATAGTTTCGCCATGTCCGTCTGTCTGTCTGTTTGTCTGTCTGTCCCCGCTGTAGCTCAGAGACGTTTAGTACTAGAAAGCTGTAAACTAGCATAGGTATACATATTAACGAGTAATAGTCGACCAACTTAAATTTACAGTTGTAGAATTGATTGTGGCATATATCGATGTATGGGAGAACATGTTTTTCAACTACAATGTTAAGTTTGTTTTTGGGATAAATTCATCCCAACTACGGAACTCATTGTGCGTGGTCCGCGCACGCACTTGGCCGGTTTATTTAAAACTAGATGAGGTCGGCGTTTCCTATCTGAGAACTCTGAGAAGAACGGCCGAAACAAACCCAGAGGTCTCTTTTAAAGTCCAGACATAATCTTGGTCAGATCATGTGAAAGCCATGTAGATCGGTGTCTAAAATGGTGTTTTGAAAAGCACATTTTAACGTCAGAATTACCAAAACAATAGAATTGATTCTAGTCATTTGAGGACCACGTAGATTGATGTCTGAAATGATCTTTTGAGTCAAGAACCATACAGATTTGGATCGCACTATGAAGGGTTCCGTAGATGGGATGAATTTATTTCAAGAACCAACTTAATTTGTACGCCCAATATTGGGATATTTACCATGTATATTAACTATTTTCAGTATTTTTTTACATTTTAGGTTTAGTAGTTTTGGAGATAAGGGGGAATGGTGATTTTTCATCTATTTTCTTAAATAACTTTAAAACTTTTTTTTATTATAAAAAATGTATACTTGAGACCCTCACAGTACATTTCATTTGATATGTGGCACGGCACACAGTGCAAAACTTTTTTTAAAATTTTCTTATTTGTCTCCCAAGAGTAACACGAAACACGTCCGTATTTGGGACACAGAAACGTACGTGTACCAAATTTCAACTTAATCGGTCCATTAGATTTGGAGCAAATCGGTTGCGACAGACGGACAGACAGACAGAGCACACAAGTGATCCTATAACGGTTTCGTTTTTTCATTCGGATATACGGAACCCAAAAAACTATTTCACAAAACTCACGTCATGTCTATTGTTCCTTTATTACAATGTCAATAATTCCTGAAGATGAACCTGCTAAGTCCTGAGGGCCTAGACAAGTGTCAATGGCTTTCAAAGCGTTTCGTATTTCTACAACAACTTTCAACAGGATTGACATAAGCTTTTGTGGAAAATCAGTTGTTAATAATTATTACTTAAAAGACAGCTTAAAGTCCCATAAATGTTTGACTTTTCTGTCATAGTTATCGCTGATAGAATGTCACATTTTCTAGGTCATGTGGTTTTCTCGCATTTTCTTCTAATATATGTCACTGGTAAAATTAAATAACACGTATTTACAAAATAACCATACACGACACGCCAGGTTCTAAAAGCTCAACCTATCTATGAACCTCTAAGCCACCATAACTATCTTCCTACTTCTCATGTCCTGAATAAAACAAAATTTTCAAAGCAAGTTGTTCACGGAACGCTTTCCATAAAGGCGGGCGCACACGGTATTTGGGTCAAGCGTAGCTAAATGTGAGTGTAGTGCCGGGTTCATACGGGTTTAGTACGGAATATGAATGTAGGTGAAATTATTCATATTTATAGTGCGAATATGTGCGACTTTCGAGAGTTGAGTTAAGTTTTTGTTTCTTTAGATATGATTGTTTGCTAGTAGTAATCTCTTTATTTCTGTCTTGGAAAATTAGGCTATAAAATAAGAAAAAATAATAATCATGGACTATCCTATAAACATAATCAGCCTATATTGTTCCCACTGCTGGGACACAGGCCTCCTCTCTGTGAGAGAGAAAGCTGGCCGTAATCCACCAAGCGGGCCCAGTGCGGGTTGGTAGATGTCACCTGTCTTCGAATCATTCGTTCTAAGACATGCCGGTTTCCTCACGATGTTTTCCTTCACCGTTTTGAGAGCAGTGGTCTTGATACTTTCGTATCAAGACATGAAAGTGTCCAGGCTAATTCTGCTATTCATCAGACTGGTTATAAAACAGATATACAGATAGCAAACGACAGACAAATATACATAGTATGCATGTATGATTATGACTAGCAGACTCCATACGCCGTGGCGCATGCATGCGTGGCGCGTGCGATAGAGTACCGTGATACTCTATCGCACATAAGTGTTTTGTGCGTGCCCCGCACTGTGCGATGGACTATTCTAAGCCCTGGCTGAGAATGTTTACAAGAAAATTAGATTCAATTATTTATTAATTAAAACTATTAGTACTTAGGTAAGTAAGTAGGTACCATCAATTTAGCAGTCACGCTTCGTAATACCAAAAATTTTAAACTCTCGTTACATTCTAATTATAAAATAGATTACAGATAACTCTCATTTCGCCGCAATCAAAATTCAACGTTTCCCAACACGAAGAAAACTCATAATTATTGTTTGAAGTACAAAATTCAGCAATTTTGTCAAACAATACCGTTTTTTTCGACAATAGTTTGATATTCGATGAACTAGTGCAGCTCCCTCAAAACCCTTAACAATGGGGCTCAACAAAACTCCGAAAAAAGCATCAGCAACAGAGAAAAATGTACAAATAAAAGGGAAACAGAACGGGGCTTTATTACTGAAAATATGCGTCAAGCTGGTGTTATGCAGCAAACACTCAAGAACCGACATCAAATCACTCCAGATCCTACTATGTACATTGATATTTACTGTGTTTTATAAATTAATGTTATTATTTTTATCCAAAATTTGCCCTAAACTTTTATTTTTGTGTGTATTTATATTAATAAATTCCGATAAATTAAAAAAAATATATTTTCATTTGACACTGACTTGCTTATTTTTATTTGACATTGTATTTATATATTTTATGTTGTGATTTGTATTTATCTCGTGTTTCGTAACTTGTGATTGTAATATGGTTGAACCTGAAATAAATGAATTTAATTTAATTTTTATTTTATTATAAAAGCTTCTATATCTACATATACTTATATACATATTTGCCCCGTTGGTCTCATGTTCGCAAGCGCGACTGCTTATTTTTGGGGTCCTGAGTTCGATGCCCAGGTCGGGCAAAGTGTTATTGGGTTTTATCATTAGGATTTTTTTAGTAACAGCCCGGAGTTTGGAAGTAGGCGGTGTGATACCCACGTGCCTCGGTGCACACGATAAGACATTGGCCCTGCGCCTGATCTCTCTCCGGTCATGTCGGATTGCCGTCCCATTGGGCTATAAGAGTAAAGGAAGAGAGTCCAACTGTGTTTGCGCACACACTTTTGCACAGTCTAACCGGATGCTACTGAATATGAATGCCAGTTTCATTATAATTTAGAAAAAAAAAACGATATTGTTTGTGTTTATACATTAACATTTAAGTTGGATATAACACAGAAATCTTGCTGTAATTACACGTCGCCATTGCACCCATGCGAAGCAGGGGTGGCTAGAACTGTATAAAAAGGTAACCAACACAAACAGGCTACACACACATAAGTGCTATCTTTAACGTAGACTTTACACAAGTTTCGATTTTCTTCTAACATGGCCGGTGTCGTCATCATCTGTCTCGCCTTTTCCCAACTATATTGGGGCAGGCTACCAGTCTTACCGGATACTGCTGAATACCAGTATTTTACATGGAGCGACTGCCTATCTGACCTCCACAACCCAGTTACTGGGTAACACGATACCCCTTGGTAAGACTGTCAAAGGTCACCCATCTACGGACCAACCGCGGCAAGCGTAGCTTAACCTGATCGATCGACCCGTGCGGCTGTTATTACTTAGCTACAAGCCCCTCAGCTAACATGGCCGGTGTCAATAACATGAAGTGTCTGCCATCAGAATCTGTAGGTAGGTACTTAAACAATATTGAGTACTGAAGTTAACCCAATTGTCAGAAATTGCGGGTTTCAGGGTGCTGTTTGGTCAGCTGATATTCATAATTAAAAAAAAAATCGAGGTAAGGCTGTGTTGTGGACACGGCCGTGTGTTTTACGTGAATACGTGTACGTAACAGGTAATATTTCCTATGTACCGATTTCTTTGATCCTTTAGCCATCGAGTGGTGTAATTAAATTGGGGATGTATAGGTATATAGCTGTGCAGTTTCTGAATTGCCTCCCCACTATGAAAGCAAATTTAAAAACGTATTCTCGTCAATAAAATTGATTTATGTATTCTCCAAATCCAATTTTGATTTAGGTATTCTCTTGCCGCTATCCCAATGTATTTGGGGTCAGTGCACACATGTCTTTTTCTTCTAAACTCCTCTATTAGTCGTGTTATCGGTGTCACCCCCTTTCTAGCCCTATCATCTTTCACACAGTCAGTTATTTTGATTTCGGTATGAGTCACAAACATCCAATTCGATTTCGTATCGCACTAGATAGAATGGGATACCTCTAAAGTTGGAAGGGTTTAACCCTTGAACTTGCCAGTTGTTTAAAAATCGCTGATGAAATCTATCGTCAAAGAATTTCTGGATTCTGGATTCCGTTTCGAATCAAATCGGGTCAGATTCCGAATTCCGTGTAGCAACCGCAAAATTATAATGATATATGTATTTCTGTCGCCCTAATTTCGTGTAGCGCCGTGAGCTCACAGATATTTGTGTTAATGTTTTGTTTAAGAAAATAAATGACCTGTGACAGTGTCAGTCGGGTTAAAGTCGTAATTATTTTATTTAGAAAAATAATGTCACTGACAAACTGTTGACAGAAAACTTACAGCCTGGCGCCACTAACACAGATGGCTTAAAACACAGGTTTTCATAAACCTAGATCAGGCAGCTCTATATTACATTTAGAATACAATTTTCCTCGGTTGTAAATAATGTAAATCATAATTTTACCTTATAACTAGAGATCGGATATTCGGATGCATATTTACCTAAAGTGAATTTTCAGGCATGAAAGTATGGAAGCGGCTTCTTAAAATATTTTTTCTGTAAAAAAAATGTATATGCCAGGAACACCGGGAATGCATAACTAGCCGGGTGTATAGTATGGATGCGACCTCTAAAGAAATATTTATTAAACAAAACCAAGAAATAAAGAATCGGGTTTTTTTGTGTTGTTTTTATGCAAACCACAATCCAAGAGGATTACATCGATCGCCCGGAGGACACGGTGGAGGTCTGCCCGGCTTGTGCAGAGCACCGCCGTGTCCTCGTGGAGGCGATCGGCGGCAGAGATCTCTCGCGTCCGGCCCTGGTTCAGGCCACGGAGCGAGAGGGCATGGGCAGCCGTCACCTCCTTCTGCGAAGCAGTAATGCTCGCGAAGGAGGAGGCGGGACGGTTGAGGGAAAGACATGTTTCGCGCCCTCTCGCCCCTAGCCGCCGCAGGAGACGCCCAAGGCGTTGGGAATCCCGGGCGGATTTCCGGCCACCGTAGGCGCGGGCTTGCGGACGGTGAGCAATGGGTAGCTCACCGTCCGGTAAGGACCAAGCCTGGGTCGACGGCGCGTTGTATTCCACGCGCGCCTCAAAGAGATGTCGTCAGCGCAAAGGTAGGGGTCCACTAGGGTCGATGCCTACCGGGGTCGCGGGAAGGTACTTATGGGTCACCGAGGCCCCCGCAACACAGGCAACAGGAAGGAATACGGGTGGGTTTTAGTCAGTAAGAGTCTGACACACCCTCCCGCTCCGCCCAGAGCGGGAGAAGTTATTTGATGATTTCCCACCCTCAAAAAAAAAAAAAAGAGGATTACATAACTATTTATATAAAATTATTCCAAATATATGTATTCCGTTATCTTGACGTTGTTTGCTATTCCAGTTTGGTATTTACCTACCTACCTTATTAGGTACTACCTTACAATATTAGGTAGGTGCATGCTATTCGATAGGTAGTCAGAAAAAATCTCAAAATTCCGGAATCACGGGATTTTTACGATCGATACAAAAGTGCATTCCATAATAGCCAACATCTCAACTTTAGGTGAATATGCATCCGAATATCCGATCTCTACTTTTAACTGAATCAATTTTATTATTATTACTTATCAAAACATTTATTTATTGGTTTTACTTACATACAACATCACGCCTGTATTTTCCGAAGTATTAAGCAGAGGCTGTAGTTTATACTACATTGTTGTGTTTATTTCAAGTCTACAAGGGGGCTAAATTATTGCTATTAACCAGGTAGAAAAAAAAAGAACCCGGGCTGCTACTGAGAAATTCCTGAAAGGAAAAACCCTATAACACTTTGGCATACCTGGTAATCGAACCTAGTACCCCAAGTCCAGCAGCCGCACTCGCAACCACTGGACCATTGGTGCATTAAAAAATACCACATAATTTGCTCGGGATACACGAGGCTAGTTTTTCAAGTTAGAACCTTTGTAAACTATCTTGGCTTGGCACGAACTAATGCTGCTTACACGATGCTACTAAATTTTAAGATAATAGCATTGCATTGCGATGACTTAGTACGTAGAATAAAATGATACAAGGCTAGAACACAAGCCAGGATAATAAAATTGGTGGTGGGGCTACTAGCTCAAAAATAGAACCCCATCCTATTAAAGTACCCTGGCTTGAGACGCTAGTTTACTAGCTTTCTCACTTACTTACTAGTCTAGAAATTAAGCTAGTTCTGTATACACGAAGCCAGAGTAAGTAGCTTGCTAGCTTACTAACACTAGCGTACTATCCTTCAAGGCTAGTACTAGCTTCAAAAACTAGCCTCGTGTATCCCAAAATCCATGACCCACCGCGGCCAATCACTCATCCACTACACTAATTAAACGTCTAATGGCTCATAGAAAAACATCGCAACTATTCAACAGCGCCATCTTTCCACGCACAAATCACAACAAAATGGCGGACATACATCATCCCGTGCCATCAGCTAAAGTGCATCTAATACATAATAGGAACAACAAAGAGTGAGCACATGAGGCTATTTTCATCCGCTTTCGTTTTGAAACAGGAATCGATAACTGTCGACCAAATGACGAGAATAATGAGATGGCTGAAATAGGGCGGTTTAAATGGATAATTTAGTTTTGTATACCATTTAATTTAACTATTAACCGACTTCTAAAAAGAGGAGGTTCTCAATTCGTCGAAATATTCCAAATGCGTAACCGGTATAACGCATTGAATTAATGAATGAAATGCACCGACCTTTTTTTTTTGGGTGGGAAATTATCAAATAACTTCTCCTGCTCCGGGCCGAGCGCGCGGGTGTGTCAGACTCTTACTGACTAAAACCCATCCGTATTCCTTCCGTTGCCTGTGTTGCCAGGGGCCTCGGTAACGATGCACCGACCCTAGCGTGGTATATCCAGACTCGATAAGAAAACGATTCACACTAGCCCTGGAGCCTCTCGTTTCATGGAACTACAGAGACCATTGCATATCAAAGAGTAGACCGGGGGGCGCCGTAATGGGAGGGAAGACGTGCCCTCAGGATATGGAAAGATTACTATAGCCGTACCGGATATGCATCCTAGAGTAGGTAGTGGATAAACGGGTGATATTCATCTAGATGTTCATAGGATTGGTCATACATTACTTCTAAACCAAGAGGCCCTGGTATCAATCGCGTTAGATATCTTCTATGATCCCACATAACATCATGCTAGCGTTCCTCGGCGGGGTAAGCAAAAGAGTGGTAGGTACATCCACATTTCGCCATGTTATAAAGGCGAACCTCGTCTATAATGGGCACAAATAACAAAAAAATGTATGAAAAATTGAACATAATTAATTATGAATCTGTAATGGGACATTACACATTGATATTAATTATGTAAGTATAGTTTTTTTTATTGCAAACGTCTATTTTTATATATATAGAGAAGGAACGAGTATTAATCGCAATAAGATCATTTTTGTACAGAAAATGACAATTCACATTTCCTCCATTACCAAAACTTAGTTCACATACCTTAGCACTTCAAAATAGGCGAATATGAGCAGATAACTTCACCATCAAAGCGATTTAGACTCAAAATTGTAGAAACTCCAATATGTAGGAACATAAAAATAAACAGTCGCAAACGAAACGGTTAAAACGATTCAAACAAATGGTTGGTCGTTGAATTCGTATTAAAGTATCATTGGCAACTTGAAAATCTATATTTAAACATATCTTCAGACTACACAACACGACATCACGCTTGAAATCCCCGAAGTGTTAGGCAGAGGTGTAGTATAGCTACACCACATTTCGCCAATTATGTTTAAGTCGCATGTAATAAATATGTAGCGAGCCTATTGCCATCAACCAGGCACAACAAATCCTGATGAGAAATTCTTGATGAAAAATCCAATAACACTTTTACTTGACCTGGGAATCGAACCCAGGACCTCATTCTCAGCAGTAGCGTTTGCGGCCACTAAACTAACGATGTATATCAGTAACTGTACTAATATTGGAAAACGGCTTCATACAGAAAAAGGAAGAGCGCTAATCAATACGCTTCAGCCTAAGTCGACCGTCCAGTGCTACTTAGGATGTGCACGGAGATGTTTACCACGATAGCTGCGCGGTTCATTGAGGTGGCAATTGCAAAAAACTTAAGAAAAACATTATTTCACGGGCTACCTTAGCTGCGGATCCACCTTAAAAAAATGAATCGCGCAGCTGCCAGCCACGCATTCGCGTGTAGCGTAGCTGTGGCTCGCAGTGGATGATCCCGCCTACATTTTTATACAAAGCAAAGGTGCAAGTGCGTAGCTTAGCCGTGGGCTGCTGTGGAGCGGCGCTTTAATGCATAGTTCACACAAGCTTGGTAGGTAATTCTTAGCACTTGCCAAACCGTGTAAATATGCTGAAATAGTGCTTATTATGTACTCATAATAAGCACTATTTCAGTATATTTACACGAATTTAAAATTGAATAGAATCTGATTCCACTTCTAAACGAAAAGCGGGCACGCTTAGATACTAATGACAAATACTAAGTTCGAGTAAGCTCGTGTAAACTAGGTATTAGTCCAGATTTCAAGACAAACTTTTACTTTGAAATGGTCTTTATTAAGTAGTTTATAACACGACCCTAAGTAAGTTACAGAAACTACTTATCTAATACTTAAGTAGATTTCTACAATGACGAGAACAGTTAAAAAATATCTAACGTTAGATTGCTTTTCCATTCCTTTGAGCCACTAGCTATATCATGAAGGGTTTATTAATAACCCGAAACTTTGACTGATGGGTCGTCTGTCAATATTAACTCCAGTCAAAACAAACACAAAATAAACTCAATATTTTTCTTCAACCCAAACATGGCTGCATCGAATTGAATATTTTAAAGCAAACACCACAATGTCTGAATCTAATTTAACTTTTTAAATAACAAACAAGATAACATCGAGGGATCAAATCGAAAACCAAATCCTTTCATGTTGGACATGGAATAAATAAATGTTGACAGATACGACAAAAAATGCTACTTTTCAGATGACCACTGCTAAAGTACCGTCCTATGACACAGCCAAAATATTGGAACTTTTTAGAAGAGTTCATGATCGCTGTATCATCGTCGCAAATGGATTGTCGAATCCGCTGTTTTACAAAACAGCTCCGTTATGTAATGGATTGCCATTGCGCTACGTTTAATAAAACTGTTCCCCACATTTAGACGTAATGCAGAATGGCTTATCTTTTTTTTTTTGGGTGGGAAATCATCAAATAACTTCTCCCGCTCTGGGCGGAGCGGGAGGGTGTGTCAGACTCTTACTGACTAAAACCCACCCGTATTTCTTCCTGTTGCCTGTGTTGCGGGGGGCTCGGTAAGCCATAAGTACCTTCCCGCGACCCCGGCAGGCATCGGTCCTAGTGGACCCCTACTTTTGTGCTGACGACATCTCTTTGAGGCGCGCGTGGAATATAACGCGCCGTCGACCCGGGCCTGGTCCTTACCGGACAGTGAGTGAATGCCTTATCTGCAGTCACAATAAGCGTTTGGTGTGGCTTCTAATGCTGAATTGGTCGCAGTAACTAAGCTCGGGCACCCTGACCAATCGGTTTAGGTCCGGTTAGAACTGTGGCCAATCGCGCGCGAGCCAAGCGAGCGAAGCGAGACGTGCAGTGGCAGCGGCCGGCGAGAGCTACTTTCAAGATGATCGCATTTACTCGGCTATTTAGTAATTTTTGGAATGACTTTCATAAAACGCTGATAACTTCTGATTATGTTATCCTTAAAATCACAGTTTTCATGTAAGTTAGTTAGTAGTTTAGAATTAAAATCTACAATCCGACGTTTCATTTCACCTTGTTTTACAAACCTCTAATCGTTGTCCCGCAGAATTGCATAAATGCTAAACATTTATGCAATTCTGCGCGTTAAGTAATTATGAACAACCGCCAAACGTCGTTCAGCTATTTTACATAACGGAGCTGTTTTGTAAAACAACTTGCGGTTTTGTTAAACAGCGGATTCGACAATCCATCTCCGACATCATTATCATTACCTGCCTTTTCCCAACTATATTGGAGTCGGCTTCCATTCTAATCGGATGCAGCTGAATACCAATATTCTTCATGGAGCGACAGCCTATCCGGCTCGTACAACCCAATGCTACTCTTTGGCTTTACTCAAGACAAGACACTGACTTCGCTGTATACAAGGTGTAATAGCAATCTCTTAAAGCAATCTCTTCAAGAAATCTTACGTGGTCATTGTACTCATCATTATGAACCATGAATCATATTAATTTTACTATGGGACCATCCCAGAAATCGCGAAAAAAGAATCAGTTTCTCAATTTACATTTTAGATTTTTTAAATCAGTAAAACATGTAGGACACGATTATGATTGGAGAAAGCAGCTGATCATCTTATTTCTCTCATTATCATCGCATTTGGTAGACTAACTTAATTGCTGATCGAAATATATTTCATTTGCTTGATAAGTATATTTAATCTACTTTTGGCGATGCTAACGTACCTACCCAATCTTAATTTCGTAAGTCTTTCTGGGTAGGAATTTGTTTTGGTGTACCGAAGGACCAGCCTCGCATCCATAGTATTACTATAATTAATTGTGAAAGTATTTCTGTCTGTTTGTTACCTTTTCTAGCTTTGATAATTTTATCTTTAGCTAATGTAATTGGCAGATCGCTGAATGATTTTCGATGAAATTTGGCACACAGGTAGAGCATGACCTTAGTTAGTACATGATTTTTTATCCCACAGTACGTTGCCTGGGGCTAATTTCCGACCTAAACACAGGCGAAACCGCGAGCAAAAGCTAGTTTTGTATGAATAGATTCACATGTACCGATGGACCAGTTGAAATCTGACGCCATATCTATAACGCGTCTGATCTTCGCAATTCTCAATATAAAAAGTAAAGCTATCTACAAAATTATACAAAAAGGGGACGCTGGGAGGCGGCGAGTTTGTTACGGACAGGCGATGGACTAATATTAATGGTGCACGTTGTGACACCGTCCTGAATAATTATACTTTGTAACTTGCTTCCCGCGACAAATATTGTTATAATCCGGGTCATTTTACGTATTGTTGTAAGGATTGAATGACCTATTTCGTTTTTGAATTGAAAACTTTAGGCGTGTTGAGCGATTTTTTGGTAGGGGAAAACTTATGGGTTCGCGTCCCCGACATGCCCGCGCCGACATGCTGTAGTAGCAGTAAGTAAAGTTAAATTGACAACGTGAAAACTTTAATTAGTAGGTATATATATACTGTGCATTGTGTTTTAATGTTTTCAATTCTGTCGGCAGTCCCCATGACTGCGTATTTTTTTTTTGTATTTTGGCTTAACTTTGTTTCGTGCATTTATAACGGGGTCATATAAATGATGCCTCAAGTTAAGTAATGAGTAACATCTGCTTCACCTCACATTTTATGACACTTAGACGTCTCTTAACTGTACGCAAGCAACGTCTACAAATAAGGTGAACGCGGGTAAAGTCGACAGTGGCTCAGAAGTCGTCAAACTGTCTAAAAACATCAATGTCTTTTTCTACTACACATTAAATTGACCGATTTACGAGTATAAGTACGAGTATATATTTTTGGTAATATATTGCACAATTAAAATAACAACACTGAGTTTTAACTGTAATGGCGTCTGAAATATTTAACTTGACATGTGTAACCCACAAAAAAAAAAACATTTTTACCTTACCGAGGAGGGTATAACCAAGCTGTAATAATTCTTGGCTAATCGGTCAAGCTTTTCACCAGTTACTGCCGCGGTTTGCTCGCTTCGCTCACTCAGATCGAGCGCGGATGTTATCGTTCCAAGCAAACCCTCAACTATATATATAGAGGTCTTCTTACCTAGTCTTCTGCCGTCGAAACCTCCTAATGTTCTCATAATCCTCACGAATGCTTGCACGATGACACGGCGCCGCCGATTGATAACATGATGATTGCTGACGTTTTTTTTTTAAATATTTACCTGGCTTTTTTATTCGCTCATAACTGCATAACATGTCTTCAGGGTGTTGATGGGGCTGCCTCGCTATTGCAGTGAGTCAGCGATGTTTTCAGAATCACAAGTGGATGGCTGTTATGCCATAATTAGAAAAAGAGTAGTATCGCTGATGCACAGAGTGAGGGACAGTCCTAACGGCTACCTGAGGGTCATTGCTGAACATATTGAGAGTCTTACCGGGGGGTCACTGGATTCGCCGACATGTAGGATAATTATTATATTTTGTTTTTGTAGGTATGTATTATTAAGATAGTATTTAAGTTTCAGTGTATTACTAACTCTCTATGGAGAACCTAGTCTGAAATAAATTATTATTATTAAGGCTCCTACATACTGGCGCGACAAGTCACGCCAGTATGTAGAAGCCTTTAATTGTAACTAGATTTTTAAGGTTTATTGTGTTCCCTATGATGTACACTTTCTTCGATTGTCGTTTTTTTTTTTACAATTTCAAGCAGATTTCCAGCCTATATGAGGGGAAGATTTTGTATTAAAGAGGTTTATTTAAAAAAATCTTACGGTTTCCGATACTGCCGCAGCCATTATATTTGATTGACACTAGACTTAGTAGGCTCATTGCATTCCTTATGAAGTAACTGTTCACCATATGTACATTGAATTGTACATTTTTCAGTTCTGAGATTTACGGCCGATATGAGAATCTTAAACTTTATTGGTAGGTACTTGCTGCAGATTTTGTTTCAGTTTCTGATACCGTCGTCGTAGCTATTGTATTTGCTCGGCATAGGATTTTTGAGGCTTATTGCATTCCTTGTGAGCTGTCTTCGATTGAAACTTTTTCATTTGGCCATATTTACGACCGATATGAGTTGACATCGGAAATTACTTTGCTGTTGTCAACTTCAAAGGTTTTTTAACTCTATTTCGCTCAATATTTCTGTGGTTCTCTCTAGGTTCTGGTACTGCCTTGTAAACTCTAGACAGTGTCACCAGAAACAGCGTTCTAGCTAAACATGTTTTACGCTGTACGAATTGGAATTTCGACCCATAGTGTAAAATAGAAGGTTGTGCGCATGAGCCTGCACTCGCAATGTGACGTCATAGGCAAATTATATCCTTCCTTAAAATTGTTAAAAATATGACCTATCTTTTGAATGCCCAACCATTACTCTAGAAATTAAATTCTCGTAGTTATTAGCGGTTCTAATCATACATGTTTTTGTCGGTCAGGAATATTGAATTTGCGAAAATACTATTTTCAAATCAAAATTGATTCTGATAAAACTGATTTCTCAATTTTTTAAGCAAAAATTAGAATTAGAATTTAATTATCTTGCTGTTTTGATTTCCTACTCTGCTAACAGCCTTTTGTAATTTACTGGGATTTGGTCTCTACCTATCTTTTGTTTGCCACTCACATCAAATACACTCACACTTTTTAAAATGTGTTTTTCTTGAACTTTATGTACAAGACCTGAGAGTACACATTAGCATAAAAAAATGACGACTACTGGGTCCTTTTGATGAGTAATAGTACAAATCTGACAACTATTGGTACAAATCGCCCTTTTTTACATTTGCTTAAATAAGTATTTATTATCATTCAAAATTATAGAAATTTATTACTAACTTAGAATAACGGATACATTTTATATTTATTTACGTAAAAAGTATCCTTTTACTAGAAATACTTTCACACAGCAGTTCTTTAAAGGCAGTGAATTTCAAAACCCGACGAGTATTGGTACGTTTACCTTAAACCTCCTAGACACAAATTACTTGTAAACAAATAAAGAGAGCCATAAAAACAATCTTTGTGCTGTACAAGGTATTGATTCAGGGTAGAAATCGAACCCACTCAGTAGAAAAACAAGCGCTGTCAATGTACTGATCGAGATTTCATTAACATAATTCTATTTGTCATTATTACAGACGCCCACGGAAAGACCTTGACCTATTACATAATAATAAAGTGCTTATCTGTACGTAAATATCTTCTACGAACACAATATTTTGAAATATAATAATATTTTTACAAAATGGTATTTTCCTAGATCAATTTCTAAAACCGCCTGGGCTGCCTCGTTGGCGCCCAGCGGTCGCAAGTGCTTCTGCTGAGCATTAGGTCGTGTGTTAGATTCCCAGTCGGACAAAGTTTTATTGGGTTATTCTATCAAGAATTTCTCAGTAGCAGCCCGGAATCTGGATTTGTGCCCGGTTTATGGCAATAGGCTCGCCCAGTGTTACATGGGACTGAAACATAACCGGCGAAATGTGGAATATAAGAGATACATCTGTGCCTAACTTTTCGGGGAAAACAGGCGTTATTTAAAGTTATTTTTCTAAAACAGCTAACCCTTTAATATGCCCCTTTAAAACGCACCTCATTATCACCTAATCTAAAAACAAACCAATTACTCTCTACTTAAACGAACACCGTGTAACGTTCCGCTCTGCCGACCCCACTGGGAGCAAGCATGATGCATGCATTAACGAGGACTTGAACAGGCTCCTGTTACGATACCCAATACCGGTGCAATTTCAGTGTTATTATGAGAATTTTATAGTTAAAAGATATTTTTATTAAAGTAAGAGAGTAATATTAAATTGCTTTTAAAAGCATTCGATGATTGAAGTAAGTCTGGTGCAACGTCAGCGAATCACAGCAAAATATATTTTTGTCTAGCTTAAAGCCACTTCCATTGTACTCGTATCAACCTAAAGTTTAATTATTAATTCATATGTGCTAGCTGTCACTTTGTGTAAGAAATGGTCATATTTATTGTAATGATGATAGTTTAGTTTAATCGATATATATAAGTGTAAAAGTCCAGAATACAATAAATAAAATAAATACCTATGACCATTTTTTTACACAAAGTGACAGCTAGCACATGCCAGATTATTCCAGTGAATGAATAATTCGACTTTAGCTACGAAATGGAATTGTTTTAAGTCATATTATAGAGCAAGCGTCATGCCAATTACAGGACAGATATCCAAATTCCAGGAAGAACTTTAGATTCCGGACGAAATACTTAGCTAAAAATAAAATGATTTAGAGTCGAAAATTCCTAATAACAGCGCTATATTAGGAATTTTCGAGACAAAATAATTTTCTAGGAAGAAGCTTTCAATTAATATTGTTTTGTGTATTATTTTTTATTGTCTCTGAACCCTGTTGGGGTCAGATTTAGGTCCATAATTGACTGTTAATTAAAAATCTTTTGATTGCTAATACTTCACTGTACAGCAAGTTAACGGTCACGCAGGAAACCAGGTGTTACGGTGATCTTATCAAACGCTAAGGTGGATGCCACTGCCCTCTTTAAATATTCCGTAAAGATACAACTGCTACACTACAGCTACGAACAGGCAGACAACGAGAATGAAGAAGTACTGAATATAGCATAGCATAATCAGCTTATAAGGTTCCCACTGCTGGGACACAGGCCTCCTCTCTGTGAGAGGGCCGTAATCCAGCACGCGGGCCCAGTGCGGGTTGGCAGATGTCACATGTCTTCGAATTTTTATTTCTCAGACAAGTCGGTTTCCTCACCATGTCTTCCTTCACCGTTTTGAGAGCAGCGGTGATGAAATAATGTACATAAAGTAAAGTGCCTGCCTGGGTTAGAATCTACGACCAACTTCTAAGTCGCGGCCGTCTCTCGTAGTAAAAGTACAGAATAATCTTCGAAACTAATTCAACGGAATAAAAGTCCAAAATGTAGGTGTTTATTTACGGAAACATTTGCAGGCCCTCAGGACTAAATGCCAATCTGAAATAGATTGACATCTGGTCCTGAGGGATTGAACGAAACAGGCAAGACAAATAAACTTTCTCTTTTAAAAGTGATTTCAGATGGCACCTGCCTGTTGGGTTTTTATTTTCGGACGGAAAGGTACCATTTGTTATTTCCTGTATCAAGCCTATCATGGTATAGATAATCCTCATCATCTGCGTAGCCTTTTACCAACTATGGTGAAGTTGGCTTCCGAGGGGCTTGTGGCTAAGTAATAACAGCCGCACGGGTCGATCGATCAGGTTAAGCTACGCTTGCCGCGATTGGTCCGTGGATGGGTGACCATCTTTACATACCAAGACCCCTCCGTGCCTCGGAAAGCACGTTAAGCCGTTGGTCCCGGCTGTCATTTGTAGATCTTTGACAGTCGTTACGGGTCTTCAGAAGCTCGAAAGTCTGACAACCAGTCTTATCAAGGGGTATCGTGTTACCCAGGCAGCTGGGTTGTGGAGGTCAGATAGGTAGTCGCTCCATGTAAAATACTGATATTCAGCTGAATCCAGTAAGACTGGAAGCCGACCCCAACATAGTTGGGAAAAAGGCTAGGCAAATGATGATGATGGTGGAGTTGGCTACCAGACTAACCAGGTCCAGCTGAGTACCAGTATTTTACATGGAGCGAATGTCTATTTGACTTCCTTCACGATCCAGTTACTTACTGGGTATTTTTGTGCCTCTGTAAAACAGGTAGGTATGATCTACCTACCTATTTACAGACACAGACTTTCACATATTTTACAATTTAATAAGCGGATCATAGGACCAGATCCTAACTTCCAATCAAACATTCCTGAGTTCGCTGCCCCAAACATTTACCCAAACGCGAATCAAAAGCGAGATTTTGAAACCACGATAACTAGAAATACATTATGCTAATGACGTCACACATACATAAATACCGACCGAGCGTACATTCAATTTGTGTCGGAAACTCGGAATCCATGAGTTTCGTTGGACAGGTTTATTCAGTAAATTACTGATATTCAGCACACATCTGTACTGACTGCGATCCAGTGTCAGAAATGGTCATTTGGTACCTTCCCAAATACTTTATTGCTTTAGGAATGGAATTAAATAAATACATCAGAAGGCCAAGTAATGAAAAACATTCAAAATCTGGTCTCAATCTCATCTCAGCGACAACCAATGTCATTTTTTTTACAAAAATGTAGGAAAATTAGGTACTTTTGACAGATTGAGACTAGAATGTGAACGTTTTTAAAAAATACGGGAAATTCTCCTATGTTGACGTCAAAACGATTGTAGTACCTACCTATGCAGATGGTTTGTTATCAAAAGAAGGCTTTTCAAAAACTAACTATGCAACGACACCAGCAAAGTAACTTCATACTAAGGAATGTAAATTTAAATGGTTTTGGAAAAAAAAAACAACATTACTGTTTTGTACGGTGTTCTATTTATTGTGTTTCTTTCTGTAAATACTTTATTTTACCCATCACTTTCATCCGTCAAAACAAATACAATTATCTTCTTTCACGAAACCCATTTCGGATCCGAAGCTATCACATTATGTTAATACCACAAACACAGCTAGAGAGACATAAATACCCACCAATATCGGCGGTTCTAAACCGAACTGATGAATACAAGCGATTTGTTTTACGCAGCCTCGTAAATCTGACTATAACATAAACAAGATAAAGACATTCCCATGCTGATGCGAGACACGGTTTAGGAGAATTTTTTGACAGACGACTTGATTTTCGTAATGTTTCATAGATCTGTTTTTGTTTTGTAGTTTTTGGTAGACGGGATTATTGGCATGAATATGTTATCTGAAACAGTGGAAAATAACGCCTTTATTAGCTGTTTTATGAGGTTCTTGAAATTGTAACGGGATCGTCATGTCAGTCATGGCTTGACTCGAAGGTCTTTCATAAAAATATTTTCTCTAAACCCTGGATAAGACTTCTTGTAACCTGAATATCGGACCCAGGGCCATTGACAATATATTCATATTTAAAAAACATTTATTACTCTAAGATTATTTACATGTACTTTTGAATTGCCCTAGACGTTAACTGTCAAATCTGATGGTAATGCTCGTTATTCCAATCACAAATAGAAAAAGCACTTTTATTCTGGGCTACTATAATTTTAAACATTGCATCAATAAGGAAAAGCCCAAGTTTTCCTGTAGAAAATTATGTTTATTTCCAAAATCATTATTATTACACAAATTACATATTTTTAATAGATTTTTTTTAGTCTTCTGATGTGTTTGATTAAGACTTTTATGTGCTGGTCTTAATGCAGGTCAACGAATATGGTAAGTTTTGAAAGGAAATTCGGCCCAAAGTTTATCAATCCCCAGATACGGGCTGTATCTTATTTATGTCACTCAAATATTTGCTTTATTTGTGCAGCTAAGGACGTGATGGTTTTATGCATTTGGTAGAAAGCTTGTAATGAGTTTTTCTTCCTCTGAGAGAAGTAAAGACTGTAGCAGAGCTTACAATTTTGTGATATCAACATTTGGTTATCAAAAAAGTACTGTTGTAGGTAAGGATTTCGTAAAGAATGATTAAGAATCAATGTCGATACTTTAATGATAAGACGTTGTTAAGTTAGTGAGAAAAGGAATAATTTGTAAATTTCAAAATTACGAATTCAATTTTACATACAAACAGGTACACAATAAAGCAATTTAGAGGGTGGCTACCAAAATACATACATACGCATTGAGCCCAAGCCCACGATTATTCCAACTGAAAATGTTTCAATGAAATGTAAACAAATCTTCATTAGTAATAATATAAACATAACATGTTATGTAACACCAAACCTTTTATGTTTCCAACTAACGAACAAAATTAAAGTTCAACCGAAAACCATCCATGTAATCCCACATCCATTAAGAGAAAAAATATGATCGAAATGGATACAAAAATGTTTACCTTCCTTAAACAAACGAAACAGATACAGTACAACACGACCGCTGAGATTTCCCTAACAATTTATGTTTACTTACATTTCAGTAGGTATTAGTACTTGAAAATATTTCCAATGGTACAAGTAAAGAACGAAGTGGATATGATTCTACGAGTACCTCGAAGTTTTATAAAAGAAATTCTATGATATTTATTATATTGTGGAGGTTGATCTCAATTGTTACGTTTTGTGATTAGGAACGTTCACGACCTGTCCTTGGAGAAGTGACTGACTATAAAGAGGATAGAATAGAATAGAATAAAATACTCTTTATTATGTATACCATAAAAATTACAGATATAAATGTATGTATGTGTTGTTGAGGATATTTGCTAAGAAAAAAACGCGAGTAAAGAGCTAGCTAGAACATCATCAGCATACCTAATTACACTTTGTTGATACAAAGTGTAATTAGTATTAGTATTAGTTGCCATGTATCTTGGGAAGAAGAAAGGACCTCCCTGGACTCTCCCTCCCTTTCTTCTTCCCAAGATACATGGCTACTGCTAGCTAGATAGATAGATTACTCTCTTTTGAATACCAAGAACGAGAAAAATCAAATGAATCAGTGTTATTGTCAGGTGTTGTTGTTAGGCATATCTATCTACCAAATATTTTGAACCAGGTGGTTACAAGTAGAAAGAAGTGACGATGTTTGTGGTAGATCTATAATCAGTAGTGAATGATGATCTTTTGGTTGGAATGATGAATATGTTTATCTTGAACATAGCCTTTGCCCGCGGCTTTGCCTTCTGTCTAAGTATCCTATGTCCAAATCATCTACCAAATTTCATTAAAATCCGTACAGCCGTTAAAGGCGTAAAAAGGTAACTTAACCGACAGACCGACAGTTACTTTCGCATTCATACGTAGGAATCAGATCAACTATCGGTACTGATAGTCGATCTGATTGTATCATCGAGGTGCTGAAGTGTCTGTACGAAAACGCCACTATGTCAGACCGTCTCCAGGACCAGACCGAAACATAACCTTCTGCAGTGAACTGTGAGATAGGGAGACGTTATCTTTCCGAAACTGTTCACTGCTGCACTGGAGGATGTCTTCAAGGTTGCTGGCCATTGATGTTGATGGCTGGCCCTTTCCAGCCATCAACATCAATGGCCAGCTCATCACTCACCTTCGGTTTTCCGACGATGTAGTAGTCATGGCTGAGACTATGGAGGACCTCAGTACAGTGCTCGATGACCTCAGTAGAGCTTCCGAAAGAGTGGGTCTTAAAATGAACATGGACAAGACAAAGGTCATGTCAATGCACTCTCATGAAGATCGAAGACGCTACACTCGAAATTATGAACCAGTATGTTTACCTAGGACAAACTGTCCAGTTGGGTAAGTCATACTTTGAGAAAGAGGTCAATCGTCGAATCCGACTCAGCTGGGCAGAGTTCGGGCAGCTTTGCAGTATCCACTCGTCCAACACACCGCAGTCTCTCAAGACGAAAGTCTTTGAACAGTGCGTGTTGCAAGTGCAGACCTATGGCACTGAAACGTGGTCGTTTACAATGGGCTTTAGTAGAAGGCTAAAATTCACCCAAAGGGCAATGAAGAGGGCTATGAATGTACCAACGTCATCGAATCAGATCCACAGAAGAACCAATGTAACCAACATAGCCCAAAGAATTGCCGAACTGAAGTGTTAGTGGGCAGGGGCATTGCTTGCAGAACAGATGCGCGATGGGGTCGAAAGGTTCTGGAGAAGCGACCGCGTACGACGTAGCGTTAGAAGGCCACCCACAAGGTGGACCGATGACCTTGTGAAACCCGCAGGAGCACAGAACCGGTTGAAGTGGCAGTGCTTGGCCTATGTCCAGCAGTGGACGTCTTTCGGCTGAATTGATGATGATGATGATGATGACGAAGTATGTATGGAAGTATGGGAAGTATGGATACAGTTCTTGTTCATAATTGATAAATACTCTTGGATAAAAACATTGTTTGAAAAAAATAAAACAAAGGATATTACTTACTACAGAATCGCGATGTCTTTATTCCGAATGGATTTTCTCCAATTTATCCAACATCATTTTTATATGAATCAGAAATAGATTCAAGTCGTTTCGTATCAATTGCGACGTTCAATAACGATCACAAGTAATAACTCACTTATTGATACACCAGTACAGTAACTCAATTGCCTTTCATGGCAATGTGGATCAACAAACAACATTCTCGAGTAGACTGATAATTATAATTATAGCTCCAAGAAAATTACTATTGATTACCCCCTACCCTTGTAGATATGAGGACAAGTCTTAGTTTAAAATATTGTTATTAAAAGCTTAAGGATTTATAATTCTCAAGGAATTTCTAAATTAGTTTGTGTAAAAATGGATTTGAATTAATATAGATAGGTATCTAGTTCCTTCACAGAGTTAGGAAAAGTTTCTTTATCACCATCTAAGCGTACAATCAACTCAAATTCTCAGGCTTTTATTATTAAAACTGTCCTTTCAGATCACTTTCTAAAGAATCCAGATTCGTTAAAGTAATAAGTGTTCAGACTGAAAGTATAAAGTATTCATGAGTTCATTAGCATCATCTTGATTTATTGAATTTGTTAACGCTAATGTAGTTGAACATGTAGAACAAATTCCGCGTAAATTAATTCGGAATACTTCGTAAGCCAAGTTCCTAATTTGAACTGAAAACGTTCTCTCGTGTTCTGTGATTAAATAAACTCTTTATAAACAGACATTAATTTAACATAGGACCAACTTTTGCGGATTATTTGACGTTCATTTAAATTTCCCCAAAATTCGTATTCCACATATATTTTACGATGACATATTATACGTATATCAGTAAACATTACAGTGTTCACTCTTAAAAAGCTATCAACTAAATTCTATTTAAGCCCACAGTGAATGCAAATAAAATTTAATTTTGTACGTAATTTCGTGCGGCGCCAAATTCGTCAAAGCTGAATATTTTGAATTCGTCCGATTTTTTTTCAAATTACAGTTTTCTATCAGAAAATGTTTTTGTGGTTTTAATTTTCTGGTCTTTTGTGGAAAAGGATATTTTATTACTTTTAGATTTTTTTATATGTTTCTCCTCGTATCTTCAATATACTTAATCGAATCGTCAGAGAGTTGACCAAACAAAACTAGTTAAAAGGCACTGTTTGCTTGTTTAGCGAAAGTGCTTCGTGTAACAGATACCCATAGTGTCCCAGATGGGGTCGAGGGTTTGTCAACATCCCCATGGTGTTCAATACATTTATCGACTTGTGTGTTTATTTCTTATGTCAAGGCAGTTTTCGGATGAAAGGACCGTTTTTTCCGGACGTACATTTTGGAAATGGTGGATTCAGATCAATCTAATTCCTGAATACCCAAATACTGCCAGAGATGAATAATGTGCCGAAAAAAAAATAAAGCAGCATCCCAGCGAACGTCATCAATCTAATCTGCCCAACAAACGTAAGACGAGAATATAATTTCAATTGGCCGGACGCGGGACGAGCGGAGCGGACCCAGAAAAAATAATATAAATCATTCAAAATAGCTTACGGTCGGCGATTGCGTACACTGAAATCACAAAAATTTGACACTTCCTCGGGTAATAGTTACACCCGAAAATCACACCTCACTGACCGAAACCTCGGTTTCGCACACAACATCCAACAGGGCACAATTCCCGCTGTGACGTAATGATAATATTATAATAAATACTGACACAAAGCATCGACGTTTATTAATCCAGATACGAAAACATTCGGCGCGTTCGGTCGTTCGTGGTGGGATGAAGCGACGTGCGCTTCTCGCGACGGTTCCACCGATACTGGCGAGGCTCGTTGTGCAGGGGCGGCGAAGCTCTGTGTGGGTGATCGTATACACACAGGGGTGGTTCTGTCACGGTGTGGGTGCTCTTCAGGTCACCAGAATTCGGTGAAGACAAGCGTTGTGAAGTGGCGTGGCCTATTTTAACTGACTCTTTTAGGTTTTACATCGCGGAAATCGCACGCAAGTCCTATAGGAGCTGTAGAACGTAATGTAACCGCATTAACTCTCCAAACGTTAGTGTATTAGCAGAATGCGGTTTTTGCGAATGAATTTTAATTCTTCAGGACTCGAGTTTAATTACATGAATTCCTGTCGTGCTCAGAATGAGTAGTGGCGTTAAATCTTTGTGGTTTTACATTAGGGAGTAGGGACCCTTTTACTGTTGCGATTGTGTTTTACAGTAATGTGTTTGGCGTATTTTCAAATAAAATTGTATAAATAAAAGCTGGGTTTAGAGATGATGTTTCGCGGCATAATGTAAGCGACAAATTACTATTTCAACGATTCAATCGGTTCCAAAATAAACACGAGTTGGGTGAGGATTCCGTTTTTCGATTAAGTTTTTGCTGTATATTTAGTGCGCTATTTCGTGCAAGTGGGAGCAGTATTACAATTAGTGCTAGAACACTGTTTAAACTTCGTTTAGTATGAATATGTATGTTAGATGTTGATTAAATTGCACATTATAAAGACAGGTAACGGGGTCAGAGCTCACTCCTGCACAGTAGCAAAACATATGAATGATTAAAATAGTGAAACTCTACATTACGCGCAGGGTCTAGAACTTTTACTTCTTAATTCTTTGATATTACTCTTACGGGAGTAAGTAAAAATGGCATTCAGAGTGTTTTTTTGATTAATATCGTACATTAGGGAGCTATTGCGTATACGAATTCAATCGGTCTTTTCTACGCTATTATTGGATTTCCAGAGACTCTTTGTATTACAGGGCGATACAATTGCTTATTTTTACACATGAAGCATTCTAGCTCCATTAAAAATCAAATACCACCTTCAGATTGTATCGGCATAGTCATCCTAAGAATAACACCAGTTTTTATTAAATAGAATCACTTATTTCGTTTTAGTTATAGTAGTTCCTAGTAGCAGTTTGACCACGAATTAGAATCCTCAAACTGTACAAAGGAAAACTCAATTTCAGTTTGTTTTATCTGAAAATCGACACTAGGGTCCTAACGGTCGGTATTCTGACTATCTCTATGACTATGACTAATATGGATGAATTTGTCGGGTGGTCAAGGGAGTGGGTATGTACAAAGACAGTAGCTAACCGCCACGCGTCACAAAGGACCAGATTTTGGAAGATTATTTCATTATTCGTAGTTTCGGGCTTTAGTTAAGCTCCGTTGTAAACGTAGACTACTAATGTATTTTTGTGTGGATTAGGGTGTAAGCTTTTGTGACCGTCCAGGCTTTAGACGGTAAATATAAATCTTTCATGCTTGTCCTACTGTAATACAATAAGATTTATTATATTATTATTGATTAAAAAAAATCAATTCAGGTTTTTTAGTAAGTGTATATTGTAAAATTTATCAAGGGCGGTATTTTATTTAGTATAAATAACTAGATACCTACTAAAGAGAAAACAATGTATGAAAAAAGTATACTGTCCCCTACCCATATAAATTGGTATAAGGAATTGAGTCAAGATAAATATCAATTACTAATTACATTAAACAATGCTTTAACTGAGTTATTTTTTTTAATCACTTCTGTCTTCAATATATGGCAAAGAGCGTTCATAAAAAGACATGAGTAATGGCAATGGATATTAAAATAAAAACAATGGAATAAATCTATTCTAAAGACCAAAATCCGATGCTTAAAAAGGTTCATATAGGTGAGTAGAGGTGAGTACATGATATATCTCGGGATATTTCTAATCAGGTAACAGATCCGAGATCTTGAGGGGTTGGGATCGGTCACCCGATTAATCCCTAACCCTACAGATTTGGGGTGAAATTGGGTCATTTGCACCTTTAGGTTTCTAGTTTTCAGAATCACTCTCACAACAAGCCGTGGTTTGACTTTCGAAATTCAAATTAAATCAAGGATCAGAGAAGCATTTGTGCCTATGACAAAACTAATCAATGAAGCAGTTCAATTTCAAGCGACTAAGTTAAGTATACATGTAAATGTATAATGCCTCGCACCATTCTCAAGTTCCATCGGCGTAGATTTTACAGGTCGGAAAGTAAATGATAAATGATTTTATTTCTATAAGTAGGTTTTTAGAAACACTTTCACACGGCAATCATATTTTTTTAAACTAGATGAGGTCAGCGTTTTCTATCTGACTGCTCTGAGAAGAAAAGCCAAAACACATTCAGAGGTCACAGTGTCTTTTAAATTCCAGACATAATCTTGGTCAGATCATGTGAAGACCATGTAGATTGGTTTAATGGTCTTTCGATGAAAGAACTACCCGGATTGAGTGGTCCTGTCCAGTCAGTGCACGCATTTGTCAGTAGTCGTGCAGCTCAACTCAGAACTCAAGGAGCTCAACGATTCAACGAACAAGCGGCCTACCCAAATGTCCTTTCTTTGGTACTTGTTGTACCAAAGAAAGGACATTTGGGTAGGCCGCAAAAAATACTCAACTGCCAGGCCATGTTAAAAACCAACCGAGAAAAAAAATCAACGATCACCCACATAGTCTTCACATTTACCATAGTTAAAATGATGACGTAGTATTGAATAAATAAAATTCATCAATGTCAATGTGTGTATAACAATCCGGACATAATATTGGTCAGATAATTTGAAGTAGGTATAATAATTTTCTTACCTAGGTTTTATGAAGTCATCGTGTATCGAATTATAATAGGATTAGTTATTCAATCTTGAACACATTTCTGATAATGATAAATATTGCGTTTAAATGTAAGTGAATCAAAATCGAAAGTTCTCAATTTAGTATAGTTTTAAAAGCTTTCTCAGAACCTTTAATTAAGTCGCAGCTACTGTAAATGTATTCACCTCACACTAACTACTCAATTACCTGCAAGACCAAAGTAATAGGCTTAATTGGTCCTTCGTTACGCAGCTCACAGTAGAGGCCTAAATATTCTAGCCTCGGTTTTGGTCTAATTCCAGATCTGCCTGTGGCTCTACCATAACTTCTATGAATAATGAATAAAGTGGGTAAGCAGATTGCACGGTGCACTACACTACCTGAGTTGTGTATACAATTTCGCAAGTAATAAATTCTGCGTGAGTATACTGTTTTAGTGCTTGCTTCTCTATATAAATGGTAATTTTAGAACAAAACATGATTCAAGGTATAAGCTCTTATATTTTATGACGTTCAAAAATGCCCTTTGTGTGCCTATTTGAAATAAATAATTTGACTTTGACTTTATAAATAATTTGACTTTGACTTTGACTTTATGGACCAATGAATCGGTGGCCTTTTAACGTAATGATGTCAACGTTATTTATATAGATTATCATTCATTAAATTAACTATTCGACTTTAGTTATAAATTAATTTATTTGAAATCTTTTATCTTGCGCTTTGAACACTGGCTATGCTTTGACAAGATATCATTTACTGACAACATAGAACTTAATTGCAGGGAGAAGCACAACCTGCCTGCTATCTAAAGAAACAGTTTTTAGGGTTCCGTACCTTAAAAGATAAAACGGATAAACGGTAAAAACCCTATAGGAAAGAGCTTACTGTGAGGGCCTGCAATGTATTTTTTTTTATAATTTTAAAATAAATGGTTTTAAAGTTATTTTAATGTAATAATTGACCATCCTTATCTTCGAAACTACTGACCCATTTTTTTTTATATAGAAAATAGGATTGATATAAATATCTATATTTATAGATTATAGGAAAACCTATAATAAGTCTATGGCCTTAAAATAACATGGAAAAACTCTCAATATTGTGCGTACAAACTTACATTTGCATTTGCAGTTGGAATGTATGGGAGAACGTGTTTTTCAACTACAATGTTAACTTTGTTCTTGGGATAAATTTATCCTTACTACGGAACTCTTTGTGTCTGGTCCGACATGCACTTGTCCGGTTTTTTTTATTAGTGTAATCAACGAATATACAATTTATAGCAATGGGTATTTAATAGCTGATTGGCTGATTGTATTGATTGCTTGCCAGTATTACCAGTAGGTAGATTGGTCGGCTCGATTCATGTGTCTGTACGACTGTTATGGGACGAACACTATTTCTGATCCAATGTTTTCATAGCTTATCAAAGAAAGCCCTTTAAACTTTTAGAAGCGTTTAATAAACTGTTTCCAGAATCTCATTAAAGGCCAATAATGTAGATAGTATTAAAATAATGCTACGACTGGTTAGAAAAAGCGACCAAGTGCGAGTCGGACTTCCCACAATAAATGGTTCCGTAGTTGGGAGGGAAGTTGGGATGAATCTATGCCAAAAACAAACTAAGATTGTAGTTGAGTTTCTTGTATAAACAAATATTTTGCGTATTCTTATTATTTGTTGTTGTACCGGCCGAGCATGCCGACTGTGTTGTTTTTGTGTCGATCTAAATAAGAGTAATAAGTGATAAGTAGGATAAAAATAGTTGAAAGTGTTAAGACCCTATCTTCGCTCTAGGGCACAAGTAGCGGGAGGGTTGCTACATGCGCGCTCTCGCCGCTAACATATCAAGTCATGAATCAACTAAATATCTAATTATAATTCAAAAGGATTATTGTTTGTGATATTTGTTGTGTTCTAATTAGTGTACCTAGCCTAGTTTTCTTATAAGTTTAGTATGGCTAATTTAATCTGATAAAACTGAATAAAGTCAATTTTTAAGGGATTTTGTGTATAGTTTCGTAACTTGAAAATTAGAATTTTTGTTTGTGTGAATAACTTTATAATTTTAGTTTCCAAATAAAGAGTCATGAGCAACAGGGGCCCACGCCGGTCGCACGGGTGTCGTGAAGGACTTCGAGTGCTCCTACAGTCACATGCCCAGAAACACACGTCAGAGAGCTGATGGGAGGTAAACCCCTCCAAACCCCTTCTGCGGCAGGGGGTCGGGAACACTGTTTTGGGGACCGTTATACCAATCCCTCGGGCAAGGGGCCATAAAGCCCCATTACCGATTCCTCGTGCCCCCTTAGGGGGCGCAGAGACGCTGTCACAGAATAACATCTCTAGAATAAGAAATCCGAAAATACCTGGAATAACTTTTATTCCATCCACCAACATACATAGTCCACGACAGTATCTAAGTTTTTATAGCGGCCACACACTGAAAATTTCAAGTGTAGGTACTGGTACCATACTTGAAATTTTACGGACCCTATTACGAGCTGCTCCGCTGTCCGTCCATCCGTCTGTCACGAGGCAGTGTCTATACAGCCCTGTGCCGGACGGACAGCGGAGCCTTCGTAGTAGGGTCCCGATGGCGCCCTTTTGGTACGGAACCCTAAAACGATTCATTCAAAATTATCTAGGTCTACGAACAAAAAACCTTCATAGAAACTAATTTGTATTTTACCCGATTGAATCGTTTTTTGCGCGACATAAAGGAGGTATATAATGTATGTATGTATGTTTGTTCCTTTGTGGCGCTCTAGAGACCGCGTAAGCCGTTTTTGATTTTTTATGTCAATTGATTTGTCTTAATCTTGTGTCACTGAAGACATGACAGTAATCAGAATTCAATATGGCGACAACCCGACGCCTCTGAAATTTTCAATAAAGCTGTAATAAAGTTATTTTATAATCGTGGAATAGTTATTATTAACGTGAACAGTAAATATTAAGATGACCTATTTCTTTAATTATATAAACAATCTCATTCGGTCAAAGGCAATTTATTGTTAAATTTAAGAAGATGCCTCCGACTGCATGATGTTGTTTATATATTTAGATAAAGAAATAGATCATCTTGTTTCCATCTTTTATAAAGTTCACTTTTTACGCATTTTTAATATTTTTATTTTTATCTGCGAGGCTTATGGTTATCTTACGCTGTGGTCCTTCGACCCATCTTGCCAACAAGCTGTACAAGCAAAACCTGTGGTAAACTATAAACGTCACTTGTTCTAGTTCCCATGGCCGTGAGAAGGGTTAACTTACTGTGTCCCGGTAACTGATGGGTTAACTGTCACCCCCCGTTTGTTTGGCACACCGTACATGACGCGAATTTGAATCTAGGGAAGTGTGGGTGGTAAAAATGGTACATGACATGACGTAGGACTGTTTTCCCTGAGGTGGTAATCCCCCATATAAATCTAGACTCTGAGTTTCTACTAAGATTTTCCTAAACACAAAATTTTTTTTTTTTTGTTTGAGAAATCATTACATTACTTCTCCCGCTCTGGGCAGAGCGGGAGGGTGTGTCAGACTCTTACTGACTAAAACCCACCCGTATTCCTTCCTGTTGCCTGTGTTGCCAGGGGCCTCGGCAACCCTTTAGTACCTTCCAGCGACCCCGGCAGGCATCGGTCCTAGTGGACCCCTACACTTGAGCTGACGACATTTCTTTAAGGCGTGCGTGGAATACAACGCGCCGTCAACCCGGGCCCGGTCCTTACCGGACGGTGAGCTACCCATTGCTCAACGTCCACAAGCTCGCGCCTACGGTGGCCGAAAATCCGCCCGGGATTCCCGACGCCCAGGGCGTCTCCTGCTTCGCAGAAGGAGGTGACGGCTGCCCATGCCCTCTCGCTCCGTACCATGGCCTCAACTAGGGCCAGACGCGAGAGATCTCTGCCGCCGATCGCCTCCACGAGGACACGGCAATGCTCTGCCCAAGCCGGGCAGACCTCCACCGTATGCTCCACCATGTCCTCCGGGCGATCCCGGGTGACACCCGGGCGTTTCCTCTCCCGCCTTATCCGACACAAGAACCTCCCGAAGTTGCCGTGTCCAGTGAGGACGCCGTAGAGCCGAACGCCGTAGAGACTTATCGCCGCAAAGACAAACCCTCTTGCCTGACCTGTGAGTCGAAACTAGGATTCCACGCGAGTCGACGAACAGCAGTCACGATTGCAAGCATTAGACCTGCACCAGGAATTGGTATCCAACTTTGTTGCGGTCGGTTTCCAGAACCGGATGCGGCTGCATATCAGTGTTTTCCATGGAGCGACTGCCTATCTGACCTTCACAACCCTGTTACTGGGTAACACGATACCCCTTGGTAAGACTGGTTGTCAGACTTTGGGCTTCTGACTACCCCGTAACACCTATCAAATATCTACGAATGACAGCCGGGAAGAACGCTTTGCGAAGCACGGAGGATCTCGATATGTAATAGATGGTCACCCATCTACGAACCGACAGCGGCAAGCCTAAACTCAAACCTAAGCTTAAACTTCAAAACTTCAGTCGACCCGTGCGTCTGTTAGCTACGAGTTATTGCTTAGCTACGAGCACTGCACTGGCCCGATCTTGCAGCTACTAATAAACTGATTATACCATAGAACGTTCACCAAGTCGTGGAACGAATCTAGTTTTTTTCTAAGTAAGTAGGTACCCCTAACTGACCTACTGAACTAACCTGATTTCTTAGTTTTCGGGAAACTTTTCCATTTTTTTACGTCAAACGTCTTTAAAATCAAACCGAAACATACGGCAAGCTCTATATCGTCTTACCTTAATAATGACAAAACTTTTAGTATTAGAAACATAATCTAGTGTAAAAAAAAGTATGCTGTTTTTTACATTTTTACGAGTGAACATAAATGTAGGGAACAGCAATTTTTTTTCGCAACTTTACTTTTGGTCCCATAGTAAAAGTTGTTCATAATGATGAGTGCAATGACCTCTGAGGATGCCCATGAATTCAATTTCACCCCATGTCAGCTCGCTGTTATGACCTTGAGTTTGCGTCTAGGCCGGCGGGGTTGCGGGGGAAGGGCACTGCGCAGAATGACCGAAATCGAATCAGCGCACTCGCTTCTTTCGATTCAGTGTAACTCACGACTCACACCTGAAAGCGGTGATACTTTCATGTGTTTATAGAGTTTATTTAGACCAATCGATTCAAATAAAAAAAGTGTTATTTGGACATTATTTATAAGTAAAAATAGCCAAGAAGTGTATGAAAAAATATTAATATTCAATATGTTGGCCTCAGTCCGTAGAGCCAGCCGGAAATATAAATCCCGGCTATCGTCGGAAAGAGCCACGCATAGGTACCCCGATGTCCGGCGCCGAGCGAGCGAGCCGGTTTCAGGAGCGTGTGAAGCTGCCAAGGCACGCTCACTAAACGCCGGGACTATAAAGTGTAGACGCAACCAGTTCCCGGTTGTGTCAGCAAGCGCGATCACCATTCACAAATCGCAAGGTGGCACATCCAACGAAGTCGTCTTCAACTACGATAAGTCACAACAGACACAGCTTGCTTACGTTGCGCTGTGTAGAGTTACGTCGATTCACGGTCTGTATCTCACCGACGATAGAGAATATTTCAAATTGTATCACGGGCATGGCAGCATGGCGCCAACGGTGAAAGATACACGCGACGAGTACGATCGGATGGCCAAACATTGGATTCCCACACTATCAAAGCGGCGAGCAAGAGACTTCTGCAGGCGAGACGTCCCACCCGAAGGCGATCAAAACAAGCGGCGACTTACTTCGACGATGGCAACTAATTTTGATCGTCTTTGCTTTCAATGCACAAAGTTTGGTGGTCCATGCGGAAGATATTGAAAGAGACAATATATTGATAAATACCGACTATACGGCAATTAGCGAGACTAGGAAGAATTGCCTGAACACTGTGAAGCTCATTGGCTTCGAACTAAAAGCAAGCAATAACACCGCACTTGGATATCGTAGAGATAGTCCATCTACCTCGTCTGAACCACCGCTGGCCGCGGCGAGGGCCCCAGCCCTGGCGGCGAGGGCTCCGGTAGCGAGACGGCCGCCCCCCCCCATCTCTTCCGGCCGGTGCCGAATGGCAAGTAGCCGGGGAGAAGAGGAAGGCGGCTAAGGCAAAAAGGGCGGCCAAAAAGAGGGAGAGGCGGCAGCGGCGCAAGGAGCGAACCGCCGCGGCTAGGCTCTGCGCCCCGAATTCCGTAGCTGTAGTGATCACACTACAGCCGGATGCGGAAAAGAAGGGCGCGACCTATAAGACCGTTATGGCGAAGGTGGGTGAGGTGGTCCGCCTCGAGGAGCTCGGCGCTGCCAATGGTCTAAAAATGAAGATAACGGCCACTGGGGCCCGAATGGTGGAGGTCCCCGGTGCGGCCAGTGGCCCGGCCGCTGACGCTCTGGCCGAGGAGGAGGTCCGAGTGTCCAGGCCCACCAAGTGCGCTAGCATGCGCATTATGGGCCTGGACGACTCCGTGACGGAGGACAAGGTGGTCGCCGCGGTTGTTAAGACTGGGGGGTGCTCTACCGAGCAGGTGAGGGTGGGCACCATCCATCCTGACTCCGCGGGGCTGCAAACCGTTACGGTGAGCTGCGGTGTCGGCGGCCAAAAAAATTTCCAGAGAGGGCCAAAGGTCATTGGTGGGCTGGGTGTCCACGCAGGTTAAACTGCTGGAGCCCAGACCTCTGAGGTGCTTCCGTTGCCAGGTGGGCGACCACGTGCAAGCTAATTGCACTTTGGAGGTGGACCGCAGCGGTCTCTGCTACCGCTGTGGTCAGCCCGGGCACAAGGCCGGCTCCTGCAACGCCACGCCGCACTGTCCCGTATGTGCGGCGGCTGGCAAGCCGGCCGAGCACCGGATGGGGGGCAAGGCCTGCGCCCCACCCACCAAAGTCAAGGCCAGGGGCAAGCCCTCCGCCACCGTCGCCACCGCCGTCACAGCCGCAGCCGCCACCACTGCTGCCGCCGCCGCTGCCGCTTCCACCGCCGCAGTTGTCACCGCCATAGCCACCGCGGCAGGACCCTTGGTTCGGGAGGAGGCCAATGCCAACATGAAGTGCCAATAATGGCCCCATTACGCCTCCTCCAGGCGAACATCAACCACTGCGCCACCGCTCAGGATCTGTTGCTCCAGAGCATGGCGCAGTGGTCGATTAACATCGCCGTGGTCGCTGAGCCGTACTTTGTCCCGCCCAGGGATAACTGGGTGGAGGACCTGAGCGGCTCAGTGACCTTAATTTCGTCGGCCACCGCCGCACTATGGGACCAACCGGTATTTTCCATCTCAAAAATCGATAACTCTGTTGTGTTGTGATTTATCTCCTTGATTTTTTTTTCACGTATTTGTGAATATCTAGGCAATAAAAGAAATCAAACATCATCATTCTAAAAAAAATATTTTTTCCGAAAAAAAATGACAAAGATAAAGTTATACGAAATTTCATACAAAAAATCATACAGTTATATTAAAATAGCAATAAAAGTTACACTTATGCTTAAAATAAGTTTAAAACTAAATTATTATTATTAAACAAACAGTTACATGACAAAAAAAAATTATTAGGTACTTAAACTTATCCTACTCATCACTTTCTATTTCCAACAATTCTTTAGCTTCGTCAAATAATTCTTTGGATATTAGAAAACTTGGTTTATTTAAGCTAGATATATAAGGATCAGATGTATATAACAAAATATGCAGAACGTCTTCGTTTGTTGCTGATCTGGAACACTTCCTAGCGTGATGTAACCTATATTTCTTATAATCTTTATTTCGAGCTTCCTGGGCATCTTCGGATAATTGTCCTATAGGCAAAACTGCATAATGCTCTATTATTTTAGCACCATGTATAAGTACTTTATGGACCGAAGATGGCATGTAGTACCAGTTATATTTGCTTACATATAATTGCGCGGTTACCAATGTATACTGACCAATTTTTTCTGCGTTTATAGGAAATCCCGATGACATAGTTTGAAGAATTACATATAGTCTCTTGATTAATTCTTCATCAATTCCGGTTATCTCTGCAGAACATTGGTAATTTTGGAAAAATCTCCTTGCCGTATTACCGTCATTGCTATTACCGGAACCTTGACGTGGTTTATCAATATGCAAGCCAAGCACTTCTCGGAAACGTTTTTGGACAAATTTTTTCTTGTCTTCTTTAAGTTGCTTGTTTTCTGGAGTTGTTGCAGACCACTTCTCAAAACCTAAATTGTAAGAAATATGGAGGATCATTTCCATAAATCTTATCCATGCGTGTAGCGTCGACAATCCGTATTTAAACGCATTTTCATTTTCAACTCTCGTTGTAACTTTTAAAAGATCATTCATTTGTCTGGGAGTTGCTCCACAAACAGTGCAGGTAGCACTGGATGATGTGTTTGTCAACACTTGAGCAACTTTCCCATCAATCATTGTCATAAACAGTTGATGTTTAACTTCGATGACTTTGTCTTCTATTGACACAAGAGTTGGAATCAATTGATTAATTTTGGCTTCAATTTCACTGACAACCGCTGTAGTTTTTTCGGGAGTTTCTTTTGCAAATTCTAATGAAATTGGTCTGCAATATCTAACAGATGAGCAAGTAGGGTTTTTCCATATGACCGTAGAAGTTTCTTCGTCTACTAGTCGCAGTGGTACAAGGGACACTATAAACAAATTAGCGTCCGATATTTGTTCGTTTTCTTCCGATAGAGTTTGTTTATACTCACTTTGCCCGGAGGATCCATCACATCCCCATTTAGTGAAAAGCTTGAGACGATTGTAAGTCGATCCTGACTTTATCCTTATAATACGGCAGACTGTATGGTCTAAGAGATCTTGCAGGTTGATTTTTGCGCTTATATTTGTCACCGTAATGCTGGATGCAGGCGGATAGCAAGCCTTTTTTGCTTCACTTAGTGTTTGATACGAAGGCAATACAGAACTTAAATTCTTATCAACGAGCCTTTTTCTTAGGTACGCATATTGAGCTTTGGTTAAATCAGTTTCAATGCATATACTCAATGCTTCCTCTTTTGTAAAGGAAAGTGCGTTATCTGGATTGAGTATGTTTTGTAGAATAACTTTTTTCTCTTCTTTTTCCTTATTTCTGATAATAGTCACAATCGACGCTTCGTCATTTTCCCCCATGGATCTTAAACCTTGCACATAAGCGTTACGGACATGTCCCATTCCATACTCCTGGACCAGCTCCATATTTTTTCGTTTCTTTGTGTTTTCCGAGCACTCGTCATATTGTTTTGTTGGTCTTCCACGTTCACCAGAAGTATTCAAACCAGAATTTACAGTGGTTGAGGTACTGCAAGAATTCAATGATACTTTAAACTCACCATTTAACCAATTTGAGTATAGGCTCTCGAACCGGTCCGGCTTTCTTTGAGCTTTGGTCCATTTCTGGTTGCAACTCGATGTTAGATTTTTTTGAATACTCTCTATTACAGTATTAACGTCAGTTTCCGATAGTTGAAAATTTTCCAATAAATATTTTTTGAGGTCTGAAGTACTTTTCCCTTTTATTATTTGATCACAAAGATCGCGTCGAACACAAACGAGTTCACTCATTGTTAGATAATAATGTTTTTTATGCGTTAATTGTTATTGAAAAGAAGTATCTGAACACTTTGATGAATCGTATGCTGAACATACACGGGTATTTAAAGGACTAATATTTTAGTGCCTTGTGCAAAAACCATGGGACAATTGATTATAACAGTTCTCATCGAAATAGTGTAATCAGTACTGATTGTAATTATTTACCACAACAGATAAATAGAACTTCCGCAGCAATATAGTTTATCATACTTCTGGTTAAGGTGACCACCCCAAACAAAATTGCCATGGGAAGATTCTTTCAAATATAATAGCAGTTTTTTAATTTGCAAATGTATGTTTTTATCATAGAAATAGAAAAAAACAATATAGACATCAAAGGATAATAACTAAATATAATATTTCATAATAAAAAAGAAGAACCGTAATTTTCGAGGATTTTTCCCCGATTGACATTATTGCTTCAAAATCACCTATGGCGCAAAAAACGCGCAAGTTTTTTTTAAATCCTCATATTACTGAGTAGATAAGGTCTCTAATAGAGTAATTAACTTGACACCGGCTGCTTTCGGCAACAACGAAAACTCCAATTGAAATTAACAAAAACTAAATTTTCTTTACTTCACTAAAAAAATATTAAAAAATTAAATAAACATATTTTTTATACAAAAACTGAACGTGGTTGCAAAGTGTATATTCTAAGCTATCTAATGATGTATAACACTAATATGTTTCCTTGGAAAACTTCCGAATAATTATGTGTTGAACTCCCTTAACGGTAATTTAATTGGCATGAAAATATTTATGCCCAATGTTTGAGGTTCATTTTATAAACGTAAAACTTTATATTTTTTTATATTTTGTAATTTATTCGTAAGTTCCATCTTTTGAGAGTATAAAACCATAAAACAATCTATGGATTTACGACTTTCGACAAAACCATTTTTGAGATGGAAAATACTGTTTGGTCCCATAGTGCGCCGGTACCCCGTCTCTCGAGGCCGTCAAGAGAGGACTGGGTTGCGTAGCAGCACGGTTCGGGGAGATTGTCATGGTAGGGGTCTACTTCTCTCAGAACCGAACTCTTGCCGAGTTCCACAACTCCCTTGCGGAGTTGAGAAACGTCGTCGTCGGGTTTGGTTCCCTCCCCGTGTGCGTCCTCGGGGACTTCAATGCCAAGAATTTGGCTTGGGGTTCCCGGTTAACGGACACACGGGGCAGGATGGTGGAGGACTGGGCTCTGGAGACAGGCCTGGTCGTCCTAAACCGGGGTTCTGTCCCCACATGTGTGCGGATGCGGGGTGAATCAGTGGTGGACATCTCGTTCGCCAGCCCCGCTCTGTCGCCGCGTGTAGTTGACTGGCGCGTCATGGAGGGGGTGGAGACCTATTCCGATCACCGGTATATCCGGTTTGACGTCTCCGCCCAGACCTCGAACGCGCCGGTCCGACGGGCCCCGAGTGGTCCGCGGTGGGCGCTGAAGCAGCTGGACCGGGAGCTCCTCCTGGAAGCCTCGATCATGCAGGCCTGGGTGTCACCACCGGACAGGCCTGCTGACATCAACGACGAGGCGGAGTGGTTCAGGGAGGCCATGTCCGACATATGTGACGTGGCAATGCCCCGGGTCCAGCCTAGACGTGCCTCGCGCCAGGTGTACTGGTGGTCGCAGGAGCTGACGTGCATGGCTGCGCGACGCCGGTACGCCAGGCACCGCAGGCTCCGTATTAAATCTCCGGATATGGAAGCCATTCAGGAAGAGCTGTACGAGGGGTACAGAGCGGCGAAGACCGCTCTCCAAGCGGAGAACCTGCGGGCCAGGGGATTGGTCCGCGAGGAGTCGCTGGGGACTCTGGAGAGGGACCCGTGGTGACGCCCGTACAAAGTGGTGCGGGATAAACTCCGCCCATGGGCTCCCCCGCTGACGCAGAGTGACGCAGCTTGTGGAGGACGTGGTGAGCGCTCTGTGTCTCTGCAGTGTCCAATGCGGATCACACCGCCGATGACGACGACGACGACGCTGCTCCTGAGGTGACCGAGGTAGACATGAGAGCGGCGGTACGCAGGGTTAATGCCAAAAATACCGCCCCAGGGCCCGACGGCTTACCTGGGAAGGCCTGGGTTCTGGCCTTGGAGGCTCTCGGGCCTCGACTTAGGGGGCTCCTAAGCGCATGCATGGAGAGGGGCCAGTTCCCGCTTCGTTGGAAGACGGGGAAACTGGTCCTCATAAAGAAGGCAGGGCGCCCTGCGGACTCTCCGTCTGCTTATCGGCCCATCGTGCTGCTCGACGAGGTGGGCAAGCTCTTTGAAAGAGTCATTGTAGACCGCCTCGTCAGCCAGCTGGTGCGGGTGGGGCCGGATCTGGCGGAGAGCCAGTTTGGTTTCCACAGAGGGCGCTCTAAGGTGGACGCCATCATGCGCGTGCGAGTCCTGAAGACGGAGAATGCTGTTGCCCAAGGCGGGGTCATCTTGGCGGTGTCTCTAGACATCGCCAATGCCTTTAATACCCTGCCTGGAGTTGCTGTCGTGTGGTCGAGGCTTATCTGACGGACAGGGTCGTCATCTACCCGGGTCACCAGGGAGTGTGGAACCGGCAAGAGATGTCGTGCGGTATCCCACAGGGATCGGTCCTGGGGCCGCATCTGTGGGACATCGGATACGACTGGTTGCAGCGCGCCAACCTCCCTAGCGGCGTCAGCGTAGTGTGCTACGCTGACGACACGTTGGTCCTGGCTCAGGGGAGGCCGCACCAGGCGGCGGCCGAATTAGCGGCACGCGGGGTTGCGACAATTGTCGAAAGGATCCGGCAATTGGGACTCGAGGTGGCCCTGCACAAGTCCGAGGTCATGTGTTTTCATGGTCCTCGGAACGCGCCACCGTTGGGGTCCCAAATAACGGTAGGAGGGGTTTTCGTCGGCGTTGAGTCGACGATGAAGTACCTGGGACTCGTTCTCGACAGCCGGTGGAACCTTGTGGAGCATTTCCGACGTTTGGCTCCCAAACTGGAGCGGGCAGGCGCTGCATTGAAGCGGCTCCGCGCCCTCTTGCCCCTAGCCGCCGCAGGAGACGCCCTGGGCGTCGGGAATCCCGGGCGGATATCCGGCCACCGTAGGCGCGGGCTTGCGGACGGTGAGCAATGGGTAGCTCACCGTCCGGTAAGGGCCCGAGTCGACGGCGCGTTGTATTCCACGCGCGCTTCAAAGAGATGTCGTCAACACAATGTAGGGGTCCGCTAGGGCCGATGCCTGCCGGGGTCGCGGGAAGGTACTAATGGGTCACCGAGGCCCCCACAACACAGGCATTCGTTGTCAGATATTAATTGAAATAAGTTTTTATGTACTCGAAGTCATTTTTTGAATCTTTAGCACTAAAGGCTCCTGCAAACTGTAATGCGACACCAGTAGAACAATTTCAACCTGTTTTTAACTTGACCCTTTTTTTTGTTTTTTGGTTGGGAAATTATCAAATAACTCCTCCCGCTCTGGGCGGAGCGGGAGGGTGTGTCAGACTCTTACTGACTGAAACCCACTCGTGTTCCTTCCTGTTGCCTTTTTTGCCAGGGGCCTCGGTAACCCTATCGGACTTTCCTACGACCCCGGCCCTAATAGATAAGAGACCATATTTTACCAAGTAAGGTGGTTAAAACTGTATTATAGTCACAAAGATCTATTAACATCAAAGTAATTAACTTTTTATCAATGTGACCAAATGGTTTAGAGAAATAAAAAGAAATTGAAAGAATATTTCGAGGGGTGAAAGGCTATTTGTTTGAAGCGACATTTTACGAACTTTACAAGAGAGCCATTTAAAGATTCAAAATTTAGAAAAAAAATCGTTATGAAAAAACTACTGCTCTTACTTTAATGGGGATCGCAAATCTTTATTGCAAAAAAATCCCTTAACGTTTCGGTATAATTTTCAATAAAAAAACAGTTAAGAATTCCAAGATAAATGTCGCTTAATACAAAATAATCTGTATCGCCTTATTTTTAGAGTAAAGAAAAATGATTCAACTTCCAACATTGTCACTAATGAGCAGCAGGCAAAATGGTCCAAGTGACTTTACAGTACTTATGCAGGAGAAAGCAAAATGATTGAATCGACGTTACTCATTAATAATAGGAACAGGCTATTTTGTTTAACTACCAATTGGGTTTTGTTAACGATACAGGCAAGTTGGCTTAAGCAACGATGGACATTCTTAATGAGTTGTTTGATGTCTCAGGTTTCGAAAGGAGTTTATATATCTTGGTTGTTGATACAAGTTAATAATGACAGATTTATAGTAAGTTAAGAGATTGTAGTATTGAAATGGGTGAATAATTACTATGTCAGGAATGAAAAAATAGTTCCGTTAATTATATTTTTTTATTACGTATCTTTAACTTAATTAATACTCAGTCTTAATGAGATCGTATGTTTCCTTGTATAAAAAATTACAGCACAGTAAATCAAACATAACAAATTATATATTTTTTTTTAATAAAGCAATAAAATTTGTATTTTATTATTGCAGCGAAAAGGGTTGAACCGACATGTCTTAATGAATTTGGCTGACGGCAGATTGGTTGAAGCGACATTGCATAGTGTAAGTAGTCGGAAGCAAAATGTATGAAGGGACTTTTCATCTAAAGTTAGCTATATCGAAAAACGATTTATCTGCCATCGAACTGAAATTTTAGGACGAGAATAACGGCTTATGCTCCGATTCTATGTTTTTGTGTACAGCTTAAATGAAATAATAAAAAAATATAGCAAATTTGATGTCAGATCATACATCATGATTGAGAATTATGCACTAAAATTGCATTGTTTTAAGCGCCATAAAAGTGCTCAGAATTGTACGAAACCCGGCTCAGCCGACGCAGAAAAATTCGCTGAATCCGAATATGTATATAACTCAATATCGTCCAAAATGTCGCTTCAAACAAATAGCCTTTCACCCCTCGATTTGTTGGCAATGGGTCAACGTCTCGTTAAACAAAAGCACCCTAAAAATATATCATCATAAACTTTATTGGTTAATTTTATTTATTAAACCAATATAATATTAATTACGAAACGATATGATATTTGCAAAAACCTACTTACTCGTCAATCATAATTTTAAAAACTAGATGAGGTCGGCATTTCCTATCTGACTATCCTGACAAGAAAGGCCGAAACAAACTCAGGGGTCGCACTTTCTTTTAAAGTCCAGACATAACCTTGGTCAGAGAGAGAGTCATGTGAAGACCATGTAGATTGGTGTCCGAAATGGTCTTTTAAGGAAAGACCGCACAGATTGAGTGGACCTATGCAGTCAGTGCACGTATTTGTCAGTAATCGTGCAGCTCAACTCAGAACCTATGGAGCTCAACGATTTTTTTTTTTTTTTTAGGGTGGGAAATCATCAAATAACTTACTCTTACTGACTAAAACCCACCCGTATTCCTTCCTGTTGCCTGTGTTGCGGGGGCCTCGGTGACCCATAAGTACCTTCCCGCGACCCCGGCAGGCATCGGCCCTAGTGGACCCCTACTTTGTGCTGACGACATCTCTTTGAGGCGCGCGTGGAATACGACGCGTCGTCGACCCGGGCCTGGTCCTTACCGGACGGTGAGCTACCCATTGCTCACCGTCCGCAAGCCCGCGCCTACGGTGGCCGGAAATCCGCCCGGGATTCCCGACGCCCTGGGCGTCTCCTGCGGCGGCTAGGGGCGAGAGGGCGCGAAACTTGCCTTTCCCTCAACCGTCCCGCCTCCTCCTTCGCGAGCATTACTGCTTCGCAGAAGGAGGTGACGGCTGCCCATGCCCTCTCGCTCCGTACCATGGCCTGAACCAGGGCCGGACGCGAGAGGTCTCTGCCGCCGATCGCCTCCACGAGGACACGGCGGTGCTCTGCCCAAGCCGGGCAGACCTCCACCGTATGCTCCACCGTGTCCTCTGGGCGATCCACACAGTGGTGACACCCGGACGTTTCCTCCCGCCTTATTCGACACAGGAACCTCCCGAAGCTGCCGTGTCCGGTGAGGACCTGCGTCAGGCGGAAGGTGAGGACGCCGTGGCGCCTCTCCAGCCACTCCTCAAAGAGGGGACTTATCGCCGCAATCGTGGCGTGCCCAGCACTGGGTTGCGACAACCGTACTTTCCATGACGCCATGAGATCCCGCCGGAGCTCCGTCCGCTGTGCCACGATTTCTCGCGGCAGCGGACTTACGCCCCGGCGTTTCGCCTCCTCGCGCCACTCCCATACGTGCGCGAGGAGTGGAGCTCAACGATGCGACGAACAATACCAAAGAAAGGACATTTGAGTAACCCGCTTAAATTACTCAAAATGATTAAAAGTAACTGAGATATAAGACAATGACCCACATAGTCTTCACATTCACAATAATTAAAACAATACAATACTACACAAAGTAAATATTCATATCATTGTATATACAAAATGCATCAATGTCAATGTGAATATGAAAATCCGGAAATAATCTTGGTTAGATCATTTGTGGACCACGTAGATTGGTGTCGGTAATGGTCTTTAGAGGAAAGAATCATACAGATTTCAGTGGGCCTGTCCAGTAAGTGCACGCATTTATCAATTATCGTGTAGCTCAACTCAGAACTTAAGGAGCTCAACGATTCAAAGACTCGACTAACAATACCAAAGAAAGGACAATAATACTTGAATACTTATATCAAAAGAAATCGAGTAATGTGGCGCTGAATTGTAGTAATATATACATTATTTTTAACGAATTGAATAAAATAAAATGGTGAAAATAAAGCTTATGTAATAGACTTTATTAATTTATTATTTGTATTCCATAACAACGACTTTCGCGTGAAACGGTTTTGAGGCGGTTTTGTATGTGGCTTTCCCACAGTGCAACAGCCGTGTGCCTCGACACAGGCCCACACATTTTTTATCCCCTGAAAGCCTTATTCGGACTATTACGAATCTTTTAAAACAAAAAAATGCCTAATTAGTCCATCCGTTCTCAAGCGCTTACTAACGAACAGAATTTCATTGTTACTATCAATAAGATAGAAAATGCTCAGTTATACCAATAAAAAATCTTATCTCTAATCCACGTAAAATACAAAGAAAAACATTGAAACAAAGATATTATTTGAAAATACAAAATTCAATCGTGTATGAATATTTTGAAAAGTTTCATGTTTTTACTGATAGAAAGTTGAAAACCGTTTCACTGAAAGCTTTTAGAGTTGCCACTTGTAAAATAATATAAAATGTATTTCAGTTATTATTGTATTCGAATCTCTTTGGCTATGATAACATGTGGAGTTTTAGTACGATATTATAACAAGATACAGGTAGGTACTATTTTCATTTGATATTTGAATTACTTTAAGTGTTCGCCTAAACCCCTGACAACCAGTCTTACCGAGGGTTATCGTGTTACCCATAACTGGTTGTGAAGGTCAGAAAGGCGGTCGTTCTATGTAAAATATGCCATAGACTGGAAGCCGACCTCTATGTAGTTGGGAAATAGCTAGGCAGATTGATTGATTAGAATTTTTGAATAAGAGGCTTGTAACGTTACGATTGGCCGGAGGGACAGTCGTAAGTCACGTTAAAAAAAAATAGAGTAATACTAGATAATAAAAAAGGTTAGAGTTCCAGGCTTTCAGTTCGAGTGTACGGGACGCTTGGACGGCAGGATACAGGATCGGCTAGCTGCAGCTGGACAGGATCGGAGGTAGTTGTGAGACTGGATCGGCAGGCAGCAGTGGGACAGGGCTGGCAGACGACGCGGAGCACGAGGATGAGGCTGGTATTTCACACGCCGTAGTTGATCTCGCAGCCGCAGTCGGTCGGAAACTCTGTCCCAAGGAGTAAAACGTCCCTTATTAACCAAGAGGTTTTGTTTTATGGTAGTTTGGTGGGTATGCTGGTGTGTAATTGGTGTGAGATGTTTCACACTAGCAAGAGAACTGTGTTAGTGTCTAACGCCACGTTGATAGATTGCCCTAGTAATAGAGTGGCTCTCTGTCCTGGAGTGGACTTGTAAGAGGGTGGCGTTGTCTGAATCCCGCCGATATGACTGACAGCGGAGGCGCCCTACAGCACCTCACGCTCCACGGGACGAGTGTCTGGACCTCGCACGACATAGGAGTGGTTGGCTATGGCATCCCAAGCCGTGCGACTATAACGCCTTTGGCATTAGAGACCTCCCAAAGGCGTAAGTGAGAGGGCCGGACGGAGGTTATGGAGAGTGAATCACAAATCACATACGAGTACTACGAGTTTCTTTACATGATTATATTTTCACACTTTACACTGAAAATGAGAATGGTTTTAGACTAAAGTAGACTGCACAAGACTGAGAAAAGCTGACCAAGACTGTACTGACTGAAGAGACCTGAACTGAACTGAACCCTTGTCAGGTCCGATGACCGCTTTTATAGATTCTGGCAAAAGTTCTAGAAGTTTCTGTTAAGGATTATACAAATTATTAGTTTGAATGCCAGCCAGGATCAATAAAAACGGTTTACATGAGTACATAGCCTAAATGAAGTCTGGAACTAGCTTTATCATGGCAGCTATACATAGAGAAAGAAAAAACTGATAGATGACAATTTATGATGAAAGATGTCAATGAATAAAAATATTCTAAGATTTTACAAGAGAAAATTAATAATATAAAATACAGTTTTCAGTGTTAGAAACAGTTCATTGTAGTTTTGCTTTTCAGTTATGGTGTTCAAACATATTTAAGAAAGTGAAAGACATAATATGATTTCATGTTTGAAGCAATGAAACAGTATAGAGATTATAACAAGAATTATTGGACATAACAGTCTTTTAAGAGGTAAATTTATAATTATAACATAAAGATGTGGCTTTGTGTAGCAAAATACCACAGGCTACGTAGGTAGGGATCATTTTGGCCTTTGAATTTCCATAACAGCTGATACGAGATATTTATAAGAACACCGGGATTGACTGTTAGTGACGACGTGACTGGCTAACGCGTTGTTAACTAGATTGTGATTGGTTGCGTCGTGAACAGACCGCCATTGAAATACTAGTGCTGTGACATTCTGACTACTCATTGGTGATAAGAGTTTGTTGCATGTTACATTTGAGTAGTCATGGACGACGGGTCTAAAGCTTTAGTTTCCTAGGAAAGCGGTTCCGTCATATTAAAACGGCCGTCATGAAAATCTGTCATATTTACTAGTACCTATTTGATATTTATTTATTAAAACTTTATACACAAGTAATAAAAATACCATACAAAGGCAGAGTTAATGCCTAAGGAATTTTCTACCAGTCAACAGTAGGGTGAAGCAGAGAGGACATTAAGATGTCAAAAAACGCTCCGTTTGACCGTTCATCGCTTTCTTAGGAAACGAGAGCATTTAGAGGTACGGCTTTTTCCGGATTTCTCAATAATGGTTACCCATCTACAAATTGACCCCGACACGCGCAGTTTAGCCTTGCTAATGTTACCTATTGATACAGCAAATACTTATTTTCATTAATAGACAGGTTATTATCTGTTCCGGGAGTAAAGTTTTGAGAAAATCTCTGTTAGACCGGAGATATAGCAGACTTATTACTTTGGTATACTATGAAAAATTTAACATTTTGTATTTACTATATGTAAACGTAGGTAATGCAAGTATATCTTCATAAGAAAAGAAAGAAACAAACAAATATATTTTATTTGGGACACTAACAATAAATACAAAACGTTAAAAATGAGCATTTGTTTTTTCTTTTAATAATAAAAATCTCAAATTAATTCATGACTTCATTTACTTACAGACAACGTACCACAACCTAAACCGTTGGGTCTAGAAGCATGACATTTTCCACACGAGTTCCTTATTCAACGAAAGTGAAACTGAAATTGAATGAAAATTCGTCCCCTAAAGGGATTGAATAGGAAATGTTTGTCATTTTTGCCGATGGGGAATCCTTTTGGTGGCATGACTTGTGAAATCAGAGTCATCTACCATCTATCTGTCTATCTAGTCTGATAGGTAGATGACACGGTCACACGTTGTACAGATACGAAACAAATATGTTTGTCAAATCTAACACCTCATTATACAAAATAGCTGATTAAAGTTACTACAGAAAATTACGCAATAAGAATAAGTCAGAACTCGAAGTAACGGCAAAACTGTACTTATGAATAAAAGTACCTTCTGTATGGCCAAAAAAAAATTTAACAAATTACCTGAAAAAATAAAAACGTTAAATCAGGACAATTTCAAAAAAACACTATTAATAATTTTGATAAATAAATGCTTATTACTCACTAAAGGAATATTTGGACGACAATTCTATAATTACTGCCTCAGAAAATTATTCATTACCTCACGTATTTTGACGATCTTGAATTTTGTTTCATACATGACATGTAACTTAATCTATTTAACATTTATTGAAATTGATTGTATTTTATATTTGTATTGATTTGCATGTATCTATTAATACTGACTTTACTAACGATGTGAAAGTTAAGTAATTCTACCACTTTAAAAGTAAAATGTGTGTGGTAAAAATTTGACAATGTTAATTAAATATACGAGTATGTGTACGCCTCTGGGCAAAACATAGAAGATCTACCACTCTCTGTAACATCTCACACTCTGTTGTAATTTGACCTATGTTTATAAATAAAGCATTTTGATTCTGATTCGAACAAGTTCTAACACGTTAAACACAATCGTGTCAACACGTCATGCGGTCCGACCGCATGACGTGTTGCAAGTCGACTTGTCTGATTGACATGTCCATTTGTTACATCACTAGCGGCGATGCGTGTTTGAACGAGATACACAATGTAGGTACGTATATTGTATGATGGATAGCTACTAATAGCTAAAAGTTTGCCTATGTTACGATTATAAGGAAAACGGATAGGATACCAAGTACCTACAAACTTCAGGTTTTGACGTCGCCACGTCAAAACCTGAAGTTTGTAGCTACAGCGATCGGATTCCTGGAAATAACTGGAGAGCTTCCTTTACCTTGATAAGTTACGAAGTTCTGTTTTTAGGGTTCCGTACCTCAAAACGAAAAAAAAGAACCCGTATAGGCTCACTCGTGTGTCAGTCTGTCTGTCTGTCCGTCTGCCACAGCCCATTTGCTTCGAATATACTGGACCGATTAAGTTGAAACTTGGTACACATATGAGTTTCTGTGATCGAAACACGGGCGTGTAAAGTAAATAACTTAAATTTGAATATGGGGGTCACTTTTGGGGGGCAAATTAGAAAGTAAAAAAAAGGTTTGCAAGCTGTACTGTGTGCCATATCAAATGAAAGGGTTTGTTGTGAGAGGCTCAAATAAATATTTTTAATAATTTTAAAACACACAGTTAAAACTGTGTATTTAAGAAAATAGATGAAAATTGACCATGCCCCCCCATGTCTTCGAAACTACTGAGACGAGCATTTTGAAAAAAATCAGGAAATTGTTGTTTTTACATAAAGATTCCAGGAAAACCTATAAGAAGTCTATGGTGTTAAAAGAACATGGTAAATCTCTCAATATTGCGTGTACAAACTTACATTTGCAGTCGGAAGTATGGGATAACGTGTTTTTCAACTACAATGTTAAGTTTGTTCTTTGGATTAAAAACATGGTAGATAACATATTCATTGTATGGAACCCTCACCGGCGAGTTCAAATCGCACTTTTTTTTTAACATGAATTGTTATCCAACAATTCATGTTAAAAATAAGTCATCTTCTAGGAAACAGTAAGTAAAAGTAAGTCTTGTTATCCCGCAGGAACTGTAAGTTTATGCCTGTGGCATGATTGTGACGGCATTAAAACATAAAGCAGCGGAAACTGCCGAAATTCATTTTTTTTTATATTTTTTGCAACATGAAAGTCAGTGTCGGGTTGTATCTTGATCAAAATATGATTCGCGACCATGAAGGCTCGTGCAGACTGGCACGTATCGCGTTCGCAACAGGCAGCGCGACACTTTCTAAGAAGTTTTCATAGAAATTGTGCTACTAGTATCGCTTCGCGCCTGTCTATGGGAGCTTTAACAGATATGTATTTAAATAATTATAGTCTTTGAATCATTAATACATCTGTTTCATAAGAACTTTTCCATAAGAAATTTTTTTTTTGGATGGGAAATCATCAAATAACTTCTCCCGCTCTGAGCGGAGCGGGAGGGTGTGTCAGACTCTTACTGACTAAAACCCACCCGTATTTCTTCCTGTTGCCTGTGTTGCCAGGGGCCTTAGTACCTTCCCGCGACTCCATAAGAGATTAATGATTCTAAAGATTATAATTCTGTTGATACATATTAAAATTTGTTATAGTCGCGAATAATATTTTGATCAAAAAAACGTAAGAAAATTTTAATTTCGCGGGCTATCACTGCGGGTCCACCTTAATTGATGAAGTCTTCTCGATTTTATAGTACCTAAATGGTATAAGCCTCATAAGGCTATTATTTGATTACGCTATCGGTTTGTTTTGTTTTCCTACGTAACTTTAATCTTTTTATGTGCACGTGTTTCTGTGACGAAACAATATTCTTTCTTTCTTTGTTTTTCTTTTCTTTCTATCACAGTATAGACAAAACTCTTCCGCAGGCATATGGAATAGAACGTCATGGTAGAAAATGTAGAAACTATACGACCTGGAAAGCTAACAACAAACACACGAACGCATCTGCTAGCATAATACGAGTAGTAGAAAAATAATCTTTTTTTGATGACACATGACATCACGGAAGACAAGATTCGAAGTAAATTGTCATTTTCCTGTCACAGATTGATTTCTTACCTGATGTTGATGAAGCAAATGGTTGTTTTTAATATCTTTTTTTTTTTTGTGAAGATTGCGGTTGCGACTTACGGGTTGTAATGTGACACGTACTGTGGGATCTTTGGATGTGGGTTTTATCACGGACGTGGTGGGAGTTTGTCGCTTTATTTTGGTCAGGATATGCACGAGCAATTTTTTATGAGCAGTATAATCAACCTATAATGATCCCACTGCTGGGACACAAGCCTCCTCTCTGTGAGAAGGTGTGGACTGTAATCCACCACGCGGGCCCAGTGCGGGTTGGTAGATGTCACATGTCTTCGAATTTTTGGGTTCTTGGTTCTAGGACATGCCGGTTTCCTCACGACGTTTTCCTTCACCGTTTTGAGCATAGGAGCAGGTGTAATTATTTTGTAACACATTTTGTTCTTTTTGTCATGATATGAAAGAGAAGGGTGTGAATGATAGAGCGACGGTTGCCAGGGGAGAATGGAAAGAGAAAACGTGTTGCGCCGACCACGAGTGATATGGGTCAAGAACAAGAAGATGATGATGATCTTCTTTTTGACAAACGTTGAAAATGTGTGTGTTTTCCCTGATAGCTTAAGCAAGGCAGGTTAAGGCATACAATAGTAGATTGTACATCTAGTGCATAAAATAAGCCATTTTTACCCCGAGGCGTTTATATCTATTCGAGCCGCAGGCGAGTGTGGATAGTTAAGTCGAGGGGTAAAATGGCTCGTTTATGCCCGAGTCACTGCTTTTCACTTTGATTGCGATAAAATAAAACAAGCATAAAGTATATAACAGTGTTTACTTGTTTGTCTGATCTCCAACTCATAGGTTTTCAGCGGTAATATTTCTTTAACCACGTTTTTCGCTTTCTGCTCCATTAGCGTGTTAGGCGAGAGTGTAATCTCTTCGTCACATGAATATTCCATTATTTTAGTTTAATCACTTTCACTGTTCAAAAATGTTGAAAAATTGAAGAAGAGAATAGCTAATTCCCGCCACGAAACTTTTAAAAAGTTTTTATTTTCAATATGTGTCATTCGACCAGGGTACTTCATACAGCCAAGTCATATAAACATTTCTTTGCGTTTTTAAATAACACAATGACAACTATTTTATCTGGTTTTATTAAATTAACGATAGGAAACACGGAAGTGATATAAATTAAAGCAAATTAAATAAAATAACGACTATAATCTGCGACGTTTTGTTGTGCTTGTGGCTGTTGGGCCTGAATATCTAATTCTTAGAACAAAAAATATTTTATGCACTAGAGCATAAAAGGCGGTTTTATGTCACCCACCCACAACATAAAGACGAACTTTTACGACGAGCATGAGAAGTAACAATGAAGTTTTATTCAAGTTTTGTCGATTTATGGACTTCCACTATCAAATCCTAACAGCACAGCACAATATATAGGAAACCATGAATGATTTGATATAAAGACCATTTAAATAAGAAATTCCTATCTTCCTATACATCCGAACGACAAACCTGTCAATGAATATAAAAACTTCACTTTTTTCTAAAACTTTTACACCTGAGCGCACGCGCCTAACAGCTGTTCTCACCCTCGCCTACAAAAACTTACACACATAGCCTAAAAACATTTGATATACTTCTAACTTTTAACTGGCAGTAAACTAAGAATAGAGTACGGAATTATTGTATCCTGTGGCGCAAGTTTAACGGTCCCTTCCACCTGTTACGACGTAACGCGTCAGGTGCAAGGGTGAAATGCAGGATGTTGTTGTCTCTTTCTGACAGGGAATACACCTGTACTTTTTGTTTTGTTAGAAAGATGTTAGTTTAATTTCTTTTTTTTAGGGTTTCGTACCCTAATGGTAAAACGGGACCCTATTATTTGTCATTTTAAAATTATTGTATCATTGTAGTATGTAAGTAAATTTATTGTAAAATTTATTTGAACGGCTCGCCGCACACCGATAAACCTTGAGAGGTTTTCGTTGTGAGGCTAAAACTAAAATGTAATAGGTTGTGTTTTAGAAATAAATAAATAAAAATAAATTACTAAGACTCTGCTGTCCGTCTGTCTGTCACCAGGCTGTATATCATGAACCGTGATAGTTAGACAGTTGAAATTTTCACAGATGATGTATTTCTGTTTCCGCTATAACAACAAATACTAAAAAAACAGAATAAAATAAATATTTAAGGGGGCTGCCATACAACAGACATTTTTTTGCCGTTTTTATAGATAATGGTACGGAACCCTTCGTGCGCGAGTCCGAGTCGCACTTGGCTGGTTTTTGTGTTTCGCATTCATTAATAATAGCCTGTTTATAGGGTTTGTATCCAAATAACTAACACGTGTTTTGAAGGATCTGTGAGTTTAAGCTGCTCTTGCCGCGGTCAGTCTTTTGATAGGTTACCACTGACCATCTTCTACACATAGAGGATCTTCTTTCCATACTTCGAAACCTTCGTTTCAACCATCACGCACCGGTGTTGTCGTACAATCATTTGAGTTAGCCCGAAAGATTGACCATATTAAACCAATTTTCAGATTAGACGAAAATTAAACCGCGTCAAACAATGAACTACAAAATAGACTCAAACCCAACACCTCTCCCTCACTTAACGGTTACATTTAAACTTGCAAACGACCCACTACTATACTATAAAACAGTGAAGTACCAGCTAATGCAAAAACACATAATATTTCACGTTACCATGTAATATGATAATCGCGAACAGGATGTATCAGCTGCTTCGTGTACTATAGTTACTCGTACAGTGTATAAGGGTGCCACATATGGAAGCATGGCTTGCGAAATAAGTAGTAGTTCTGCGAACAGTAGACCCAGCGAGCAAAAACTTTTTTGCAACAATACGTACAAACCGATTCCACTGGTACAAATCTAAGTGTGAGCAAGAGGGTTTTGAATAGCTTTTCTGCTAATCACGCTGAAGATTCTAATTAGATCTTCACCAAATTTCTATGAAACCAACTTGAAGTTACTAACTTTCAAATAAATAAAATAAATTATTTAAAAAACAAAAACCCGACTGCAAAAACACGTAACTGAAAAGGGAAAAACAAGCATTATAATCTATATAATTTTGGTATCGCAGGCGGGGACAATCAAAATTTACACCATATTTCAAGTTATTCGACTGTCCCCGCCTGCAAGACCAAAATTATATAGATTATAATGCTTGTTTTTCCCTTTTCAGTTATGTGTTTTTGCAGTCGGGTTTTTTGTTTTTTAAATAATTTATTTTATTTCAAACTTTTTAGTTTTATTAATATATATATATTTGAAAATTACTCATTACTAGCTTTTATTTGATACCAATATTGTTGCAATTAATTTTAAAATATTATATAGCCTATGTCACTCCCACAATTATGACGAATCTAAGGACACCTCATACGTTAAAATCCATCAAGCCGTTTAGGCTACAGAGCGTGCCAAAGAAATAGACATACATATATACATACATACATACATACATACATACTCTCGAAAAACATTACCCTCCTGAGGCAGTCGGGTAAAAAGATCCACCGGAATCGGATCTCCTATGGCAAAGATATGCCGTAGCCCCCTTTTTGCCCTTTTTTGGAGGAAGTACCCCAATCAAAAATCGCCGACCACAAAAAAAAAAACTATAAAGTTGTAAAACCTGTATACCAAGTTTCGTCCACATCGGTTGTAAAATACGACCTGCAGACGACAAAAAACCGACAACTCACACTCTATACAAATTATGAAAAATAATAGAAAAGAAAAAAAAAATTGATTATGAAAAAATAAAATCTTACCTTGGCATGTGGGGCGTCATTGTCTAGAACTAATCGAGTAGAATACAAATTTAGTTTTATTTTCATCAAAATTGAAGAAAGGCCGTAACTGTTGTCAGACCATTTAGACCATTTTTAGGGTTCCGTAATCAACAAGGAACCCTATTGGTGTCGCTATGTCCGTCTGTTCCCGGCTTAGCTTAGAGATACTTAGTACTAGAAAACTGTAATTTGGCATGGGTATACTTGTTAATCACGCCGACAAAGCGGTAAAATAAAATATTGAAAATAAAATGTTAGGGTACCTCCTCCCATCACACGTAAAATCGGGATGACTTTTTTTTCTCATCTATCCCTTTGTGTGGGTATTGATGGGTAGGCCGTTTAAAAACATTGCGAGTCTGTGAAAACCATTTTTCGATTTAGGGATCCGTTTGCATAATATTAAGCTTTAAAGTGCTAATTTTTGTTAGAGTCAATTAGTGTCCTGCCAGCTAAATGGTTGTTTTTGGATACCTATGTGAAAAATGGCAGTGGTATAATAACGAAATTAAAAAGCAAACTATCACAGCTAAGTAGGCTTTATAAGTTAACGAGTGGGTAATAGCCAACCAAATTACATTTGCAGTTGGAGTGTTGACCGTGAGTGTTGGACCGTGACGTATATCGATATACAGGAGAACGTGTTTTTCAACTACAATGTTATGTTTTTTTTTTGAGATAAATTCATTCCAACTACGGAACCTTCTATTGTGCGTAGACCGACACGTACTTGGCCGGTTTTTTATGAGTTCTATCGCAACAACTAAACAAGTTAGGAATTTGAAACTTCTGTATATCATGTACCATAAACTTTATATAATCAACAAATATTAAAAACGCCGATGCTTATCGTATTTTATATAAATATCAGTGATTTTCTGCAACTGCAAAAAATTACTTTGTAATTCAAGGTATTATTATGAAATACAAATACATCTTTGCGGTTTTTATAATTTCAGGTGAAAAATATTCTTCGTTTAGTATTTTCATTTATCAGAACTAAAAAAAAGGCTTAGCCTCGCTGTGCGTCTGTCTGTCAGCGAGCTACAGTATCTCATGAACCGTAATAGGCAGAAAGTTGAAATTTTCACAGATTATGGATTTCTATTGCCACTATAACTAGTAATAACAAAAAATCAATCAAATTAATAATTAAAGGGGTCCCCATACAACAAACGTATTTTTGGCGTTATTTGCTCGATCTTAATACGTTACGGAACCCTTAGTGTGCGAGTCCGACTCGCACTTGGCCGGTTTTTTTTATCAAACTGTTCCATAAACAATAAATAAATAGTATAAACAAAAGCACATACATAATCCCTGCAATGTTCTCAATGCTGGGACACAAGTCTTCGAATGTTTGGTTCTAGGACAAGTCTCCTCACGATTTTTTCCTTCACCGTTCTTAGAGCAGTAGTGATGAAATTAGTTGCAACAAAATAAGGTGCAGGTCTGTCTAGGTTTGAACCCACGAAGGTCTGAAATTCCCATCAGTTTGTTTATATTCAGTCAGTCAGTTTATAGCCAGTTTATATTATGTTTAAAACCAGAAATAACAATAACACTACTCTGTAGCTAATATAAAAGTAGTTCCAAACATCACTCTATCATAAAGAGTGACGAAATGGTAAGTTTTTTATAGTGGCCATAAAGCAAGCGATGACTGACAGTGGCTCAAGGACGATATAAATAGATGTGGGATGCTACTCGAGAAACAATTTGGTATTTGTACGTTTTTAAAGATTCACGAATCACGAGTCCCGTTAGTCGTCGCCAATATTGCTAGCTAAGTACTGTACTGCCAATTTTCTCCAAAAAAAAAGCGTTAAAATGCAGTGTTTATCTCTTTCAATAATTTTTGAAAATACTTTTATTTTTGTTCCTTAAGTTTTTACGAGTACGTAGCTAGTAGAGAATGATTTATGTACTTATAAAACTCTGTCTATCACAGTTAGAATTATGTATGATCACCCATAAAGACTAAATTGTTAAATAATTTTGTGTACTGAATTTTTAAATAATTAATATCTATTGAAATACTAAATGTGCAGGATGTTGGATAACACGTATATTTATTGTCTTCTAAATACCTATGACATTGTTATGCGATTTGATCATTTGTTTTTATAGCTACGCACATATATATTTCTTAGAGAACGTCTGGATTGAGGAGCCACATAAAATTTGTTGTAATAATTCACCGAAATTATATATATAGTCTTTCCATTTTATTTTTATACTACAAATTAGAATACATTTACTATTAAATTACATTAAGAACGGTTTTAATTAGCTGATTACTTTGCAAAAGACAGCGCGTTGAAATTTATAAAATCAAATGAAATGAAATCAAAATATTTATTTGCTAGAATATGGTAAATAGGGTGTTACAGTCATTTTTTTTCAGCATATCCTGCAATAACATGGCGTGCAAATCTATTCATGAGTCAAAGATGTCAATTATTCAAATGTCAAAATTTCAGATTCTATTGATTTGTCTTCTAAATACTAATGGGTAATATCTCTTAAATAGCAATCGTTTGAACATTGTCAGAGGTAAATCTTGCAAAATGTTTGGTAAATGATTGAAAATAATAATCGACATGCAGTATACATTTTTTTTAAATAATTTTAGTTTTATTGGTGGCAGTCGAAGTCTATCTTTATGCCGTGTTCTACTATTTGGCCTGACAGTGCTGTGTTTCAAATAAATTAAAGTTACTCTTAACAAAAGAACATACATATTTCAAAAATATATAAACATGGCGAGGGCAGGATTTTAAGTTTTTGAAACAGTGGCTTACAGCTGTCTAAAAAGTGAGCTCCACAAATTGCTCGGATACATTTTTTTGAGCTTTTAAAACTCTGTCACAGATTGTAGATTTTTATAATAAATCATAGTTTGTAGTACCTCAAATTCAGCCAAATTCCATTTTTTTTCAGATTACGCATAAATACTACTAAATAATACCAAATTTTCAAAAGTATCCACCGGCTAGTTTTCAAGTTCTAAGGTGACTCCTCAATTCAGACGTCTGAATTGTGGAGCCACTTTAAACGTCTTGTAACTTTTAAAGGGTTCTACTACAAATTCCAGGACCGGGCTTACAAAATTGGCTAATTTACAACTAAATAGTGGTAGTACCCACGTTTAAATATATGAGACATGGCTCCTCAATCCATACGGACACCCTTATAATTGGAAGAAACCCTATTACCGTCGACCGGGCACAAAACGAAAACCCGGGCTGCTACTGAGAAATTCCCTTAGAGAAAACCCAATAACACTTTACCTCATCTGATGATTGAACAAAAACCTTCAGTCATCTCACTCAGTCACGCAGTTGCACTCGTGGTCTCTAAACCAACCACCCATTCTAATGATAAAATCTACTACAATTTGCAACAAATAAATAAGGTACATATTTGAGTCTGCTGGCAACACCACCCGTTCCATATGATCTGTGAGTTGCCTGCATTGTCACGAGCGCTATTTTTATTTTCTTCATATTATTATATCGTATAAAAAGTCGCCAATATCTTATTATGGAACTAGCACTTTGCCCGCGACTTCATCCGCGTGGATTTCGTATTTCCTCGTACTAAATTTAACACCCTCTTCATCCCTTTTAACCGGATTTTTTTGAAAATTTATGATTAAGTTCTTTTTATTAATTTCAAGACTTATTTAACTTATTGACTAAAGGAAAAATAAAATTTCCACGTAAACTGTTGCTTCCTTTTCAACCCGGAAGGGGTTGATTATTGAAAAATCTTCAATCATGTGTTTCGTCATTTAATGTTTAGATTACTTTTGAGTTAATCCAGACACGCTGTGAAACCCTTCCCCCAAAACTTAATGACCCCCTAAATAAAGGTCAATATTCCAAAAACCCCTTATTGGAGTACGCTTACATTTAAAAAGGAACCATTGTACAACATTTCCGATATGTCAGTCATTCAGGCCACGATGTCGTTCGCGTGGATTTCATACATTCCCCTACACCTTCAAATTTCACAACCCCCTCCGCCCCCTATAAATGGTAGTAATAATGATTAAGATCTTTATTATTTATGATGTGTTTGCACAACACCATCTACGGGTGGATAAAACGTCCACACAACGCATGTTCTACTCGTAGAGCGGTATGAATGAAAGTTGTGTTTCGTGAATGTTTTAGCAGCATTTTGCGTTTTAGTAATTTTATTTTATCTCCGAAACTATTTGACCAATTGACATGCTGTAAAGGGTAAAACTTATCTCTATGATCTATTTGTGATCATAAAAAAATATTTTGATAAGGGTTAATACTTTGTTATTTAAATAAATCCAAACGTATGTCGAAAAATTACTTTTTTTTTCATTTAAAATAAGTATAAAAGATAAAATATAAAAAAAAAATATTATTATTCATATTATTTTTATTTAAGGCGGACCAGATCGCCATCCAGTGTTTTTAATAACACACAACTGTTTAGGCGGCGTATGCAAATAATTCTGTTTTAAGAGGTATTTCTTTCCGACTTGCTAGATAAAAATTGTGATAGCTCGGCGAATATGCATGATATAAATATAATTTATAGATTAAAGCACTCACGAATAATGTAATAATGTAGCTTTCTACCAGGGAGTTTTTTTTTTTTAATTGGGTCATTAGTTCCGGAGATACTCCCCTGTTCCCCTACATACAAACTTACAAACAAATTTTACCAGTGTATTTAGTTCTGGTAGATATCCAGCGAAAAAAAACAACTATTTCTACCCTAGGGAAAAAGCAGTGGTAAAGGTGTTTTTTTTTTTTAATATTGTTTTTGTTATGTTAACATCATTCAATTTTATTGTGAATATATGAAAGAATTTTGTTCGAAGCGATACATATTTTGAAACAATATATTTTTACTTTTATTAATAATTCATATGACTTTTTACAATAATTATATTTTTGCAACCAGACAAAATAAGTAATAAATATTGCATAAAAAGTTACGCTATTGCTCAGCACGAGAACCTGGGTCCGATTCCCGGGTCAGGCAAAATGTTATTGGGTTTTCCATCTGAAATTTCTCAGTAGCAGTCCGGTATCTGGATTTGTGCCCAGTCTACGGCAATAGGCTCGCCCCGTGTTACGTGGGACTTACACATAGCTGGCAAAATATGGGTGTACTATAGGCACGCCATTGCGTAACCCTTCGGGGAATACAGGCTCTCGCCTGACACCTCCGTTATAAAATTATTACAACAATTTTAATTTGTGCGCTCTAGTGACCGGAGCATGTTTCATTTAGGAGCGCAGTCCCGGAGGTGGATCTATGCTTAGACACATATTATGTACTTACTCCATTTACATTTTATACACAAGTTTAATATAAATACATTTGATTTCATTTGACTAAAACGGGCATTAATTTATTATTTATTTTCGAAGAATAAGAACAGCTTAATGTATTTTTATAAACGCCTCCTGCCGGAGGCTCTACGCGGGGGTCGTGCGGTCCATGGCCCTCTACGGGGCTCCTGTATGGGTGCGCTCTCTGGCGCTGCGGCCAGCACGCCGGCTGGGCGCGGCCCAAAGGGTCATGGCCATTCGGATGGTCCGGGGATACCGCACGGTCTCCTGTGAGGCAGCGAGCCTCCTTACCGGATTGCCGCCATGGGATCTGGAGGCAAAAGTCCTCGCGCACGTATGGAAGTGGCGCGAGGAGGCGAAACGCCGGGGCGTAAATCCGCTGCCGCGAGAAATCGCGGCACAGCGGACGGAGCTCCGGCGGGATCTCATGGCGACATGGAGAGTACGGTTGTCGCAACCCAGTGTTAGGCTCGCCACAATTGCGGCGATAAGTCCCCTCTTTGAGGAGTGGCTAGAGAGGCACCATGGCGTTCTCACCTTCCGCCTGACGCAGGTCCTCACCGGACACGGCAGCTTCGGGAGGTTCCTGTGTCAGATAAGGCGGGAAGAAACGCCCGGGTGTCACCACTGTGTGGATCGCCCGGAGGACACGGTGAAGCATACGGTGGAGGTCTGCCCGGCTTGGGCAGAGCACCACCGTATCCTCGTGGAGGCGATCGGCGGCAGAGATCTCTCGCGTCCGGCCCTGGTTCAGGCCATGGTACAGAGCGAGAGGGCATGGGCAGCCGTCACCTCCTTCTGCGAAGCAGTAATGCTCGCGAAGGAGGAGGCGGGACGGTTGAGGGAAAGGCAAATTTCGCGCCCTCTCGCCCCTAGCCGCCGCAGGAGCCGCCCTGGGTGTCGGGAATCCCGGGCGGATTTCCGGCCACCGTAGGCGCGGGCTTGTGGACGATGAGCAATGGGTAGCTCACCGTCTGGTAAGGACCAGGCCCGGGTCGAGGGCGCGTTGTATTCCACGCGCGCCTCAAAGAGATGTCGTCAGCACAAGTGTAGGGGTCCACTAGGGCCGATGCCTGCCGGGGTCGCGGGAAGGTACTAATGGGTCACCGAGGCCTAATGCAATACAGGCAACAGAAGGAATACTGGTGGGTTTTAGTCAGTAAGAGTCTGACACACCCTCCTACTCCACCCAGAGCGGGAGAAGTTATTTGATGATTACCCACCCAAAAAAAAAAATGTATTTTTATAATCTTCGTAAGCCCACTTTGGTAAAATTTACTTTAGAAAGATTACGTATGAAAATACTTTAGTCGTGGTAACATAAATTACTTGCATAGTGTACCTAGTAGATGGTATAAAAAAATTGTCACCCATCCGTGCACTAACCGTGGCAAGCATTTTTTAACATAGCTTGTACACATTTGATCGATTTGTGAAATACTTATAAAGCCACGACTCCCTTTGTGCAATTATTATTTTAATAATTACATATAAAATCGAATAAATCCCTTACAAAAATCCCAGGAAATACCAAATAAAAATATTTTATCAAACATTCAAAATATCATGATTTACCATTAACCTACTACTTGCGTGTCCCGTCACTATGAAATCCGGACATCCTTAGGGAGGCGATTATTTACACTTTCAATTGTTTCGGGGAATCACGGATACGGTATCGGGAACTAAATGACGTTTATACGGCTTTTCATTAGTTTATTTCGACAGCGTTTTGTTTATTAGACAAGATATAGGAAGGGAACCGGGAAAAGGGAATATTTGATGGCACGAAGGGGGAATTATTATGGTTTTTTCTCAAACATCTACTTAATAAAAATCTTAAATGAATTAATTTACTGACAGATGAAACAGACTAAACCGTTGGGTCTAGAAGCATGAGATTTTGCACATGAGTTCCGTGTATGTATAAAACGAAACTGAGTAGGTACTAAGGATTTTGAAAATCCGTACCTAAAAGGGTTAAAAGGGAGATGAAAATTTGTATGGAAGTTTGTCATTTTTGTCGGTGGGAAATCTTTGGGCACACGGCTTAACGTTGTATAAAACCGTAATAATTACACTTCGCAAGCCGAGTGGTGGTTACTATGATGTTAGAGTAACCTCTTAGGGCAAAAAAATAGGCCGTGTAATTAAAATTTTCTTAAGATTTTTGCAATTTGCAGGTCAGTATTAGGTTGTATGCTGATCAAAATATGATTCGCGACCGTTACAAATATTTATTTACAGAATTACAATCAATTTAATCATCAATACAACTCTCTAAGTTCAAATAACCCTATTGAATGACTATTTCATGAAATCATGACATTTGAAGCCCTTAAGTACTTAGAGAGTTGTATTGATGATTTGAAAGATTAAAACTATGTTAAATGTACATTTGTTACGGTCGCGAACCATATTTTGATTAAAATTTGAATTTTTTCGGGCCACCTTAACGCACCCCCTTAAATGGTATGGACAGCCGGTCTTGTACTACCTTACTAAGAGCAACTATTTCTTAAATCTCCTCCTAAATTAAGTCAAAGTACTACAATTCATATTCCTTTCTTTGGGGTTTAATTAAACATATCCCTTTGAAAACTATTTATAGGTAGTTAGATAATAATGCAGACTGGAATTTCCTAAAGATTATGACAAATTACAGTAGCAAATTATAAAATAAGTAATAATAATCCTTTTATTTCAGAAGAACATCCGTAATTTGTTAGTAAACATTAACCTTAATAAATAATTATATTAATAAACATGCAGGTAGGAGAAACAAAGGACGAGCGCAATCAAATTGCCCCGCAATAACATTTAGGAGAATGTTCAAGCTGCCTGGACCATCTGCAGCAGCGACGTGGCACGCTACGTCTGATCGCTGCAAAGCCATCAGTGTGCGCATCAGCAAACATTCCCGACGTATTGCAGAAGCGTGGCAGCCCCAGCAGCAGCCTAAATGCATCGTTGTATTCAACTTGAAGACCACTGATGGCTTTTTGCGTACAAAATGTCTGACAAAATGCAATATTATCTAAATATTTCAGGACTTCAGGATAGACAAGCAAACAGCATGTTTTCATGATAGAATTAGGGGCAATGTATAAAACTATTATTTTTTTTAGATTTGGGAAGAGAGAGAACTAATCCTGAAAGGTGTAGTAGAGGTGTAGGTACTTGACTAAATAGTACACCCACATTTCACCAGTTTAAGTCCCATGTAATGGGGGCGAGCCTATTGCCTTCAACCGGGCACCAATCCAGACTCCGGGCTACTACTGAGCAATTCCAGATGGAAAATCCAATTTCACTTTGGCTGACTCGGGTATCGAAAGCATAACTGCTCAGCAGTAACGCTTGCGACCACTAAATTTTCTACATAAAAATTAGAATCTAAATCGTTTTGTACCTCATGTTCCATGTCCATGATAGAGTATAGTTTAGTCCAGGTGCACCGCTGTATCAGCAAATTCCGTGCGTCGTTAGGTTAATTAATATTCTAGTTCGCAAACCTCGCATATCCGACGCCATTTTGAATACTAACCGACTACTGCACAAATGTGAGGCATGCTTATCGTACGATTTGGCAACGAAGACATACTTAAGTTAGTTTGGTGATGTAGGGTAATTCGTTTTGAGTACTGTATTTTAAATGAACTGCAATTAAACGATTATTTACATAATCAAATTACAAGATGGTTATTAACATTAACTAAATTAAATTAAAACTAAGTTAAACCTATAAAAGACCCTCGAGGCAATTTACCGAGGATGCAGGCGGCATTTCCTCGCTGAATAGTAATGCAGATGCGTTGCGCGAGAAAGCCAGCTCTTCGGTCACCAGTTACATCAAATAGACGTTTAAACTGCAATTAGAAGCAGGTTTATTATTATGCAAGTAATTTTTTTTTATATTAGGATACACTTGGTCTAGTGGCCGCAAGAGTCGGCTAAATGGGGAGTCCTATGTCCGACTCCCGGGCTGAAACAAGTAATAAGTAGGTTTAGGATTTTCCACTGAGACATTCACAGTAGCTGCTCGGTGTCTGGATTTGTGCCCCATTTACATAGGCTAGCTTTCTATTATAAGAGACTTACAATTCAATTCAAGCGTAATGCTATGTAATGCTATAATACAATTCTATACAAACATAATATTATATAGTAGCAGTCCTAGATTATTTACAAATAGTAACTTTTGAAACAACATAACATCGCGCCTGTTTTCTCCGAAGGGACAGGCACAGGTGTACCACAGTATACCCACATTTCTCCAGTTATGTTAAGTCCCATGTAATGGGGGCATACCTATTGTCATCAACCGGGCAAAAATTCAGATCCTCGGCTGCTACTGAAAATTCCAAATGGCAATAGGAAATCATCAAATAACTTGCCGCTCTGGGCGGAGCGGGAGGGTGTGTCAGACTCTTACTTACTAAAACCCACCCGTATTCCTTCCTGTTGCCTGTGTTGCCAGGGGCCTCGTTGACCCTTTAGTACCTTCCCGCGACCCCAGGCATCGGCCCTAGTGTACCCCAACATTTGTGCTGACGACATCACTTTGAGGCGCGCGCGCGAATACAACGCGCCGTCGACCCGGGCCTGGTCCTTACCGGACGGTGAGCTACCCATTGCTCACCGTCCGCAAGCCCGCGCCTACGGTGGCCGGATATCCGCCCGGGATTCCCGACGTCCAGGTATCTCCTGCGGCGGCTAGGGGCGAGAGGGCGCGAAATTTGCCTTTCCTTCACCCGCCTCCTCCTTCACGAGCGTTACTGCTTCGCAGAAGGAGGTGACGGCTGCCCATGCCCTCTCGCTCCGTACCATGGCCTGTACCAGGGCCGGACGCGAGAGGTCTCTGCCGCCGATCGCCTTCACGAGGGCACAGCGGTGCTCTGCCCAAGCCGGGCCTCCACCGTGCCCTCCGGGCGATCCACAGTGGTAACACCCGGGCGTTTCCTCCCGCCTTATCCGACACAGGAACCTCCCGAAGCTGCCGTGTCCGGTGAGGACCTGCGTCAGGCAATTTGGCCGACCTGGGATTCGAAACCAGAACCTCATGCTTAGCAGTAGCGCTTGCAAACACTAGACTAACGAGACAATCAATTTGAAATGTAAAGGTGCGTACTCACTATAAAACATAACACGTTGCAAAACATAGTTATGGAACATAATATATTTCCTTAGAATATAGAAAGAGCTAGAATCCGCGTTCAACTGTCATTGCAAGCCGCACGCTGTGTCCAAAATCAAGACAAGCGTCCCGCGCCCGCCTCACTTCCCACCCGCGTAATGTTGCTAGTTTGGACATTATGAACCCGTTTTCGGGTAAACGTTGAGAGTATTGGTAAGATAATATAAATAATAACATCACAATTGGTCTTTTCACAGACACATCATTTCATACACCCGCCCCCTCTAGAAATTCTAATAGTCTAACATAGTACCTGTTATGAATGTTATGCAATTCTAACAAAATCATATATACATACGGGTTGCATTGATAACCTTTCTTTTTCAAGTCGGGTTTTTTTTTTAAGTTGTTATTAATTTAACACTACAACGAATAAATGCCCTCAGTAGGTAATAAAAAGAAGGGAAAATCAAAACTCTTATACTGGCAACACTAACAAGATGGATGCATAATTCTCTATGACAATTACAAACTGAACAATTTATTCAGTAATTAAATAAGACGATATTTGAATGCGCTATTTACACGTGAAATGTGATCCCATCCTGTTTATTTTTTAGCCCCGCTGCATTTTTAAAGGTACGAACGACACAAGACGGCATAATTAAATAAAATTGCACACCGGTAAAACACGTTACGCGATACGACGTTCACAGAGTAACTGATCGGCTGCGCGTCAAACTACTCTATTTAAGAGTACTTTTTGACGCCTCAGTATTAAGGCTCCTACATACTGGCGCGACTTGTCGCGCGACGCGACGCGACACAAAGACACCGCGTGTAGCGCTACAAGCGGTGCCTTTGTGTCGCGACGCGTCGCGCGACAGGTCGCGCAAGTATGTAGGAGCCTTTAGGCGTGTTCGCGGCTTCTGGTTATTTCTATATTCTAAGTATATTTCTATAGAGAGATTAGCAATGTTAAATAATGTGGACTTGTTATGTAACAAAAGTTTATGTGTTATACGTATAACATAATCTGGACGCACCCTTATACAGAAATTGCCTCATCATTACAACATTATGAACTCAATACACAATTTGAGCAACGTTAAATGTAGCTATGAATAAACAAAGCTCAGTTATCGACTCCACTGACATAGCGGCCGCTTAATAACTATATAATATCGTTACTTTATTTAACGTCATTAAGCGTTAACGTAACGATACTGTGGAGCTCAGTAATTTGTTTCATAATTCTGTTTTTAACTTTGAAATGTCGCTTTGTTGGAGCTTTTGATTTGTGTCTGTTTACCTAATATTATTTATTTTGGCGTTTTCTTAGCTCATTGAGAGAGTGCTCTCTGATATAAATAGGTGGAAATGTATTATTGGCCGAACAAGCGAATCGTCTCTGCTTCAAGTCTGGCAATTTTTTTTCCTCTGTTAGTTTGTTGGTACTCCTCTACGGCCTGTAGAATACAGGGCGTATTCTACAACCGATCTGGACGAAACTTGATATACACGTTTTACGGCTTTAAAGATTTTTTTGCTGTCGGGGATTTTTGATTGGAAGGATAGTTCCACCTAATAGGGGGCAAAAAAGGGAGGCTATTGGATATCTCCGCCTTATGAGATCCGATTTCGATGGTTTCTTTTTTATTTGAAAGGTAGTAATTTTAAATTAGTCTCATTTAAATTATGTGAAGATCTGATGACGATCTTCGGTGTGATGAACAGAATAGCTCCTCAAAATGCAGTAACAGCTTACTTTTAGATTTCTACCAGTGGCATCGGCCCTTTAACTAGTAGGTAGGCATTAATAGAGCACATGGGACCAACTTCTCATCGCAAAACTAGGCTGTATTACCTCTGCCAATTAAAACCTATTATTTAAATGTTCTAGCTGCCCTACAAATGTTTACTCATAGTTTTCTGTTTTTTTAGGGTTCCGTTATAGTCAACAAGGAATCTTTATAATTTCGCCATGTTAGTCTGTCCGTGTGTCTGTCTTTCCCCGGCTTAGCTCAGAGACTCTTAGTACTAGAAAGCTGTAATTTGGCATAGGTATACTTATTAATAGCGCCGACAAAGTGCTAAAATAATTATTATTCAAAATGGGATGACATTTGAAGAAGAAGTACCTAGGATTGGTGCTCGACACCCGGTGGGGGTCGTTGTTGGGCGCGGCTGGGGCGCTATCAACGCTGCTTCCCAATCTAGGGCTCGAGCGCCGCCTGTAGGCGGCTCTAAGTGGGGATCGTGCGATCGATGGCCCTGTATGGGGCCCCAATCTGGACGGCTGATCTGACAGCCAGAAGCATCGCTGTCTTGCGAAAGCTGCAGAGAGCGATGACCATCAGAGTCATTAGGGGATATCATATGATCTCCTACGAGGCGGTTTGTGTACTTGCCGGATCTCCGCCCTGGGACCTCGAGGCGAAAATACTCGTGTCACTGTATCGGTGGCGCGTCACTATATCGGTGGCGCGAGGTAGCGAGGACGCGGGGCGAGCGGCTGATGCAGTGACATAATAATATGGAGTTGCGTCGGCCGCACCTTCATGCAGCCCTGGTGGCGGAATGGCGGGACAGGCTTTCACGCCCTACTGCCGGCCTCGTCACCATTGAGGCCATCCGGCCGGTACTCGAGTGCTGGCTTGAGAGTACTACTTAGGCGTGGCTCCCTGTCGTTTTGGGTGACGCAGATGCTCTCGGGGCATGGTTGCCTCAGAAAGCACCTGTGTCGCATAAATAGGCAGCCGGACGCCCGGTGTCACCACTGCGTCGACTACCGGGAGGACACGGCGTGGCATAAGCTGGCAGAGTAAGCCACTTGGGAGGGGCCGCGCCCTCATCTCAGAAGTAGGCAGCGACATGTCGCTGCTAGCCGTGGTCGACTCGATGATTGGTAGCGAGGAGTCCTGGGACGCGGTTGTATCCTTCTGCGAAACAGTTATGTCGCAGAAGGAGGTTGCGGAAAGGGAGAGGGAGATCAATCCCGCTCACTCAACCCGCAGCATCGGGCGTCGCCGGAGGGAGCAGCCCCCTAAATGGGTCCAGGGGCGACGGACTCGGGGACATCTGTCGCCCCCCACACAGCAGGACCCGAGGTGGCGGCGCGTAGTTCCACGTGCGCGCCTATTGCGACGTCACGTCACGGGGAGTCTTACACCTCCTTACACTCCCCCCGCGGACCTGAGACGGCCCGCAAAGGCGGGCGGGCACCAGCCGGGGATCGCGAAAGTCGCATAAGATCCCATGATCCCCGGTGCAGGAAGGGTGTGGGAAGGGAACACCGGGGTGGTTTTTAATCAGTAAGAGTCTGACAGACCTCTCCGCTAGCCCCAGGGCGGAAGACATTCATGAGGATTTACCATCCCGGAACAAAAGAAAAGGGTGCTCTTACGTTTGCATTACGGTCTTGAAGACTGGCGGTTATTATGTTAGAGCCCTTTAATTTAGACCATCTTTCAAGAATTGGGACCTTGAAGTTCTTGCTCTTGCGAATAGAAAAAGAAGAAAGACTAAATCGGTAAGCAATGAGCTCACAATAGAACTATTTTAGACTGTCAATGCGAACGGCCGTGATAGTCTGACAGCATAAAACTATCACGGCCGTTCCTAGAGGAGTTCCAATAGGTTCGAAAATTCTGATCAGAATTGCATATAAAAATGTAACCCCTGAAATTCATAAAATAGTTGGTACTTACTGCTGTTACCCTGTCAACCGACTCCATTCCTGCCCGCCAGCTTTAAACTTTCTTAGACTTAGTACTACTTGCATAATCAGCCTTTAATGTTCCCACTGCTGGGGCACAAGCCTCCTCTCTGTGAGAGGGAGTGGGCCGTAATCCACCACGCGGGCCCAGTGCGGGTTGGTAGATGTCACATGTTTTCGAATTTTTGGTTCTAGGACATGCCGGTTTCCTCACGATGTTTTCCTTTACCGTTATGAGAGCAGTGGTGATGAATAGAAGTAAAGGCTCCTGCAAACTGGCGCGTAGAACAATTTCAATGAAGTTTTCATATAAGTTGTTCTACTGGTGTCGCGTCACAGTTTTCAGGAGCCTTTAGTGCTAAAGATTTAAAGAATGACTTCGAGTACATAAAAACTTATTTCAATTAATATCTGACAACGATTTTATTTAACATTGCAGTTCTGTGATATGAGTAATAAAAAACATAATTATTAAGCCATAGCAATTTTTGCTGCCTAGACGAATTCTCACAAGGAGCTTTAATTCCGCAGAATATAAAACTTCGCAACTTTTCGCAATATTTTGTGCCGGGACTAATAATAGTGATGTGACACTAAGCCACAATTCTTGCAGTACGTCACTAGCGTGGCTAGGCGTGATACCGGCTAATCCCGTCGTTTGTGACATTTGACGACACAGCGCGAAACAGGCGCAGTGCACACTAGCTGAACGCGAATGATTTATAGAATCGGTTTCGGGGGATTTTAAATTAGTATAAGTCAGTTGAGTGATTTGTTTCGCTTATATCCTTTGATACAGCAGATATGTTTAATTATAGGGTACCCGTTCCACGCGCACGGTTCTTACGACTTGATGTTTTGACGATATTTCTTTATTATTTGTAAGTTTAATATTAATGTACACATAAACCTTCTGGAATAAATTCTCTAATTGATGCTGAAAACCGCATCAAAATCCGCCGCGTAGTTTAGAAGAACAACGCGAATACACAGACTGACACTAAAAGCGACTTCATTTAATAATATGTAGGTATAGGTATAGATAATTATTGATATGGAAGTTAAGTTTGGTTTTGATAAAGTTTCTAAGTGGATCCACTGTAAAAGATACATCAAATCGAATTCATACAGTGTCAACAAGTACTTGATTCATACTGCCTCGTTAATATTTTTTTTTAGATAAGTAATTTTAATATGATTCTATTTGCTAACCCTGATTTACAACTGGATTCTAGAAAGATAACTCACAGTAAGGCATTAAGCGGGGTAATTGCGTCACACATAAAAAAAAATGACAGTTGATCGCAATTTCTTTCATTTTGACAGTTCAGCCACGTTCATTGCGTTATTTACGTTGTTGAGCAGACGAATGTATTAGAACTTTAAAGCAATGGAATAGACATTCAAAAGTCTCGGATTTTGATTGAAACTGTGTTACGCAATTAGGGTGCTGGTTGTTCTTTGAAATAAATGTGGACTGACTTTCTAGACAATTTTATTCATTCTTACGAATGCGAAAAAATCCCTTTTGCATTCCCCACTGGTGTACCCTCGTCCTAACGCTTATCTCTGGCTAAGCGGCGGCTGTGGCGTCTCTATCGAGACTCAGCCGCGGTTGTGTCATGTAGCTTTCTTATTTATGTCGCGACTCAAGAGGCAAGGCTGATGCTGACGAAGGGAGGAATTAATTCAGTGTGTCAACTAGTTCTGTCGTGAAAGGTGTCAGTAATTTTAGTGTTTTGTCTGACCTTCATTTTTAGGGTTCTGTAATCAACAAGGAACCCTTATAGTTTCGCCGTGTCCATCTGTCTGTCTGTCTGTCCGCGGCTTAGCTCAGAGAATCTCAGTACTAGAAAGCTGGCATGGGTATACATATTATTCACGTCGATAAAGTGGTATTTTTTTTTTGTCGTCTCTCTCATGGTGGGGTATCGTAGGAAAAGCCGTTCAGAAATATTGTGTTTAAAAATCATTTTTCGATTCCCTGAATCGAAAAATGACTCCGCTTGGGTAAAATTAAACTTTAAAGTACAAAGGGCATTGTCCACTTTGTATGGGAATTTGGCTCCGTGTGAACAGGCCATTTAAGTATATAATTTTTGATTTGATTGATAATATAATACAGGTTTAATACGAGTAGGAAAGAGAATATTATAATGAGATTGTATCATGATCAAGCATCAGACAAGATAAGACTTGTTTTTTTTTTAATACATTTATCACACATTTTTATTTATATATTTTGTTATTATTCTGACTCATAAGTTAACAATATCTTGTCCAGGAACTGGGTAGGTGGATATACATATATTATTTTGGTACCTTGCTCAGCTTAAAAGCCACTACAGTAATTACATGACCGCAGCAACCCACTGTTCTTCGGCCCACTATGCAGTTGCGGCAATACTGCTTCATTGAGTTTCGTACCTGACTGTTATTTTCATTTTCATGTAATATATAGACAAAATACACTTTTCTACTAATATGCCTACTTTGACCCCCACTGCCTTTTGACAGATTTCACTTCCACAAGATGGAGGGTATGACTTCTTCTTTGCGTGATATCAGTACCACAATTCGTATATCGGATCTGTCACACAGTTTCCACCACAGGCAGGAGTTGAAATTAAATTGTACAGTATCCGTACAGTATCCATATTCAAGCTGGGGTCAACGCTGGGATTTGTGTCGGAGTTCATAGGCATCAACGTGGCGGGGTCAACGTGAGAAGGGGTATCAATGTCCATTGTCAAAACCAAAACAATACTTGAAAACTAATCACAGTAAAACGAGGAAAACAATATTCATGATGCCACGAAACAAAGTGAATGACAACTGACATTGACATAACCTTTTTTTTAATAATTTATTTAATCATTGATTAAAAATCGGAATTCATCGACCATTTTCGATTCTTTTAAATACTTTTGTTCTCCAGATATATGAATAAAACATGTTCAAAATAATGTAAGTGGTTACAAATAAAAGCTTTAATTGGCTGTAAACTGTAGACTCTTATATGAAAGAGGAGGACTTAGTTGAACTTCAAAAATAACAATTAGAATCGATTTGTATATAATGATAACAAATACGATTAGTTGTTGGCAAAACTATGCATTAATGAAGGTCGAGTACTGTCAATATGTCGAAGAATAAAACAATTACAGTACTTATTAAATACACTATTCGTAGGCGCAAGTTGATACAAAGTATAGAATAAATAAGCGTTTAAAAACTAAACTTGATTATTGATTAATTTGTTTCTTTTCGAGCATCGTGTTCACGCGAAGCCGAAAACGGACAAAGTCCTTTTCTACATAGTCAAAGGCCGGAGGGACGGGCACTTGACTATATCTGCCTCTGCCAGCTAAATGGTTGATTTTGGATGTGAGAAAAAAATCATGGCTGTATAATAACGAAGTTAAAAGGAAAACTATCACAGCTAAGTAGGCTGTACAAGTTAACGACTAATAGTCGACCAACTTATATTTGCAGTCGGAGAATTGACCGTGATGTATATCAACGTATGGGAGAACATGTTTTACAACATTGTGCGTGGTCCGATACGCACTTGGCCGGTTTTTTATATTTCTATGCGTTAAGAAGTATAAAACGGCTTAATTAATCCCAATCGAAATAAAAAAGAATAACATTTTATCTCTTTTTTATTTTACTACCTATTGGGCCCAGTTGCCATAATTAAACAAACACTTAATTTAATTTTACTCATTCACAATAATTCGGAATCACTAGGTATCAAAGTTATTTTTAATACGGGAATTTTAAAAAAATGTTCATTATATTTCGGAGGTGTAATAAGTCATACCCACTTGGTAAGATGCATATGATTGTATTCCATCGAGTAGGTACCTACCTACTTACGAAAAATAAATGTAATTTTTTTAGTTTATGTAAAATGTGGCACCTACACATTCGCTTAAAAATGGTGCTGTAATTTACAGACGGGCTACATTATAAATTTATTAAATAAACCTAGCAATTCATCGAAGAGGATTCATATTTTGTTTTTACTTTCGTGTTATAAAAAAACCAGACTAGTGCGAGTCAAACTCGCCCACCGAGGATTCCGAACAAATTTGTAGGTACATATTATAAATAGTTCAGGGGGGTAACCATCACCTCTTATAGCAGTATTATTATAATATTACTTCCAGTGGGAAAGTGATGGAGCTATACAGGACTTATAGCTCTATCTCTTTTTCACGCTGAAGTAATATTGAAGTAATACTGCTATAAGAGGTGATGGTTACCCCCCTGGAATCGAATCCTACAGTTTTTTCCGAGCTTTTCCCGAAATTCAGTTTCCAAAACCTATAATTACTTTTATTATTGTTATACTAACAGTTCATACCTAAATTAGTTAGGTAACCTAATCAAAGTTGTTTTTTTACTTAAATATCAATCTTAATCCAGAGTTTTTAGTGGTGACTGAAAAAAGAATGGTACTATAAATAAAGACTATATTTTTTATGATTTAATAACAAATGTATAGTTTTCAGATTTTCCCTGTACTTGTAGTATAAGACGATATTACTTGCCAAATTTCATAGTTCTAGGACAACGGAAAGTACCCTATACATTTTAATTCCCTTGAGAGTGTCGAAATATACGTTTTTTGCGACATAAACAGCCGTATATTTTTTTTACGTTAACTTAGAAGTTTGCTTTTTTCACAACTTCAAGGGACTGTGGACTTGACTATATGGTTTTGGTTAATTTCAACTCGATACCTCCGCACGTTCCCGAGATAAAGGGCCTTGACAGACAGATGGACAGACAGACAAACGGACAACAAAGTGATCCTATAAGGGTTCCGTTTTTTTCCTTTTGCGGTACGGAACCCTAAAAAGCAATAGAAATTTTGTACGTCTTGCATCAAAATCACATAAGTTAACCCAAAGACGTCCTCATAATATAAAAAGTGCCAAAAAAACCGCCCCACTAATTTCATTCCCCTTCAATTCCAAACAAGTCCATGCATTTTATTGCTAATTAATTGCGAGGTTTTTCTAATTAAGACCGCCCGGGCCTTCTTACGAGCGGCCAAACGGCCACTATGCTGGAAATAGGCCATTAAAACGCTAAGATTTCAGGATATAGCCGACTAATTAAGCATTGCGATCGCCGCCACTAAATAAAACATGAGCCCAATAAATTGAGCCTACAGTGGAATACGTAGGTTCGGTATGTCTATGGGTTTTGGGAGAATTTCCTGGTTTTAAGACTAGTCTATGCTTGTATCTGAGGCTTGGCTTGGGCTTGTGGTCAAGTAATAACAGCCGCACGGGTCGATCGATCAGGTTGCCGTGGTTGGTCCGTGGATGGGTGACCATCTTTACATACCAAGACCCTTCCATACCTCGGAAAGCACGTTAAGCCGTTGGTCCCGGCTGTCATTTGTAGATCTTTGACAGTTGTTACGGGTCGTCAGAAACCCGAAAGACTGACAACCAGTCTTACCAAGGGGTATCGTGTTACCCAGTAACTGGGTTCTGGAGGTCAGATAGGCAGTCGCTCCATGTAAAATACTGGTATTCAGCTGCATCCGGTTAGACTGGAAGCCGACCTAGTCGACCTAGCCGACCGACATAGTTGAGAAAAGGCAGGCAGATGATGATGATGATATGCTTGTATCTAAGAACGAACAAAATGAAACTTTAGACCAATCAAATTGGTTGGTTAGGAGTACGTTTCCGGGCTTGTGGACGGTGAGCAATGGGTAGCTCGCCGTGGCCCGGGTCCACTATGCGTTGTGTCCACGCGCGCCTCTGGTGATACAGCTCCACATACCATGCGCTAAAGAAGTTAAAAATGGTTTAGTGGGTAGAAGATATCTACTTGTTTCCCATTGACACTTTTCTTCCGTTTTTGTGTGACTCGAAAAATAGTAACGCTTTTTTTCGCTAAACGGTATTTTAATTGTTTGATAAAATGTATGAGAAACCAGATTGTTGGACATCAAAAAATAACAAAAGTACCTAGAGATTTCGTGCAATAATAAAAAAAATGTTGGTGCTGACATTCCAAACCAAAAAAATGTGTTAGCCTTAACACATTTTTTTGGTTAGCACTTTGACTCTTGGGCCGGATATGATTGGTGTCCTTTATTTAATGAAAGGATTTCTTACTTAGTAAGTAAAAGCACTTAAATTTTACAGAAACCCTTTATTTTACAGTAATGTTTTCCTTATTTCCAATTAGTTTTTTTTTTAAATCAAATAATGGGCAGCCTAAAATACATGAATAAATACATAAGATCTAAATGGTTTCTACTTGAAGGCGACAAAGTAAGCTTTACGTCCTAGCTTGGTCCTGGCCATATACTTTAGCCCAAGTATGTATATTAGGCATACGAATTAGTAAGAACCTCGGTATAGCCCCGCCGCACAGTGGAACGAATGTATGGGAGCGGTTGGACGTAGACATGTCCGAAAAATAAGAGTAAAATTATGCCAAACTAATGATGCCATCTTATTCGATTACTTAATGCCTTCATAAATTGTGGTGATGAATTTCTTCATAACTCCCATATTTCGGGAGTAATTTGAGAAAATGTGAAATTTTACTATGAAAATGAGTGTATCGAGCTCTCTCCCTCCTGATTCCGGGCTTGTTTCAAGTAGCGGTCTCTAATATCGTAATGCTATTACTAAGAGCTATATTTAATACTAAGACACATAGTGCGCCAAATGTGCACTTTCTGGGATAAAAGGAAATGAAAATTTAAAAAAAAAAACGTTTTTTCCCCATTTGTATTTACTTTAAACCGCAGACAGACTTATTAAGAGGTCTATAAATATATTATATATATACAGAAATATATATTAACAAAAATATTCACAAGAACTGATGAGAGTATGACTTTTAAGTAAGTTGATAATAAATTACCTAGTTTCATTAAAAGTACAATAAATAATTAAGATGTAAGCTCTAATTTACTAAGTTACACATTTTAAAACAATAACATCATTTAATTATCTTCGTCATCATCATCATCATCATCAATTAATTCAAATTCAGAATCGATGTCCGCTAAATAATTTATGTTAACAAATTCGATATCACTTTTCTCAGAATCCGTAAGCTCATAAAATTCCTTAAAAGAAGATTTTTTTACAAACTTATTTCCTTTTGGACGGATACTTGTAACAAGTGGATCAGAAGACAGTAAAAGATTGTGCATAATATCTTCATTGCATGAGATACTGCTATGCTTTCGAGAATGCCCCTCTCTATATTTTCTAAAATCTTTATTTCTAGCCTCAGATGCCTCTTCGGATAGAAAACCAATGGGCACAATTGACATGTTCTGAACTATGTCTGGCCCATGCATTAAAATTGTATGAAGTGAAGAAGGCATATAATACCATGGGTATAACTCCACGTAAAGCTTAGCAGTATCAAAGCAGAACTCTCGGAATTTAGTTACGTTGATCTTCTCTCCTGATGAAATACACTGCAAGATCACACAGATTTTTCTTAAAAGCATAGCATCTATTCCGGTCAGTTCAGCAGATTTAGTGTAGTTTTCAAAAAATCTCCTTGCCGAGTTGCCATTGTTGGTGGATCCACTGCCTTGTTTCACAACATCGAGAAGTAAGCCCGTTTCTCTTCTTACAGCCTCTTGAACTCTTTTCTTCCTGTCATCAACTTGCCTTTTTGCTATATCACCCCTTACTTGCCATGATTTTATGTCTAATTTGTAGGAAATGTGTAATAAGCATTCCATTGAGCGAATCCAAGCGTGAAGGGTGCTTAAGCTATATTTATACATGTCCTCGTTTGCGTGTTTATCTTTGATTAACTCTAAATTATTCATTTCTTTAGGACAAGCCTTGCATATGTCACACACTGAAGCTGCTGTATTGGATATAATGGAATGAATTTTACCATCAATCATTGTCAACAGCAGTTGGTGTTTGACACTAATTCCATCAGTGATGGTGGATGGAGTTAAGGCTTCAATCTCTGCTTCGATTTCAGCCATCTCTCTCTGCACATTTTCTTTGGTTTCCTTTATAAACTTAAACAATATTGGCCGGCAAAATGAAGTGGAAGATGGTCGCTCGTTTTCCCAAATTGTTACACCTTTTGAGACGAGCCGCAGTGGTACAAGACTAATCATAAAATTACTAGCAAGATCGATTTGCTCATCTTCACTCGTCCTTTGATGATAAATGCTTTGGCTAGATGATCCGTCAAAACCCCATTTGCTGGTCAATACGAGCTGTTGATTGGGATCAACAGGGGTTTCTAACGACCTAATAAGTCTTCTTGAGGTTAAATCCATCAAGGCTTGTAATTTGATTTTTGCAGAGCTCTCTGTAACTGTGAGATCTTCTTTGGCCGGATAGCACTTAATTTTTTCTTTAACCAACATGTAGTAACTCGGGTATTGAAGAGCTCCTTCTTGAGTGTTGAAATCCCGAAGAGTGTTATAGCGCCATTTCGATAAGTTCATCGATACATAAAGAGCCAATGCCTTCAAAGGGGATATTTCCCGTACCTGAATTGATTTACCTTCAATGAAGGCTTTGATTTTTGAGGCCTCTTCTGGATTCTCCGTCAAGTATTTCATAACATAAGCTGTATCGCTTTGTCCTGCCTTTTGAAGCGCCCTTTCGGCCGAAAACATAATTTCAGCGCTGCTACTGCTGCATGAAAGACTATCTTCAGTGCGTCTTCTTTTTTGCCGGTTACTAAGGTCCTCAAAAGATTTACGAGGACTAGGATGTGTACAAGTTGAAGCATCAGATTTAGCAGGAGAAATTATGGGCTCGATGACGTCACTTATATTTTCTGTAGAAGGTTCCATATTTTCATTCTGTAATTCCGGCCATTGAATTGCAGCCTGTAGCCAAATCTCATGTTTCTTCCGAAACTTATCTGTGCTTCTTCCAGACTGTGTCCATTTTGCATAAATGCGGTAGCAAAATCGACGACACCAGTCTTTTAAACTTGTTTCAGCACTTTCACATAACTGAACACAACTGTTATCTTTTAAAACACTGAACAAATAGTTAAAGTCGCGTAAATCTTTATGTGCGCGTGCGCATAAAGCAACGTGAATATCAAGATTTGTATTAAAATTTGGAAAATACATTGCGAGATTAGCTTGGATACAACGAGGTGTAAATCAACACTGATTTTAAAGTTACTAATAGTGACCTATTTATATAAAATCCAGGTATCCCAGGTATCCTTTGTTAAATATTGCAAGGTAATTAGTTATTGTGATAATTAGTAAATGATGCATGCTAAATTAGTGTATTAAGAGCCATTTAGTAATTAAATAATAGCAATGTTCTTATCAGTAATCATTAGTGCATCAGTTTTATATGTAAACCTCAAGTCCCTAATGATATATCCTAATTAGCTTATATCTTCTCTAATTGGCTGCTCAGAAATGTTATTGTAATAATGTAAACCTTTAGAAAAACGGTTTTAATCAACAAAATAAACAAAAAATAAAAAAATTGTGTTATAAAATAAACATCACTCTTTATCCCAGAAAGTGCACATTTGGCGCACTATGTGTCTTAGTATTAAATATAGCTCTTAGTATTAGCATTATGATATTAGAGACCGCTACTTGAAACAAGCCCGGAATCAGGAGGGAGAGAGCTCGATACACTCATTTTCATAGTAAAATTTCACATTTTCTCAAATTACTCCCGAAATATGGGAGTTATGAAGAAATTCATCACCACAAGTTATGAAGGCATTAAGTAATCGAATAAGATGGCATCATTAGTTTGGCATAATTTTACTCTTTTTTTTCGGACATGTCTACGTCCAACCGCTCCCATACATTCGTTCCACTGTGCGCCGCGCCGGTAGGCTGTCGTGAAAATGAAGAAGCAGTATAGTCTGTTTTAAAACTATCTGGTAAAAGTGTAAACTGTTCAAGTTAAATCACTCACTAGGTATAGAGAATTAACAATTATTGTTTGAATAACATTATTGTTGTAATTGAAAAATGAATCCCAATTTTTAAGTGCAAAACACCTTTAAGGTTATTTACAATTAGAATTACAAACGTGATGAATATTATCTGTGTGTTAAATTAGAGTTTCGGTTTAGTTATTCAAATAATAAAAGCACTAACATATAACTGGCACCCACAGGTACGTTTGTTATCCATTTGTTTACATTTTCGTCAGATACTTTAGGAACAGACCACAGTGACCGCAATTCTTTATCTCTGTATCGACAAAAACTATTTACCCACCTAAGGGCCGATTCACACTATGCGTTGCGGCGGCGGCAGTGCGGCGCTGGAACGATGCGTTCCGGTGAAATGTAATGTTTTAACAGCGGCGTGCACAGAGTCTTTAGACAGGGTGGGCAGAAAAAATAATCTTATCGAAAATACTGCATGCTGGTTTTGGTTCGTCGTCTTGTCGATTAAATAATGATGTGGGTAATTGCAAATCCGGCGTACAACGAACTTTCACGATCACTTGTTTTTCACTTGTTTGTGTACCTGAACAACTTTCACAGTAAATTTTATTCATTTTTCACACTATTATCAACGTTAAAATCTTTAGTAACTCACAACTAGTGATGGTAAATTCCCGAGAATATTCTCGTGGCGAGAACTTAGCTGTTAAGTTCTCAAGAATATTCTTTTGGAAGGGAATTTACGAGAATTTAAAAATTGGATGACTGTATTGAATCGGTCTATTTTTAGAGTAATAGTTTTGAGTGCATTTGAACGTTTTACGAAGTTTACGTTAAAATAAACTACTCTACAACTTAAATTGTCAGTAAATTCTCCTGAGCGAGAACATTCCCGAGAATATTTCCGAGAAAAATCTCATAAAATCTCTTATATTTCGTTTGGTGTAAATGTTAAATTAGGATTTCTGTATTAAAAAAAACTTTATGAGTTACAAATAAACCGCTTTATTAAAATAAAAACATAAGAAAGGTTTACGGTGTAAATGATTAAAAACAAAATCACAATCACAATCCCAACAATTCTTGAAATAAAATTACTCATACTATTCGTTCATTGACAACAGTTGATCCAAGTTATCTAAGTTGATATGGTCTGTTTCCGTCAAGATTACTGGCTCATCGCCTGCCTCTTCTTCAGATGTGCTCTCTTCTATTGAATGTAGGCTCTTCTATTTCTCTTGTCGCAGATGTACTTGGTTGTGGTTCTTTGGACTCTTTGTTTATTGATGATTATCCAATTGTTTGCCTGCTCATTCGGTATTGAATTTATTACGTTTTTTTAATGTATATTTGAAAATGTGGAAAAAGAGCGTTCCACAGAAGTAGAAGTTTCTGGAGCAGTCAAAATTTTCAGGGTCATTACTCCTAATTCTGTTTTAGGATATAATGTTTGCCACCACGCAACTGGCTTGACGTTTTTAGCGGTTTCCCAAATAAATTCTTTGCCCACAAACCAGTGCCACATTTATACTCAGACACTTCTTCGAACAGTTGTTGAACTGAAATATTGTGTGAACTGTGTCTTTCAGCCAAGTTCAGAACAAACTCCCATCCGTCTATGTTTTCAGTTGATGTCATTGTTGTACCACGATTTTGCGGGTTTAATTATATACCGCAGCATATTGCATTGGCTTAAGCTCTGTAGCTTTTCTATCGCTGAATTTCTGTTTTAAATGATTGTGTGCTTCTTCGCCTAAAATTTCAGCGACGGTAGGCTTCTCTAGCAGTTCTTTTAATTCGCCGAATGCCATACCCCATCCTCTGTTTTCTCCCTTATAGTAATTGTATACTTTTCCTTCTGGTTTAATTGTGAATAAAATACACGGTGATTACAAAATTCACTATCTCTGAAATCGCTGCTGAACACAGCTAAACAGGCGGACTGGCGACATGTAACTGATCGCATAAACAAAATGGCGGCGCAGTCGCAGTGCAATGCGGGAACGGCGCGGGCCCGGACCGGTTTTATTGTGGCGGCACACACACAGTGAGGGGTGATCTTACTCAAACGGGCAGGAAAGGCAAGCGCGCAACGATAGCCGCAACCAATATTTCTTAACTAAAGAAATATTAGCAATTTCCTACTCCGAAATCTCACACAGTAACCTTTTTCGAGTAAAGTATAAAATAACAATAAAAGAAGTTGACTTTAGACCTTGAAATCAATACAAATTAATTAATTAATTATTTATATTGTATAAAAATTTAGCAATTTTACTTCCAACTTTAAATTCTCGTAAATTCTCTGTCAAAAAGAATATTGCAGAATATTGCAGAATATTCTCGATCCGAGAATATTCTCTCGACCCATCACTGCTCACAACCAAATCAAAACAAACAAAATAATGGCGGCTCGACTCAGTATAAAAATACGACAGAAAAATGGTACTCTATCTAGCGAAAATTTAATGAAACAATGCTACTTTTTAAAATAGTTGCATAGCTAACTTCGGATCGGAAAACTTAAGTAGGTAAGTGTCGTTAATTGTCGTGTTCTAAAAAAGTCAGTGTCTACTCTGTGCGGTTGTGTGCGTTATTTGTGACATTGTGTGCCTCGTATCTATAGGAACGCACACCCATTAAATCTGTATGCCCGCGAGTGCACACATATACACATTGAGCCGCGAATAGTTTGTGTCTTTCCCGTGGCTCTCAGCGGCGCTAGCGCAGCGCAATGCAAAATTACGTCAAATTGTACGAACGAGCTGGTTACTCTGTAGGTATCGGTGTTACCCGACACTCGAAAGGTGGCGCTGAATTATGAATTAAGATTTTATATCAGAATATAAGAAATATTAGATATCAGAACAAGATTATAAATATTTATCTGAGTTAGGTAGGGTAGGCAGTGTCTTTCTGTCTTTATGAAATGCACGCCACTGCGTTTTAATTAACTATAAATAAATAAATAAAAAGCAGCTTCGGTGAACCCGTTTTCACCAGTGCTATGCTATGTGGACCAATGAATATGATTGATGGTTAGCAAACGCATCCATAGCATAGCACTAGGGTTGCCAACTTTTTGTACAAGAAATAAAGTATATTATGATCAAAGTGGAAAAATAAACAGTATCTTGGAAAAATAAACAGTATTAAAAGTATTTTTTTTTAAATAGGTACAGCCTCGCGCAACTCATCAATTCAGCACCAATTTTGAGGGTTTCGTAAGAATCACCAAATAGACGAGGAGCAATATTTTTATTAAATGTATTGAAGCTCTATTTCTGTCGTTCCACCTTTTAGTATTCCGATAGCAATTATCAATTTACTATGTCCCGAAAATACGAGACACATTAACAGTTTCATTCTGTGAATCACCGCGCCCATGCCCAGCTGCGTGCACGATGGTCTGCGTAATAGATTCAACTTTTTATTTAAGTACCTACCTATAGCTCTGGATATCAGTGAAAACAGTATATTCTTATACTTTATTTTTGTTGAACAGTAAACAGTATTTTACAGTGAAAAACAGTATAATACTGTTTGTAACAGTATGGTTGGCAACCCTACATAGCACGTCTCTGCTGGAGCGCCCTAACGGTGGGCAACGCAACTCCGACGTAATCCTTCTATAATGGTAGGTAGTTGAATTTCAATCACACACAACACCGACTTGAAACAATTTGACTTGTATTTCTTGTTGGCAACAATAACAATTTTAGCTTTCAACACAACTTCCATTTCACACGATACCCACGCCACAGACAGAGGGTGGCACGCGCGCTTTCTGAAGTGGACGGAAACACACAATATTCAAGTACAGAATCTTGTTACGTAGTTAGTTGAATAAAACTTACGAAATATAAAACAATGCTAATATTCACAAATGCAAAGGCATTTTAAAATTCATTACTTTTTACAACTTCAGTATTAGGTACTACTTGATATCAATTCCGGTGGCAATTCAAGGAATTTAATCAAAACAATGGCTTTTCATTAACCACTCTGCTCGACTAGATTTTGACATATCAGCTGACTCGACGGGTTGTTGCAATGTACGTCATAAAATACGCGAGGAGTTTGTAAGTAAATGAAAGTCAATAATAATATGAATGATCACAAGTCTCTGATCATATTAGGGAATTAACAATAATATAAACGACGCTCCATCGAGCACGTGAGGCGCGAGCGCAAATCTATCAACTCAAGGGTAGTCACAATGATCACCAGTATCACAATTACAACAAATCAATTCGATGGATCTCCTCGATCTTCATTATTCGTTTGTTTTCTATTTTGGCGGGCCGCCGACTCAGTACCCGCGGCTGTCAAATTCAACTCTGTAAGTTTAGACGTGCCGATACGTTTGTTTTTAATAAAATAAATAACTGTGCAATAACTTGGATTAATGGCTGTAATGTTGTGCAAGTTTCTCCCAAATAAGTAATAATAAATTATAGCAAATAATAAATAATATTACAATAATATAAAATTACTAATAATATTACTTGCAATAATATTACTTGCATGATCATTATATTATTATGAGATATAAACAACAATTTTTGCATGCCTATTTTAAGGTAAATTGTACAAGGATCACAACTTATTTTAATATCTTATGTCATGTACCTACAATTTATGCAAATAAAGCTTTCTTTCTTTCTTTCTTTCTTTCTAAATCAAAAAGTAATAGGTAATGACGGTGACACAAGATTTTAAAATAGCTCAAGTGTGATGTCTTGGTGAAATATTAGGCTGTCAACCCTCGTTGACGGTCCTTTGGCAGTCAGCCTTGCTACCATCCCGCAGTCAGCTGATGTGTTGTGTTGGTGAACTGATGTTTATGTCTAAAAGTAATCATTGGTATTTCTGTCTATGGCATTGTATCGCTCCCTTTTATAGTACCTACGCGTCAAACTTTGTGACGGCTCTGAAGTACGCTACACACTGCGCAGTGCCCCACCCCTCACCCCCGCTAACACTTAAATTCGTTACTGCGCAGCAATTCGCCTCATGTTCTGAGCCGCCATAAAGTTTGAATCGGACTGTACCTGAGATTTAATCGTAACTTGTGAAACGTGGGAGTACTATTTATTACACCTCTGCCTAACTATTCAAGGAATAGAGGCGTGATGTGTTTCTCCTTTCCCCTAAGTTGAGTCTAAAGATCTTGTGTAATAAGATGTAAAAGTCGATTTTAGATCTACTTTTCTAGCCGCAACATCACGTAGACTTCCGAACACCGTGTCGATGACGTCACGATCTATATATAAGCGTCGTCGCACACCATGCGGCGCGCGCGCTTAGCGTTCATTATTTTTAATACCGTTCTATTCATGATTTGTGTGCGGCGTTGCTATGGGATCTACAGCTGATTTAAGTGTTCACAGATGTGGTAAAAGTTACAAATTGATAGTTAAATTAGATGATTATGTTCCTAAATCCGATCGTACAGCTTGTTTTGACTTAATAGACGGTGCCGGAATGTAGAAATTACGAATTTCAGCCTTTTTTATTTAGTCTGAGATTTCAGCAAACTTACACTATGTTTGCCATAATTATTATGATGCTGGTGGTGTTTGAGAGAATACTTCAAATCCGAAAACGTAACGTAGGACGCCCCCAGCTATTAGCAAGAATGTAGCAGGTTAAAAAGGCTATAAATACCGTAAAGACACTATGCTGACGGCACGGCCGCAGCGAAGTGTTTTTGTTTTCACCAAATGATTGAATAGAATAGAATAGAATAAAATAGAATAGAATTTTGCAAATATGGGTAATACATAATAGTTCTTAAGATTACATTTAGCCCAGCCACATTTTACCAATCGGCATGCAAACATTTAAAATTATTTATATCACTATTATTACACTTATTTAGATCAATTTATAAATTACTATTAAAAAATTCTTAAATCATCAGCTATTAAAAATATATGTTTGTATTAACAGGAAAATATAGATCAGTATCATAAGATTATATATCATGTCATTACTATTACAAATGTCATACCATTATCATTACATCAATTAACATGTCATTACTATTACAAATATCATTATTATTACAATTCCAAAATCAAAATGTCAGTAATCTAAATGTCAAACATCAAAAATGTCATACGTCAAAATTTAAAAAATCAAGATGTCATTAATTAACAAATATTTTTCTCCGATATGAACTCAGTTACACTGTAGTACGTTTTATCTACCAAAATTTTCCGCAATCTACTCTTAAATTTTGCTGTATTTACTGTTACGATTTCATTTTGATACCATAACGAACTAGGTATTTGGTAGGGACTTACTAATTTAGCAAGATTATGCAATAAAAACGATTTTTGTAAAAGTGTCCCTTACTAGGTTTTGAAATGAGACAGCCGAATACTTACTCGGTAATTTATTGTAAATAATGGGGGCCGTGCAAGAAACGCTCTTACGCATCAAAGTAGTTCGACATGATACCTGACATAATTTGCTGTTGTCAGCCTATTCCTTGGGAATACAACAGCCAGGCGCTCAAAACGAGATGAATTTTGCTTGACAAATATAGCTACTTCGAAAATATAGATACAGGGAAGTGTCAAGATTTTAATTAACTTAAAATAAGGCGCGCAACTGTCCGTCGATTTAAGTTTTAACAATAATCGGAAATATCTTTTCTGGGCCTTAAAAGCTATATCTCGATCAGTGGAGTTCCCCCAGAAAATGATACCGTAGCGCAAGTGCGACTCAACTATTCCGTAGTAAGCCGTAAGAAGTGTTTTGACATCTACTATGGAGGATAGTCTATATAACACATATGCGGATGAACTCAATTTTACTGTCTATATGTGCTTTCCAATTTAAGTTGCAATCTATTTGCAACCCTAAAAATTTGGTATCCTCTGCTTCCTCAATTTTGTCATTGAAATGTACACATAGGAATAAATCTAGACGCGGCGGCCAAAAGCACTTAAGTCAATTTTAGCTCAAAATTATAAAAAGTCACAGCATCCATGTTTTTGTATTATCCGTTGACTGGAAAAAGCACGTAAGTCACCGTCACTCCATTCAGTCGTAATAGTCGACTGTACCATAAAACTTAAGTCGTATCAACAAATCAAGCGGCGACACAAACCACTTAAGTTGACTTAAGTTTTTTTTCCCGGCATTTCGCATCTCTTATACATCTTCATCTCTTATACCGACTGACTTCAGTAACTTGGTAACAGTGATCCGTTTTTGCTGTCGATAAATTATTTTCAAGTATCTACCCTCACTTTACTCGTTTTTTTTAAGTGCTTGATAAAAGTTGACGAACGTTGTGGGTGACGTAAAATTAAATACGTATTCCCTCATTAGTGTTTTGGTGTGACGGTCGTAGTGGTGTTGTGCATTAACAGTATTTATAATGGATTCAAGAGCCAGAAAGTTAGTAAATCTCGCCTTAAATAATGAGAATAAAGGTAAGTTTTGAATATTTTCCTTTAATTTTTATGCAATATGCAAAACAAATGTATAGTTTTTGTGGACACAATTACAACCCGTAACAACAAAAAAAATACATTTCACTTTTTTACAGGCGATGAAAACCCATTCACTAATCCGCGACCAAGTACATCTGGAACTCAAAAACAAATTACTCCTGAAGAAACTGCTATTGACTATTCCAGTGACGATTCTGTTGCTGATCCTACCTACTCTCCAGATAGTCCTAGTTTCTCTCTCAGAAGTGATTTTATACTCTGATACTTGTGGAGGACAAAACAAGAACACACACGTAGCTGCAATGTTCACGTACTTGTTGACTGTAAAACCTTCAATGAAGTTAATACACCACAAGTGTATGATACCTGGGCATAGACATATGGAAGTTGACTTAGACCACGCAATCATTGAAAAAAAAAAAAAAAAAACTGACATACAAATTTATCACCCCCACGACTGGATGCAGTTAGTAAGATCCAGTAGCAAAAAATTTACTGTGAGAGAAATGCGACAAAATGATTTCTTTGATTTCGCTAGCTTATTGAAGGGTCCATTAGTAGCCCGAAAAAAAGACGATGATGGAAATATTTTCAAGTGGCATGATGTGAAGTGGCTGAGTTATGACTCTGAGTACGGCGTCTTAAATACAAAACCACTCTTTCTAGAGACTAATCATTTAAAAGTATTAATTTCAAACAGAACACGCGACGAGATAAGGAATTTAATTTGATGCAGATTACTGACAAGCCAGTAACAATAAGTGTCGACAAAAAACGTGATGTAATATCACTTTTGTCTTTAATACCGGAATGTTTCCATAATTTTTACCAGAATTTAGTAACCACTGACGATACCAAGGATGTTGATCCAGATATACAAGATTCAGAAGAGAGTGACTGTTAGTTTTCGACTTTAATGCATGCATTATATTAAAAAAAAAAAATTAATAATCTTAGTTATTCATAGTTTGTATTAAAATCATAAAATAAAATAAATAAACCAAGTAATTATAGTATGTTAATAAACACCTAAGTCTCAATTTATTGATGTTCAAAGAAACTTAAGTCAGATATTTCAGTAAATAATAAATAAAGCCTAAATAGCCATATTCTGATATGTAACTAGTTCATAATTGTGTAAAAATAAATAATAAAAACCATAACCGTAGTACATTTTTTTCATACCAATCGAATTAAACAGTCTCCTGTAAAATTTTTGCATGCAAAAAAAGTTGACTTAAGTACTTATGGCTTCCAAGTCTAGAAATGATTAACGCATGGTGACAATTATATTTACTAGAAGTACAAATTCACCCATAGGCAGATGGCGTAACCCAGTGCTGGGCACGCCACGATTTCAGCGATAAGTCCCCTTTTTGAGGAGTGGCTAGAGAGGCGCCACGGCATCCTCACCTTCCGCCTGACGCAGGTCCTCACCGGACACGGCAGCTTCGGAAAGTTCCTGTGTCGGATAAGGCGGGAGGAAACGCCCGGGTGTCACCACTGTGTGGATCGCCCGGAGGATACGGTGGAGCATACGGTGGAGGTCTGCCCGGCTTGGGCAGAGCACCGCCGTGTCCTCGTGGAGGCGATCGGCGGCAGAGATTTCTCGCGTCCGGCCCTGGTTCAGGCCATGGTAAGGAGCGAGAGGGCATGGGCAGCCGTCACCTCCTTCTGTGAAGCAGTAATGATCGCAAAGGAGGAGGCGGGATGGTTGAGGGAAAGGCAAGTTTCGCGCCCTCTCGCCCCTAGCCGCCGCAGGAGACGCCCTGGGCGTCGGGAATCCCGGGCGGATTTCCGGCCACCGTAGGCGCGGGCTTGCGGACGGTGAGCAATGGGTAGCTCACCGTCCGGTAAGGACCAGGCCCGGGTCGAAGGCGCGTTGTATTCCACGCGTGCCTCAAAGAGATGTCGACAGCACAAGTGTAGGGGTCCACTAGGGCCGATGCCTGCCGGGGTCGCGGGAAGGTACTAATGGGTCACCGAGGCCCCCGCAACACAGGCAACGGAAGGAATACGGGTGGGTTTTAGTCAGTAAAAGTCTGACACACCCTCCCGCTCCGCCCAGAGCGGGAGAAGTTATATGATGATTTCCCGTCCAAAAAAAATAAATAAAAGGCAGATGGCTTTACGTTGTTCAATTAATTCCACGAAAAATGTAGGATCAATGTATTAAGTGAAAAATTGACATCATCACCATTTCAGCCGAAAGACGTCCACTGCTGGACATAGGCCTCCCCCAAGCAGCGCCACTTCGACCAGTTTTGTGCTTCCCGCATCCAGCGGATTCCTGCGGCCTTCACAAGGTCATCGGTCCACCTTGTAGGAAGCCTTCCAACGCTACGTCTTCCGGTACGCGGTCGCCATTCCAGAACCTTTCGGCCCCATCGGCCATCTGTTCTGCGAGCAATGTGCCCTGCCCACTGCCTTGGTTCGCCTGCGGATATCTTCATTTCTGATTCAAAAATTGTATGGTTTGAAAAAGGGTGATAACGGAAAAGAGAAATATTGGGAAGAAAAAAATTACCTGATGCGCTGACCTCGAGTATATTGAGGAGGATAATGATGAGCTAATTCATAGACGAAAATATTTAATATATGAACTTCTTAAATCCCGAACACTACGTCACACACAATAGTAAGTAGGTAGCTACTGAAGCATTAAGTACACTCGCCAGCACATCAAGTTATCACAAACTGTCAAATTTTCTCATTTTGTTTTGAACCTAACCATCAACATTTTAAGGTTTAAAATCATTTGGAGGACAGTTTGTGCTAACTTATGTGCTGACTGTACTTGAGTGGGGTATTGTAATATTGTTCCTGAGGAGATCTGTCTGAAACTGACGTGGATTGTGCATTTCTGACACTGACTTAAGTTGATGTGTACTTCAAACTAAGGGAAGGGCTAAGCATGGGCTAAGTTATAATTAAGTTGTAATCAACGAAGATCTAGAGTTATTAGGACGGAGGATTAATAACAAGTAATGTAGACTGGAATTAAACAGCTAAAAAAACGGTTATTTTTGTGCCCCCTTAGTTCTTCCAAATATTATAAATGTAAGAACTTAATTTACCATTTCTAAATATTATGTCCATTTACGTAACATTTTTAGTATACCTACAGTAGGTATTATGATTGTTTATAAAATAACGAAGCGTTGTTTAACTGTTTAATACTTCAGTCATTTCTAAACATTGTCTAAACTAAAAAAAACACCGAAGATGAAAAATCAATGTCCATACAATAATAGTAACCGAACAAGTATCATTTAGTTGTCTTTATTTTTGTGTCCCTCCTTAGTTCTTCAAAATATTATATGTAAGAACTTAATTTACCATTTCTAAATATTATGTCTGATTTACGTAACATTTTCAGTGTACCTACGGTAGGTACTGTGGTTGTTTCTAAAATAACGAAGCGTTTTTTTAACTGTTTAGTCCTTCAGCCATTTCTAAACATTGTCTAAACTAAAAATGTCCATACAATCATAGAAACCGAACAAGTATCATTTAGTTGTTTTTTATGGAATATACGCAAATAATGAATGCTGGCTGTGTAGCTGTGGTTTAAGTTTATGCTACCCTGTAATATTGTATATTATATAATCCACAATTCTTTGTTTCTTATCAAACTATTTTCATTACATAGCTACTCGTAGGAATCTAAATACATAAGTACATAGTGCGTGTAAACCTTCAGCAAACACAGGAACCAGATGCGAGCCGTCCGTCTGTTTTGTTATTCAAATATTACACATATTTCATTCACTGCCCGTGTGTGTGTGTGAAATGAACACACATTTTATTATTTGAGAGTGTGTGTGTGGTTAAGGGTGACTGATCAACGTGAAACTATGCTGCGCTGAGCTGGCTAACTAAGCTAAACTTTCTAGAGCTATGGTTGTTCAAGCTGCGTAAGATGTGCTGTGCGAGTCAGCACTATTACGTCAACGATAACCAACAGACCAAGCGGGTACACGCGATGACAGCACCTACAAATTCTGTTGTGTTTTAAACAAAGAGTTGCTATGTTAACCAGCACTATTACGTCAACGATAACCAACAGACCAAGCGGGTACACGCGATGACAGCACCTACAAATTCTGTTGTGTTTTAAACAAAGAGTTGCTATGTTAACCAGCACTATTACGTCAACGATAACCAACAGACCAAGCGGGTACACGCGATGACAGCACCTACAAATTCTGCTGTGTTTTAAACAAAGAGTTGCTATGTTAACCAAACAAGGGGCAGCGCAGTACTTTGGTTTCCTTATAATGATCTATGAAGAGCGAATTAGTTAAATAGAGCGTAGCATAGCACAGCGCAGCATAGTTTTATGTTGGTTAGTCACCTTAAAGGAGTATGTATGTATGACTGTGTATGTGTGTGTGTGTAGGGAAGCGTGTGCGTGCGGTCAGTTTTGTTAGACATACGTAATTACACGTGTATTTAATTTAATGTAATTTACGAGTTATGCTGTTATGTGATATTATACAATTTCGTGCTAAATCTGTGTAAAACTGTTTAACGGTGTAAGCAATAAACAAATACCGCGATTGGCGCAATTCATGTATTGGATTGGTCGTTAGTAGTAGTCAGTTTACTTATTTACCCTCAGAATTCATGTCAAACAAGAGAGCACGTTGAGCTCCTCAAGTTTTGAGTTGAGCTCAGCAGCACAATTACTGACACATGCTTGAATTGAGTGCAGTGGTGGCCCAGTGGTAACGCCCGTAACTTACACGTGGTAAATCTTAGGTTCGAACTATAACAGGCGCTTTAGTTTGTGTAAATTATTTCATCACAACTGCCCCCAAAACGGTGAAGGAAAACATCGTGAGGAAACCGGCATATCCTAGAACCAAAAATTGAAAGACATGTGACATCAACCAATCCGCACTGGGCCCGCGTGGTGGATAACGGCCCACTCCCTCTCACCGAGAGGAGGCCTGTGTCCCAGCAGTGGGAACATTATAGGCTGATTATGCTTGCACTGACTGGACAGTTACATTCCAATCTGGTTCTTCCTGTGGTTCTTTCCTCAAAACCCCATTTCAGACAATAATCTTCAAGGTCGTGAGGACCATGATCTGACTAAGATTAGGTATGTTTAAGCTTTAAAGTTTAGAAGTAGGTAGATAGGAAATGTCGACTCCATCCAGCTTTTTCTTTTGTTGTTATAAAAGGTGATTCCGATATCCCTATCCCTATTTACAGAATAAACAAATCCATTAAAAAAAAATCTAAATATTTTATTTCACATAAACGTACATGGGCACTTATGAAACGTCAGAAGCTAGATGCACGGTTCCAATTGGTCGTTTCCTATGGATAAGAGCCGGCAAGAAACTCCATGGTTACTCTTTTAAAATTGGCTTTTAAAATATTTTCAAATTACAGTGTTAATAGGTATGGGAGGACAGTGTAGGCCTGTCGAGACGTACCCAGTACTTAACAAAAAAAAAAAAAAGAAAAAGGTCTACAAAATATCTAGTCTATTAAGCCTACAACGTTCTCACATTCACAAGGTACACACAAATCTGTGTAAAATATTAATAAAATAATAAAAATAAAAACCCATTTAAACCAAATGAAGTATGGCATTACAAGTCTGAAATCAAAATTTTAGGTATATAATGTCAAACAGTGAAAAGAATATGTCAAAATAGGTCATTTCATTTCACGTTTTAAAAGTAGTGTTTTTAAAACTCATTATGTATTTAGGTAATCTATGGTAGATAAGGCCTAAACAGAATCTAAGCAGTTGTAGCTGCCACTACCTCACTTTGTAGAAAACTGTAACTAAAAGCACTTTTACAAGGCTAGAAAGCTGTAATTTGGTACAGGAATTCATATTAATTACGCCAACAAAGTGGTAAAATAAAACCTTGAAAATATTTTTTTTAAGGTGCTCGTACCTATGGTGGGGATGATATTTTTTTTAAGGTGCACGTACCTATGGTGGGGATGATATTTTTTTTAAGGTGCACGTACCTATGGTGGGGATGATATTTTTTTCTCGTCTATCCCATGGTGTGGGATATCGTTGGATAGGCCATTTAAAAATATTGCGGGTTTGTGACAACATTTTTCGATTCCAGGATCGTTTTGCGGAATATTAAGCCTTAAAGTGCAATTTTTTGTTAGAGTCAAGTGTCCCCCCCCCCCTGCCAGCTAAATGGTTATTTATGGAGATGTGAAAAAAATCATGGCAGTAGTACATATAATGAAATTGAAAGGAAAACTGAGTTACATCACAGCTGAGTAGTATTTACAAGTTAACGAGTAATAGTCGACCAACTTAAATTTGCAGTTGGAGAATTGACCGTGACGAATATCAACGTATAGGAGAATATGTTTTTCAACATTGTGAGTAGTCCGATACGGACTTGGCCGGTTTTGTTTAATATTTCTGCGTTAAGAAGTATAAAACAGCTTAATTAATCCCAATCGAATAAAAAAAGAAACATTTTAGCTCTTTTTTATTTTACTACCTATTGGGCCCAGTTGCCATAAATAAACAAATACCTACTTAATTTAATTTTACTTATTCACCATAATTCGGAATCACTACCTAGTGATTCCGAATTATGGTGGAAAAAAAAACTTTCTGGTACCTACCAGAAAGTTTTTTTTTTAAATACGGGAATCGAACCAGCGATGTTTAACATAAAAGCAAATCCCTAAGCTAAATCACGTAACTCAAAACACGTCATCTAAAGTCTTAGCAACTTAAACAAACGTCAGATGAATTCTTAATAGGACCAATTTATCGGAGGCTGCGCGCACGCCTCTCGCGGGACAGCCAATCAGAGCGTTCGCAGCAGTAAGGGGTGGTGACACATTGAGACCCGTTTGTGTTTTGTTGTATATTATGATCTTAAAACGTTTGTGTGAGATGTGAAATGTTTTTTTTGTTTTTGTTGGGTTTTCGTTTTGTAGATTATGTTTCAACGTGATTTTACTTTTGTTTTTTTACGTCATTATTGTTTTAGTTGAGAGTTGCTTTTCCGGATTCACACAAGTAATAATAATTTCCATAAATAAATGCATTAAAAAAAGGATTTAATCGGTCAAGGACAGCTAATGAGACACAATTGACTTTCCATTCTTTGGCTCCGCATAGGATAGGGGGAAGTCCCGTAGCGCCGGACGGCACCTACCGCCGGACACTCGTACTATTCAAGCAAGTATAAACCGGTTCGATTCAAAGTACAAGTGAAAGGGGCGCGGGGGGCACACAGCAACAGGATCACGCGCCGTGGCTCGCGAGTGACGCGCAAGGCCACGGCGGGAGCGGGCGTTTGCTGCTTTTGGCGGGAAATCACGGCGTCACGTAAAAATCGATGTAAGTAATTCTGGCACATTTCTGCATTATTACATTTTAATGGTATTCAAAAATAAAAGTACCTAGTACTTAATTGTTACCCGTAAACAGATAGAATATTATTAGATTTTTTAACTAATTATAGTAGGTACCACCTAATGTACGAAATCATCTGTCCCTTAGTACCGGACACTAAGTCATCCCTTAGCACCGGACAGTAAACATATTGATATTTCTCGTGAGAATTAACGTTATTTATTCTAATTGTTAAATTTTGTTTTAGAACATAGAAGAATGAATAGCATTGAAATGGAAGAGAAGAAAAAGAAAGGATCGTGGGCTTACAAACGGTGGAAAGCTTACAAACTGCTATCGATATTTTTTTTCCAAAGAACTGAGTGTAAGACAAGCTGCAATGCGATACAATATTCCTAAAAGCACTGTATATGACAAAATAAAGGCGCTAAATCGAGGAGAAGAAGAAACGCCGTATAAAAAAGTGGCAGAAGAAAAAGAAAATGAAAAGAACATGAGAGACAAAAAGAAGGAATTAGGATCTAAGTTTAAAGCAGCAATTGTAGGCAAAGGAAAGCAAACCAAAGGAATTAAACCCAAAGGAAAAGAAGCGAAAGATGTGGAGCCCAAAGAAAAATATGGAAATAAAGTGGAACCATTAACTGAAACATCTAACACAAACACAACAATTTGCGTGGTTTGCTTAGAAGACACTGAGGAAGACTGGATCCAGAGCTCATCCTGTCTTGGGTGGGCACATGAAGCATGTGCAGACGTCCCAGAGGCTGGAGATGGCTACATATGTGATCGATGCAAGCTATTCTGAGATGTCCAGTGCTTTTGGTATGGCACAAATATCCGTCCGGTACTAGGTGCCACTTTTATAAATTACATTTTTTGTTACCGAAGTCTGATTAATGGTGTTAATTATTTTTAAGCAGAGGTTGTGTTTTTTTTAGTTTAATTTGATTTCTAACTTAGTTATCTATTGTAAGTCATAAATAAATAAACATTCCTTAAAATATTTTTTATTTTATTTCTAAAAAACCTTAAGTGTCCGCCACTAGGAGACTTCCCCCTACGCTTCACAAGTAAAAGTAATACTGTTTAAAAATTTAATTCGGTGTGAATTCTACGTATAACCCTATCTTCCCCAATTATTATTTTTATGAAAAAACATAATACCAGAACCATTAACATTATTAACGAACCTACTGGCTGTTTCGAAGAGGCTCAGGAAAAGGATACTTAGGTACTTACCTGAAAGAATTTGCGGAGACTTTGTCTAGCAGGAGGACAGTGCGGGCTAAATAATAAATTTAAAAGCTCTCATCTTAAAACTGTCAACAATTAATTGCAAAGTACCTACGAAAATTAAAACGCATCATAAAATGTTAAAATCTACTAAAACACACACTGAACTGATAGCTTTTAGCGATAAGACCGCCCATTGTGTCACACTATTTTATTTTTATTCTTTATGTATGGCATTTCGTAGTTGACCGTGACTACTTAACTGGACTATCCTGTGGCTGCCTTAAGCGGACTAAGGGCACCCCCTGTGGGGTACGAACCTCGGCTTAAGGCGTCGCTGGGGGGAGGACAGCAAGGTGGGTCAGGCTGGATCAGTACTGGATAATTATTATTATCAGTGGAATTTAAAGCTACAGGTTCAGCTTCGTCGCGGGCTGGCACTTCGTCGAGCAAGGGTCGGGGGAACTGTGTCACCCTATGTAAAATGTCTACATTTATATCTGTAATGTTTATGGTGTATGAACATGGGTGCGTATATCGGACCACTGTGAAAACAAAATCCCGTGCACGCTATGACCACATCTGTTTACCGCCCCTTTTTACGTCGACCAATAAAAAAAAAACTTGTGTTCAAATACAGCCCAGTAAGGTCCGATTTCACCAAAGTAGAATAAGTTTTATTCCAAGGATAAACCTATTACTTACTCCCAGATAACCATGTTTTCATTTCACCAAATACTTATCCTGAGAATAACAAAGTTATACGAGAGTAACTCTTATACCACCAATTTTGAAGGAATAACAGGCTTATACCTCAGATAAAATCAAAATGGCGTCAAATTTTTATGTCAGCTGAGCGACCATTGATTGTGCACATTGAATTTGCAATTCAGAGAAAATATTAATAGAAATGCAGCGTTTGAGAAGAATGTTATCGGACAGTGAAAGCGATAGTGAGGATTACCATGTTATTTTGAGACGTTTTATATTGACCAAAATAGGCTTCTCTTAAGAAAAAAAATTGCCAAATCGGTATACTTTGTGGTAGCGGAAAAAATATATGTTAATTTTGAACATATTTCCCAGAACTTGGTTGTTACCAAAACACGTTTTGAATAAAAACCTCGATACAAACTAACGTTAAACTAACCTCTTACCTTGAGTTCTAATCCAAAATATCTGTATTAAATATCAACATACGTTACGTATTTAATTAATAACAAGAATGTCTTATTTGAACGCAGAACTTGGTTGTTTTTTTTATTTTCGATTACTCAACTCAATTTTGAATAAATAGAGAATTGCTTCATATTTTGCAATAAATTACAAGCGTTGTGTCATCGCGCTTCTCATTCTTTTCTATGCAATCTGACAGTGACCGCACTAAACAGACAGACGTGCTGCTGGGGAGTTTGTTCCACCACTTCTTCTTCCCAGCTAAAGCACTAGGAAGGGCGGGCATTTTTGGGGGACTGTCTTATGTAACTTTGACGTTCGAAAAGTGCTGATTTTCAGCCTAGTTTGAATAAATGACTTTTGATTTTGATTTTTGATTGTTTAGGTGTTGTCAGCGTCTTAAAGAAAGAAATGAGCATTTTTAGAACTATGACGAAAAGGACTTCATGATTAGATTTCGTTTATCTAAAGCAGCAGCATACAATGTATTATTAAAAATTGAACATCAATTGGAATTTATATCTGAGAGGTTAGTACTCGATGTTTAGATTATGGACATAGTAATGTTGACTTGACAATACACAAAGGTACCTAATTTTGATCAGAATGTAGTGTAACTTTTAGTACATGGGCACTTATAATGTCATTTAAGTAGGTACTCTATTCAAGGTATGGATTTGACCTTTTATAGTACAAAAAATGGATTGTATGTTAGTTTACTTTCATCTCATTGTACCCATACCTAGTCGGCATTCATCTCACTTTGTTTTTAAAATAATATGAGCCTATTATTTTGTTCTTTCAGAAACCAATCTATATCCCTATCAACCAACTCTTGGCCACCTTAAGATTTTATGCGACCAAATCCAGTAATAACATTTTTTCCTGTATTAGCCAGTTAGCACTTCGTTTCCTTTCAGACATTTTATACAGAGAATTTAAACACCACAACACAAGGCAAACTGAAATTTAAACACGCAGCTCCACTTTACAGTTAGATTTGTTTGAAAAATAAATAACACGATGACACATGGACACATGTTCAAACTGACGACTAAATTAAAAAGGTCCTGTTAAGCTATACTGTACTGAGAAAGTGACAAGCCTATTTAAATTATCTGCATATAAATTCATTCGTTCACATTAAATGTGCCACAGATAACAAAAAAACACTTGTCAAAGAATAGTTATACTAGAAGTAACTTTTTGCCTTTACAAAGTGGTGAAACGTAATATGAGTTATTCTGAGAGTAAATGCAACGAATAATTTTATCCCAGGGATAGTTATTCTTGGATAACGACGCCATTGGTAAAATTGAACCTTAATCAATAGTATCCAAAGGATAATTCAACTTACCTCAATCGATTTTTACCTTTATATTGAGGTATTATACTTGAGAAGTTTACTTAATATGAAGGAAGTAAAGGGTGTCCCAATAACAGTGCACTTTTTAAATGTACCTAGTATCATTTTTTTTTCGTGCATGTGGCACCTTTGAAATTTGACAGCTGTCACCTATGTTTATTCCAATTATTAATATAACAAATTATTTAAAAAAACAAAAAACCCGACTGCAAAAACAAATACCTAACTGAAAAGAGAAAAACAAGCATTAACTATAAGCTATAGAATTTTGGTATCACAGGTGGAGACAAACAAAAGTTACACCATATTTCAGGTTATTGGTTTGTCCCCGCCTGCGATACAAATTTCTACAGCTTATAATGCTTGTTTTGTTTTTCTCTTTTCAGTTAGGTATGTGTTTTTGCAGTCGGGTTTTTTGTTTTTTAAATAATATGTTTTATTTCAAACTTTTTAGTTTTATTAATATACAACATGTAACTTAATTAACGCACATCCTGAAAATAGTTTGTTCAGAATCGTTTACTGAATCGATTTATATAATTTTTAATATAGGTAATTTTTTATCCCAAAAATAATTAAAACTACGGAAATTATTGTCATATTAACGCTGTACAGTCAAAACAAATTGAAATGGACCGTAAATCAAAGTAATAAGACTTTTAAAATCGCAGTTTTATTTGTATTCATACAAATTCCATCATTCAATACAAAATAAAGAAAAATAAACCTTATTCCAAAAACGTTAAGGTCTTTACAAATGCATTGTAAACTTAGCGATTTGACCGCACGCACACACTAACAGGAACTGGACAAAGGACACCGATAAACCACCTACTTACTTTCGCTCCCTTTCTCCTGCAAACTAAAAGCCCAGGATAGAGCGAGATAGCCACAATGTACCACCGCTTGCGCGGCTACGATGAAAGCTAACATAAATGTAAACATTAGTCACGCGCGGGCAATATTAGTGGAAAGAAGTTACGTAGTGTTATCAAATATTCTTTCGCGTGCAATGTCTTTCCAATACACTAATGTTCAGTATACCGAAATGGTGAGGACTTTGGCAATGTGTGGTGATAATGTGGCTCTAGCTTGCAGAACGTTTAACCAAAGGTATGGTACAAGAGTGGCCCGCAGGAAAATGTTATCTGCTACTCAGCGACTTCGCGACCACGGCACGTTCCGTCCAAACACAGCCATCGACAGGGGAGCCAACGAGCGTACACGTACTCGTCTTCAAAATGAAATCCTGGACTATTTCGATGAGAATCCCCATGCCAGTACCCGAGAAGCAGCGCCACACTTTGAATGTAGTCATATGCATGTGTGGAGAACACTTCGTGGTGATAAAGAACACCCATTCTACCTCAGAAGATGCCAGGAGTTGACTCCAAACGATTACGTACCACGTTTGCAGTTCAGCCGCTGGTTATTAGAAAATTGGCAGCGGAACATAATTTGGACAGACGAAAGTACATTCACACGCGTGGGGATGTACAATCAACATAACACACATTTGTGGATGCACGAAAATCCTCACGCATGCAGAGTGGATTCCTTCCAACACCGTTTCTCAGTTAACGTCTGGGCCGGTATCATTGGTACACACATACTGGGGCCAGTCTTCTTACAAAGATTAACAGGAGACGCATATTTACTGTTTTTATGAGAAACTCTACCTACGCTGCTAGAAGACATTCCTCATAATTTACAGGAGGTATTCTACCAACACGATGGTGCCCCTGCCCATTTCACTAGAAGTGTTCGGCAGCACCTTGATGAAGAGTTTGTAGAGCGCAGGATCGGTCGCGGCGGCCCTGTCCAGTGGCCCCCCAGATCAGCTGAATTGACGCCTCTTGACTTTTTTTTGTGGGGACGAATTAAATCGTTAGTTTATTTTAATGATACAACAAGTGCCGAGGACCTAAAAATAGGATAGTGAACGCTTTTGAAATAGTGAGAAATGACACTGAAGTGCTTTCTAAATTAAAACATCAATTAAGAAAACGGGCATTAAAATGTATTGAACAAGGTGGTGGACATTTTGAAAGTGTGTTAAAAAGACAATGGTGCCGATTCTCTTGTCAAAAAATTCTCTAAACTAGACCAAAAATCACCAAAATTTCGTTTATTCCTGTCAAACGACGTTTCCCATTCTGAAATTAACTAAAGTGACATAAATTAACTATATTATAGTTTGACAGCACTAATGTCATTTTAGTTATTCAATTTAATGAAAATGGCAATTACGCTATTCTGAATTTGACGTTTTTCACCTAAAATTGTAATTTTCAAACTAAATCAGATTATTTTTAGTCGCGATTAAAAAGGTGTGGAATAAAATTAGTTGTCATGAACTAAAATTTACAAACCACATTTCTCTTAGATTTCTTGAAAGTTTGGATGCTTGTGGGTTTGGAAAATCTTAGATCAGTAAGGACGCTTATGTGATTGCAGCTGTTGTCGATGCGGCAGAAAGAAATAATAAAATTATTGATATTAGAAATTCATTCGTGATAATAACTTAGAGGTATTTTTGTACTGAACATCTAATGACTTAGTTATAATTTGGAAAAGCATGAAAGTAGAGTAAATGCTGTGGAAATGCGTTCCTCGAGAAGCATGTGTGGTGTATGATAGTCTGAAAATTGATGTGATAAGGCAACGATGCAGTTTAAAGGAAGATGTAGTGACAAAAATTGAAAAGAGTATGCTTAGATGGTTTGGTCATGTTGAGAGGATGAATGAACAAAAGGTATTTACAAGGCAGATGTGTGGAAATGCCAGGAGGGGAGGCCCCAGAAAGACATATAGTGACCTCATTAATGATGTTTTTCAAAAAGGTCAGGTGCTTAGTACCCGCAACCGGCGTGGGTGTATGACCAAAATTAAATGTATGAACGTAAACGAAGCAGAAGGACCATGTAAGGAGTGTAGCAGGTGACATTCTATAGTTTCTGCCTACCCCATGGGAAGAATGCGTGAGTTTATGTATGTGTATAATTAGAAAAACAAGTGGATAAATCCATTTCCAGATTCTGTGAAATATATACTATTTTTTTTTAACTATCAAGAAAGAGTTCAGTTATTAGAGTTCAACTATCAGTTGGAAACATTGCAAGACGGTTCCAATCCATTCCAAATGGCTGAAAAAATATTTTTGTACTTACTGCCTAGATTGGGACAGACTAACAAGATGTCCTTGATAGGGCTTTCCTACGGTGACGAGAATACCGGAGACTTTACTGAACGATAAACCGGATTTATAGAGAAAGCTTAATAAGGAGCAGGCTCAGTAGGCGCTCAGGTTTGAATGGAATGAGTTAATGAAAAAGCTCATCGGAGATAGTGATTATACAATGTGTTATCCCATGTACCCATATTATGACGCCAGCTCAACAGAACAGCAGGACTAAAGCCACGTTGTGGTAGTTACACACAAATAACGAGACATTTTTCTAGAAAACAATATATTTTAATATATTTTTATAAATAAAAAAGCTACATTTTTGTTTATTCATTAAGTTTTTGTTTCCAATATTCTTCCTCTAAAGACATGGGTGCCATTATTTTCTCATGCCACCGTCATTCCTTATCTTTTTCACATAAAATGATCTCCTCCCTCGCTGTCTTTGCAAGGTTAAATAGTATTGGTGCTTGGTGTGGCTTTCATAGCAGCAGTCAAACTCATACCTGTAAACAAGTATAATTTGTTATTAAAAAACACTGAAACCCTGGTGCAAAAGCAATAGGACGTAATATAAAATATACATTAGTACCTACATATATTTCTAAATGGTATATTTGTGTGAACAAGCTCTTAAAGGACATGAAAATACATAGCTATTATCAGCTACTGCTTTAACTTTATTTGGTCAGTTTACATTAAGTAAGACAGTTCTAGTAAGTAGATATAAAATCAGAGATAAATACCTTTCATGTTGGACAATTTCTTTATGTCACCTTTTTCTTACATTCTGCCACTATGTATTAGGACATTCAGTATTTTTTATGACATGTTCTGTTTTGCTTGTTAAGTGTCCTTTGACACATCCAAGGTTATGAAACAATCCACACAGTTATGAAACAACAAGCTAAGTTTGTCCGATGAAATCCTGTGGAATTTTGTGTTTTAGCCTGTGTATTCCTTTTTTATCCATTAGGTTGTTAGCCTGGATATATGGGTACCGAGTAATTCTTTCTTTATACGACTTGAGATAGCTTTTACTTCCTCTTTACTGTCGGTATTTTTATATCATGGTGTAGAGCTTCATTTGGTACAACAATGGGGCGTTTGTGATTGTTCTTAGAAGCTTGGTCTGAAATCGCTGTGTGATCTCTATATTAGAGTATGATGCTGTTCCCCACAGCTGAATGCCATAGGGATAAAGGCTCGATTATAGCTTTGTTTTATTTTCCAGGTCAAATAGTAACCAGTAGAACTTTCTTATGAAATTGTGTTTTTCCGAGGAAGACGTCTGTCGCGATTTATACCAAGGTCTTTCACATGGTCAGCTTGAGGCACTTGTATTCTATTTAATGGAGCTTCGATTTATTGGAGCTTATTATTTTCATTGCTACCATCGCAAACACATTGAAATAAACTTTATTTAATAATAAAACCAAATTCGAATTTTCCAATAAAATATTTTACTTTTGTCTGTCGAAGTTACGACAGATACAAAAATCATGGATTTGACAAATTTATTGTTCTTTATTCGACTATTTTGAATATAATCTGTGTCGAACGCATTTTGTCACCTCTATTTTGGCCTATGGTTTACTCAACTTACGATTGTCAAACTCGAATATAATTGTGTCAAAATTGTTTCTAATTTTAGTGAAACTTATTTGCAGAATAGCTTTTAGGATTCTCTTAACCAAAAATAAGAAATTTTTGTGTTAGTTTAGTTAAGTTCGGCGAACAACAGAATCGGCACTAATGTCGTATGAGTGTTTAGGCAATCAGTAATATGTAAGTTATTTGATTTTTGTTAAATTACTGTAAATATTTTGATTCAATCTTTTAAACACGCCGTCTCTGAATAATGTTGTCGTATCGCCTCTTATTTTCAGCAGTTCATTACCGATTGGCATTGTATCATATTCAATAAACGAAATTATTCAGAGTCGACAGTCCAAAGCCTGAAAAGTGTGATGGAAAGATGCAATCATAATGTTTACTAGACATAGATCGTAAATAAACAATTCTTTTCTCGGACGTCGTCGGTTAATGTTTCACAATTATATTTTAATAAAATATCATTGGTTTCATAACATTTCGTCAACGTAAACAATCGTGTATTGTCGGCTTTTTCCGTAGTTTCGTTATATTGTGTCGAGTCGAGCGGCGCGATAACTGCTTGTGCGACTGTGTGCGTTGCGTGCGTAATAGTATGACTAAAAAGTTCTCCAAGGATTGGTATAACTAATTTAGTAAATAACAATGCATATACTCGTACATGTTAAATTAAAAATTCAGTGTATGTATTATGATTATAACATAATATTCTAATTGGGGTATTTGAGGGTGTGCGTTAATTACGTTACATGTTGTATACATGGAATTGACTCATTATTAACTTTTATTTGATATCAATATTGTTGTTATTTATTTAAAAAAAAAAACGTTTCCTTCCCTTTTTTTGTATTTGCAGATGCAATATATAAAATGTATATAGCCTATGGTGACCTAGGCTATATAAATTTTATATATTCCCACATTTAGTGATCCCACAATGAAGACGAATCTAACGACACGTCTTATGTTAAAATCCATCAAGCCGTTTAGGCTACAGAGCGTGCCAAAGAAATAGACATACATACATACATACATACATATATACTCTCGAAAAACATTACCCTCCTGAGGCAGTCGGGTAAAAATGGAGCCCTTTACGAAAGAAAAAGGCATTATAATTGTGAAAACTTATTACAAAAATTTAGAAAGTTATGCTGAGACCGCTCGCAAACTTCGCCAAATTTTCAGTCGAGAAAATGCACCTAATGTGTCAACCATTCTAAGAGTGGAAAAAAAATTGAAGAAACTGGGTCGATTATGGACAGTAAGACTCCTGTGCGTCAACGTACCGGTCGGTCTCTTGAAAACATTGCTGCTGTAAACGAGAGTGTCACCGAAAACCCGAAAACATCAATTAGGCATCGTTTTCAAACCAGTAGACCATGGAAAGCGCCGGCAATTCGTTCAATGGGTCATGGAGCAAAGTGAAGTCAATGCCAATTTTTCGAAAAAAGTCATCTTCTCATATGAAGCGCATTTCCATCTGAATGGCTTCGTAATACACAAAATTGTCGAATTTGGGGCTCAGAAAATCCTCATGCAATCCATGACAAACAAATGCACCCACAACGAGCAACTGTCTAGTGCAGATTTTGGTCAGGTGCGTGATTGGGCCTTACTTTTGAAGATGATGCCGAAATTGCAGTGACTGGGAACGGCATTCGTTACAGGAACATGATAACGGAGTTCTTGTGGCCTCAACTAGACGGCATGGATCTGGACGACAGTTGGTTTCAGCAAGACGGTGCCACCTGCCACACTGCGCATGAAACAATCGATTTATTGCAGCAACGATTTTCAGAACAAATTATCTCAAGAAATTCTGATGTCAACTGGCCACCAAGATCATGCGATTTAACGCCGTGCGATCTTTCGAGTTTTGTGCGAATAAACCAGAAACAATTCCTGAGCTCAAATCCGAGATCCAACGCGTCATCGGTGAGATACATTCATAATTATGTACACATTTTTTTCTATAAACATGTTAGAAATCTACATACTAGTACAGCGCTAGCGCTAGTAGTGCTAGTTACTATTTATGTCAGCATAGGTACTCGTATTATACACCAACATCGTAAAGTGTTGTAGATCTTATATGAATAAAAAAAGGACTTTGTACTCTGTTTACCAAGGGTAAACAGTACCTCCTGTGAGGCAGCGAGCCTCCTTGCCGGATTGCCGCCATGGGATCTGGAGGCAAACGTCCTCGCACACGTATGGGAGTGGCGCGAGGAGACGAAACGCCGGGTCGTAACTCTAAACTTTGAGGAGTGGCTGGAGAGGCGCCACGGCGTCCTCACCTTCCGCCTGACGCAGGTCCTCACCGGACACGGCAGCTTCGGGAGGTTCCTGTGTCGGATAAGGCGGGAGGAAACGTCCGGGTGTCACCACTGTGTAGATCGCCCGGAGGACACGGTGGAGCATACGGTGGAGGTCTGCCCGGCTTGGGCAGAGCACCGCCGTGTCCTCTTGGAGGCGATCGGCGGCAGAGACCTCTCGCGTCCGGCCCTGGTTCAGGCCATGGTACGGAGCGAGAGGGCATGGGCAGCCGTCACCTCCTTCTGCGAAGCAGTAATGCTCGCGAAGGAGGAGGCAGGACGGTTGAGGGAAAGGCAAGTTTCGCGCCCTCTCGCCCCTAGCCGCCGCAGGAGACGCCCAGGGCGTCGGGAATCCCGGGCGGGTTTCCGGCCACCGTAGGCGCGGGCTTGCGGACGGTGAGCAATGGGTAGCTCACCGTCCGGTAAGGACCAGGCCCGGGTCGACGGCGCGTTGTATTCCACGCGCGCTTCAAAGAGATGTCGTCAGCACATAGTAGGGGTCCACTAGGGCCGATGCCTGCCGGGGTCGCGGGAAGGTACTTATGGGTCACCGAGGCCCCCGCAACACAGGCAACAAGAAGGAATACGGGTGGGTTTTAGTCAGTAAGAGTCTGACACACCCTCCCGCTCCGCCCAGAGCGGGAGAAGTTATTTGATGACTTCCAACCCAAAAAAAAAAAAAAAAAATGGCGACATGGAGAGTACGGTTGTCGCAACCTAGTGCTGGGCACGCCACAATTGCGGCGATAAGTCCCCTCTTTCAGGAGTGGCTAGAGCGGCGCCACGGCGTCCTCACCTTCCGCCTGACGCAGGTCCTCACCGGACACGGCAGCTTCGGGAGGTTCCTGTGTCGGATAAGGCGGGAGGAAACACCTGGGTGTCACCACTGTGTGGATCGCCCGGAGGACACGGTGGAGCATACGGTGGGGGTCTGCCCGGCTTGCGCAGAGCACCGCCGTGTCCTCGTGGAGGCGATTGGCGGCAGAGATCTCTCGCGTCCGGCCCTGGTTCAGGCCATAGTACGGAGCGAGAGGGCATGGGCAGCCGTCACCTCTGTCTGCGAAGCAGTAATGCTCGCGAGGAGGAGGAGGAGGAGGTGGGACGGTTGAGGGAAAGGCAAATTTCGCGCCCTTTCGCCCCTAGCCGCCGTAGGAAACGCCCTGGGTGTCGGCAATCCCGGGCGGATTTCCGGCCACCGTAGGCGCGGGCTTGCGGACGGTGAGCAATGGGTAGCGTCAGTCACCGTCCGGTAAGGACCTGGCCCGGGTCGACGGCGCGTTGTATTCCACGCGCGTGTTAAAAAGAATAGGTGTTATTATTTACGTTTATTTGTGTCAAGTTAAAGTTTGCTGTTTAAGTTTACAAATTGAATACCTACGTTATTTTAATAATAAAAATTGTAATTATATCATTGAATTTATTCTTGGGTAATATCTAAAATACACCATTAATTTACACACACATTTATATATTCTTAGCAGAACAGAACTAAATAAATTAAAAAAAAAGAATGTTTGAAAATAACTGTTAGTTTTTATTATTGAAAAATTTACAAATTAAAGTTAAAATCAAACCGACATAATTATAAACGAACAAAATTAGAAAAGGCAGAATTGGCTATCCAAACGGGCATAGGTTTCCCTAAGCAAGTTCACTGCACGAAAAAGTTGTTCCAAAATGAGCGTGCCGCGACTTATAAAGGCGCGCGGCGGCGACTAGCTGCTATCCCCTCCTCTTGACGGTTGTGACATCACTATTCTGCTAACACGGCCTCTCCTGACTGGAGAACGTCCTCGTGCACCTGTGCTTGAGGCTGTGTCGCACTAGAAATACTTGTTGCGGGTTCTGATGTCGTCTCGTCAGAAGGCACATCGTCACGACTGACAGCTTGCTCAGGCGTGGACTCCGTGTCGTCATCATTACAGTCTGCATCTGGGAACATAGTTGAAACAGCTAGTTAATTTTTTGATTCTGAAAAACGACACACAATTTGTGGAAATTAATTTTTCAGAAATTAAGTTGATTGTAATAATGCAATTGAACCGCTGCAGACAACTCAACTGCACCATCACTCTTAAGTTTTACATTAAGATCGGGACTCCGGTTCTACTGGGGACACATCGACCTGTCGTGAACCACGTTCACCGTAAGAAACATAGGCACGACGTTAGCATAGGTATCTCTCGTATCTCCATGTGGCATAGGCACGACGTTCGCATACCACACGGCCCATGTGGCATAGGCACGACGTTAGCATACCACATGGCCTCTACACTTGCATGACATAGGCACGACGTTAGCTTATCAGCAAGCGTAGCACGGAATACCTTCGAAGAAGGATGCACATATGTCAGGAGTCCATTCCCCTCGCCACGGCACCATAAACTCTGCCGCAGCCTGGGTCGCCTTTCCATACGAGCCCGCCAGCAGTTGCAGCTCGTATCGACCATGGGGAAGCGCCTTGACCACACGGTACGGCCCGCGCATGCCCGAGTCGAGCTTGCCAGTCGCTTGTGCCTGTTTTTTTAACAAAAACAAATGAGTTAATTTCAAATACTCGAGGAGTTCTGCGGTCAGTGTTAACAGTGGCGTCTTGCTGTTTTTGATTAGCCTTTAAACGTTCTGAAGCCCTTTGTCTTTGCATCACTCTCAACGCTTCGCGGTTCGGATGAGAGTTCTCTAGGGCAACATCTCTGACCAGATGTCGTATGAGCGGTGTAGCCGCTTCGATACCTACTAGAAGATTTAAGGGAGATATCTTAGTGGTTCTTTGTTTTGTTATGTTCAAAATAAGCTGCAATCGCCACATAACATCTGACCATTCGTTTTGCCGGTGATTGCACTCTATGCGGATCATGTTTAATAGCGTTCGACAATAACGCTCAACCTGCCCGTTGGAATGATGCATCTCAGGGGTAATGAGGTGCATGTCAATGCCAAATTCTGTTGCAAATCTCGTAAACTCTGAGCTCTGGAACATACGGCCGCGGTCTGCTACAATTAATTTTGGAGCGCCAAATAGAGAGATTACATTGGTAAATATTTTTTTTAATTCGTTAGCATCTTGACCAAACATAGGGTATAAAAGGCAATATTTAGAAAATGCATCTACAACAATTAACACGTACTTATAACCATTAGACTGAGGTAACGGACCTAACGCATCTGCATGTATAACCTCAAACGGGCTACCCGGTTTTTCCCACGAATGTATAATTTGATGAGGAGCTCTGGGGACCTTTTTATGCGTAATACAGATAAGACAGTGACTCACGTATTTTTGAACAAATGATTTAAGAGAAGGGAACCAAAAATGTCTTCTGATGAGTTCTAATGTTTTATCAACTCCAGGATGGTCATGCTCATCGTGAAAAATTCTGAGCAAACTGAGTCTGTGACCCTTGGGCACAAAACATAAAAGTCGGGGTTCTTCTCCCAATGGAGTATACTTGTAATAGAGCAAGTCATTCTTTCGAGTATAATGTCTAGTGTCCAATTGTCCGTCCGTCAGTTTATTAAGAAGTTGTTGAGTCTCTTCGTCAGCAGCCTGCGCTATTTGAGCCCAGTTGTGATGTCGGCGTTCTTCGCAAACGTTCACGGGATTTCGGCTCAAATAGTCAGCGTGCGACATACAAGTACCCTTACGGTATTCTAGCGTAAAATTGAAGTCCTGCAAATATATCCACCATCTGGCTACACGTGGCACCAGGTCTTTCTTTTGCTGTGTAGCTTTTAGTGCATTACAGTCGGTTATGACTGAAATTAACACCAACCAAATAGTGTCTATAATGCTGCAAGGCTTTAACGACAGCCAAGGTCTCGAGCTCGTAGGAATGGTACCTTGGCTCGGCACCTTGAGTTCGCTTACTAAAATAGCTGACAGCCCGTTTGTATCCTTTGTCATGAGCCTGAAGAAGCACTGCACCATAGCCAATCGAACTTGCGTCCGTGTGCACTTCGATAGGTAAATCAGGATCGTAAATGGCTAACACAGGTTCACTTGTAAGCAGTGAAATTATATCTTGCCGCGCTTCTTCTTGCTCGGCACCCCAGACAAAAGGTACACCCTTTCGCGTTAATTTTGTAATAGGGGCAGTCTTGGTTGCAAAACTAGCTATATAGCGACGAAAGTAACTTGCTAGGCCAAGAAATTGACGAACTTGTTTTACGGTTTTTGGAATAGGTGCCTCAACCAAAGCTTGTACTTTCCCTTCACTCGGCTGTACCTGACCTTGACTTATGGTACGTCCTAAGTATTCTATCTTAGTCGATAGGAAAGAGCATTTCTTAAGGTTGAGAGAAAAACCGGAATTTGTCAAAGTCAGAAGAACCTTACGAAGGGTTGATAGACCCTCGTCTATTGTGTGACTCATTATAAGCACGTCATCGATGTACACCAGGACTTCACCAGATTCCAAGTGTCGAGAAAGAGTTTTTGATATTATTCGCTGATAGACAACAGGCGCATTTGCCAAACCATAGGGCATTTTTAAATACTCAAAATGACCCTCTGGTGTAACGAATCCTGTGAGCGGTATAGAGTCATTATCCAATGGTATTTGGTGAAACCCTGTGGCCATGTCAAGACTAATGAAATATTTATGTTTGCCTAATCGATCAATGTGGTCGTCGATCAGCGGTAATGGGAATCGATCCTTAACAGTGATCTCATTTAATTTGCGATAATCGACACACATGCGATCGGATCCATCCTTCTTTTTTACTAACAGGATAGGACTCGCGTACTCCGATTCAGACTCCCGGATAATATTTTTTTTAAGAAGGTCTTTAATAATTTCACGAACTTTCAAAATCTCGGGATATGAAAGTCGGTACGGCCTGTAGATAACCGGCGTGCTACTATTTAATTTAATTGTCATACTGCCCGTATTAACAGTGGAAGTCGCAGTACCAGTAATAAAAAAATAGGAAAATTCATCAATCAAATCCAGTAATTTTTTCAAATTTTGACCGGTTAAAAGGGTGTTAATCGGGACCCGTGTAGATGACGAAGTACATGTCATAACATCATACATGGTACGGGGCTCGCAAGTAAGACATTGCTGTTTGTGTGTACGGACATAGATGACACCTTCGCGGTTCAGTACATCCGTACCAACAATTATAGGAGTGTTCATATACTCTGAGGACACGACATGCAAGTCTACTTCTAGAGTTATTTCATTAAACTCTATAGGCAAAGTAACAAAATAAGTAGATTCGATTTCCTGACCACCAATGCCTCTCAAAACTCTGAAAGCAGGCTTGCGTGCACATTTAAAATGTTTTAATAAGGATGAAGAAATTAACGATATACATGAACCGCTATCAATTAGGACATCAACAGGAACCCCTTGTATAACCGCCACAACAATATCTTTGTTCTTATCAGAGATTTCCTGGCAAAAATTAACATTGTTGGTATTGCGAGAACCGGATTTTAGTTTAGCAAAACAAGTTTCAACTCTATGGCCAGGCTTTTTACAGAAACTACACGGTTCAGGTTTATGTGAAGTATGAGCAGAACGATTTTTTTGATCTTTGTCATCACCATTGGTGTTACTCGAATTAGGTTTAGGTTTTTTAGTACAGTTAGACTGTTTATGGCCACTTTGGCCACACAAAAAGCATTTACCATCATTAAATTGCCGTTTGCGAGTACTTGTAACATTTGATTTTGAGCAGTTATTATCGTTACGTGAGGTACAGTTAGATTTCTTATTATGAACTAGCGTATTAGATTTAACATATATCGAAAAGAATTCTACTAATTCATTCGGCATCAATTTCGCGTTAGTTGCTGAAGCACGGATTTGCGGATCTGTGACACCTCGTATCACTATTGCTGAAATTAGCTCATCGCTCAGCCCTCTAACTATGCGTAATTTTAGCAGCGACCGGCGAGCATAATCAGCATATGTGGGGTATTTGTCAGAATCAGTGTTCATGACTTCGTATAAAATATTTGCAATATCCGGCTTCCTAGGACACAAGGGCTTAAACTCCTTCTTAAAATTGCTCCAACTGCGGTCATTGCTAACCCATTCGTTAAGCCAAGTCCTAGCCTCACCCTTCAGACAATTCCCAATGCGAGATAGGCACTCATTATCATTCCAATAATTTAAAACCTTAGCACGATCTACTTCCTCGCACCAGGTGTCGATGTCGTTAATGCTCGGATCGAAGTTCGAAATATAATAAGATTGGTTAGATCTCACCGTCGTGTTGATTGACCGAATAGCCTCGATTATGCGTTCGGCCGCGCCAGCATCACGATCAGCAGCGCTGGCGGAAAGACCCGGCGAGGATGCAGGTACCGACTCCCGACACGCTGCCCGTGACCTTCTACGCCCTGCCGCAGTCGCAGCTGGTTCCTGCAGACGCGGCGGCGTCGTTGGGGATGCACCAGCACTCGGCTCACGTGGACGTGACCGCGGGGGCGTATGGCGTTTTTCCTCCAATGATGTCAGCCGTTCCAGTATTTGTTGCATCTGTTCAGTTAAAACACGGTTAGAAGACCTACGTCGTTTTCGGGTATGTCTAGAACGTGAGTTATGTCGACTAGAATTCTCATCATGATTATCAGAATGCAAATCACGGTTCTTAGAACGACTTCTTTTACAGCTATTGTTAGACATATTTACGCTTTAACTAACGCACAAGGGTAGTAAAGAGTACTTTAATAGCTCGCTGAAGAAAACAATCGAAATAAACAGCCAATTATTAACTTTAGGGTAGGCAAACTAAAAAATGAAATGATCAAGCAAGCTACAAAGCTACGTTAAACATGTGTTCGAAAACACACTATCGTTTTTGGTAAACAAATCGGAACGTACTCACCAGATTTTACCAACGTATACTTTACCACTTAAAATTACCACTTACACACCCGCCGTATTCAATAAATAGGTTTTAACGTTTTACCGTTACTTTTTTTTTTCAAATTGAATGGCCAAACTGCCTTAGTTCAAAAAGCGAAACGGAACAGGGCACGTGAGAGCCGTATCCCACTTCTGATCTTAGCAGAACAGAACTAAATAAATTAAAAAAAAGAATGTTTGAAAATAACTGTTAGTTTTTATTATTGAAAAATTTACAAATTAAAGTTAAAATCAAACCGACATAATTATAAACGAACAAAATTAGAAAAGGCAGAATTGGCTATCCAAACGGGCATAGGTTTCCCTAAGCAAGTTCACTGCACGAAAAAGTTGTTCCAAAATGAGCGTGCCGCGACTTATAAAGGCGCGCGGCGGCGACTAGCTGCTATCCCCTCCTCTTGACGGTTGTGACATCACTATTCTGCTAACAATATAATAATAAGACCATAGTAAACAAGTAAGTAGTTGACCTTGAGAGGTCGTGACTACTCAACCGGACTTTCCTGTGGCTGCCTTAAGTGGACTCAAAGCCTCCAGCCAGGGGCGAATAACTTAAATTACTAAGCGACTGCACGCTAAGGGCACCCCCTGTGGGGTACGGACCTCGGCTTAGGGCGTCGCTGGGGGGAGGACAGCAAGGTGGGACAGGCTGGATCTGATCAGAAGTTGTTGTCTCAACAGTTATCAACGGATAAACTATTTAAATGAATATTTATCAATAACGGCTATTAAAATCAGAGTTTAGCTTAAAAATACATGACTTTGTCTAAAATTACGAATTTGTTTTAAGATGATAATAATTGAGTATGTTTACAATATAAATAACGGTTTTTGAATGAACTGTAAATATCGAATTAAATTTGTACAAATCGACAGTATATGTTAGAAATACATATTAAATAAAAAATTAACTTTAATTGGGTATGTTTGGAATCAAAATAGATATATTAATAACAATATTCTACTAACACGTGCCTCAAAGAGATGTCGTCAGCACAAGTGTAGGGGTTCACTAGGGCCGATGCCTACCGGGGGGTACTAAAGGTTTGCGGGAAGGTACTAAAGGGTTACCGAGGCCCCTGAAGGCGGAAGGAATATGGGTGGGTTTTAGTCAGTAAGAGTCTGACACACCCTCCCGCTCCGCCCAGAGCGGGAGAAGTTATTTAAAGATTTTGGCTACCAAAAAAAAAGGGTAAGCAATAAAGTAAGTATTTAACACGATGAAACAACTCGGTGTTTGTATTATGCACATATTTATTTTATTTATCTAAAATAGAATTGCAAGAGCGGGAGAAGTTATTTAAAGATTTTGGCTACCAAAAAAAAAGGGTAAGCAATAAAGTAAGTATTTAACACGATGAAACAACTCGGTGTTTGTATTATGCACATATTTATTTTATTTATCTAAAATAGAATTGCAGTGAAAATAGCAATTAATCATATGTAATAATCTTCATCATTTATAGGTATAGGACACTGTCTAAAAAATTGCGGGACGGTGAATTGAGTCTCGTTGCCTGGCCCAAGCAAGATACCAGACTACAGCCATTACATGAGCACAGACACCAATGGTAGGCCTTCCCGTCAAGCAATTACAGCGGTAATTATTTATGCTCTGAATACCTTCGGAGTTCTCATCAACTAGAATGTAGCAAAAATATATTTTGCTGCTGCTGTGCCGACTTTTAATTCGCGTTCTTAGCAAAGAAACATTTGAAAACGATAAATTATAATTTTCTGAATTCGACATTTCTTGTTCCACGCTCATTTCTATTAAACACTTACCACCACGGACGTGTTCGCTATACTACTACAGCGAACACGTCCGTGGTGGTAATTATTTGCCGCTAGTTTTATATGGCATGTTCCAACTGCGTACAACATTATTTCATGTTTTGTCAATTGTAGAAATTGTGGGAGATTGGGAATATCGCCTACAATGTGGCGGAACGTCAACGTAAACGAGAAAGAGAGGGAAAGCGATATTGTCTAGGTGCAGTAGACACTGCTACCTGTATTTACGCTACCTGGAATCTATTGTATTGTCATAATCACAACGGAATGTGCTTATTAATTATATTTGCTAAATTGAATTTTTGAACATTAATGTACACCTCAAAAAAAAAAACTTTCCGTGGTGCGATTTTTGTGACGCCTTATCGAAAGTTACTAGCGCCGATTATGTCTACTATTCGGTATAGGTTTATATGTGGGCAGCATGTAACAAAAATGAGCCCAGAACACAAGGGAAAAGTTGCATTATCCTTTCTCAGGCTCTGTCACAATGATCACAGATTTGTGACCACCCTTTACTCGGTTTTTTTACGCTCTCCTTTTTTACAAAAACAAGGTGCTCAGGAAAAATCGGATGATGCTATTGGTTGATGAGCGTAGGTAAGCGTTACTATAGCGGCCGAGCGCTGCAAGCAGGAATAGTTCTTACGGTGGTCCGATGTACGCACCCGTAATAGTACCTACCTACATGATAACTTGTATTATATATCTATCTTTCTATCCATTATAAAAAGGCGTATCGCTACGCTTGAAACTATAGCATTAGGTACAACTAGAAGTCGCCTTCGGCAAAGAACACAGGCACGGATAGCCATTTATCAAAGACATATCAGAACTGGGTGAGTCCGTCTGTGAGCACTCGGACGAACAGCCTGGCATTCAGTCTAAACTATCTAGATAGATCAACCTCTTTGATCGTGTGACTATAGTAGGTAGGGTTATGTAGTTGGTTTGGCTTTGGACAGTTACGGATAAGAATAGTATTATTTGTACAGTTCCAAGTCAAGAGTTTTAACATACATATCACGCTTTCTTCCCATATGGGTGGACAGGAACTACAGAACGTCAGCTGCTACGATCACACACATACTCGTACTCCTTTTGCTTCGTTTACGTTCATACATCTAGTCATAAATGCACCCCTGTTGTGAGTAGCTACTACGCGCCTGACCTTTTTAAGAACAAGCTTCTTGAGTTTTCATTTTCATAAAATGAGTTATCTGCGGTTACGCAGGTTAGCAAATGTGTCTCCTTACTCCTTAATACTTTTTCTCGAAATAAAAGCAGAAAAAACAACCACTACAAATTAAAAAATAACTTTAATTTCAGAAGTCGTTGTATTTCGATCCGTATTTTAGTTTTTTGCCACCGTCTTTCGAAATTAAAGTAATTTTTCAATTTTTAGTGGGTTAGTTTGTAATTTATCTTGCCTTTGTCAACTGCGCTTTACCTTTTACAAAATATTGCTCTTCCCGATAAAGGAACGTAAATTGTTGAGGTGTTTTCCTGGTAAGAACCAGGTTGTGAAGGGACCATCAGCTCCACTTCAACATAAGTACTATGACGAGCATAAATTGCTTAGCGACCATTTCAAAGTACCTAATCGAATCGCAACCCGTGAAATACTTATTATTATGTCGTTCTGGTGGCCATCGGTGGTCTTCATCATCAGTTTCCATCAATACCCAAATCGCTATAGGTGTGCCCATAAAATTTGAGGATTTCCCTCGATTTCCATGGGATCATCAGATTCTGACTTGGTGACAATGGGACCACCTCGAAAGCATACCCTTTAAAATCAAGAAGTATTTTCAAAATCTGTCCACAAATGACGGCAAGATCGGTGAACATACATTAAAAAGGCATTAAGTCCGCCTTTGTACCTTTTTTGTGTTAAAAGCTTAAATAAAATAAAATAAATTATTTAAAAAACAAAAAACCCGACTGCAAAAACACATAACTGAAAAGAGAAAAACAAGCATTATAATCTATAGAATATTGGTAACGCAGCCGGGGACAGTCAAAACTTACACCATATTTCAGGGTATTCGACTGTCCCCTCCTGCAAGACCAAAATTATATAGATTATAATGCTTGTTTTTCCTTTTTCAGTTATGTGTTTTTGCAGTCGGGTTTTTTGTTTTTTAAATCATTTATTTTATTTTAAGCTTGTTAGTTTTATTAATATATATATTTGAAAATTACTCATTACTAGCTTTTATTTGATACCAATATTGTTGCAATAAATTAAAAAAAAAAACCTTTCCCCTCCTTTTTTTTGTATTTGCAGATGCAGTATATAATCAATCAAAATCAAAATATTTTTATTTCACATAAACCTAAATGGGCACTTATGAAACGTCAGAAGCTAGGTGCACGGTTCCAATGGGTCATTTCCTATTGAGAAGAGCCGGCAAGAAACTCCACGGTTACTCTTTTAAAAATAATTGGCTTTTACAATGTTTTCAAATTACTGTGTTAATAGGTATGGGAGGACAGTGTAGGCCTGTCGAGACGTACCAAGTACTTAACAAAAAAGAAAAAGGTCTACAAAATATCTAGTCTATTAAGCCTACAACGTTCTCACATTCACAAGGTACACACAAATCTGTATAAAATATTAATAAAATAATAAAAATAAAAACCCATTTAAACCAAATGAAGTTTGGCATTACAAGTCTGAAATCAAAATTTTAGGTATATAATGTCAAACAGTGAAAATAATATGTCAAAAAGAAAATTTGTATAAAAATAATAATAATAAACATCGTAACTTGGGAGCAGTCAATAGACATTTACATAGTTATGCCGTTTATGAGGTACCAGGGAAGCCACATGTGCAGAAGGAATTATTGCCAAACTTCCTTGTCTTCAACGTAGTCTTTAATCTTATAATATGCGTTTTTGGTAAGGACACGTTTGATGTGGGTTTTGAACTTTCCATCGCTAAGTTCTGTAACTGACTTTAGCAACTGGTTATAAAAGCGGATACTGTTGATAACAAATGATTTGCTTGTTTTTGTTAATCTAAATTTGGGTATCACAATTTCATGTATACTACGTGTATTTATATTATGGAAATCACTTCTTGTTTTGAAAAGACATAAGTTTTTCGAACATACAAAATACTTTCTAAGATATAAAGAGAAGGCAGAGTTAGTACATTCATTTCTTTGAATTTGTTTCTAAGGGACTCACGAGGACCCATTCTATAGACTGCGCGGATTGCCCCCTTTTATAAAATAAAAATTGAATCTACACCAGCTGCCGATCCCCACAGCAGAACGCCATAAGACATAATACTGTGGAAATAAGCAAAATATACTAACCTAGCTGTGGCTATATCAGTCAACTGTCTAATTTTTCTTACTGCATATGCAGCTGAACTTAATCTACCTGAAAGAGCTCTAATGAGTGAGAACTTAAGACATTTTGTTTTGGTCGCATTAAGTAAGAGATTATTAGCTGCGAACCATTTCGAAAGAACAGCCAGACTATCGTTGACGTGTAAGATATCCAGATCTTTTCTATCTATTTTAAAAATAAGAGAAATATCGTCAGCGAATAGGATTATATCGGATAAGTTTGCCATCATGTAGGAGATCATTAATATAAACTAGAAATAGGAAAGGGCCAAGAATTGAACCTTGGGGCACGCCCATCTTTACTAGAGACCCCGAGGACGTCGCCCCGTTAACCTTTACTTTTTGCTGCCTGTTTGATAGATAGGACAGAACAAGATCAGCAGCTTGTCCACGAATTCCGTAGGGGTGTAGTTTACAGGTCAGTGTATTGTGGTCAACGCAGTCAAACGCTTTTGAGAGGTCACAGAAAATGCCAATGGCATCCTAGGATTTCTCCCAGGATTCCAAAATGTGACTGATGAGTTTTACTCATGCGTCAGTCGTCGACCTACCTTTCGTGAAGCCAAACTGGCGACTATGTAAAATCCCATAGAATTGAAATGTGACAGCATCTGGTCTAGCATGATTTTTTCATATATTTTACTCAATGCTGGTAGCACAGATATAGGTCTATAATTAGAGGGATCACTCTTACTACCCGATTTGAAAATTGGTACTACTTTACTATGTTTCATTAAATCAGGAAACGCATCGCTGTCTAAACATTGATTAAATATGCCTGTTAGGACAGGGGCTATTGTGTCAATGATATCTCCAAGAACCTTAACGGAAATCCCCCATAAGTCTTCAGTTTTCTTTATGTTAAGACTTTTGAATGCCCTCTTAATAGTGACAATAGAAATGGGCTTGAATTCAAAACTTGGAATGTCCTTAGAGAAGTGTTGTTTGAGAAGAGATTCAGCTAATATAGGTGATGAGGGGAGGGCTTTCGTAACCTCTATTGGGATGTTGGTAAAGAAATTTTCTAGTCTCTCAGCAACTTTTAACTTATCTGTAATGGTTTCATTATTAATTTTTAAAGACAATTCATTCTGATCTGGCTGTTTTGTGTTTCCAGTTTCTTTGTTAATTACCTGCCACACAGCTTTTATTTTATTGTTAAAAATACTAATTTTGTTACTTATTAATTTAGATTTAGCTTGAGCGCAGACTCTTTTGAATATCGTAGAATAATTTCTGACATAGTTATGAAGGGCTTCATCAGAAGTCAATGATTTCTCGTAGTACAAATTATATAAAATATCTCTGCTTTTTCTAATGCCAGCAGTGGCCCATTCATTCAATTTTGGTTTAGTATTGATAGCAACTTTTTTCACAGGACATGCTTTATTGAATTCTTGGCAAACTGTAGAAAATAATGTACCGTAGTTTATATTGGGGTCTTGTGAATCATGACTAGCTGTTGAAAGATTGCTAAGAACATTATTATTAAACATTTTCAATTTATTTTTAGTGAGAGGTCTTAATTGAATAGTTTTATCTATGTGTAACTTTTTATCTAGGTCAAATGATACAAGTTGACAAGTATGGTCAGACCTGACGCCACTAATTAAGGAAGAGTCTTTTATTTTACCATTAGTAAATACATTGTCTATGCAAGAAGCTGAGGTTGCGGTTATTCTAGTTGCTTCTTTAAATATACACTTCAAATTGAATGATTTAAACAATGATATAAGCTTACTTTTATCCATTGAATTACGTAACTAATAGATCAATATTTAGGTCACCACAAAAAAAACTAATTTATTATCTTTAAAAAGTTTGCTTAGTATTTCTTCCATAATTATTAAAAATGATGACAAGTTTGATGCTGGTGGTCTATAAACACATAAGAAAGTGTGACCTTCAACTTCTGCACATGCTACCTCACATAAGCGATCAACAGAGCAAGCAGTGATATCCTACCTTTCCTTATGTCTGAAAATACTTTTACATAATATCATGGTACCACCCCCTATTGAGTACCTGTTGTACGCACTAGCAACTGAAACTATAAAACTGAAAAAATATTTACATTAAACAACATCCTATCCGGTCTTAACCAGGTTTCACAAAAACATAAGATATCCATATGATATTTACTATTAACAATTCCACGTCTAGGATTTTGCCAGAGTAACGATTTATATTTTGGTGATACAGTAAAGTATTCTTATTATGCTTCTCTTTTGTCGAGTCTAAAAGTTTAAAGAATCTATCACAGTATCATTAGAAGTACTAGATAATACTGTTTTGTCACTTAACCTAGTCTCAGTTAAATTATTAATAACTGCGTGTATACTGTAAGCTATAAATATTATATAGCCTATGTCACTCCCACAATTAACACGAATCTAACGACACCTCATATGTTAAAATCCATCAAGCCGTTTAGGCTACAGAGCGTGCCAAAGAAATAGACATACATACATACATACATACATACATACATACATACATACATACATACATACATACATACATACATACATACATACATACATACAGGGAGTCGGTTAAAAGCTTCAGACACCGCAGGTTTTTGTTGACGATGCCAATGTAAAGGTACGTTACCAATGAGGCGGAACGAAGTCATTCAGAAATCGACCAAACACGGATAAGAATCAACAATTTTCCTAGCTTTTTCCCAACTATATTGGAGTTGGCTTCCAGTCTTACCAGATGCAGCTGAATACCAGTATTTTACATGCAGCGAAAATCGGTCCACAATTGAAAGAGATATAGGTGAAAAAAATATATATAAAACACATTTTGGAAGTCGGTTAAAAAGGAAATAAAATTAAAAGGGAATGAAATTATGTTCAAGATGTCGCGCCACCACAGCTTTACAACCTTTATTTTCCGAACTAAATGTTACCCTCTCACCAAGGAAGTAATTTCAGTGATATAGGCGTCGGAGAAGGTACGTAACAGGGTATTAATCTATTTTAACTTTCTGGACCATTCACAGCCTGTAAAAACTCAAAACTCAATTTTATTGGTTATCCGAGTTTCGGTTCCGATTCGCTAAACTTTCTTAACAAATAATATTTTTTTAAACAATCAATTATTTGTAAAACTGATTAAAGCAAACGTGAAAATCAGGCTTTCTAATTACATGTTCGGGTCTTCAAAACAGCAGTATCAGCCAAATTGGCGTCCACCACTGGACACAGGAGGGCCACCCTCTCTTACAGATTCCTATATCCATAAGTCACAATACAGACGGACAAACAGACATAATATCGGCTTCACATAACGAGTCCTCGTTAAATTCACGCTCCGATACGTTTTTTGTTCAAAGCCTTTCTTTGTAAGAGTTTTGTTAAAAATGAAATATTATTGTAGTAGCGACCAGTTTTGCACGTTTTTAAGACTTGTCAAAACATCGAGATTTCTGTATTAGATGTAAGTTTAAGATGCATTCATCTTAAACTTTTTTTTTTAAATTGGTATTATTTTTACATTTATTAACATAACCAAATTACAAGATGATTATTAACATTAACTTAATTAAATTAAAACTAAGTTAAGCCTAAAAAAGGCCCTCGGGGCATTATACCGAGGATGCTGGCGGCATTTCCTCACTTCCTCATTTCCTCAGCCGCCAGCTTTTCGGTTACCAGTTACATCAACTAGACGTTTCGCGGTTTCCGCAAAATAAAACCTTAAACTTAAACTTACATCTATTATAGAAATCTATCCCAATCCCAATCCCAATCTATCTATCTTTTAATCTACCTATCTAGGTGATAGATTTCTAGGGGGGTATTTTTTTAAATTATTTTTTTATTCTTTATAGGGGTTTTTTTTTATTTTTTGAATTATTATTCCGATTTTTTTTGCGTTTAATTCATTCATTAAACGCAAAACCTTTCGGAATAAATTCTCTAAATGATTGCAAAAACCGCATCAAAATATGTTGCGTAGTTTAGAAGAAAAACGCGGTCACACAGACAGACACGACAAGCGAGTTTGATTGAAAATATATGTATTCAGGTACCGAGTTGTGAGGGATCTGTTTGATTCGAAGTTCAAGTGTGAAGTTTGATTCGAAGTGATGTTCGGTGAGCTGTGGGGTTTTCTTTTAAAAGGGTATCTTTGATTTTGAGTGTGGGTCCCTTATTTTGTTTGCTTTTGATGCGATCCGGTCAAATCTACAAACTAACCCAACGAGGTGTTAATAAAACCTTCAGACAACGTAGGTTTTTTGTTGAAAATGCCAATTGTAAACGCACCCTGCGTTTACAATGAGGCGGAGCGGAGTCATTCAGAAGGCGACCAAATACGATGAGAGGTGTGTAACGTGATTGGTCGATTCCTGCACGACTTCTCTCCGCTCCGCTCTTCTTCGCTTCAGTGAACTGAAAAAACTAGTTTTCGCATTTTAGCAGAAATCCTTAACACCGGTTTGCCCTGGTTTTTGAAAATCAGATCAAATTATTTTACCACAATATTCTACTGTCGAATCTCATATTTACCGTTGACCTTTGCATAAACCAGCCTAGCTTTATCGCAACGATGTTGTATGATGCAGCTGAAGAACCGTATTTTACATGGAGCTACTGCCAATCTGACCTCCACAGCCATATTACTAGGTAACTCGACACCCCTTTACAAGATTGGTTGAAAACATACAATCAGTGGTAAACTTTTCCCGGAACATCAGTAAAATGACGACATAATTTCCGATGACACCCCATTAAATCAAAAACCACTCAATAATAAATAATTAAAGCGTCCGCACCACCGCAGCGACCGCACAATGATGCAGGCCGCAACCCGTGACGTCATCGACATGGGCGCGGCATTTGTGGTGTATCGACGTACTGCCGATATGAGAGCTGATATTATTGTTTATTGGGTGTGAAAATCATCATCATCACACACACATACATAAACTCACACCTTCTTCCCATGCGGGTAGGCAGAAACTACAAAACGCCACCTGGGGCCAGCAGGTCGCTTCGTTTACGTTCATACACGTACACCGGTTACGAGTACTCCGCCTACAACGCGGTACTTGACCTATTACGAAGAGCATCACCAATAAGGTCACTGTGTAAGTCCTTCTAAGGCACTCGTCCCGACGAAAACCAGTAAGGAAATTTCTCGACCAATAATGAATGGGAAAGATACAATGAATAAAACTCAAAACCTCGTGCAACATTGCAATTGACACTTTTATGACATTGAAAATAAAGATAATCAAGAGATGTTGTGTTCAGTACAAATCAGATCAGCAGCACGTTCGGCGAGCATAGTTACTGGAGCGACAATCTTGCCACTAACTAGACCTGGCATGGCTGAGGAATCCACCACTCGCAGATTATCGATGCCTATGACCTTCATATGACTATCCAGCGCCAGTCCCATGGCACAAGTCCCTCCAAAGTGCCACATAGTCGTTGACATAGCCACCGCGTAACACTCCCAATATTCAATATCATTTGTCGTGTCCTTGCAGAAACCTAAGTCGACGATAGTCGCGGTTATGCTTCTCAAGTAAGTCGAGTTCAACACTCGGATGTGGTCTACGAAAGCTCGTCCCATAGTCTTCAAGTCAGTTATGTTGCTGAACATACCAGTTTTCACAATCGGGGCCGCAGTAGGATCAGCACTGGAGAGTAAAATCTCACCCCGAGACTCAGGTAACGTCAAACCTACTAATGAAAACCAGGTCTTCCTGTTAAAACTAGCTTCGTAAACCTTTTGGGAGACTTCTTCCGAGTAACTAAACATTTGGGTAAACAGACCTAAAAGATCGGTCGAGTTCGGCTGGAACAGCAAGTTGATCGTCTGATAATCTGGCCTGGTCGAGTTGAGTGCTACGTTCCCACTGAATGCCGGCACAGGAAACAGATGTGGGTTAGTTGCTTGAGAGACTTCTGAACTTTCCTCCAGTTGGATGATAATAGGTGCACTTGCCTGGTCCATGTAGTTTTGTCCAACAGGAAGATCAGCGATGACATCGATATCAAATGACTCGAGATGTTCTCTTGGCCCGATACCAGACAGCATCAATAGTTTAGGACTGTTAAACGTGCCGGCGGAAACAATAACCTCCTTGTTCGCATACAATACATACGTTTCATTGCTTGAGGTGGTCACCTGCACACCAACAGCTTTGTTGTTCTCGATCAGAACCTTAGTAGCTGTAGTGAACAATGAGTCGCATAGGTTGGTGCGATTCATAGCGGGGCCGAGGTATGCGTACCCGTTACTTTGACGATGACCATCATCGATGGCATACAGCACCTGCGTGTACCCGAGAGCAGAGCCTAAAGAGGATGAGTCCAGCACTTTTTGATTTTGTGACCAACCTCCTGCAAAGCGTCAAAGATGTTGTCAACCAGAGGGCTTGTCTCTCTTCTTATTTTGATCATCCCGTCGATGCCATGGACACTGGCATACTCTGAGTCTAGTATCTCTACATCAGTCACTTTCTCCTGTTTCTTGAAGTACTGGAGGGTGTTGGTGACGTTCCAGGCTGTGTCGTTGGTCCTCTCCACCCACACATCGTAGTCCTGTGGGTCTCCACGCGTGTACATCATGTGATAGATGGCGCTACTACCGCCTAGCATTTTGCCTTGCGTCAGGCCACAGGTCTTGTTTTGCATGTTCTGCATTGTGTAGTTGTCATTCACAGAACGGAAATTGTAGTCGTAGTCTGACTCTTTTAGCAGCATGAATGTTCCAGGGAGCTGAAAAGACAAAAAAACTTATTTACACTTCCCTAGATTTGACAGGCGAACCTACTTGTTAAAAAAATGGTAGTATTCTAATACTGGCGCCGCACCCATGTCTTTCTCCGCGAAACAAAGCATTACAAGAAAGCCCAAAAGAGACATGTGGCAATCGCTTTCAAACGTTTCATGTTTCTACAACGACTTCCAACAGGATTGACATATTTATTTTAGCTCTTCGGTAGTTTGCCTATGTCATTTTTGACCTTCCGATCATTATTATCGCTAACAGAATGTCACTATATCTAGGCCCTTTTTTTTTGTGTAGGAAATCATCAAATACATTCTCCCGCTATGGGCGGAGCGGTAGGGTGTATCAGACTCTTACTGACTAAAACCCACCCGTATTCCTTCCGTTGCCTGTGTTGCCAGGGGCCTCGGTAACCCTTTGGTACCTTCCCGCGACTCCGGCAGGCATCGGTCCTAGTGGACCCCTACGCTTGTGCTGACGACATCTCTATGGGACGCGCGTGGAATACAACGCGCCGTCGACTCGGGCCTGGTCCTTACCGGACGGTGAGCTACCCATTGCTCACCGTCCACATGCCCGCGCCTACGGTGGCCGGAAATCCGCCCGGGATTCTGCCGCCCAGGGCGTCTCCTGCGGCGGCTAGGGGCGAGAGGGCGTGAAATTTGCCTTTCCCTCAACCGTCCCGCCTCCTCCGTCGCGAGCATTACTGCTTCGCAGAAGGAGGTGACAGCTGCCCATGCCCTCTCGCTCCGTACCATGGCCTGAACCAGGGCCGGACGCGAGAGATCTCTGCCACCGATCGCCTCCACGAGGACACGGTGGTGCTCTGCCCAAGCCGGGCAGACCTCCACCCTATGCTCCACCGTGTCCTCCGGGCGATTCACACAGTGGTGACACTCGAGCGTTTCTTCCCGCTTTATCCGACACAGGAACCTCCCGAAGCTGCCGTGTCCGGTGAGGACCTGTGTCAGGCGGAAGGTGAGGACGCCGGCGCCACGGCGTCTCTAGCCACTCCTCAAAGAGGGTACTTATCGCCACAATCGTGGCGTGCCCGGCACTGGGTTGCGACAACCGTACTCTCCATGTCGCCATGAGATCCCGCCGGAGCTCCGTCCGCTGTGCCGCGATTTCTCGCGGCAGCGGAGTTACGTCCCGGCGTTTCGCCTCCTCGTGCCACTCCCATACGTGCGCGAGGACTTTTGCCTCCAGATCCCATGGCGGTAATCCGGCAAGGAGGCTCGCTGCCTCACAAGAGACCGTGCGGTATCCCCGGACCATCCGGATGGCCATGACCCTTTGGGCCGCGTTCAACCGGCGGGCTGGCCGCAGCGCCAGGGAACGCGCCCATACAGGAGCCCCGTAGAGGGCCATGGACCGCACATATCTAGGCCCTAAAGCCTTTAGCAGAAACTTAGTTATTCATTGATAGTTCCACTTGTAAATCTATTAATAATAAATAATAATGTATTAAAAACAATCTATTTTTCTCTCTTCGAATGCTTTACTCGCTGAAAGTTACTGACGATGATATAGTTCAGTGATAATGCGGATCACGTTAAAGCCACTATAAGAAACACTATTTAATACTGAAGAATACAAATTAAAATAAATAATGCAGCTATGTCTACCTCCGACTCCAAAGGTGGATATCCTCCTGCTTCAACCAGTAGTACGCTGTAGTTACTGTTAGCTGACAGTCTGTTCGCAAGCACTGAACCTGCAGTACCGCCACCCACCACTATGAAGTCATAATAACTGCCATCTGTAGAAAATTTTTAAATTCATCAATTAAACAAAGATTTAAAGCCTTTCATATTTTTACAACGACTCAACAGGATGACATACATCATCATCTGCCTGCCTTTTTCCAACCATGTTGGGGTCGGCTTCCAGTCTTACCGAATACAGCTGAATACCAGTATTTTAGATGGAGCGACTGCCTATCTGACCGCCACAACCCTGTTACTGGGTAACACGATACCCCTTGGTAAGACTGGTTGTCAGACTTTCGAGCTTCTGACGACCAGGATGACATACATCTAGCGAAAAAGTTATGTCAATCAGTATTTCGGTAGATTAAGTCAATCCAACAATCCAATACAATTCAGACATTTTCATCATCGTTTTTGCTGATAAAATGTCACTTTGTCTAAGCCCTCATCTTTGTAGTAACTGGCTTCACTAGACTCTTACTAGTGTCATAATGTATCAAACCAACCCCAGAAACACCTTTTTAAGTGAATTTTTGTCTTCAGCATTATCGATGGGAAAAACAATAATTAAGTAGTAAAATAGTCTGTTCCAAAAGAGTCTGATGAAAATGTAAACAAAGGCTGTTCAGTATAAATTCTTACGCAATGATGAGTCAGATGGCAGATGAATGCAAACTTATTCCTTTTAGTGAGCTAAAAGGAATAAGTTTGCATTCATCTTTATTCAGCTTTCACCTTTATATCTTCTCACGTTTTCCAACAATTATAGTTTGAATAACATTATGAAAGTGTAATGCAAGAATTATCGACGAAAATTCAGGTTATAAAATTTGCCTGAGTTGTCAAATGAAAAATATCTATAAGGTGATTTAAAATTAGAATTTCGATGTTAAGTATTGAAATAACCAAATCAAAGCATATATGCGGCAGTATAAATTGGCATCCACACAGTTACGTTTTCTGATCCATTTGTGTACATTTTCATCAGAAACTTTTGGAACAGACTATAGGGTAGGAGCGAGCTTACTGATGATGCTGCAGTCAGTTGGGAACTGCCACGCAGTGAGGCTGAGTGTCTGCACGACCTGCAGCGCCAGTTTCACTGTCTGCGCGCTGGCCAGGGATGCCGCTGCGTCCGCCATTCTTCTTGCGTTGTTTAATATTTTTTTTTAAGTTATGTTTTAGTTAAACTTAATCGGCCTTGAAAAAAAAGGCATGCGTTAATGTAACTATGTAAAACCCAGGTTTAAATCATCTACCCATTTTTTTTTTTTATTTCCAAGGTATTCCGACAATTTTAAAGTTCTAGTTCAAAAGCTGACGTTAAACCCGAGTCTAAGTTGTCAATTTTGTATTAACAACATTAGAATAGTCGAAATAAAGTTTAAAATACAATAACCGGCTCGAAGGTTGGGCTTGGAGTAAAGTAATAATTGTTTTTTTATGAGACGGAATGAGTCTGTTCATAATCTGAAGTAACTGCAAACCATAATGTCCTTTAGTACCTTTATCAAGAATTGAAACCAGTTGTCATTTTTAAGAAAAAATCCAGTCTAACCAGGAAGCAGCTGAATATCACTTTTTTGTATGGAGCGACTGCCTATTTGACCTCCACAACCCAGTTACGTACTGGGTAACTACTTCTAATAATATTACCCACATATATTTCGCTATATTTGGCATCGTGTTTGGAACAGAGTTATACCGATATTGAAGAACAACTACAGATATAGGCAAGACCGATAAGCACAAAAACATAAGCGCGATTTATTATAAGTGTCTCACTTACCTTTGGCTTCTGTTTCGAAATGCAAATAGAAATACAATATGATCTCTCGACATAATTAGCAGCCTTATATAGGTACCAAATTTAGTGAAGGACGTCTCGGAAAACATTGAACAAATATTTAAATTTATAATTCAATACCACATTTTAATACATTGCTGTATCATTTTCTCATTAATATTTAACTAGCTTTTGCCCGCGGCTTCACCCGCGTGGAAGTGGTAAATTATCCCACGGCAACGTTCTACCGCGATAAAAGCGTCCCTATAAAAGTATCATATACCCAGGTCATGGTCTACCCATGTGCCAAATTTCATGCAAATCCGTTCAGCCGTTTTAGCACGCCGTGGTTCGCGGCAGCGGCGGTCGGCGTGGGGCGCAGCTTGAACGGGCGAGTGAATAAGATGCCACAACTCAGAGCCTGGCCACGGCTTTTGCCTTAGCGGGGCGCGGCTAGCGGCGCGGTGTCGGCAGGCTCTCAGTACGCTCTTCACTCTGAGTCGTGGCATCTCAATCACTCGCCCGTACATTAGTTCAAGCCGCGCTCTGCACCGCTACCGCGAGCCGCTTGGTAAATACCGCTCGCATTGCCGCTGCGTGCGGCGCTTCGTGACGTGCTTCATACACGTGCCGTGCTTCATACATTTTAGGAACATACGTTTAATTAAATAGATCATAATATTTATAAAAGTACCTACTAATAAATATGTTACTATACGCTGATAGAAATGATAACACTAGAGTATTAAGTATATTTACAAAGTAATTTCTGTGCTGATCGCGTATGCTGTCGCTAACGATATTGAGCAGTACGTGGATCCCGCTAAGCCAAAAGTCGTAGCCAGACTCTTAAGCTGCGGTGCCGCGGCCTGCTTTCTCACAGGCCAGATCGCGTCAAGCCGGAACCGGGAACCGTCGCATCCAATGAGGCCTCCGGTGGCCTGTCGTTGCCCGTCGGATTCGTCGGAAATCGGTAAGTTCAAAGGCGCAGCGAGGCGCATTTCCTATTCTTTCATGTCGCTTTGTTAATCAAACGTTGACCACTGCACACGCAGCCATGCGCTTCGGTTCACTTAATTTGCCGGAATAGCGCTCACCACCCGTATGTGCCGCGACAGGCGCCCTCGTGCCGTGCCGCACGTGCCTTTGACCTTACCGACTTCCGACAGATCGGACGGGCGCCGACAGCCACCGGTTACCGCATCATCGGATGCCATGGTTCCCACGGCCTGTCAGCCTAGCTTGTCGCTATCTGGACTGCCAGAAAGCGGGCCGTGGGACCGCAGCTTTATTCAGCTTTTCTGTCGAGGTATCTATCTTGCCTGCATTGTCCTACTGGAAGGCAACACTCTCCTCCATTCCACACACCTCTTTCCTCTGCAAATATGGGCCTGAATTTTCGGAAGGAGTCAAGCTTGTCTCGCCATCTTCACCTTGGTTGTTTTATGTTTTTGCTGATGATGTATTTTAGCCAGAGCAACTCATCTGACATGTGGCAGATATTTCCGGCCCAATATTTCTTCTAAAAAGTGGGGTATGCACGTTCAGAAAAAGGTTTTGTTTTTCCTCCAGGAAATTATTTTGTAGTTAAAGTTTTTAAAATAATATCATAATCAGACGAACCACCAGCACCCTAATTGCGAGATACACTGGGAATTAAAATCCCTTTTCATTTTGACAATTCAACAAGATTCTCAACATTTTAACAGATACTTTACGCACAGCATGGGTCAGAAAGTTACTATTTTCTAACCCATACTGTGCGTAAAGTATAAAATAAATATAATAGGAGGGGCTTGTGGCTAAGTAATAACAGCCGCACGGGGAGCAAGCGATCAGGTTAAGCTACGCTTGAGGCGGTTGGTAAGTAGATGGGTGATCTTTGCATACCAAGAGGTAAGGAGGGGTCCTTACCTCGAAAAGCACGTTAAGCTGTTGGTTCCGGCTGTCATTCTTGGATCTTTGACAGTCGTTACGGGTAGTCAGAAGCCCGAAAGTCTGACAACCAGTCTTACCAAGGGCTATCGTATTACCCAGTAACTGGGATGTGGAGGTCAGATAGGCAGTCACTCCATGAAAAATACTGGTAATCAACTGCATCCGGCTAAACTTGAAGTCGACCCCAACGTAGTTGGGAAAAGGCAGGCAGATGATGATGATGATTATGATGATGGGTTATAAAGTAGAAGGTAGAATCATATCCAAAAGTTGTCTGATGAATCTTTTTAGGTTTCTTTTACATTTTTTTTTTTATAGAGGTTATTCAAAAGAAAATGTAAAGGAAACCCGTTTAAGAAATAAGAAAGTTTTATATTAATTAAACAAATAAGATTGTTATTGTCACACATTTTAGCCTCAGACATGAATTCAAATAACTTGGTTATTTGTTTTATAAAAGTTAATAGTCACTTGTTATTGACTCTTGTCTAACTAAGTGAAAATATGTTCAAATATATAATTATGAACTACACGCTCTCTCATTTCTTCCTCATTTTATTATATCTTATTATTCTAACATTATAATTAAGTACTATGAAACTCATCAATGCTGAGAGGGAGTGGGCTGTAATCCACCACGCGGGCCATGTGCGAGTTGGTAGATGTCACATGTCTTCGAATTTTTGGTTCTAGGACATGCCGGTTTCCTCACGATGTTTTCCTTCACCGTTTTGAAAGCAGTGGTGTTGAAATAATTTACACAAAGTTCCTATCCAGGTATCCTACACCCTACAACTAGTAAGTCGCGACCGTTACCACTGGGCCACCACTGCTTTGTCACGTGCTCCTATTTATTTTAAAACCGCCATGTTTTGAGTCACTTACAAACACATAAATTCTCTGTTTAATGGAATACAATGGACAAATAACAACGGACAGGTCGAATGCAATAATTCAACAAATTCTAAAGATACGAGTAAAGTATTTGATTTCTAATCGCAGAACACGATACCAGTGCCAATATCTGGTTACCATGGGTTGAGCTCGGGCAAAACCCAAGCGGGCCCTTAAAACAATTGAGAAATTAGACAAAAAACGACAGTAAACCTATTTTGCGTATTCTTTCGGTATCGGAAAAACCTGCGCATGCTTTTGGAGGGATTTAGGGTCTGATGCGATAAGTCAAGACAGATTGCTTAAGAGTACGAAAAGAAGCGGTCGATTTAGGCTAAGCTAGGAGAGTTGGAACTTAATCGATAGCAACGAGACTATGTTTCTGTGCAGAGAGCGGGAGTGTTATTTAATACGTTAAATATTAAGTGTAGTTTTAGACCAGGTTATATTAGTCTAGTACTAATGTAAGTAGTGTGTAAGGCGCGTGAATCTCGAGAGTGATTGTTGGACCGATGGAGTTAGTCGTAGAATGCGGGTAAGTCTGTTTGAACCGCGATAAAATAAATATCAATAGAGTAATAAAAAAGTTATAAATAAAACAAACAATAAAATTATAAAAACACAAAAGTAAATGAAAACCGTATTTCTTACATTAATTCATTTTGAGAAATGTCTTGGTTATTATTTATATACACTTCTAGTATTAGTTATTATGACATGTGTTTCTCAATTAGATTCTTGGACTAATATAATGCCAATGATTTCAAAGTCTTCCTGTATACATTACAAGGCGTGTCGGCCGAAAATGTAAATCTATGTCTATATTAATCAGTCCTGCCATAATCAGCAAACTTGACATAATTATTATCAAAGCTAGATAATAAACATAGTTTGTATACCAAATGTTATAGACTATACGAATGAAGTAAACCTTCATTTACATCTCCCCCTCCAAGACAATATATATAAATGTATATTTTTTTATAAGTATTTAAATAGTAGTATAAATAGTAGTCGTATTAGTCTTTTCCGGAACCGAAATAGTTTTGTTATGTGGTAAAGATTTGATTCAAGTTTCTTATGACCTGTTGTAATGATACTAATGATCGATCATTTAGTTCTCGAGTCTAATACTAGATGACTTTGCTAGGCTCGCCGCAGTTGTTTTAATAACATATTAATAGGCGATTGACAAGTGACGGTAGCAAAAAAATAATGATACGAGAGAAATGTCAAATTGGTGAAAGACAGAAAACCTAACGGTTGCTCCGTAATTGAATTGCATAATTTCTGGAAATTAAAGCCATCCTTATAATATACATACGTATTGTCGTTGGTGCAATATTGTGAATTCGTGTGCGAGTAGTGGAAGTAACGGGGTAAGTGTTTGCGTCTATTTAACGAAGTGTATGTCGGATAATTGGAGATGTTTTGCAAGGCTGACTGTTCTCATTTTTCCTCAGCTTGCGGAAACGCCCTTATCGCCCAGACATAGTGCGTCAGAGATTAATGATGGCTTCGATTGATAAGGCAGCACTTATTACGAAATAACGATTGACATTTTCGCCACGGTAAACAAGAACCGGCTGGTCGCGGGGTACAGAACGCCGGATTAAGAATACTACTGGTCGGGTTCGATCCCAGCTTGAGGGCATTCTTTTTGCATTGTGATGAACAATAAATTATTGTTCAAGATATTTTTATTTGTTTATCTGCATGTTCTTTAAGTTGTTTTTTTGTTGTTACATTTAAATTTCGACGACTGTTGCCGGTCAATTAATATTTATAGTTATTAAGATTATAGTATCTGATTTACAAATAAGAAACTTTATACCACCTTTAAACATTAAAATTGTGTAAACTACCTATGTTCGTTTTCCAATAAATAATCAGTTTACTTGGAACCCCGGTCATCACACTGTGTTTATTCCCGAAATTAAGATTTACTTTATTCGCATACGAGTAGTCTAACATTAGGTATACAAACTATGTTTAGTATGTAGCTCTATGATCTCAACAATGGAACTGTAAAAATGAAGATGATAGCCAAAATGATATCTTATGAAAATGTAGAAAATAATTTTGTAATTGTAAATAATAGCTTTAATTGTTTTTTTCTTCCAGGTAAGGTTTATGTCTAGTTATGTTCTATTTAATATAATTTTGATGTAAAATAATAGGTGCATTGAGATTAAAACTATCTTCTTTCCAGATGAACACAATTTAGATTATTATTTCAATATAATATAGAAACATATTATAAATCAACAATTGTACAGCTGTTTTTAAACACGATGGAAAAATTACAATTCGTATTTGTAGTGAAACCGAGTGAAGATCCAAAGACAAATATAATTTGTCTATTTTATATAATAAATTAGTGATGCCGATAAACGTACCTATTTAATCCCGAAACAACTGTTCCGACTGCACCATACAGTAACAAAAACTCAGTTACACTGCAAAGGCGGCATGAGAAAAAACGAGTTTGGATTTCGGTGACTCCAGAAATGAATAAGATTTATGTAGATGACAAGGATTATGGAGAATTTTGCTGAAATGAAGAAGGATAACTATGTCTAAATCTTATAATATAAGAAGTTTATAATAGAAAAAAAAAAGTCAAATGTATCCCAATGGATGGTAATTTTTGAAGCAGAATGTACCCGATTAGGAATAGATAAAGATGTTAGAAAGATTGAAGGTTTTAGATTGTCCTTTGAGGACTCTTGTCTTTACTGGTATAGTTCCACGCTTATAAAACACAGTAAATTCAGAATAGTCAGTATGGAAGAATAACTTTCGTGAAACTTATGCGGACAAAGGTTGGTCATCAATCAGATATGTAATTTTATTTAAATATAAATCAAATCAAATCAAATCAAGTCAAATTATTTATTTGCTTAATACAGGTGCATGTATAAACAGATTGTGACTGTCTGTCATGTCTTCTAATTAATAACAAAATATTTTATTCTAAATTCTTGTTTTAACATTGTCTCACGATATTAGGCTCTTACAAATACATTAAATCTCAACTTTATGGGCTGACAGCTCGACAAGTTACCGTAATTAATAACAAAACATCCTATTTCTTTGGAGTTGTGAAACCTTTTAGAAATGCATTCCATTTATATTTTTATGGGAAACAAACTTCAGACAATTAACAACGGACGGGTCGAAAGCAATAATTCAACAAATTCTAAAGATACGACTAAAGTATTCGATTTCTTATCGCAGAGGACAATACTATTGCCAACATCTGCTTGGGATAAATTGAGTTCGGGCAAAACCCAAACAGGGCCCTTAAAACAATTGAGAAATGGTACAAAAAAGGCAATAAACCTATTCTGAGTATTCGGTTGGCATGAGAAAAAAAGACGACGCTCCGGTCGTTTTGGAGATGGAATGGACGACGAAAAGGGTAGGGCTAGGGGAGTCGGTGATGAGCCACGACAGGGTTCGGATGTGATATCTAGCGAGTTAAGTTAGGGAGTTCGAAAAATACCACGACTAAGGGCGGTCAAATTAGGCTTGGTTAGGAGAGTTACAACTAGGTCGATAATAATGACACAATGTCACTTTGGAGAGATCGCGATAGTGAAAGTGTTATCAGTTTAATATCTTAAATTGTAATAATAAGTGTAGTGTAGATTTAGACTAGGTTATATTAGTCAAGTACCTATAATGTAAGTTGTGTGTAAGGCGCGCGAATCTCAGTGAGTGTGCCTGTGAACGATTGGGTGAGTGTTTACTATTCTATTCCTCCTTATTCCTTTCTATGACGATCGAGGTATCCTACACCAGCGTTTGGTTCTAGGGACTCGGAGAACGCCTTCCATTGGGTGTGACATTTAACAAGAGACGGTAGACTACTCTACCAACAGACTATAGACAACCACAACCAAGACATGACACTTACGGTAGTCACACCGCTTATGGATGGCTGAACCGAATTAATACTCGCAACTCGTTAGGGTCAATTTGAGCTATAATGCTACTTTGTAATTGTTTACGAACACAAACAAACCAAATGCTAGTGATGGTTACCTTATCCCTATGGACTGACTAACTGCAGGATATTTTACATTGTTCTTGATGTATGCACTCTCAGGGAGATGGGTTAGGCATCAAAAAGTTTCCTAAACTGGATTGATAGTTCGTTCTATGGATTGTGTGTGTGACGCTGTCAGCTGTTGTAAAGCAGTCCCACGTCACTTGGGGTGGGTCTGTAATTATTGTGAAGAAATCCACTAACGTAACTTAGAGTAATATACTCGTACAACGCAAGCGTTACGTGTCACATACCTACCCTTTTATATTACTGACATGTCCTCTAACTTTCATAATCAAAAGAAAAGTATATAAATTAGATTCCTTTCCATAACCTGTGAATTCCCAACCTTATTTTATATTGACATTGTTTACTTGTAATCCCTCCTTGTCCTAACTATCCAAGACGAATGCAACAAGACGGTTTTAGACTACGGAAAGATACAGACGTTGGAGTCTAGGCGAGTTAGGTTAGGAGGCTTGGTGAACGACTGGCATGTCGCCGTGGAGGTGGAGACTTTGTCGGATCACCGATACATCCGATTCGACGTCTCCGCCCAGACCACCGGCGGCCGTAGTCCATCGGCCCTGCGAAGGGATGGTCCGCGCTGGGCGCGTAAGCGCATCGACAGGGAACTTCTCGAGAAGGCCGCTATCATCCAGGCCTGGATTCGGGAGTCGGCGACGAACGGACCCGTCGACGTCGAAGAGGAGGCGCTGTGGTTCCGCGGGCAGATGACGCAAATCTGCGACGCGTCCATGCCCCGCGTCAGCAACCACCCAGCAAGGCGCCAGGTGTACTGGTGGTCTGCCGAGATCGCACAATTACGTGTCGACTGCGTAGCGGTCAGACGCCAGTACACCCGATACCGGAGGAGACGTCGTCGGGTCCCTGACGAAGAAGCCGCGCTGTATGAGGTGTACCGCGCGGCGAAGCAGGCCCTGTGGCTGGCCATTGGCGAATCGAGAACGCGAGCCAGGGAGGAGAAGTTGGAGACTCTCGACGCAGATCCGTGGGGGCGCCCTTATCGTGCGGTTCGAGGGAAACTTCGAGCCGCAGCGCCTCCACTCACGGAGAGACTCCGGCCTGAGCTGCTGGAGGAGGTAGTCGCAGCCCTCTTCCCGGCAAGAGCGGAGCGTACTCCACCGCCGATGGCTTTGCCCACAGCCGCAGAGCTTGCAGAGGAAGACGAGGACGCCATCAGCGTCCCAGAGGTGACACAAGCAGAGATGAGGGCAGCCGTGGTGCGGCTCCGGGCCAAGAACGTGGCTCCGGGGCCCGACGGGATCCACGGCCAAGCATTAGCCCTCGCTCTGAAGGAGCTAGAGCCCCACTTGACAGGACTCTACACAGCGTGCCTTGAGCAGGGCCAGTTTCCCACTTTGTGGAAATCTGGTCGTCTGGTCCTGCTCAGGAAGGCGGGGCGCCCTGCGGACTCACCGTCCGCGTACAGGCCCATAGTGCTGCTAGACGAGGTGGGTAAGATGTTTGAGCGTATAATCGCTGCCCGCCTCGTCAGCCACTTGTGCGGAGAGGGGCCTGACCTGGCCGAGAGCCAGTTCGGCTTTCGGCACGGGCGCTCCACCATCCACGCTATATCGCGGGTGAGAGTCCTGGCAGAGGAAGCGGTGTCCCGGGGCGGGGTGATGTTGCCGGTGTCCTTGGACATCTCCAACGCCTTCAACACCCTGCCCTGGAGCTGTATTAGGGAGGCACTGCGTTATCATCGGGTGCCTTCCTACCTCCGCCGCATAGTTGGGGCTTATTTAGCGGAGAGGTGTGTCACCTACACGGGACGTGATGGCGGAAGTCAGCGCCGCATGTCGTGCGGTGTTCCACAGGGCTCGGTCGTGGGCCCGCTCCTGTGGAACATCGGGTACGACTGGGTGCTGCGGGGCGAGCTCCAGCCGGGCGTGGACCTGACGTGTTATGCAGACGACACACTGGTCACGGCCCGGGGGAGCTCGTACAGGGAGGCAGCGTTGCTGGCGACGGCTGCGGTCTCACAGGTGGTGAGCCGCATACGGCGCCTGGGTCTGGAGGTTGCCCTCAACAAGTCGGAGGCCATGATCTTTCATGGCCCCCGGCGGGCGCCGCCGCCGGGATCACACATCGTAGTCGGGGGTGCTCAAATCGCTGTCGAGTCCACCATGAAGTACCTAGGATTGGTGCTCGACAGCCGGTGGGATTTTGGCCCCCACTTCCGGCGGCTGGCGCCCAAGTTGTTGGGCGCGGCTGGGGCGTTGTCAACGCTGCTTCCCAATCTGGGGCGCCCGAGCGCCGCCTGTAGGCGGCTCTACGTGGGGATCGTCTGACAGACCCCTCCGCCTACCCCAGGGCGGAGGATTTTCCACCCCGGGAACAAAAAAAAAAAAAAAAGGAGGCTTGGTGAATACCAAGGGCCATGTCCGAGTGGGCTGTCGCTAGATAACGAGTATGTGTTATAGTTGGGTTAGAGCCCCGATTAGACTAATTTAGTACTTAATATAGTGTGTGTGTGTGGGTTTGTTGCAACGACTGGGAGAGTCTTTCATTATAATATTTATCCTAGTCTGATAGTATAATTAAAGTTCTTGTAACTAAACAGACTGAAACGTGTTGCTGGGGAGTTTGTTGCGTCACTTCTTCTCCCCAGCTCAAACACTAGGAAGTGATGACGGGTGGGCGCTTTGGGGCTGTCTATAAATCTTTGAGAGAGTTGATCCACAGCTCTATTAATTAATAATTCTTGAGTTTCGATTCTCAACTCTTATTATCCAGTAATTCTTGAATGTTGTATTCTTTATCACAAACCAATAATTCGGTTAGACTGATATGAACACGTGTCTTGCAGATATGCTTGTTGTGCAAAGGGTGAACTTCCAGGGGCTCGGAAAACCACATCTATCTCATATCCAGTCCAAGGACTGATAGGGACCATGTCTCCTTAAGAGCATGATGCCGACGCAATGCCGCTAGAACTAGCCGCCCCGTTGTTAGACAAGGACGGTCCACACGGTTGCCGCAGGGAAAGCCGCTTCGTCACGCTTATCAGTTTGAAAGCACTGCTAGGGACCATGTATCCAAAATAGCATGATGCCGATGTAATGCCGCTGAAAAGCCACTTGCGTCACTTTATGGAAGTGTTGCTCTGAGTACTCCAAGTACAGATGTAAAGTATCGTGTGAGTAATGCCTGACTAAATACCTCTTACGCTAGCGTAAGAGTTACTCACAAATCTATATAATAATATACTTACATCCCTCTATTATTTATTGTCTTTCTAAGACCACATCCAATTTCATAACTATGAATTCCTAAATCTTATTTACTATTACTTACAATCCTTTCCTTGTTCTATTAATGGGACAAGCCATTGGACTTCTTCATATTTGGAATTCATTTAATCTCTGTCGGTGGGAGAGTGACCAGTCTGGAGACGAGCTCTACAGAGTCGTACGGCGGCGGAGTACGACTTTTCCTCAATATGAAGAACCGACCCAAACATTCATATTAACAGAATTAAGAAAAACGAAAATTTTATCGGTCCCAGGGTTATTTAGGAACAGTCACAAGATGTTACAAACAAATATAAAGTGCACTGTATCATTACCTAACAAGGTGTGCAAATATTTATATTATTGGCTACATCATTAAATAATTATAAAAAAAAACATTACAAAATTATTATACTCAAAAATAAAATAAAATCAAATAAAAGAAATTAAACAATAATAAAATAAATTCAGAACACTGCAAAAGTCGGTTTAAAAATAAAAATAAAAATTGTCAGATGAATATATACATGTCTCATCATCACTTAAAATCAAATAAAGTAAGTTAAAATTAAAATAATGGTCCAAACTAAAATATAATTATACAGATGTCGATTAAAATTATTAAATCATGTCACACTATTTGTATTGTCATAATATTCAGTGTCAATAAATTACTCTTACTTTATAAAGCTATCTATATTTTTATCCTGTAAGTACTCCTTGACACTATAATAACATTTAGTCACTAGGAATTTGTGCAGCTTCGACTTGAATTTATGAACAGGTAAATTTTTGACATCATCAGGCAACTTGTTGTAAATCAAATAATACTTTTATTGATTAGTGCTTTTTTCCCGTATGGTATATCAATTTCTAATCTTTTTTGTCACGTAGTTGTCTATAGTAGCGTTTAAAAGCAGTCTTGTAATAATTAGGATTCAATTTAACAAAAACATTTATTTCATATATGTATAATGAAGGCAGAGTCAGAATTTTCAAGCTTTTAAAGTAGGGTTGACAGCTGGTAGTGTTGTCTACATTACACATTGCTCTAATGCATTTCTTTTGAGCTTTAAATACAGATTCCTTATCGACTGCGTTGCCCCAAGATAGAATACCATATCTTAGGACAGGTGCAACAAGACCGTGATAAGCAGCTATTACGGCTTCTCTATTAACTGTTTTTGAGAGTTTGTAGAGAGCAAATGAGGATTTATTAATTCTTTTGCAGACATATTCTAAATGTGTTTTCCATGACAGTTTATTGTCAATATTAATTCCTAGAAACTTTGTATCTGTCACAGGATGTACTAATTCGCCTTGGTAACTAACGTTTATATTTGTCAGTGGAGTTCTCTGGTGAAAGTGTATAATCTTCGTTTTATACATATTTATTTTAAGATTATTTTCGGTTAACCATTGTATTATCGTATTTAATGTTTGGTTGACTACGTGCTCGTAATCGTTTTTTATTATAACTGTGCTATCATTTGCAAATAGTACCATTTGTTGGTTGATATGTTTAGGAAGATCGTTGATATATATCAAGAACAGTAAAGGCCCTAGAACACTACCTTGTGGAACTCCGAATTTTATAGTTTTCGAGTTTGACTTATGTTTAATCTCATTTCGTGTTTTCTGACATATTTGTGTTATTTCAACTATTTGTTTTCTATTATGCAGGTATGAAAAGATGAGATCTAGCGCTTTACCTGATCGCCTCCACGAGGACACGGTGGTACTCTGGGGACTCTGCCCAAGCCGGGCAGACCTCCACCGTTTGCTCCACTGTGTCCTCCGGGTGATCCGCACAATGGTGACACCCGAACTTAGCCACCCTGCAAGTGATGTTAAGTTTACGCTGTTCAAACAACTTACATTTGCAGTTGGAGAATTGACCGCAACGTATATCGATTTATGAGAGAACATGTTTTTCAACTACAATGTTAATTTTTTTTTTAGATAAATTCGTCCCAACTATGGAACCCTTCATTGTGCGTGGTCCGACACGCACTTGGCTGGTATTTTTTCAATATTTTGGTCGAATTAAAATAAGTACACGTAAAGAGTAGGAAGGAATACTTCCCTAACAAGATATCATTCAAAACGGATTCCCGGAGCAACAAAACGAGTATTTCAATACTAACAAACCCGATTTGAGTTGATTCCAAGTTGATAATTGGAAAAGTTGATACCTTTACGTGCACGGTGAGCGTACAATCAGCCGCAGGTCCATGGGAATGATTTGACATTAACAGCGCCTTTATTATCTCGTGGCAGTAAGAGCGGTTTTTGTAGTGAAAGTTGTGGTTAAAATTATTAAATAATTGTTTACTTGCTTAGAAAGTAGGTACATAAAATACAGGTGTTTACAAGTTATCGTAATCCCTGTACAATCTATCTTGAATTAGGTATGTACAGATTGAAATTATTTTCCTATTAAAAACAAAAAACACGTCAGTCAAATTAACGTGAGCAAAAAATAGTTGTATTATGTAAGTTATATATGTATATAAGGACATACACAATGTCGAAAATTAAATCTAAAGTGTAGTGTCATTTAAGAAACATAAATTGTATTCAATTAATGTTTTTTAAATGACACTACACTAAACTAAAAGAAACTGATAGAGAGAGAGAGAGAGAGATAGCCCTATTACTTGATAAGTGTTATTATTATAACACTTATCAAGGACTAGGGCTATCAGTTTCTTTTTACCATTTGGATTGGAACATTTTTCATAATATCTGATATTTTTTTATATACCAATGGCGAAAACACTTTTCTTAAACAAAGCTGTTTTGTAACTACCATTATGTAATAGGTATATTGGCTTCTAACAGGTCAGGTTTCTGACACTGTGGTTGACCGTACCCACCTTTGTATGTTTACTTAACGTTCCGTTTCACCCATTTGGGCTGGTACCGGTAATGAAGGATTCACTTCACTTCGTATGTTTTGCAATTTGTGACATTAATTAAAGTATAATCATTTTTGGTTTTCTTTACAATAAAAATAACCTATCCGCATAATATAATACGACATCCAAGAAATAATTGGAAGATTGTGCAAGTTTGCAACCATGTTCTATGTTCTATGTTGTATCTGCCTATATACTTACTTTAAAAAACATAGGGAACTTTTTGTAATATGAGCAATATTACAAAAATCTTAATGACTAGCAAAATCAACGTAGGAGGCGAATAACAAGTCTATTCAAATAAAACGTCAAAAATTACTAACCTGGGGGGTAACCATCACCTCTTATAGCAGTATTATTATAATATTACTTCACAGTGGGAAAGTGATGGAGCTATACAGGACTTATAGCTCCATCTCTTTCTCACGCTAAAGTAATATTGAAATAATACTGCTATAAGAGGTGATGGTTACCCCCCAGGTCATAAATCTGGACCGTTTTAGCAAAACCGTTTATAGTGGCCAAAGAAAATTAAATCCATAATTTTATTCTAATACAACCATCCACCTCTTACCTCGCTAATTAAATTTTCTCTTCTCATTGAAATTTTAATTGCTACAGGTCCCGATAGGAGCAGTAAAAACTGCCGTAAACCAGTTGCACATAACGCCATCTATTGGCAGTAGCATTAAACGTTCAGTACCGTAGCTCCATCTATTGGCGGGAGGTAGTAAACTTTACTGCCGTGGCAGTGACGCTTTTACGTCAATTTTAATTTATAGCGATGTTCTACGAATTGAAGATTGTTTTAATGGGAGGGGTGAGATTGTTCTGCGATACTACATGTATTGGTATGTGAGGGTCATAAAATTATATTGTTCTTGGGTTTAATACTGTCTGTCGTAAGTTGAAGAGTTTAGCGATACTTGATCTTAACTCAGCTATAAATGCCGCGTTCCTATATTTGTTTATGGAACATAATGTTGTGTACGTGCGGTAATAAAATAATGCTCTTTAATGTGCAAATATAACTAACAGTAAGCAATATAAAACTACCACTGCAGACTGCGTCGTTGGTCGCAAGCATTGCTGAGCAAGAGGGTTCCAAGGTTCGATTCTCAGGGTGGCCAAACTGTTATTGGGTTTTCCATTAGGAATTTCTTAGCAGCAGACCAGAATCAAATTTACACCCACAGATGAATAACTAGTCAACCATCGCCGATTGTAAAATTAAAAGTTCCTGTTCTAAGGAGTATAAAAGACGTCTTAGACATTATCACCAAATAATAACTTGCTAAATAATAACAGCCGCATAATCGATCAGGTTAAGCTACGCTTACCGCGGTTGGTCCGTGGATGGGTGACCATCTTTACATCCCAAGACCCCTCCGTGCCTCGAAAAGCACGTTAAGGCTCTTACAGACTGGGGCGATATCGCGGGCGCGACAGGCATATTACAGCTTGTCGCGCCAGCGATATCGCCTCAGTATGCAGGAGCCTTTAAGTCGTTGGTCCCGGTTGCCATTCGTGGATCTTTGACGGTCGTTACGGGTCGTCAGAAGTCCAGAAGTCTTACCAAGGGGTATCGTGTTACCCTGTTACTGGGTTGTGGAGGTCAGAAAGGCAGTCGCTCCATGTAAAATACATGGAGCGACTGCCTTGATGCATCCGGTTAGGCTAGAAGCCGACCCCAACGTAGTTGGCAAAAGGCAGGCAGATGATGAGACACTATCACCAACGTACACATGAATCTATCAACATTTCACATTAATCTCCAAGTTATTAAACTACATCCTACTTACATTCTCCCATTCATAAGAAAATCTCTAAGACAAGAAGACATCGTCTTAAATAAGGAGATGGGAGTCGATAATCGAAGTCCAAAGTCGAAGCTAAGTCGCTCCAAACTTAGTTGAAATGCAGTTCACTAACTATGTGGGTAACACGAGTCGTTTATGTTAACTGAAGGGAACACGGAAAGATATTGTTATGAAGATATGGAAAGACTGATAAGCGTATTGGCGTATCTGTATTTTAGTTTTTTGCCACCGAATTTCGAAGTTAAAGTTATTTGTCACCTTGTAGTGTTTTTTTGGAAGCCGGTTGTTTTTTTTTTTACTTTTAAAAGTTTTTTTCGTTTTTCACTTTTTAGATATGGTATATGAATTGCTGTAGGGTAGGTGCCCTACAACACCAGTTCGTATACTTGCTAAATAACAGAGACAGGAACTGTTATAACATCATCAAGATACACAAAGTGGATTAAATACGTATTATCGAAGCTAATTCAAAAACTACTTAAGCAACGTTATAATTTTATAAGGACACACAGAGCAAGATTCGTCTGGCAAAATAAAAATAATTTTCAAAATCGGTCCAAAATTGACAAAAATATCGATGAACAAAGATAAAAAAGTATAGACGAACAATTATTATAACCTTTTTTGAAGTCGGTTTAAATACAATAAAATCGTTAAATCTGTCGATATAGGTGGACAAAAAGAACTGTGATTGCACCGACGATTTGATAAAATGTTCAGATTTCAATACACACATGGTTAAATTTGATATGGGGAAGACCGACCAAATCTGTTATTAGTAAAATAACAGATTTGATCGGTCTTCCAAATCAAGTTTTAGCATGAAGCAAATGTTCCCATTCTAAGTGAGACTTCAAATACTAATAGCAGCCCCAATTTCCGGCAGTGTAATCGATAACCGTAGTAGTTGGCAACAAACAAGTCTCACTTAGTTGGGCTGCACTTTGTTAACTATGTGGTTACCGTTTACCGGCTCAGTGACGTAATGGCGTAGTGATTTGGTGACGTCTTCGTTGTGGCGTACTTTGATGTTTGACCGGATCTGCGTTTGACGTTAGCGACATTAATACACTCAAATTGCGTTCAAACATTTAGGCGTAGTTTTATGAAAAATATTAACTAAGAATTGGGTTCATAACAACTGAAACACAGTGGCACAGTGGCAGAGTAACAGTCTGCTACTGTACGGTTACTGTATAATCCCCTCATTCTTCGCAAAATGAGTTTGATGATAATAATATGATAGAGATAGACGTTTGTTTGCATCTACTTAAGGGTCGGCTAATCGCCGTTGACCTTGGCCATAAACAAGTGCGTCGCGCTCACACCGCGCTGCCGGTCGGTTTCAAGGGGAATATTTGTTTTGAGTAACCAAAATATTAATATTTGTAAAAAAGCACCTATAGAATTATAGATAATAAAATAATCTGTTCATACAAAAACCAAACATGAATATATCTTAAGTAGTTTGAAAGTAATATCGTTTTTTATGCTTAGGGTAGACATTACTTTCTGAATCTATTTCATAAAGTATATTACTCCAATTCTTAAATATTCACATACATAATTGATGTGTACGCGTTCTAGTTCAAAAAAAACATTTTTTAGCCTATCTTACTTGCATTATATGAAGGCGTTATAACAGATTTAAATGTCATAACATAACATCACGCCTTGTTTCCCCTAAGGGTAGGGCAGAGGTGTACCTATAGTAAATCCACATTTCGCCAGTTATGTTTAAGTCCCATGTAATAGGGGGCGAGCCTGTTTCCATCAACTGGGCACAATACCAGATTCCGGGCTGCTACTGAGAAATGCCACTGAGAATACTGAGAATTAAAAGTCACTAAAATCATATATCTGTGCCTTAATAAAAATCTTAAATTCACTTACAGACAACACATCCTACACTGCTGGCTCTCCAAGCATACAATTTTACACAAGAGTTTCTTATACAAAGAAAGTGAACAGGTAGGATTTTTGAAAATTCATTCTCTAAAGGGGTTAAATAGAGGATGAAAGTAGGTATGGAAGTGCGTCATTTTTGTCGATGAGTTTCATCCGGCGCACGGATTGTGGTTATAAAATATGTTTGTCTTTTCTTACTTTTGCACAACTTTTAATCAAACCGGTCTGCATATCGGACCCTATCAGAACCAGTTCTGCGGTATTTCTTTTTTAAATATCGCAGCATTATGCTGAGATAAGAGCCTTTTTGGCTTCGCACGGGACTTTTTTTTAAATTTCATTTTTGTTCGTTGTTAATTCCTCTTTTTTTAGGGTTCCAGTGTAAAAAAGGAACCCGTATAGTTTCGTCATGTCCGTCTGTCTGTCTGTCTGTCCCCACTGTAGCTCAGTTACGCTTGGTAATTTTGCATAGGTATACATAATTATTAATCACGCCGACAAAGTACTAAAAAAATATTGAAAATATTTTTTTTATTATTATAGTCCATTTTATACTGTACATACTATCTATTAGTATAAATATAGAAAATATTTTTTTTAGGGTACCTCCCTTGCACTTAATGTATGGATAATATTATTTTTTCTCGTCTATCCCATAGTGTGGGGTATTGTTGGATAGGCCGCAAAAATATCGCGGGTCTGTGAGCATCACTTCGCGATTCAAGGATCAGTTTGCGTAATAATAAGCAAAGTGCTAATTTTTGTTGAAGTCAAGTGTCAGCTAAATGGTTGTTTATGGAGATGTAAAAATTCATGGCAGTAGTGAATACAATGTACATATAATGAAATTAAAAGGAAAACTATCAAAGCTAAGTGGGCTTCACAAGTTAATGGCGCCGATTCCCTTGTTCACAAACTAAATTAAATTTAAGTTCATTGCATCTTTTTCTTTCTATTTCATTAAGAAAAGGACAGAAGATAAATTTTAGTTCAGTCCTGTCAAATTAATCATCGCTTGACGTAAATTGACGTAATTTTAGTAGGCAAGTTTTTAATCACGTCTAAACTTGTATGGAGTAGTGACAGGCGCTGATTAATTTGACGGGACTAAACTAAAATTTATCTTCTGTCCTTTTCTTAATGAAATAGAAGGAAAAAGATGCACTGAACTTAAATTTAGTTTAGTTTGTGAACAAGGGAATCGGCACCAATGAGTATTATAGTCGACCAACTTAAATTTGCAGTTGGAGAATTGGCCGTGGCATATATGATTATAATAGGATGTATGTGAGTGTAGATGTATGGGAGAACATGTTTTTCAACTACAAAGTTAAGTTTGTTTTTGGGGTAAATTCATTTCAACTTACCAACTACGTAACCCTTCATTGTGCGTAGTCCGAAACTTGGCCGGTTTTACTTTTTGTATTTTCGTTGCGGTCCTAAATAAAATATTTTTCTTTATTTCGTTCATTCTCAGCTACAGCTTTCAGACCATTTAGGTAACAAGGTAGCCTGTATAAATTCGCAGGCAACAGTTATTCAATATAACAACATTGTCTACAATACCCTATTAGAATATTTGCATGCAGTACTCCCCGAGTGAGCACCTATGTAGTTAATACTGATTGACGAGATCAGAACTAAGTTGGCGTGTAGTGGCGCGCAGTGGCGTGCAGTGGCGTGTAATGGTGTATAGTGGCTGGAGGGAGATGAGCGATCGTGTTGCATTCTGTTTAGTTTGTTAGTGCTTCTATTGGGGATTGGTTTTACTCTTGCTCTATTAGTTTCCAAGAATATGTGCAGGTTGTAGTAGTATACAAGATAATTTATACTAATGTAGTGAGGTCTATTCATTGCTTAATTTCTTGTTCAAGTGGATTTATAATCTAGCGGTATACCTACAGTAGTACAGTGCTATAGTAGTTGCAATGAGATTCTGGCTTATTGGTCGACTCGCTCGAATTTCCTCGCCCGAAACGAGCCAATCGACAGTTTTAAATAATATTATTTTTTCTGAAGGCGATTCGCATGAATTTAATTTATTTGTGGGCGAATCGACAACTCCAAAACTAAGTATTAGGCAATTGGCACACAGTATATTTTCTTTTATATTTACTCATACAAATTTGCTGAATAAAATATAAACTGGTACAAAATTAATTGGCAAATGTAGTTTCTAAATGATAAATGATTTTTATTTCTGTAAGTAGGTTTGTACAAAGACTTTTACACGTTAATCATATTTTTTAAATAAAGCTAAATGAGGTCGGCGTTTCCTATCTGACTACTCTGAGAAGAAAGGCCGAAAGAAACTGTTGATTTAATTGATTTACATATTTACAATTATTTAAAAAACAAAAACCCGACTGCAAAAACACATGCCTAACTGAAAAGAGAAAAACAAGCATTATAATCTATAGAATTTTAGTATCGCAGGCAGGGCCAAACAAAAGTTACACCATATTTCGGGTTATTGGTTTGTCCCCGCCACCCATTATCATTTTTACATTTACTTCTTGTTTGCGCTTTAACGAAGACGGACGTATAACCTTTCCAGTGAATTTTAATTGGCTAATAATACATTTTAAAAAGCCCACAACTCGTTTTATTAAAGTGTTAAAACCTAGATTTCCTAGACAAACTCAGAGGTTACAGTCACTTTTAAAGTCCAGACATAATCTTGGTCAGATCATGTGAAGGCCATTTAGATTCGTGTCTGAAATGGTCCTTTTGATGAAAGAACCACGCAGATCCAGCTGACTGGACAGGTCCACTCAGGACCTGTCCAGTCAGTGCACGCATTTGTCAGTAATCGTGCAGCTCAACTTAGAACTTAAGGAGCTTAACGATGCGACGAACAATACCAAAGAGAGAACATTTGGGTAGGCCGCATAAATTACTCAAACTGCCAGACCATGATTAAAACTAAACAAGAAAAAAAAGTCTAGTGTAGTTTTTCAAACTTTATTGCATAAAATTCAAAATGTGTCAGTTGCCCAATACATTTTTCTGGTGGTGTCGATTCACGCACTGATAAATTAACTTCATGCGAATTTCCTTCAGAAAAAACATATTATTTAAATTGGCGATTCACCCGTTTTGGGCAAATAAATTCGTGCGAATCGTCCTATAATCCGAGATTCTCTGCTTATGTAAATTTTCTAAGTTCAAGCAAAATTAAAGAGAGCACTGTAAGGAAAGTGGACTTTGGTCTCCAAATACTAACACGCAGTGACCAATAAGCGTAGTGTTAAATGCACAGATTAGTATTTTCTTATTTCTGTTGTGAAACGCGTGTTTCTTTTTGTAGTGAGTAGAGTGGTATATCGTTTCGCGTAGTGGGACTATCACACGTTTATTAAATAAGAAACTGGTTCAATATGGACGAGTCCAAGTTCTGCAATAAACCTGCTCTTTCAAGTTCAACTTTCAAAGTCTCAAACAGAAAAAATTGCAGACACCACGACTGCCTTTCAATTCTAGTTCAACATTACATAGCTACAAACCGATCCGCACACATTGTCTACTCGACTGCTCAACGGATGGCACTCGGAGTCGCCAATTAATTTGAACAATATTGCAGACAATAGCTGGCGAGCCATTGTTGCCTACTACGGACCTAGATGGCGGACGATCAACGGCACAGAATAGATGGTACAGAAGGTCGGCTCTATACAACGACCGGAAACATTCGCACACATGAACACGCATCATGTACAGTAGGCCGCAGGTCAGTGGTACAAAACCAGTATATACTGGCCTCTTCTATTGAAACTCCGTCAAAGTGTTACCACCGACGTACGGCCTACTATGCAGAGAGTGCAAGCGCACTCACGACATAAAATGGATAGGTACCTACCTACAGAAGCGAAAACGCACGCACACATGGACGCGCTTCACGTGCGACTGGCATTTTTGTCAAATGTCGCAGCATCATGCTGAGATAGGAGCCTTTTGGCCTCGTTCAAGACTTTCTGCTTTTATTTTATTTGTTTACTATGGTTCCAATGAGAGTGGCATAGTTTAATTTGTGATCTCCTGTACAAGTCCCAATGAATATGACACTTAATTTGACACTTCCCGTGGCCCAAAAGCTGGCTTTTACCTTGGCCAGAGGCTAAGCATTGCCATACAATGTGGCGATGCCGCCAGTCTCTTGGGTACGTTACAGGTCGACAGCGATGTGGATGAATTTTTCGACGCCCTATTTTAGTTTGTGTATAGGTTTAGTTATTTTTATTAACTGTTAAATAAATAAATAAATAAAATCTTATTTAAACCAAATGACATGATTGTCAAAACAAAAGGCACTACTCATAGTTTAAATTATAATTGTAGGTGTTTAATGTCAAATAATGAAACATTAAGTCCCAATGAATATTAGTTTATTTCTTTTTCTTTTGTCTTTATTTGTTGAGATCGTACGTAAGTAACACTTTGACCTTGAGCTGGCCTAGCGTAGTACGAAGTTTTATTAGACTGGCCAGGTTATACTGGTTTGTTACCATTGACGAACAGCCTACTGTAGGTCTATGTGTGCCTTCTGTACTAATCTGTCCTGTGTCAACGTAAGTACGATCACTTCGCGCTCTACGGTAGGATTGAGGGATTTGATTAGTTTGTGTTACGGTGCTTATGTAGATTTCGATTATAGGATGTCGGTTTATGGTTGTAATTGAATAGTACATGTTATAAAAAATAGGATACAGAAAATGTACAGCTGGTATTAAATTGTCCATTTCATTGAAGTCAGCTTCGAAATGTATGGGAACAGTAGCTGATGGACTGAGTACCAGCAAAAGGTGTCGAAGAACTCTAAAACAAATGAACACAATATATGCATCGATCAAACAAGGAGGCCCCGTCCTAACCAAAAGCGATCGTCACGTTCATATGTCACTTTTTGTTATACTGTCGGCGGCGCGACCAAACGTTCTTTATTCGCGTGACGATCATTTTTGGTAAGGACGCGGGGGTGCTTAGGGAGGTTGCCTGTACTCTTTCTATAACCTTATCTAATAAATGTGAGAAAACATTAAATATCTTTTTAAAAAATGATCTCGGTCTCTGGCACTCTTAATACATTGAAGATTGAATTTGAAAATTGAAAATTAGACCAAGAAACGGCGTTCACAACGCAGAGAACTGTAAATCATTATCCTAACTTTCTCGATTACTAAGGCTGGCACTAATTTGCATTCTATATCTTTCTAGAACTGCAGCTCAAAGCACTCACACTAACACAGGTGGCCATCTATAGGTATAATTCATTCACACTAAAGCTAACCCCCTTATTTCCCCTCAAAATTACATGTTAACTTGCATTGTGTATGCAAGTGCGGTCTTATCTCCTGCTAGGAGTGAACCTCCGTATAACAGGTAGATCTTAGGGATTCAGACAGCATGTGTCATGTCATAGATGGTGACACGCTAGCGAGTTACTGGAGCGAGGTATAGTCCTAGAAAAGGTAGCAACACTTCATAAGCGATGGAGAGATTGAAAGTATTTCCCAAATATTTTAGATGTAATATCGCGGTGAAGTTTATCTTGGACATCACTGACATCGGTGAAGGAAAACATCGTGAGGAAACCTGGACTTTTAATTAATATTCGTCAGTAATATTAAGTCGGAAATCGCGAACCCGCCTTAAGCAAGCGCGGTGATCAATGCTCGTGCCTTCTCTGTACGAGATGCCTTTGCTTGCAGTGTGACAACACTAGGCTGGTGTTCCGTATCCCCGATGTATTATGTCCAATTACTGAATGCAAATTGGCAAAATGGGCCTACTCTTTCGAGGAAGTTAGAAGTTAAGGGGAAGCTAAGAGGAAGTTAGAATTACATCCAAGGCATCATATACTTTAAGTCACTAAAATCGGCTTTATAAATAAGCGAAGTTCTCCATCACTATGTTTTATAACTTTAAGCGGAATGCGCTAAGCTAACGCGCGAAATTAAAATTTTCTTAATCATACAGCGTTATTTTCGATTGGCTAGATAAATTTCGCAGATGCGATGGGTACCGATATCTAAACATGATGAAATAAAAAATAAAAAGATTTTTGGGAGGTCAACGACCGCTGTTAGCGTTTTTACTTAAAGTATGAGTTGAGAAAAACTGTTTTATTATGTTTCATCATGTACCATCATGTCCGTGAAGTTTACATAAAAATTTAGAAAAACTGGTTGTCTGTAAAGTCGGTTTACGGACGATCATTTTACGTGATAACGAGAGAGAGATACGTCGCAAGCTGAACGCTTAGGCCGATCGTGCCTCTCTATCGCTAGTTCCGCGCTCTCGCTTGCACGGTTGGCTCAGGCGGAACGTGACAATGAGTCATGCTTTTTCGTGCGTGCAGCCGGCGTTCATCGATTTATAAGACGTTATTACGTCAAAAAAAAAGAACTGATATATCAAGTGACTACTCTAAATATATAACTGCTGTCGATTACCCCACAAAAAATCATCAAATTAATTTATTTTTATTTTATCACGTCTGCAGAGATTAGCTAGCCAATTTAAAATAACCCTATATTGTGATCAACATACAACCTGATACTGACCTGCAAATTGCAAAAATGTATTATATTAAATAATTTTGCATGCCGTAAGGCAAAATGTATCGAGACTCTCATCAAAATAACTATCATATCTGTATACCTATATTATTGTATGTCCTGAAATGATTTCTGATTTCTGGAAAAAAAAATATAAGAAAATTCAAATTTCCCGGGTTGGGTTGGCTTTCGCCTTAATGTTACTTCTTGATATCGCTCCCGCTACTTCCTGTGAGTCTTATGGCTACAACCTGTAACGTAATAACAGGCCAGCTCGCCTGAGGCACAGTTGTCAAGACAAGGAGTTAGTATACTGAAGGGTAGGACCTTCGTGTAGGGAATTGTATGTACACACATCAAAAGTGCCTAGGGATCAAGCATGTTTTTGCTAGTTACTAAAAATATGGTTTTATAACTATATTTTTTGTGACTCCTATCGATACTTTTGAGTAAACGTCATTTGAAAAAAGATTAGTTTTTGAGTATGCTGGAATCGCTGCGATGGTGTTACACGTGTTAACGGCGGAAACACAGACGACTAATTGTTTATTTTCCGCAACTACTGCCTCGTCGGTCTAGTGGTCGCAGGCGCTACTCCTGAGCATGAGGTCCTGGGTTCAATTCCCTGGTCGGGCAAAAGTGTTATTGGATATTTCCATCTGGAATTTCTCATTAGAAGCCCGGAGTTTGGATTTGTGCCTGGTTGATGGCAATAGGTTCGCCCTCCCCCCCCCCCCCCCCCCCATTACATGGGACTTAAACATAACTGACGAAATGTGGGTGTACTATAGGTACACCTCTGCCTAACCCTTCGGGGAATACAGGCGTGATGTTATGTTATGTTATCTTGTTATTTTACGCAATAAAAACCTTTAAATTTTAAAAACTTTTATTTTTATCACATTTTTTTGTCAGGATTAACAAAAAAGAAAATTCAGCATATGCAAAAATTGCGAAAAGTCTTTATTAATGCAAAAGCAGATAGTAATTCGTCGATCTACAAATATAAAGACATTTTTTTATTTAATCAATCTAAATAGTCATTTTTATTTAATTTCAATAGGGCAATAAAATATCTAGATCCTTAGACACTTTTGGTGTGTGTACGTAGCCTACGTACACACACCAAAAGCTGGACAATGTACACGAGGAGCAAAGAAAGGTGTACTTAACCTTTCTATGCTCCTCGTGTACATTAAGAAGTACATTGAAAATTACTAAAAATACACAGTTAAAAAAAATGGAACCGGAACAAATATTAACGAATATCCTTTGTTCCGTGATTATGTATTCGAACTCGCGACACAATGCCCATGAGCCAATTATTTTATTTATCCGTTTTTTCTTTAACAAAAATCGGTTTTTCACCGATAATATTAGTTAAACAAAATGCATACACTCATCTCACAGAACTCCAGACATATTGACATGATCGTCTTCCATTCTTCAGCGATCACGTCACAGTCAGGTTTAACGTCCAAAAGAAAAAAATCACGCAGTCACTGCGCCGTATGATTTCTAGGTAAACTCTCTCACAACGACTAGCTTATTTATTTATTTATTTACATATACCCACTTTATTGTACACCACAAAAATACATAACAAAAAATAAATCAAACACTACAAATTATACAATGGGCGGCCTAGCTTATTTATATGAAAAGAACTTCTCCTCAACTTACAATACAACAAGCAAAATCCAATATCTGTACACAAATAGTACACAAATACATTAGTACACATCAAGTACACAGTTATCTAAGTTATGATTGGAATGCTCGTTAAATACCTGAACGTTGCAGGTGCGGTGGTGCCACTACTTCTACCTACCAATAAATACAGCGTAGGTAAGTTCTGGTAGAATGTGTTGTATGTTTCTATTAGTGTTAAATAACAACTTAAGTCGAGTTTAGTATTGCTCACTCTTTCAGACAGGTAGAACAATAAAGATAGAAATAGTTATGTGGCTGAGAGATGAGCGATTGCTCTTTTAGGATGGAGAAAGAGAGAAGAAAAACAGAAGATTTTAAGAATTTGAGTATTGTGAAAGCTTTTTCTATTGGCTCACAGCAGAGGAACAGTCACGAGCATATATATGTACTCGTTACCCATACGTAAGATTCAAACGCGATTTTCTCCTCAATTATTGATAGGAATTTTGAAGTATCACGAATATGTACTTTTATGAACATATGTATTTTCTCGAAGTTGCAATCGTTATTCGACAAGAAAAATGCTTTTGAATTTTGCTAAAGTGTAAGTTACTCATACTCGTGACTGGACCCACCATCTTTTTGAAAAGACACAGGAGGTGGTGAAAGATCCCTTTCCAGTTCTTTCTCGAGCCACAACTAGCGAAATAACGAAATCAGTTGTCAAATCTCGTGGCCCCCTGTTACTAACACTAGGCGATATTTATTATATGTAATTCGTAAATATTAAACAGTCTGCGCAATAAAAAAAAATCTGCAATCTTCTTAGATGACAAAAAGTTCATATATCATGTTTTGCCCAAGTTTGGCTCTGGAAAGGGCCGGTTACAACTTATATTTCCCATCATGGTGAAAGGATTCGCCACACAGACAGAAGGGTGGGCCCAGGGTGCGCCGGACGTATCAGAGGGCCAGAGGGTACGTCGCTCGGGGAGGCTCCTTTCGTGCACCCCAATTTTAGCAATCACTAGATGAAACTAAAGTTAACACACCGATTCGAGATTTCTAAAAATAACTACAGACACCCATCATGCTTTAAAAAACCGGCCAAGTGCGTGTCGGACCACGCACAATGAAGGGTTACTTAGTTGAATGAATTTATTCCAAAAACAAACTTGAAAATCCCAAAAACATTGTAGTTGAAAAACATGTTCTCCCATACATCAATATACGCCATGGATTTTTTCACTGCCGGGAGGGGACACTTGACTCTAACACAAATAAGCACTTTAAAGCTTAATATTACGCAAACGGGTCCCTGAATTGAAAAATGGTCCCACACCATGGGATAGACGAGAAAAAAAAATACCATCCCCACTTCACGTGCAAAGGAGGTACCTACCCTACAAAAAATATGTTTTCAATATTTTATTACCTCTTTGTCGGCGTGATTAATATGTATACCAATGCCAAATTATAGCTTTCTAGTACTAAGAGTCTCTGAGCTAAGTCGCGGACAGACAGACAGACGGACATGGCACCATAAGGGTTCCTTGTTGACTACGGAACCCTAAAAACCATAGATGAGTTTAAGCAATTAAGGTTTTTAAACTTACGAGTGGCCTACGAAAAACGAATGGTGAAACGGAGGTTATTGGTTAGGGAACTGCTTACGTTAGATATCGTAGATAGGTGTTGTTTAGCTTAGCGTTAGTAATAACGGACATAATAATTATCTTAAATAACAACAACCAGTGATTTGATAATCACTTGACGTAAAATATCACAACTCATAAAAAAATTGAAAAAGCTTTCAGGAAACTCACGTTAAAATAATATTTACAGAAACAAAGACTCATTGATCAAAATGTGTTATTACTGAAATTAAACACGTTAATATTCATACGGTGTTTTATCCAGAAAACATAAATACGTAGGTACAGAAGTTATTACGTCAGTGCTGACTGCCACTGAGCCGGTTTCCGAAAAAAAAGCTTCATAAAAGTAAATAACCATTAAATCTTGTCATTACAAAATATCTGGAAGCACCTACAAAAGTGTAATAATTTCAGGATTTTTTTGTTTTCTTTAATAAATTGCGAAAATATGAATAAGTTTTACTCTTTAAACCAACTTCTATATTCTTTTTTTGATTTTTTAAATCAACGTAAGGATTGCGTTGATAAAAAATCAAGAAAATCAAGATTGTTTGCCTTTAAACCGATTAGCTGAGTTTATTGATTGATGCCGAGTTTATCGACACGTGTTCAGCCTGCGTGTTTTTACTAAAAGTTCGTTTGTTGAGCGGCCGGCCATCACGTGGCAAAGGCTTCATGACGTCACGGAAGGTGACATCATGAAGCCTTTTTAATTAAATAACAGTCGATAGCAGTTACTCAATCACTGGTATAAATAAATCTGGGAGTACTTCATGTATCTGAAATCCTGTCAGCCGATAGACAGGATTTTGATGTCATTTGGCACACAGACTGACTATGTTCTGAATTTATACACATATTTCTTTTTATTTGGATACCTGACTCATCATCATCATTTCAGCCAAAAGACGTCCACTGCTGGACATAGGCCTCCCCCAAGCTCCGCCACTTCGACCGGTTTTGAGCTTCCCGCATCCAGCGGATTCCTGCGGCCTTCACAAGGTCATCGGTCTACCTTGTAGGAGGCCTTCCAACGCAACGTCTTCCGGTACGCGGTCGCCACTCCAGAACCTTTCGGCCCCATCCGCCATCTGTTCTGCGAGCAACGTGCCCTGCCCACTGCCACTTATGTTTGGCAATTCTTCGGGCGATGTCGGTAACCTTGGTTCGCCTACGGATCTCTTCATTTCTGATTCGATCACGTAGGGAACCTCCAAGCATAGCCCTCTCCATTGCCCTTTGAGTGACTTTTAGCCTTTTAATAAGGCGTATTGTGATACCTGACTACTTTTCTGAAATTATACACAAATTTCTTTATACTCAGATACTTTCCCCTGGAGACGATTATAACCGCGGGGAATAGCTAGTTCCCATACCTCGTACAATTACAGTCCCCCCCTTCACATAAGTAGCCCAACCTTCAACAGCACACAACCGGTGTACAAACGCAATGACGCAAACAATCCACGCACAAATAAAGAAAACAAACAGGCTTGTTCCGACGTGGGAGGACTGTCCACTGTCCACTTGTGGACACACATGAACGTGGACACGGGCTGTTGTTTGTAATACTCATGTTTGATTGTGTATCAGTGATTGCTGTTGACGGATGTCGCGAGGATAAATAACAATCGTGTGAGTTCATCGGTGAAATCGGTTATTCATTTGTTTTTTTAATACGCGGTCTTCGTAAGATTTCTCGTGTATGGTCGTCCTCGTAATAGGGTATTTGACTGAATCATGTTATTAGATTAATTTAAACTTACTGAAAATAATAAGCCTCAGTAAAAAAAATTGGAATCGAGGCCCGCAGTTTTTTTCCGAGCTTTTCCCGAAATTCAATTTCCAAAACCTATAATTACTTATATTATTGTTATACTAACAGTTCATACTTAAATTATTTAGGTAGGTTACTTAATCAAAATTGTTTTTTACTTTAATATCAAATTTATTCCAGATTTGTAAGTGGTGACTGAAAAGAGAATGGTACTTTAAATATAGACTACATTTTTTATGGTTTAATTACACTATGGACGATATTACTTGCCAAATTTCATAGTTCTAGGTCAACGGAAAGTACCCTATACATTTTGATTCCCTATATTTTGATTACCGTATCTTTTATTTACGTTAACTTAGAAGTTTTATTTTTTCACAACTTCAAGAAACTGTAGACTTGAGTATATGGTTTTAATTTCAACTCGATATCTCCAAGTGTTCTCGAGATACAGGGTCTTGACGGACAGACGGACAACAAAGTGATCCTATAGGGGTTCCGTTTTTTTCCTTTTGAGGTACAGAACCCTAACGAAAAAAAAAGAAGAGAATATCTCAAAAAATGGCACAACTAGTACGAGTATCTGACGTTTCAACACAGGAATGCCATAGTAACTTTCCATTCAGAGCAAAGATCATTTTGCGTGACAAGGATAGAAGAATAATTTCAAAACCGATGAGGGCTTGACTATCGCCGTGATACTCTCGCGCATGTAGATGAAGCCTTAAAGACTACTGCAGACTTCGGCTGGCCGCAGTGCAAAACAATTTCATACAAAAAAGTGCGGTCATTTTTTTGTATGAAATTGCTTTGCACTGCGGCTTGTTGCGGTTGTAATGTGCGCTTGGCTTTAAGCGACCATACCCGGTCTACCTCCAGATCTGTGTGAACAACCAAAATCCGTACAGTGTGTGGCTGTTATGACCTCAAGATGGTCGCCACGACAACCGGAACGATTCCTAATACAAACAATTTGCAAAAAACAATCAGTCTGATAGTTGCGCGTGTGTGTACGCAGCCGGTTATTCCGTAGAACGCACCGTCTCCTATGATAACAGGATATTTATGGGACAAGTCCGCTTCACTATTCCCTTTGCTCCTGAAAGCCAGAATCTATAATTAAATTCTTAATCGTATGAATAGTGGTTTGATTGTGTACATCTCTTGTTGGAGATCCTCAATAAATTAATAATTGTAGCACGATGAGTCCCGGAGAAATTATTCATCTGTCTATCAACTTAAATAGGAAGTACTCTTCCGTCTCTTTTTTTTTAATAATAATAATAATAATAATAATACCATTTACACAAGGTCTCATGATGGAGTGGAAAGATTAGCCAATCAGCAAGCTTTTGTTGGACGTGCTAAAGTATTAGGTAAAGTCAAAGAAATTAGTTGCTATGCAAATAAGACTACCTACTTAAATTGTCCGCGTACATTGATTCAAAGCAGTTGTATGAAATATAACACGGCAAATTGATATAGGGTGCCAATTTCAATCATGCTGCCAAGCCTTTTCCCAATAACATTGGGGTCGGCTTCCAGTCTCACCGGATGTAGCTGAATACTAGTTTTTACATAGAGCTACTGCTTGTCTGTGACTGGGTGTCAATTTGCTCCACAATTAATTGCCCTGACTGTACAACCAATCTAGTTTAGTAAGCAAGTTTATATTTCCACAGAGTAACTACAATGCTAGTAAAACAGCTAATCAGTAGTGGAACACTGCACTGCGCTGCAGTGCTACAATCACTGAACAATCCCGGTCACGTCAACACACGCAACTAATACGCGCGAGTTTACTGCGTGCTTCGTACTCTGGGTAGTTACGTCACGTGTACAGGGGGCAGGGCAGGAGCCACTGTTGTCAGTATAGTTTGCTTAGCAGAGTAATAAACAAAACACTTTTAGGTGTCTAAATGTTATCTTTTTAACAGGAAAAGAAGCTTAAATGGAACTAGGCTGGCCACATCTTTCGCATACTAGAGGAGCTATGGGCTAAAAAAACCACACAGTGGATCCCAAACAGCAGCAAATTGCAACGCGCCAGGCCCAGGAGGACATGGCGGAACCAACTCGTGTTTTCTCATAAGGATTGGCCACAGACAGCAGAAGATATGGATACGTGGAAGGAGTAAAGGGAGGGCTATGCCCTGCAGTATGATACAAACTGCTTATAAAAATAACAGGGCATCAATGACATTCTTGAATAAAAATATTTAACGTTGGCTTTTTGATTTTCTTAAGGCGTGAGAGGTCAGTAAACTTCCATTTTAGTAAAGAATGCAGATAGTAATTTATTAAAATATATTTCAGTTGGTATGAAACGGCCTTTATAAACTTGAAAAAAGGTATCAACAACTCACAGGACAGTTTTCGAGGAAAACAAAAATAACGAGCTTGTCCCACATGAACGGTAAATAATATCGCATCAATGATCAAAGGTGATACAATTGGTTCACGATACGCGAGCCGCTAATGGTGATCTACAAAAAACGACATTGATCAGTCGTGTAGTTCGTGTGATCTTTTACCAAATATTTCGATGGTTATGGATAAGCTGTTAGGTGCCATCTCCACGGGCGAGAAAATCGCGGTGATAGTCTCGCCGTGCTTTCATATTGAATAGAAACTTTATGAATGAATCTCCATACGCGATATCGTGGCAGCGATAATTTAAAGGCCCAGTGTGACTATTGCCGCGATTCTCTCGTCCGTTGAGATAGCGTGGGGTACTAGGTTTGATCCCCGGGTCTAGCAAAGAGATATTCAGTTTTTAATAACATCACACCTGTAATCCCCGAAGAAATAGGTAGAGGTGTACCTATAGTACACCCACATTTCGCTAGTTATGTTATTAAGTTTTCTATTCGGAAATTCTCAGTTGTGGCCTTTTTTTTTTTTTGAGGGTGGGAAATCATCCAATAACTTCTCCCGCTCTGGGTGGAGCGGGAGGGTGTGTCAGACTCTTACTGACTAAAACCCACCCGTATTCCTTCCTGTTGCCTGTGTTGCGGGGGCCTCGGTGACCCATAAGTACCTTCCCGCGACCCCGGCAGGCATCGGCCCTAGTGGACCCCTACTTTGTGCTGACGACATCTCTTTGAGGCGCGCGTGGAATACGACGCGCCGTTGACCCGGGCCTGGTCCTTACCGGACGATGAGCTACCCATTGCTCACCGTCCGCAAGCCCGCGCCTACGGTGGCTGGAAATCCGCCCGAGACTCCCGACGCCCAGGGCGTCTCCTGCGGCGGCTAGGGGCGAGAGGGCGCGAAACGTGCCTTTCCCTCAACCGTCCCGCCTCCTCCTTCGCGAGCATTACTGCTTCGCAGAAGGAGGTGACGGCTGCCCACAGTTGTGGCCTGGAATCGGAATTTGCGCCCGACTGATGGCAATAGGCGAGTCTATTACCCTCTATTGCATGGGAGTTAAACGTCAGTGGCAAAATGTGGATTTATCACTCACCTCTGCCTACCTATTCAGTGTAAACTTACGGGCGTGATAATATTGTGTGAATTAAATAAATATCAACGGTAAATCAATAAAATAGCAGGTCAACATTAATGAATGCGTCCCTTTTAAAAAATACGCAATGAGTTCGCGTCGCTCGCTGATCAAACGTTACACACCGGTGACGGAAAGCCTTTGAATAAACATTACCATTCGTGTGAAATGTTCCTACACAAACAAATAATGTAATTTATACTAGCTCAGTATCTGGAACTTTCGAGACGTTACAGTTAAGTTTTTTGTGAAATTTTTCGGAATGAAGCACAGAGTGCCACAAAACAAATAAACCAAATTACCTAGATTGTTTAGCCGGGAAAACTAACTACACAGACAGAAAAGTCTAACTTTAAAATATTGTTATTATCAGTAAAGAAATACATATTACGTCCCTGCCTCATATAACCAAAACCGGTTCATTAAATTATTCCTAAAAATGTAGCATACAGACCTACTAGCGACAGACTTAGTAAACTCACTTCATTCATTTCATTTATTGTGTAAAATAAATTATTTCACTGTTCCAAAAACAGTGCGATCCACCCTGCATAGTCCACCTCCATACAGACGCGATATTTGCTCGCGTGTTTAGCGTGCGTTAATCGTTAATAATGCGCTACTGAATAGGGCACCCAACTATTTTGAGAGTGGATTGCCTTTTATTGATTGCAATTGATATCGAAACTTACAGTCTACTGGCAAATTAGGTTATGCAACTATTTATTTTATTTTATTTTACAGTTTTAGGAAAACTTACAGCTAAACATTTTTACACGATTGAGAATAACAAAATAAGGCCAATTAAAAGTTTTCACAGATAGAAGAGAGCTTACATACAAACAAAAATATTTGAGAAGGTAGACAATGTTTAAGTAAAAACAGTTTCTTAAGGAAAAATGTGGCTCAAGCGTAAATTGTAACCAATTCGTTTACGTTAACAAAAAAGAAATTACAAAGGGTCTTTTTCAATTACAAAATGCTAGTACTGAAAACATCGATGTCGATGCCCCGGCAGATCGCATTATACGTATGACTCGCTCTGATTAAGTATGAATTTCGTCTTTAATTCGTTCCTACCACAGGAGTATGCAATAGATTAGGATTGTGCAGAAAAGCAGAAGGAACCCACAGTCCAATTTTGTTCAGCAATTCGGGGAGCTCGGTTGAACCGTTAGCAATTCTAAATAAAAACGCCAAGTCTGCAATTTTTCTACGTTCAGAAAGAAGAAGTAGGTGGAATCTTTTACAGCGTAGGAGATAAATGGGAGAATAAGTTTTAGACCGGAATTGAATACACCTCAAAAATTTTCTTTGAATGCCTTCCAATCGATTGATGTATATGTTATAATTGGGATTCCAAACCAGAGAGGCGTACTCGAGATGACTGCAAACAAAAGTACAGTAGAGAATTTTAATGGTTTTGATGCTCCTGAACTCCGACGAGACTCTCAAAATGAACCCTAGTGATTTTGATGCCTTGTTAATGATTTTATCTACGTGTTGATCAAATAATAACTGAATCAAATACAACTCCCAAATCTTTGACTGTGTTAACCCTAGCTAGGGATCTGTCTAAAAGTTTATAGTCAAATGTGATAGGTACGGGCTTCCTAGTGAAGGAGCACACGTAACACTTGGAGACGTTTAAATGGAGCTTATTGGTGATGCAGTAGTACTGGAACCTATCTAGATCCTCCTGTAATGATAGAGCATCTGATATGGAGGATATCTTTGACATAATTTTCATATCATCCGCATATAGAAGTATTTTAGAATGAAGGAAGCAGGAATCAATATCATTAACGCATAAGTTGAATAAGAGCGGCCCTAATAAAGATCCTTGAGGAACTCCAGATGGGATACGCATTGATCTTGATGAATACCCATTCAGCACAACAGTCTGACACTTGTCCTCCACATACGACTTAAACCAACGGAACAGATTACCCCTAATGCCCATCGATAGAAGTTTACGCATGAGAACGACGTGATCAATTCTGTCGAAACATTTGGCATAGTCAGTATAAATGACGTTCGTTTTGGGAGCGGTTACACATAGCCTCTGACAAGAAGTCACTACAGAGAACGAGGTTTGTAGTTGTTGACCGACCACCCAAGAATCCATGCTGGTTTTCGCTGAAACTAAGCCTGAGAGCAGAGTAAACTTGTCTGTACACTATTTTTTCTAATATTTTAGCAATCAGGCACAATTTGGGTATCGGTCTGTAGTTTTCAACGCAGTTTCTCAGCCCTTTTTTTTGAATAGGAGTTATATAAGCTGACTTCCATATAGCAGGCATAACACCGGTATTAAGAGATCGACTGAATAATATTGTAAGAGGAACCGAGAGGCTTGTAGCACAGTTTACTATGAAAACCGGTGGTAGTTTGTCTGGACCAGCAGATTTATTTAAGTCTGAATGCTTTAGCAGTTTCATAACCTCGTCCTTACAAACTTCGATAGTAGCAATATCGTATGGACTGTAATCAGTCCGCTCACGGGTACAATAGAATTGGCCATTATTCTCAGAGCTGGTGGATTCACGAAAGTTTGACAGAAAATACTCGCCAAACAAGCTGCAAATTTCATCGCCATTGCGCTGTACCGAAGGGTAGGTCCTTTGCACGTTGCCGTAATATTACAAAAGATTGGTGGTCCGAATCGTTCTCATACTTTTTAAATTTATGGAATTTGGATTTTTCTTTAATAAATTTACTAACGGACATTTGTACCAGAGGGGGTATCTAGACTGGGAAACGACTGTTTTCGATGGGATATAAGTTTTGTGTACTTTATCTAAAACATCATAAAAGAATGCAACGGCATCGTCTAATGACCTGTGGCCCAGCTCGTATTGCCAGTCAACGATGTTAAGTTCATATTTTATTGCTGTATAGTCAGCAGACCGATACAAGTATTTAACATATGGTCGAGCTGGCAGACTATGCAGCTGAACAAAGTCCGCCGTAATACATAGTGCGTTGTGGTGCGGATCTTCAGGAACCAGGGGATCAACGCCGCAGGATATAAACTAGTAAATAAAAATAGAACAGATTTTCATCGTTTAACATGCTTTATTTAATGTCAAATCATAATAAGAGAGTGACAAAAACCAATTAAAACTACACACACACATAATATAACGCCTGAAGGGTTAGGCAGAGTTGTACCTGTAGTACACCCACATTTCTCCAGTTATGTTTAAGTCCCATGTAATAGGGGGCACACATCAACCGGGCACAAAAATCCAGGCAACGAAAAATTTTAAATACTTCTAGGCTTAATCAGATTGACCGCTAATTGCACGTACTCGTAAGACCTTTAAATTTAATTCCCGGTAATGTTGTCACATTCTGATACGTTCCGTTAGAGAGAGACAGTATTACTTTTAATCGGGAATTTTGAATGTCCTTACGTGCAACTAGCGGTGAGACAAATCTAAATTAATGTAAAACCGTCAAATAACTTGTGGAATTCGTGGTAATGTTCCTGTCAATATTTATTTCAAACATGATAGTCCCAAAATCCAGTACTTCATTGCTAATGTAATTTGTATGCCCTACACCCGCGCGTCCACACGCCCGCGTCACCGCGCGACCGCCACGGCCCGGTTCACACAGCCGCGTTTGTCTATGCTAGGGTTGCCACACCAACATTTTTTTTTACCATAGTTCTGTTTTTAATCTATTATATTCCAACAACAAAGGTGAAGAAGGTGTTTGTTTGTTTGTTTGAATGCGCTAATCTCTGGAACTACCAGTCGGATTTGAAAAAATATGTTTTTTGATAGCCCAATTCTTGAAGAAGGTTATATGTTTATCTATTCAAATAAATGAAATTGTAATTTCAAAATAACAGCTTTTTACTAAATGCATATGAAAGTCTATACGGTACTTACACGGTGTCTACATCTCTTTGTCTACTGTCCTATCGCAGGTATGCTGGAAGAGATTTCTTTAGAAATAAGCATCACCTTTGTACGTATTTTTCTGTTCCTTTCTTCTTGTCTGTTTATACGTGTGTACATAAACTGTTAAATAAATATAATAAAAAACAATTTTTACGGCTAATCTCTGAAACAGTTGAACCAATTTTTGACGGGACTTTCACTGGCAGATAGCTGATGTCATAAAAACTTTTTACAAAAAAAAAACAACCGACTTCCAAAAAAACACTACAAAGTGAAAAATAACTATAATTTCGGAACCGACTTCCGAAATTAAAGTTATTTTTCACTTTGTATCTGTATTTTATGATATTGTCTTTGGATCTGTATTTTAGTTATTTTGCCACCGAATTTCGAAAATAAAGTTATTTTTCAATTTGTAGTGTTTTTTTGGAAGTCGGTTGTATTTTGTTTTTTGTAAAAAGTTTTCTTATTTTTCTCTTTTTAGCGGGTCAGTTTGTAATTTATCTAAGTTACAATAGCCTAATGTCAACTGCTTATCCTTTATGCTTATCCTTGCCCCTTTGCAAAATATTGCTTTTCTTGATGCAGGGACGTTAATTGTTGAGGAGTTCTCCTGGTAAGAACCACGGGAACTGCAACTCGAAGAGCATAAATGGCTTCGCAACCATATTAAAGTACCTAATCGAATCGCAACTCGTTAAATACACCTTATTAAGTAGTTCCAGCGGTATTCTGTGGTCTTCATCATCAATTCCACTCCACCAAATGGTGCTTTTAGAGAGCAAATGCACAATTTACTATAAAAAATACCTAAATCACTATAGGTGTGCCTTTAAATTTGAGGATTTCCCTCGATTTCCATGGGATCCCCTCATCAGATTATGACTTGGTGACAATGGGACCATCTCAGGAGTATACCCTTTCAAACAAAAACAAAAATTAATTCGGTAAAATTAATTCATTGAGAAATCGGCGAACACACATAAAAAATATATATAAAAATATTTATATATATACGGTCGAATTGAGAAACCTTTTTTGATTGTTTAAGTCTCATTTCTATCGGAGCAATTTAAAATATATTACAATTTAAATTGGCAACCCTAGTGTGTACTCTCACGACCATACAAATGGAATAGGTAATATTGTTTGTTAGATTTTCACAATAAATGTTTAGTTTAGAATGTGTCGGTAATTTCGCCGTATTAATAGAATGAGTTTCTGTTTGTTTGTATTGCCAATTGTTTGGTCGGAGTTCAATTGCAGCGGATTTTGTAATTAGTACATCGGTTTCTGATTAGCTTGATTGGCTCTGATTTGTTTTTAAAATTAATAATATTCGGTACGAGATTACAGAGTGTAAAATAACCCATCACGGACCCGTCATCTACACTTCTGTACATCAAACTAAGTAACTTTGTGCAAAAATATTTGCTGTGAGACGATTTTTTTAGGTTCTGTACCCAAAGGGTACGGGACCCTATTACTAAGACTCCGCTGTCCATCTGTCTGTCTGTCTGTCCGTCTATTACCAGCCTGTATCTCATGAACCGTGATAGTTAGACAGTTGAAATTATCATAGATGATGTATTTCCGTTGCCGCTATAACAACAAATACTAAAAAATAGAATAAAATAAAATAAATATTTAAGGGGGCTCCCATACAACAGACATGACTTTTTTGCCGTTTTTTATAGATAATGGTACGGAACCTTTCATGCGCGAGTCCGACTCGCACTTGGCCGGTTTTTATTTTTGGTGTGACGTGTCGCTGTTTACGATAGAGCGTAAAGGCTCCTACATACTGGCGCGACTTGTCGCGCGACGCGACGCGACACAAAGACACCGCGTGTAGCGCTACAAGCGATGCCTTTGTGTCGCGACGCGTCGCAATGCACGCAAAACGTTATGCTTATATGGGTGCATGAACAAAATAAAAGAAAGTATGAGGAACATGTTTTTCAACTACAATGTTAATTTTGTTCTTGGCATAAATTACGAAACCCTTTATTATCCATGGGCCAACACGCACTTGGCCGTTTTTTTTTATTGCGTTGACTTAGAAGTTCGATTTTTTTAGAGCTCCAAGAGACCAGCTACATACGTATTTGAGAGAAAGGTACATACGTATTTGACAGACTGACAGACAGACGGACAACGAAGTGATCCTACAAGCGTTCTGTTTTCTCGTTTTGGGGTACGGAACCCTAAAAATGGTCATAATAATGGGAAGAACAAGTCAAGTCACTCTCGGCTTTGTCTAAACTAATGTTATACAGAGAAAAGATTTGATATTTTTTGTATATTTGTTTGTTACGCTTTTACGCTAAAACGGCTGAACGGATTGGGGTGAAATTTTGCTCATGGGTAAACCATGACCTGCATAAGGACGTAGGAAATTTATATTCCGATAACTTACGGGGTTGAGACTTATGCGGGTGAAACTAGTTAGTGGTATTTTTGCACCAGTAATAATTAGGTACTTACTATGTATTTAAAAAAAAGTTGTGTACAGCTGAAAAGCGACCGATACCATCAAATGACAAACGGTATAAATTTCAATAATTATATAAATATAGTTAAACTATTGATTTTTAGGGTTCCGTAGTCAACAAGGAACCCTTATAGTTTCACCATGTCCGTCTGTCTATCTGTCTGTCCGCGGCTTAGCTCAGAGACACTTAGTACTAGAAAGCTGTAATTTGTCGTGGATATACCGACGAAGTGGTTAAATAGAATCTTGAAAAAAATTAATTATAGGTATTAAAAATCATCAAATTTTCTCTCGTCTAGTCCATGGTGTTGGGTATCGCTGGATAGGCCGTTCAAAAATATTGCTGGTCTGTGAAATGAAGAATGAAATAACATATCACAGCTAAGTAGGCTTTACGAGTTAACGAGTAATAATCGACCAACTTACATTTGCAGTTGGAGAATTGACTGTGACGTATAGATTTCAATGTATGGGAGAACATGTTTTTCAACTACAATGTTTGTTTGTTTTTGGAATAAATTCATCCCAATTACGGAACCCTCCACTGGCGTGGTCCGACACGCACTTGGCCGGTTTTTTTCACATCTTAGATGACAGCACATCGACGTTCAAACAAATAAAATAGAACAGAAATGGTCTTAATTATAGGGTCGTGATCAAAATGTCTCCCCACAGAGCTCAATAAATGCGATTCTTATAGATTTGAGGGGTAAAAAGAAAAATAGAGCCTGCAACCCTTGATTCCCCTATCCCACAGTTATCGTAATAAAATAAATTATTTAAAAAACAAAAAACCCGACTGCAAAAACACCTAACTGAAAAGGGAAAACAAGCATTATAATCTATATAATTTTGGTATCGCAGGCGGGGACAATCAAAAGTTACACCATTTATTTCAGGTTATTCGACTGTCCCCGCCTGCAAGACCAAAATTATATAGATTATAATGCTTGTTTTTCCCTTTTCAGTTAAGTGTTTTTGCATTCGGGTTTTTTGTTTTTTAAATAATTTATTTTATTTCAAGCTTTTTAGTTTTATTTATATATATATATATATATTTGAAAATTACTCATTACTAGCTTTTATTTGATACCAATATTGTTTCAATTAATTAAAAAAAAAAACTTCCCCTCCTTTTTTTTTGTATCTGCAGATGCAATTTATAAATATTATATAGCCTATGTCACTCCCACAATTAAGACGAATCTAACGACATCTCTTATGTTAAAATCCATCAAGCCGTTTAGGCTACAGAGCGTGCCAAAAAATAGACATACATACATACATACATACATACAAACATACTCTCGAAAAACATTACCCTCCTGAGGCAGTCGGGTAAAAAGTCGAAAAAGAAAGGAAGTAACAAAAACAGGATGACATCATTAATTACCAGGAACCACACTTGTAATTCCTTTCACTCTTAATAAAACGAAAGGTGAAAAATCTGTTTAAGCTTTAAATAATTAGTTAAAATTCAAAGTGCGGCGCTTCGTATTAACAAAATCATCTTTTTCTGATGTTTCTTTATAGCTGTCTCGCTCTCGCATATGGTAATTGCGCGTGTTAGACAAGGAGAGAGATGCAACAGCGGCCCGTCAATTACTTGACGACACTCGATTGGCTTTTGTCTCGCCAGTCGCGCCTGATGATGATATGCGGTACAGAAATTCGAGAATTTGTTAAATTACTAGCTGTGCCCTACGGTTTCACATTCCGTTCGAATAATTCTCGATCCTGCGGGAATTTTGGGATAAAAAGTATTCTATGTCCTAACCCAGGTTATGGTCTACCCATGTGCCAAATGTCATCCAAATCCGTTCAGCCGTTTTAGCGTGAAAACGTAACAAACAAACAAACTCACTTTTGCATTTATATTAGTTAGGATTGCAAGTTTTGGAACCAAGGTAACCGACAAGAAGAATTGCCAATCTTAATTGGCAGTGGGCAGGGCACATTGTTCGCATAACATGGCCGATAAGGCCACTGCATTTGCAGGGAGAGGAGTCACAAACGCGTTTTTTTTGCAAAACCCAAGTTCAAAGATTTTAAGAAAAAAAATAAAACACGGCTGCCAAAAAAACGAATTAAAAAGTAAAAAACAAGTTGTATTAGTTATAAAATCATTAATACACCTGTTTTAGTTAGATATGTTCCATAAGAATAAAATTATGGAACAAATCTAACTTAGCGAGATGCATTAATGATTTTAATCATTATAATTCCGTAAATAAGTATTTTTTTATGGTCGCGAATCATATTTTGATTCGCGACCAACCGACCGAACCTGACACTTTTTTTTTTTTTTTGACCTGCAAATTGTAAAAAACCTAAGAAAATTTGAATTTCACGGGACACCACAACGGATCCACCTTAAAAGCAAAACTATCACAGATTATTAGGCTTTACAAGTTAAAGAGTAATAGTCGTCCCACTTACATTTTCAGTTTTAACAGAAACAGTTGCACTAGTTTCAGTTTTATAGTTTTCAGTTAGAATGTATGGGAGAACATTTTTTTTAACACGTTGAGCGCCAAGCTTAAAAACCGTGTTTTTTGATATTTTGGACAACAACCGTGGAGGCCAGAGGTATTAGAATTCATAGTAAAATGTATTAAAATGTGTTTCCTGGCGGACACACTGGCCTACGAATAAAGCGCTGCTCGTGTTTCCCAAAGGAAACACGAGCAGTGCTCAGTATCTGTAACTTTCGAGACGTTACAGTTAAGTTTTTGTGATTTTTTTCGGAATGAAGCACAGAGTGCCACAAAACAATTAAATCAAATTAGATTGTTTAGCCGGGAAAACTAACTACACAGACAGAAAAGTCTAACTTTAAAATATTGTTATTATCAGTAAAGAAAAACATCTTACGTCTCTGCCTCATATAACCAAAACCGGTTCATTAAATTATTCTTATAAATGTAGCATACAGACCTAGTAAGACTTAGTAAACTCACTTCATTCATTTCATTTATTGTGTAAAATAAATTATTTCACTGTTCCAAAAACAGTGCGATCCACCCTGCATAGTCCACCTCCATACAGACGCGATATTTGCTCGCGGTACTTTGTGTTTCCAGAAAGATACACATGGCGCTCAACGTGTCAAATACAATGTTAAGTTTGTTCTTGGGATAAATTGATCCCAACTACGGAACGCTTCACACGCTTTTGGCCAGTTTTTACTTCTGTGTGTCACATTATAAGTGCGAGTAAACTTATTTTCTTTGTTCTAGCTAACTTTTAGCTTTCTTTAAATAATCATATTTAGATGATCCTTTTGAAATTGTATCTTACCACAACAGACCACCAAGGCGTCGCGGGTAGGTACGAAAGGGTTACCGAGGCCCCCGCAACACAGGCAACGGAAGGAATACGGGTGGGTTTTAGTCAATAAGAGTCTGACACACCCTCCCGCTCCGCCCAAAGCGGGAGAAGTTATTTGATAATTTCTTATAAAAAAGACCACCAAGGCCCAGGTATCGCTAAACAAAAAAAAACTCACAAAAAGTTCCTCAACTTTCAGATCATGTAGCACTGAGCGTCCAACAATTTAATTGGTCGCCATCCGTCACGGTCGCAAATTGGTCGCGCTGCGTTTCGTGGACACGTCGCGGCGCGGCCAGCGGGCGCGGCGCTACGATGGACGAGTACCTTTATTTTTACTATATTGCATTACAGACCAGGTTAGTGTAAATTTCACTGATTTATAATGGTTAAAGAGGAACACTAGGTATCGTACTGCTGAAACAAAGTTATTGAATTACAGATGACCTTTAATAAGATAAGACTTTCGGGCATCCGACTATCTGTAACAACAGCCATCGGTATTTTAACCGACTTAAAAAATTATGGATTCGACGATTTCTTTGTATTTTCTTTGACAACTGCCGGAGACAACGGTGCGCTTTCATTTCTGGATGTCGTAGCTGCCACTAATGTGTAACGAATGGTCTCAAACTACAGATCATGGCAAACATAGCTTAGGTCTCTGCATGGTTGATATTTAACAAGTTAATTTTTAAATGCCTTTAACAAAACTTCCTTGAGTGACATAACTTTACCATATCTGACGGCCTAGACAAGCAGTAATCGCTTTCGTATTTCTACAACGACTTCTAACAGGATTTACATATTATGCTTTTTAGTCGCTTATGTCAATCCCATCCATTTTTGACTTTCCCTTCAACGTGATCGCTGATAAAATGTCACTTTGTGTACGCTCTCTGCTCATCCTAAGCAGCCATCACTACCGCTACCAGTAAAAACCTTGTTGCCTGTCCAGTGACCAAACTTTTCCTGCAAACCTATTCTTGTACAGATACCTAATACCCTTACAATCTAATACTACTGTTACTGCGCGCCAATCTGGCTAATTGTGAGAATTCCCTCGAATTATCTAGATTACTGTAAACCACAAACACTAATAACAACTGGGTTCAAATCTAATGTAGCAACAATCTGCACTTGCCATTACCTATTGTTTCTGTATGGTTTGACGTGGAGTTGCGCACACCAGCCGGTGGGGGGGGGGGGTTACCATAATCGCCACGCTTGGCAGGCGGGTTGGCGATCGCAGTATGGTGTTAAAATGCATAGAGAACGCTGCTGCCGGGATAAAAAGAATCCGATGTCTTTACTCAGGTCTAACCTTTTTTTTTAGGTGACGGGGTAGAAATCCTCGTGGATGTCCTCCGTTCTGGGGAGGACGGAGGGGTCTGACAGACTTCTACTGACTAAAACCACCCCGTGTTCCCTCACACACGTGCACAGAGGCTACGGGGGCACTTAAGCACTCTGCAACGCAGCCCCCGACTGGTGCTGGCCTCTGCGGGCTCCACCTGGTCAAGCGGGGAGAGTGAGGTGTTTGACACCCTCCGCAGCGTCTAAGAGGGGCGCGCGTGGAACATTACGCGCCACCACCTCGGGTCATATATGATAGTGGACGGCGGACGTCCCCGAGTCTGCCGTCCCTGGACCCACTTACGGGGGCTGGAAGAGGGCGTTATCTGCCCTCTGGCGACTCCCAGTGCCCGAGCTGGGAGAGCACTCGAAATCTTCCTCTCCCTTTCCACTGCCTCCTTTTGCGACATGACATTTTCGCAAAAGGAGATCACCGCGTCCCACAACGCTGCGCCGCCGAGCATAGAACCAATCAAAGCCGGCAGCGACAGGTTACTTCCCACTTCCGAAACGAGGGCACTGCGAGGATCCTCCCGAGCTGCACACTCTGCAAGCGTATGCCATGCCGTGTCCTCCCAACAGTGGACGCAGTGATGACAGTGAGCGTCTGGCTCCCTGCCTATGCAATGCAGTCATGCCCCGGGAGCACCTGCGTCGTCCTAAATGACTGGGCGCCGTACCTCCTCACGAGATAGTCGTCGAGCACCGGCCGAACCACCTCGATGGTGACGAGGTAGGGCGCAGAAGCCTGTCACGCCATTCCGCCACCACGACCTGACGGAGCTCGGTCCGGTACAGCGAGATCTGCTGCTGCATCAGTACTACGCCCCGCGTCCGTGCCTCCTCACGCCACCGATGCAGTGACGCGAGGGCTCTCTCTTCCTGGTGCCACGGTGGGGATCCAGCCACTGCGCAAGCCGCCTCGTAGGAGATCGTGCGGTACCCTCTGATGACTCTGACCGCCATCGCCCTCTGCAGTTCTCGAGACACTACGATACTGCGGGCCGTCAGGTCAGCTGCCCATACCAGGGCCCCATACAGAGCCGTGGATCGCATGATCCCCACGTACAACCGCCTGCAGGCAGTGCTCGGGCCCCCCAACTCAGGTCTAACCTAACCTTTTTTTTTTTTTTTTGTTGCCGGGGTGGAAAATCCTCATGGATGTCCTCCACCCTGGGGTAGGCGGAGGGGTCTGTCAGACTCTTACTGACTAAAAACCACCCCGGTGTTCCCGTGCCACACTTGCACCGGGGATCATGGGATCTAATGCGACTTCCACGATCCCCAGCTAGTGCCGGCCCGCCTCTGCGGGCCACCTCAAGTCTGGGGGGGGGTGAGGTGTTTAAACCCCCCCCGCGACGTCTGAACTGGGCGCGCGTGGAACACTACGCGCCGCCACCTCGGGTCCAGTGTGATGGGGGGCGGCGGACGTCCCCAAGTCCGCCGTCCCTGGACCCATTTAGGGGGGCCGGAAGAGGGCGTTGTCTGCCCTTTGCCGACGCCCGGTGCGCCTGCTGCGGGCCGGGTGAGCGGAAGAGATCTCCCGCTCCCTTTCCGCAGCCTCCTTCTGCGACACGACTGTTTCGCAGAAGGATACCACCGCGTCCCAGGACTCCTCGCTGCCGACCATCGCCTCGACCATGGCCGGCAGCGACAGGTCACTGCCCACTCCTAAAATGATGGCACGGCGTGGCTCCTCCCAAGCGGCACACTCTGCCAGCGTATGCCGTGCCGTGTCCTCCCGACAGTCGATGCAGTGGTGACACCGGGCGTCCGGCTCCCTGTTTATGCGACACAGGTACTTCCCGAAGCAACCATGCCCCGAGAGCACCTGCGTCACCCGAAACGACAGGGAGCCGTGCCTCATCCCGAGCCAGGGCTCGAGCACTGGCCGGACCGCCTCGATGGTGGCGAGGCCGGCGGTAGGGCGTGAAAGCCTGTCCCGCCATTCCGCCACCAGGGCTGCGCGGAGCTGTGACCGACGCAACTCCATATGTCGCTGCATCAGCCACTCGCCCCGCGCCCTCGCTTCCTCGCGCCACTGGTACAGTGACGCGAGTACTTTCGCCTCGAGGTCCCAGGGCGGGGATCCGGCCAGTACGCAAGCCGCCTGGAAGGAGATCGTGCGATATCCCCTGATGACTCTGACGGCCATCGCTCTCTGCGACTTTCGCAGGACAGCGATGCTGCCGGCCGTCAAGTCAGCCGCCCAGATCGGGGCCCCATACAGGGCCATCGATCGCACGATCCCTACGTAGAGCCACCTACAGGCGGCGCTCGGGCCCCCCAGATTGGGAAGCAGCGTTGACAACGCCCCAGCCGCGCCCAACAACTTGGGCGCCAGCCGCCGGAAGTGGGGGCCAAAATCCCACCGGCTGTCGAGCACCAATCCTAGATACTTCATGGTGGACTCGACAGCGATTTGAGCACCCCCGACCACGATGTGTGATCCCTGCGGCGGCGCCCGCCGGGGGCCATGAAAGATCATGGCCTCCGACTTGTTGAGGGCAACCTCCAGGCCCAGGCGCCGTATGCGGCTCACCACCTGTAAGACCGCAGCCGTCGCCAGCAACGCTGCCTCCCTGTACGAGCTCCCCCGGGCCGTGACCAGTGTGTCGTCTGCATAACACGTCAGGTCCACGCCCGGCTGGAGCTCGCCCCGCAGCACCCAGTCGTACCCGATGTTCCACAGGAGCGGGCCCACGACCGAGCCCTGTGGAACACCGCACGACATGCGGCGCTGACTTCCGCCATCACGTCCCGTGTAGGTGACACACCTCTCCGCTAAATAAGCCCCAACTGTGCGGCGGAGGTAGGAAGGCACCCGATGATAACACAGTGCCTCCCTAATACAGCTCCAGGGCAGGGTGTTGAAGGCGTTGGAGATGTCCAAGGACACCGCCAACATCACCCCGCCCCGGCACACCGCTTCCTCCGCCAGGACTCTCACCCGCGATATAGCGTGGATGGTGGAGCGCCCGTGCCGAAAGCCGAACTGGCTCTCGGCCAGGTCAGGCCCCTCTCCGCACAAGTGGCTGACGAGGCGGGCAGCGATTATACGCTCAAACATCTTACCCACCTCGTCTAGCAGCACTATGGGCCTGTACGCGGACGGTGAATCCGCAGGGCGCCCCCCCCGCCTTCCTGAGCAGGACCAGACGACCAGATTTCCACAAAGTGGGAAACTGGCCCTGCTCAAGGCACGCTGTGTAAAGTCCTGTCAAGTGGGGCTCTAGCTCCTTCAGAGCGAGGGCTAACGCTTGGCCGTGGATCCCGTCGGACCCCGGAGCCACGTTCTTGGCCCGGAGCCGCACCACGCCTGCCCTCATCTCTGCTTGTGTCACCTCTGGGTCGCTGATAGCGTTCTCGTCTTCCTCTGTAAGCTCTGCGGCTGTGGGCAAAGCCATCGGCGGTGGAGTACGCTCCGCTCTTACCGGGAAGAGGGCTGCGACTACCTCCTCCAGCAGCTCAGGCTGGAGACTCTCCGTGAGTGGAGGCGCTGCGGCTCGAAGTTTCCCTCGAACCGCACGATAAGGGCGCCCCCACGGATCTGCGTCGAGAGTCTCCAACATCTCCTCCCTGGCTCGCGTTCTCGATTCGCCAATGGCCAGCCACAGGGCCTGCTTCGCCGCGCGGTACACCTCATACAGCGCGGCTTCTTCGTCAGGGACCCGACGTCTCCTCCGGTATCGGGTGTACTGGCGTCTGACGGCTACGCAGTCGACACGTAATTGTGCGATCTCGGCAGACCACCAGTACACCTGGCGCCTTGCTGGGTGGTTGCTGACGCGGGGCATGGAGGCGTCGCAGATTTGCGTCATCGCCCCGCGGAACCACAGCGCCTCCTCTTCGACGTCGACGGGTCCGTTCGTCGCCGACTCCCGAATCCAGGCCTGGATGATAGCGGCCTCCTCGAGAAGTTCCCTGTCGATGCGCTTACGCGCCCAGCGCGGACCATCCCTTCGCGGGGCCGATGGACTACGGCCGCCGGTGGTCTGGGCGGAGACGTCGAATCGGATGTATCGGTGATCCGACAAAGTCTCCACCTCCACGGCGACATGCCAGTCGTGGACACGGCTCGCGACAGCAGGGCTAGCGAACGAGACGTCCACTACAGACCCACCCCGCTGCCGCACGCACGTGTAGACCGAGCCCCGATTGAGGATAGTCAAGCCTGTCGTGACTGCCCATTCCTCCAGTGCCTCACCCTTAGCATCGGTCACCGGAGATCCCCACGCCGCAGACTTGGCGTTGAGATCCCCGAGCAACAGCACCGGGTGAGGGTGGAGTCGGCCTACGACGGCACCCAACTCGACAAGGAAGTTCTCGAAGTCGGCGAGGCTCTTGTTGGGCGAGAAATACGCCCCAACCGTGCCAATGCCATCCGCGAAGGCGGCCACCCAGCCGTGCCCTCGGGACGGGTTGACGAGAGCCCCGCCAATGATAGCCACCAAACCGTCCAGGTCTCCCACCCAGTTATCCCTGGGGGGGACAAAGTATGGCTCGGCGACCACAGCCACGTCAATCGACCACTCTGCCATGCTCTGGAGTAAGAGATCCTGAGCCCTGGCAGCGTGGTTGATATTGCCCTGGAGGAAATGGTAGAACGCCATTATGCGCTATCCATTCCCTCCAGACCATTCCTAGGCCTGGAGTCGGCCGTAGGGCAGCCAGGCTGAGGGGGGGGTAAAGAGCCCCCGGCAGCCTTGGCACCCCTTCTCTTCTTTTGGGCGGGCGCGCCACAGGCCCTTCCGCCCGCTCTGTGCTCAGCGGACCTCCCTGCAGCTGTACAGAGGCTGCAGTTTGGCGCCGCGGATCACTGGGCCGCTTTGTGGCCGGGCTGACCGCAGCGATAACACTGCTCGCTGCGGTCTATTTCGGCAGTGCACCGTGCCCTGACATGCCCAATGTCCAGGCACCGGTAACACCGCAAGTCCCTGGGTTGCAGCAACTTGACCCTCGCTGCAACCCAGTCCACCAACAGACGCCCACCGCGGGCGATCTTGTTTGCCGCCGCCACCGGGCACCGCACCCAAATCACGCCGAGCTCGGAAGCGTCGGCGCGGATTTCGCCCGTCCGCACGTCCTCAGGTGGACATCCACCGGCTCTGGCGACGGCCGCAACAACCTCAGCCGGGGTTGCTGAGTCGTCCAGTCCGTCGACACGCAGCTCAGCGGTCTTCATCGGCCTGGACACTCGAACGTCTTCCGGGTTGAAGACCTCCCTCAGCTTGGCGGCCAGAATGTCCGCCTTCTCGCCACTAGAGGCACCCGACACCTCGAGCAGCCGCGCCCCCGTGATCGCCGGCCTCACTTTGGTTCAAGCCGGATGGTGTGCCAAGGTCGCGGAACGGGATTTTGGCCTTTGCCTCCGTCAGGACCGCCTGGTAGGAGACGCCCCTTGCGACGGCTCCAGGCTGCAGTGTGATTACCACAGCCGCAGAGCGTGGGGCTCTCGTCCTAGGCGGCCCCTGCGTCCTCTTCGTTGCCAGTGCCGGTGATCTTACAGGTGCCGGCGGCGCCACCTTCTTCTTTTTTTTTTTTTCCCCCTCTTGACGACCGTCGTCCAAGTCTCCGAGGTGGGCACAGGTGCGGTCGCCAGGGGAGGAGCAGCCGCCGTCCGGGAAGTGGGCGCGGACTTAGTCTCCGCAGGCTTTCTGGCCCCCACCACGGGCTTTTTGGCCCCTTTCCCGGACTGGCTTGACTCAGCCGTCGCGGCCATTGGCCCCGGTTTTGCGGGTCTCTCCTTCCTCCGCTTGTCCGCAGCGAGCGGTGGGCGGACGATTTCGGCCGGGGGGAGCCTTAGCTCCATGGCCTCTAACCGAGCCCCGACCATCTGCCCGCACTGGATCATGCAGATGCGGACTATCTTCTCTATCTCCACATCCGCAAGTGCAGGAGCCGACGATGGGGCCGGTAATGGAGCCGACGACGGGACCGGAGTGGGGCCAGTGGCAGCGGGAGCTGCTTTCTGAGCGGCAAACTCCCGCTTGAGGTCCTCCAGCTCGGACCGGAGACGGCTATTCTCCTCCCATAACTTCGCCGTCTCCTCCGTGCTCGTGCGACTAAGGAGGACCTGCACTGCCTCCCTAATGTCGTCAGCCGCCTCCTTCAGGGCACGCGTGAATGTGCCCTTCAGGTTGCCCGATTTGGTGGCAACCTTCAGGACGACATCCACGCCGTCCAAAATTTGGCGACCGAGCGCCACCGCCGATGGCCTCTCCCCGGCAGTCATCCGGGCTGAGCGCCGCTCCCGCGCCTGACGAGCCAGCTCGCTGATTTCGTCAGCCGCTACCGCCTTGCGTTGCGCACGCTTAGCGGCATTCGCCTCCGCCTTATTAGACCCCAGCAAGATGCCCTCGCTGGGGTCCACGATCGCGGGACTGGGGTCGCTCCCCACGCTCTCGACGCCCTCCACTGGAGCCGGCGTATCGGGTCGCGAAACCGACGAGAATCGACCCCGCACGTCGCGCTCCGGCAAGCGAGCAGGAGCTCCACTCGCCACCGCACGACCTCGTCCGCGTCTCCCAGTTGGCACTTTAGCGGCCGGCAGGCTCTCCTCACTAGAAGAGCCAGACAGCCCCGCGCGCTTCTTCTTCCGTGAGCTTTTCTTCCTAAATCGCCCACCCACCTCCTCTTCAGTTTGCGAGCGCTTTGAGCCTAAGCTCGCCACGCTCGCCAAACTCATCCTTCCGGACGCGGTGTCAGAATCTGACACCGCACCCAAGTGCTCGATCAAAACGATCGGCACCTTCTCCGCCTGTTTTTCAGTGTTTGTTTTTTTTTTATTTTCCATATAGTACCCACGAGTAGATATAGGAGTTGACGTCCACCGGACAGAGCCTAGATGCCCGGTAAGCCTACATACTGCAGAGGGCGGCAGGTATCTGCAGGTGAAACGCTAACGACTGGACTCCCTCCAGCCATTCATCCTCTCGCCACGCTTCAAAACTTAGGATTGGGTCCCTACTTAAACGTAACCTAATTATATATACATAATATACAATACCTAGCCTAACCTATTCTAACCTAACCTACCCTGTGGGCCCCTCTACCACGGACCGTTCATCCGCCTCCCTACACTGCGCCCACTCGGCCTCCCTCTGTAAGCAGAGGGGGGAGTGGACGACCGTCGATCGGCCTCGAAAGGCCCAAGAGCCATAGGCTCTCCCCCCCGCAGAAATCCGCCGCAGTCAATACCCTCTCCAACATGGAGAGGCTATTGGCCGCGCCCAGGGTGCACCGGCCCGACGACTGCTCTTTCCCCCGAACATATTCGACAGGAACGAGCAGCTGTCAGGCACACGAGGAGGTTTTCTGCACGCATCCCAGGTCTAACCTAACCTAACCCATCCATTCAGCCGTTATGGTGTGGAAAGGTAACAGGCAGACAGAGTTACTTTCGCATTTATAATATTATTAAGAAAAGTATGGATTATAATTAAAGATTTAGACACAGATATAAAAAACAATGTTTGTCTGTAAAATCGGTTTACGGACGATAATTTTACGTGATAACGAGAGAGAGATGCGTTTCAAGTCGAACGCTTAGGCCGATCGTGCCTCTCTATCGCTAGTTCCGCGCTCTCGCTTGCAAGCTCGGCTCAGGCGGAACGTGACAATGAGTCATGCTTTTTCGTGCGTGCAGCCGGCGTTCATTGATTTATAAGACGTTATCACGTCAAAAACCAAGTGACATAGTCTCAGCTATAAATCAACTAAAAACACAAACAGCGCTGGACATGTTGGTATTACAACTATAGTTGTTAAGTTCGTAGCCGAAACAATATCCCCCAACAAAATCAAAATATTTTATTTCACATAAACCTCCATGGGCACTTACGAAACGTCAGAAGCTAGGTGCACGGTTCCAATTAGTCGTTTCCTATGGAGAAGAGCCGGTAAGAAACTCCACGGTTACTCTTTTAGACAATATAATTTTATTGGCTCAGGTATAGAATTTTAATTAATTTCAAATTACAGTGTTAATAGGTATGGGAGGACAGTGTAAGCCTGTCAACAAGTACCAGTTTACAGTCGTAATGTATGTGACTTCTTGTATTTATCAGACAGGAATAATACCCTTTTCACCACAGATAAACAGAGGCCAAAACCCACAGATATTTATAAAGCAATATTTTGCCTTTCATCGTTTGTTTTCATAACTGGATATCCTTTTAAGGGATACCAGAACATTAGAAAAACCTGCTGACGGCATTTTCGATTTACCTTCGTGTGTTTGTTTTGAAAAAAATCCAATTCCGAATGCCATTTGGGGATATTCACTTAATAAATTTGTTTATTGCCGTGGGTGCCATTAAATCAAACCTTTGCTGCCCATGTAGGACAAAGGGTACGGACATACAAGAGGTAAGGCGTAGAAGGTCCATTGAAAATGAGGATGATTTTTCTTAGGCGTATTTTTCACTGCCCTGCAGTCAAAACAGGCTGATTATTTATTTATTAGGCTTTCGAACCCGAAGGATGCCAAACGGTATCCTGGTACTAAACCTCCGCTGTCCGTCCGTTCGTCTGTCTGTCAGCGAGCTGTCTCATGAACCGTAATAGGTAGACAGTTGAAATTTTCACAGATAGTGTATTTCTATTGCTGCTGTAATAAAAAAAAAACTGGCCAAGTGCGTGTCAGATTATGCACAATGAAGGGTTCCGCAATTGGGATGAATTTATCCCAAGAACAAACTTAACATTGTCGTTGAAAAACATGTTCCCCATGCATTCCAACTGCGAATGTAAGTTTGTACGCACAATTTTGAATGATTTAGGTGTTATTTTAAGATCTTCTTATTGGTTGTCCTGTAATTTATAAGTCAAGAACTATTTTCTATATTTTTTTTTCAAAATGTTAGGCTCATCCGTTTTGAAAATACGGGGGGAATGGTCATCTATTTTCTTAAATAACTTTAAAACTATTTATTTCGAAATTATAAAAAAAATATATATATTTGAGACCCTCACAACAAGACCTTTCATTTGATATATCACACGGTACAGTTTGCCAAAATTTTTTAAAATTCTTTAATTTGCCCTCTAAAAGTCAACATTAATTTATTTACGTTACATGGCCGTCTTTGAGTGACAGAAATTCATAGTAATGTGTACCAAATTTCAACGTAATTGGTCCAGTAGATTCGGAGCAAATCGGCTGTGACGGGCAATATTTTGTTACTGTTGGAAACTGAAAGTTGACGCAGATTATACTTTCTGTATATACTTTTGTTTGATTACTATGACTAAGGATGTAGGTCCACGTTTTGTGAATACCAAGTCATTTAATATATTTGTTAAATAACACTTTTTATGTTTGCTAACAATAAGAAGATATTAGTTCACAATTATCAATTTATTAATTTACAGATGTAGATATTTTAAATATTATACACTTCAACTATTATTGAGAAAATAAATCAAACTGTTAGGTTGAAACAAATAAATAATAATAATCTGCTCCAAATAATGGAGCTAAAAAATGAGTGTTCCGTCGTACGGTCCAAGGCAAAAAAGAGGCTAGGGCAGCGGGCGCGCCGAGCGAGCCGGTCTCCTCCCCACCACGCAGACCGGTGGTCCGATGTTGTCGTCACGGCTAGCTAGGCAGCGCTTGTAGTTCCGGTCGCCAATAACAGATGGCGCTTGCTCCACGAAGTCGCCAACACGGCCATTCTGCAAGGCGCATGTCCCAGGCGCACCACGAGTCTAGGTAAAACACTGAAACAAAACCAACATCAGAACTAGTTTTCTAAATCTGCAAATATGAACCACAAGCCATAATACATTTCTGAACCATCAGCAAATGCTATTACTGCTAGGTCAACCGTACTTAAAGGGACTATGCCACACTTAAGAGTCCTGGTTTTCCTAGAGTTTACCGCTTGGAATCACTTGCATTTAAAGAGCTATTCGCTACACTTAAATGTGCCAAGTTGTTTTCCAAGCTTTATTCACATTTGCTGGTGTTTCCATTCTTGCGAGGATTATGGTACAAGTGTTTTATCTAGTCTCGCGAGTAAAACATAAGCAATACCATTTATGTGAGATTGTGTAGCCACTTCATTTTATTTACAATACAATTATAAGGCAGTATATTCATTTATTATTTACCGCAGTCAGGAAAGTGCAATACATACCTTTAAAACTATGAGTTGCCAACACGGACCTTATTTTTAATAGCCTACTCAAGTTTCCAGTCATCGATTTGTATCCAATACTTCATATTTTCAGCAGCTGCCACGCCATTATACAGTTTACTGCTCCTTTCAGAACCCCTTAGGTCTGTTACCTCATACCTGTCATTACCCAGAACTTTTTTTACTCGAAACGGTCCTTTGAAGATGGGCAGGAGTTTTCTGCTTCGACCATCGTTGCTCTGACTCTGTATTCTGATCAATACCAAATCACCTTCTTCGTAAATTTTAGTTCTTGACCGAGTTTTATCAAACCTTTGTTTTTGTGATATTGCACTGGCTTTAATATTTTTATCTACCTTTGCTCGCAACTCCGTTACGTCCACTAGCGATTCATCATCAAGCTCTGGATCTACATTGTCATTATCGACTCGCAAACGATATCCTAATAAAACCTCACTAGGAACAGCATTAATAGTTCTATGGATTGTACTGTTTAAGCCTTGCTGTACTATTTTAACATATTGATCCCACCTATCTTCGGTAGTTTCTGCCCCAATAGTTTTTAATGATTCTAGTATTGTTTTATTAAATCTCTCTACCTGACCATTTGAGCGAGGCATACCCGTTGCTACAATATGTGCGCGGATATTTTTGCTCTTACAATATTCGTTGTACATGTTGGAAGTAAAACATGACCCTGAATCGGAAATAATTCGTTTTGGATTACCGAAAGTTTTAGTTATATTATCCAATTCGTTTATAAGATCGGATGTTTTTGTAGACTTTACTGCGCAGATAAACACAAACTTAGTGAATGCATCTACTAAAACTAGTAAGTATATATTTCCGTTTCGTGTTTCAACGAACGGACCTAAGTGGTCTACGTGCAAAGTGTGAAAAGGCTGCGCGTATTTCGGCAACGGGTATAACTCTCCTTCCTTAGCACCACCCTTATTCTTATAATAAATACAATTCAAACAGTTTTTAATGTATTTTTTTATTATGTGACGCATACGAGAAAACCAATATGTGTGCCCTATTCTCTCAACTGTTTTATCGACTGAAAAATGGCCCACGTCATCATGGTTGTATCTAATTATTTGCCATATACAACCCTTTGGTACGACCCAGCGTCGCCCTCGGGCCGTTCTTCTATACACTTTTCCACCTAACAGTTCATACGTGTCAAAAATAATTTTATTTTCATCTATTTCACCAGATTCTAAAACATTTTTAATTTTCACAATATCAGGGTCTTGCATTTGCACAGAAAGTAACCAGTCTCCTTCGGTTATTGATAATATTGTTTCCCTTTCCGACCTCTCACCTGAGGGAACGGGGTTTCGACTCAAGGCGTCCACATGTTGCATACGTGTACCTTCCCTATGCTTTATTTCGTACATGAACTCTTGAGTCGAAAGAACCCATCGAGCGATCCGGGGAATAATATTCTGTTTAGTCAATGCATACCTGACTGCGTTACAATCTGTGATAACGGTGAAAGGTGAACCAATTAAATACAGACGAAATTTTTGGAGTGAACTTACGATTGCTAGGAGTTCCAACTCAAATGAATGGTATTTCTTTTCGTCCTCAGTTGTCTGACGGCTATAGTAATACACAGGTTTTTCACCCTCATCAGCAACTTGCACAAGAATACCCGCTACGCCATCACGACTAGCGTCCGTATACAAAACAGTTTCTTTATTTGGATCAAAAATAGATAGTACACTATCTGATGTTAGTTTAGCTTTTAATATTTGAAACGCTTGATCATGCACGGAATCCCAAGACCAAGAAGCATCTTTTTTTAATAATTTAGTAAGAGGAGCAGAAATTATAGCGCAGTTTTTAATAAATTTGCGAAAATAATTAATTAGCCCCAAAAACTGTCGCAACTGATGCACAGTTTTCGGTACGGGAAATTTCTTTACGGCTTCCACTTTGGTTTCATTTGGCATTACACAATTTTGTTTTATTTTGTATCCGAGAAACTCTATTTCGGTTTTAAGGAAATTACATTTTTTTAAATTTAAAGTTAAACCATTATTTTTAAATATTTGTAAAATGTTTTCCAAGAGCTTTAAATTTTCCTCAATAGTTTGTGTAATTAGATAAACGTCATCTAAATATACAATGACGTTCTCAAACCTTAAATTACCTAACACTTTATTCATCATCTGTTGAAAACAAGATGGTGCATTAGCCAAACCAAATGGGAGCCGCAGAAATTCATAATGGCCATCTTCGGTAATGAATGCCGTTTTCTCTATGGACTGTGAGCTCATAATAATTTGGTAGTACCCACTTTTTAGATCAAGGCTTGTAAAATATTTATAACCCTGTAGTCTATCTATAAGGTCCTCGATTCGGGGCATAGGGTACTTGTCCCTTACTGTTATTTTATTCAATGCGCGGTAATCAATGCAGAGCCTTTTCTCGCCATTCTTTTTGTTCACCAGCAGAGCGGGACTCGCGTAAGGGGAGTTACTTTCTCGAATTATTTTATTATTTACTAATTCCTGCACCATATCTCGTATAATCTTTCTATCTGTATGAGAGGCTCGAAAGGGTCTGCACTGCACCGGTCGTGGGTCTGTCAGTGTAATAACCATCTGGTGGTTATTCACTTTCCCTAACTCTTTTATGTCTGACGCGACACACTGTTTATATTGTCTAAATAAATAAATCAATTCATTTAAGTGAGTATCAGTATCGATCTTAGTCTCATATATAGCGTCACAAAATTCACTAAGTGATTGCGCATAGTCAAATTTGAATGAATTACCTACACGTGAATATATCAAATCATTTCGCTCTGTTATGTTACGGCCAATAAGTATATCACAACCTACTAAGTCATCAATAACGTAAAAGTTCACATCAGTTAAAGACACACAGTCAATTTTTAAATCTAAAGTGACTTTTCGAGTGACCGGTTTAGAGTTATGCCTAGAAAATCCTTGTAACAAAACTGGAGAGGGTAGTACACTAGTTTGAAGTGAATATTTTTCCACCACCGATTCGGAAATCAGGGAACAACTGCTTCCCGTATCAATAAATGCCTCGTGGGCAAACTGATCAATGTAAACCGTCTTTACGAATTTATTTCGCGGATCAGAGGTAAGGATCAATTTGGTTTCCTCAGTTTCCGGTTTAATTAATCCTGTACTTTGTTTACTACGGCACACAGCCTCAACATGGCCCTTTTTTTTGCAAAAATTACATTTAATGAGATCACACTGATTCCTTTTATGATTTCCACCGCACGTGTAACATTTAATAGATTTCCGAATATGTGTTGAACCAATTTGATTAGTTTCATGCGCAGTACTTGAATTGGCGTTATTATTTGAAGAGGTAACGTTCGTGGACGGCTGGCTAAAATTATTCGTTTGATCCACTGTTTTATGTTGGTTTTCACGTGTACTACCCGAACTAGTTTGTTTGGAGTGTTTGCCTTTGTAGGTACGACCATGAAGATAACTAGCTAAATCATGGCAAGATTTAAAATTACTTGCCTCAATAGATGCTCCTATATTGCTATCGCCTATGCTCCCGACAATTATAGATATAATATCTTGCTCAGTAAAGTTTAAAGACAATCGGTCAACTTTACATTTAATATCAAAATAAAATTCGTATAGTGATTGGTTTTCTACCGGTTTTTTATTAATAATTTCTTTTAATAACTCAAACATATTACGACGTATTTGAAAACTATTAGCTAGACGCCGATTCCAATCACTCCATTTCCATGTAGGCCATTGACTATCAGTACGCAACAACGAGTCATACCATACTTTGCCAGAGCCTTTCAACTTATTAAGAGCTTGATAACGTATCGTTTCGTCGGTCCAATCAAACGTTGTCGCATAGGATTGTATAATATTAAGCCATGCATTTATATCATCATTTAAGGGGTCAAACTCCGGTATTATATTGTTTAAGGTACTCACAGCTTTAGTATCTCTATGACGTGATACCTTTGACTTCTTTCTGGGCAGAGGTGACGGCGTTCTGGAGCTCGTCGTGCTACTGCTACTTGACGACGGTTGTGCTCGCTTGCGATTTTGCCTGCGTTTGCCCATGACGCGTGGATACCACTTCTGATGCTAACAATAAGAAGATATTAGTTCACAATTATCAATTTATTAATTTACAGATGTAGATATTTTAAATATTATACACTTCAACTATTATTGAGAAAATAAATCAAACTGTTAGGTTGAAACAAATAAATAATAATAATCTGCTCCAAATAATGGAGCTAAAAAATGAGTGTTCCGTCGTACGGTCCAAGGCAAAAAAGAGGCTAGGGCAGCGGGCGCGCCGAGCGAGCCGGTCTCCTCCCCACCACGCAGACCGGTGGTCCGATGTTGTCGTCACGGCTAGCTAGGCAGCGCTTGTAGTTCCGGTCGCCAATAACAGATGGCGCTTGCTCCACGAAGTCGCCAACATGTTCGATTTTAATGTTTTGTTTTTAACGGGATTCGGTTATTTGTTGATCTTTTTGTTTAGTTCTGTCATATATTTTCAATTCTGTTTATCAGCAATGCAAATAATCAAGAGAGTAAGTTTGTATTGGTACCATATTTTTATTATAATATATTCCTGCTATTTGTTATCCATAATTTGTGCTATTGTGTGTTGTGTCTTTTGTGCAGAACAAATGCAGTGCACACTGCATCTGTTTTATCCATCTATTTATCTCTCTATCTTGTGCAAGGAAAATATGCTTTTTACACAAGAACACGCCTGTATTCCTGAAAGGGGTAGGCAGACTATTTAATTCACACAAATTTCGCCAGTTATAAGTCCCATCACTGCCATATAGGGACCGAATCGAAGCTGTTACGATTTTACATTACATCTATACCACTCATACCAATATTATGAATACGAAAATACCTCTGTCTATCTGTTACCTTTTCACACATAAACGGCTGAACAGATTTCGATAGTACACACGTAGACCTTGACCTGGGCTAGGACATTGAATACTTTTTATCCCGGAAGTACGTTCCCGTGGGATATTAACCGAGCTTATAACTAGCTTTTAAAAAGCTAGTTATTTTTATTTATTTGGTCTTTTGATGGTAATTTAAAGTCCTTAGCACAATAATGCACACAAAGACAGTGATTTTAATTCGCTGGCTGTCAGACTGCCAGTGTCAGACGAAGGTCAGATGGTCACAACAGACGTGTTCTTACTCAGCTACTCATTTCCTTCGATGTCTCCAGAACGAGTGCGAACGAGGCCTTAGGACATTTTGTGCTTGAGCTTGGGACATGGGACACATTCTAAAATTAATGTATGAATTTTAAACGGTCGCAGTAATTATTCATAAAAAAAAACCGGACAAGTGCGAGTTGTAATCGCTTGGTGCGTACAATGAATATGTTATCTACCTTGTTTTTTTATACAATCAAGAACAAACTTAACATTTTAGTTGAAAAACATGTTCTCCCATACCTTCCAACTGCAAATGTAAGTTTGTAAGTTTGTACGCACAATATTGAGAGATTTACCATGTCATATTACACCATCTATGTATAAGTAAAGAACTATTTTTTCTATTTTTTGTATTAATTTTAAACTCATTAGTTTCGGAGATAAGCGTCAAATGTCGTCTATTTTCAATAGAAAAAAATATAAACAAAAATAAAATTATATAAATACATTTTGAATATGGGGTCACTTTTAGGGGCATAGTAGAAAATTAAACTGTTGTTTTAATTTTCTACTATGCCCTAATAAAAGTGAGGTCATATTCAAAATTTATTTATTTACGTTAAACATGCACGTTTGGGTCATGGAAATTCATATGTGTACCAAATTTCAACTTAATCAGTCCAGTTGATTCGGAGCAAATTGGCTGTGGCAGACGGACAGACCGACAGACACTGGTGTGATCCTATAAGGGTTCTGTTTTTCCTTTTGAGGTACGGGACCCTAAAAAATGAAGGATCCTGATTTAATATCTTAAATTTTTATGTATTGAGATAATTAGAGAAAACGCTACCTAAGTCAATTTACAGTCTAGTTAGGTACGTATTAGTTAAGTTATGACAAAAGTCCAAATTATAAATTCAAACTTGGATACATTCCTCTCGCAGTTGTATCTGTGTTCTACATAATTCTTCTTGCACAATCGCATTGTCGGCAGCAAATAATCCTGTTACAGAACTGTATAATATAATTATATTCTTCTAACACAAGAAAAAATCAGAATTGTTTTATTTTATTTTACCCTGAAACCAAACATTAAAAATTGTCTCAACTCCGTACTCTCCGCACTCAGCACAAACAAAGCGTCGCCCAAGGTATTACTCAATTTCCTCACTTCCGTCGATTGTCAATTGACAATAAAACGATCGAACAATCAAATATTTTGCTTCACCCCCTTTCACCCCGTCTTCACCCCCGTTGCACCCCCTTTCATCCCCTTTTACACCTCTCAAACCCCTGCAATAAATAAGGAAATTAGTTTTTGTTTGCCTATTTGTAGGACAGATTTTTGAGTGATTTCTCTCCCTTTTTGGAAGGTATTGTCATGTTTTTGGGGTTCCGTACACAACAGCTGGCAACGGGACCCTATTATTACTAGGCTTACAACGTATGCCTGTCACAAAGCTGTATTTTTAGAACCGTACAGCTAGCCTGCTTCGTTGTTCTAGTGGTTGCAAGCGCTTTTTTTATTTTTTTGGGTGGGAAATCATCAAATACTTCTCCCGCTCTGGTCGGAGCGGGAGGGTGTGTCTCTTAGTGACTAAAACCCACCCGTATTCCTTCCTGTTGCCTATGTTGTTAGGGGCCTCGGTGACCCTTTAGTACCTTCCCGAGACCCCGGCAGGCATCGGCCCTAGTGGACCCCTACACTTGTGCTGACGACATCTCTTTGAGGCGCACGTGAAATAGCGCTACTGCTGAGCGTTCGATTCCCAGGTCCGGCAAAGTTATTGGATTTTTCCACCAGGAATTTCTAAGTAGCAGCCCAGAGTCTGGATTTGTGTCCAGTTGCTAGCAACAGGCTTGCTCCCTATTACATGGGGCTTAAACTAACTGGCGAAATATAGGTGTACTATAGGTACAGCTCTTTTTTTTTTTTTTTGAGGGTGGGAAATCATCAAGTAACTTCTCCCGCTCTAGGCGGAGCGGGAGGGTGTGTCAGACTCTTACTGACTAAAACCCACCCATATACCTTCCTGTTGCCTGTGTTGCCAGGGGACTCGGTGACCCATAAGTACCTTCCCGCGACCCCGGCAGGCTTCGGCCCTAGTGGACCCCTACATTTGTGCTGACATCTCTTTGAGGCGCGCGTGGAATACGACGCGCCGACGACCCGGGCCTGGTCCTTACCGGACGGTGAGCTACCCATTGCTCACCGTCCGCAAGCCCACGTCTACGGTGGCTGGAAATCCGCCCGAGATTCCCGACGCCCAGGGCGTCTCCTGCGTCGGCTAGGGGCGAGAGGGCGCGAAACGTGCCTTTCCCTCAACCGTCCCGCCTCCTCCTTCGCGAGCATTACTGCTTCGCAGAAGGAGGTGACGGCTGCCCATGCCCTCTCGCTCCGTACCATGGCCTGAACCAGGGCCGGACGCGAGAGGTCTCTGCCGCCGATCGCCTCCACGAGGACACGGCGGTGCTCTGCCCAAGCCGGGCAGACCTCCACCGTATGCTCCACCGTGTCCTCCGGGCGATCCACACAGTGGTGACACCCGGACGTTTCCTCCCGCCTTTTCCGACACAGGAACCTCCCGAAGCTGCCGTGTCCGGTGAGGACCTGCGTCAGGCGGAAGGTGGGGACGCCGTGGCGTCTCTCCAGCCCCTCCTCAAAGAGGGGACTTATCGCCGCAATCGTGGCGTGCCCAGCACTGGGTTGCGACAACCGTACTTTCCATGACGCCATGAGATCCCGCCGGAGCTCCGTCCGCTGTGCCGCGATTTCTCGCGGCAACGGACTAACGCCCCGGCATTTCGCCTCCTCGCGCCACTCCCATACGTGCGCGAGGACTTTTGCCTCCAGATCCCATGGCGGCAATCCTGCAAGGAGGCTCGCTGCCTCACAGGAGACCGTGCGGTATCCCCGGACCATCCGGATGGCCATGACCCTTTGGGCCGCGCTCAACCGGCGGGCTGGCCGCAGCGCCAGAGAGCGCGCCCTTACAGGAGCCCCGTAGACCGCATGGACCGCACGACCCCCGCGTAGAGCCTCCGGCAGGAGTCGTTTGGACCCCCTAGATTGGGCAGGAGCCGCTTCAATGCAGCGCCCGCCCGCTCCAGTTTGGGAGCCAAACGTCGGAAATGCTCCACGAAGTTCCACCGGCTGTCGAGGACGAGTCCCAGGTACTTCATCGTCGACTCGACGCCGATAGAAACCCCTCCTACCGTTATTTGGGACCCCAACGGTGGCGCGTTCCGAGGGCCATGAAAACACATGGCCTCGGACTTGTGCAGGGCCACCTCGAGTCCCAATTGCCGGATCCTTTCGACGATTGTCGCAACCCCGCGTGCCGCTAATTCGGCCGCCGCCTGGTGCGACCTCCCCTGCGCCAGGACCAACGTGTTGTCAGCGTAGCACACTACGCTGACGCCGCTAGGGAGGTCGGCGCGCAGCACCCAGTCGTATCCTGATGTCCCACAGATGCGGCCCCAGGACCGATCCCTGTGGGATACCGCACGACATCTCTTGCCGGTTCCATACTCCCTGGTGACCGGGGTAGATGACGGCCCTGTCCGTCAAATAGGCCTCGACCACACGACAGAGGTAGGTCGGCATCCGGTGATACCGGAGTGCCTCCCTGATGCAACTCCAGGGCAGGGTATTGAAGGCATTGGCGATGTCTAGAGACACCGCCAAGACGACCCCACCCTGGGCAACAGCATTCCCCGTCGTCAGGGCTCGCACACGCATGATGGCGTCCACCGTAGAGCGCCCTCTGCGGAAACCAAACTGGCTCTCCGCCAAATCCGGCCCCACCTGCACCAGCTGGCCGACGAGGCGGTCTGCTATGACTCTTTCAAAGAGCTTGCCCACCTCGTCGAGCAGCACGATGGGCCGATAAGCGGACGGAGAGTCCGCAGGGCGCCCTGCCTTCTTTATGAGGACCAGTTTCCCCGTCTTCCAGCGAAGCGGGAACTGGCCCCTCTCCATGCATGCGCTTAGGAGCCCCCTAAGTCGAGGCCCGAGAGCCTCCAAGGCCAGGACCCAGGCCTTCCCAGGTAAGCCGTCGGGTCCTGGGGCGGTATTTTTGGCATTAAGCCTGCGTACCGCCGCTCTCATTTCTACCTCGGTCACCTCCGGAGCATCGTCGTCGTCGTCGGCGGTGTGGTCCGCATCGGGCACTGCAGTAGGCGGAGCCATAGGCGGGGAGGTGTGTTCCCCTCGGGAAGGGAACAGAGCGCTCACCACGTCCTCCACAAGCTGGGGCCGGAGACTCTGCGTCAGCGGGGAAGCCCATGAAATGAAATGAAATGAAATGAAATTGTTTATTCTGTAAATAGGATATGGGAATCACTTTTACACGTCATATTAAAAAATAAGCTAGATGGAGTCGACATTTCCTATCTGACTACCCCTGAGAAGAAATGGCGAAACAAACTCAAGGGTCAAAGTCTCTTTTAAAGTCCAGACATAATCTTGGTCAGATCATGTGAGGACCACGTAGATCTATGTCTGAAATGGTCTTTTGAGGAAAGAACCACACAAATTTGAGTGGACCTGTCCAGTCAGTGCAAGCATTTGTCAGTAATCGTGTAGCTCAACTCAAAACTTAAGGAGCTCAACGACTCGACGAACAATACCAAGGAAAGGACAATTGGGTTGGCCGCATAAAGAACTCAAAATGCCAGACCATCATTAAAACTAAGAGAAAAAAAAACAACAAGAAATAAATAAAAATGACCCACATAGTGCTCACATTCACAATAATTAAAGTAATATAATACTTTTCAAGGTACATAAATATTCACTTAATTTTGCTTATAATATTCATCAATGTCAATATGTACATATAGTTGTATATAATGATGATTTTGCATAATTTAAATATCAAATTTTATGGTTTTAGCACAAAGCTTATCAGAGCGAGCAGCTCAATCCCAAGCTTTTTTGTCTTCTAAATAATCTGAAATTTTATAGTACCCTTTTTTACAAAGTTTGGTTTTAATACAGCTTTTAAATCGTTTAATGGGTAAATTTCGAATAGCAATAGGAAGTTTGTTGTAAAAGCGTATACATTGACCCATGAACGAATTGTCTACTCTGTGGAGGCGAGTGTGAAGTACAGCAAGATTATGTTTATTCCTGCAGGCTTAGCATGACAGTCTGTATTTCTTCGAAGAATAGACACGGCTTTTTCCATACAAAATGACATTTCGTTTCTCCTTTTTTGACATCCCACCGTAGAAATCCTTCTACATAAAAAAGGACCTAGACAAAGACCGTTAGAAACGAAATACAAGATGACATATTGTAGAAGGATTTCTACGGTGAGATGTCAAAAACTGAGAAACGAAGTGTCACTTTGTATAGAAAGAGCCGTGTCTATTCTTCGAAGAAATAGAGAGTGTCATGCTAAGCCTGCTGGTATTTAAACTGTGGATATCGGACATTTTCTTAAAATTTGATATATTTTTGTGTACATACATAAGATTATCAAATATATATTTCTTTGAATTTTTCTCGAAGGGAATCTCTTGGACCTGGTTGTAAATGGCTCGAACAGCCCTTTTTTGTAAAACAAAGACGGTATTAATGTCCGCACAGGTTCCCCAGAGAAGAATCCCATATGACATAAGACTATGAAAATAACTAAAATAAACAATTCTGGCCGTATCTACATCGGTTATTTGTCGAATTTTTTTAACAGCATAGGCGGCCGAACTTAGCCTTCCTGACAATTTTTCTATGTGGGGGCGCCATTGTAATTTAGCGTCAATAGTTATTCCAAGAAAAACTGTCGACTCAACAGGGTCCAACTCTATTCCATTAAGTTGAACATTGGTAGTTAGCTGCCTGACATTTGGCGTTGAAAATTTAATAAGTTTAGTCTTTTTTTCGTTCAGGAGAAGATTATTTACATTAAATGGGCATGGGCGGAGTTTATCCCGCACCACTTTGTACGGGCGTCCCCACGGGTCCCTGTCCAGAGTCCCCAGCGACTCCTCGCGGGCCAACCCCCTGGCCCGCAGGATCTCCGCTTGGAGGGCGGTCTTCGCCGCTCTGTACCCCTCGTACAGCTCCGCCTGAATGGCTTCCGTATCCGGAGGTTTGATACGGAGCCTGCGGTGCCTGGTGTACCGGCGTCGCGCAGCCACGCACGCAGTGCGCAGAGCCGTCAGCTCCTGCGACCACCAGTACACCTGGCGCGAAGCACGTCCAGGCTGGACCCGGGGCATTGCCACGTCACATATGTCGGACATGGCCTCCCGGAACCACTCCGCCTCGTCGTTGATGTCGGCAGGCCTGTCCGGTGGTGACACCCAAGCCTGCACGATCGAGGCTTCCAGGAGGAGCTCCCGGTCCAGCTGCTTCAGCGCCCACCACGGACCACTCGGGGCCCGTCGGACCGGCGCGTCCGAGGTCTGGGCGGAGACGTCGAACCGGATATACCGGTGATCGGAATATTTCTCCACCCCCTCCATGACACGCCAGTCAACTACACGCGGTGACAGAGCGGGGCTGGCGAACGAGATGTCCACCACTGATTCACCCCGCATCCGCACACGCGTGGGGACAGAACCCCGGTGTTAGGACGACCAGGCCTGTCTCCAGAGCCCAGTCCTCCACCATCCTGCCCCGTGTGTCCGTTAACCGGGAACCCCAAGTAAATTCTTGGCATTGAAGTCCCCGAGGACGAACACGGGGAGGGAACCAAACCCGACGACGACGTCTCTCAACTCCGCAAGGGAGTTGTGGAATTCGGCAAGAGTTCGGTTCGGAGAGAGGTAGACCCCTACCACGACAATCTCCCCGAACCGTGCTGCCACGCAGCCCCTTCCTTTCTTGACGGCCTCGAGGGACAGGGCACGCCCTCGGGGTAGGCCCAGCGAGCCGAGAGGCTCGCTGGGCCTTCTCGGCTGGGCAGGCTTGGCTCGGCTCGCCGACCTCCCTGGTGGAGGGCACCTACCCACCCCTTTTCCTCCTCGGGCCCCACCCCGCCGGCTGCAGTGGATTTTTTTCCTCCGACCGACAACCTCGTCGGAGGACGACCCCGAGTTGGGGCGCTTCGAGGTTCGTCTGAACTCTCGGCATCTCCCGTCTACCTGTTTGCGCTCCGAGCTCCGACCTGAGCTCTTTGCGCTAGATGCGGCGTCGGACTCCGACCCCGCATCACTCTCCTCCACTTGACTTTTGGTTTTTTTTGTCTTTTGTTCCATATTTGATCCCACGAGTGTAGGGGATGTAAAAAGTACAACTAGGTTCACCCCCTGTCCCTAGGCAAGTGTACATTTATAACCCAACCAGGGGGTCCACTGGTACCCTGGCTGGGGGTGCGCTAACGACTGATGCGCCACCTACAACTCGGAAGTTGCAGATGACACTACTCCTCAGCCATTCATATCCTCGCCGCGCATCAAAACTTGATATTAGAGGAATTTTTATAGAGGTTATCTTCCTCGCGATCCGGGCGATCAAGCCAAGATCCTCGTCCCGTTCCAAGCCACAAAACATGACTGTGGTCTCTTTACGGATTACGATTTCGACGGTTGCAGACAGAAGAATCATTCTCCCGCTGCTTGCTCGCTGGCAGGGTAAGTGCACAGCAAGCACCGCCACTCTTCGCCTACTCGACCTGCCCTCTGTAAGCAGAGAGGGGAGTGGACGACCGACGATCGAGCATGAAGCTCCCCGCCACGCAGAAATTCGTCAATACCCTCTCCGAAACATGGAGAGACTATTGGCCGTGTCCAGGATGCACCGGCCCGACGACTGCTCTTTCCCCCGAACGTATTCGAAGGGAACCAGCAGCAATCAGGCACACGAGGAGGTTTTCTGCACGCACCCCATAGGTACACCTCTGCCTAACCTTTCGGGGATTATAGGCGCTATGTCACGTTATGTTATAGCTAGCCAGTTGATTTAACAAATACATAAGATGGCCTTTCTCATGGCATCCATACAAATAAATAAAATTGTAGTGTACGTTTGTAATGTACTAATAACAGCTTCTTAGGGTTCCGTAGTAAACAAGGACCCCTTATAGTTTCACCATTTCCGTCTGTCTGTGTCCCCCCGCTGTAGCTCAGAGACACTTAGTACTAGTTAGCTGTAATTTGGCGTAAGTATACACATAAATCACGCCGACAAAGTGCTAAAATAAAACCTTTAAACAATATTTTTTTAGGGAGCAAGGGATGTATCCCTTGCACGTAATGTGGGGGTGATATTTTTTTTCCTCATCTACCCCACAGTGTGGGGTATCGTTGGATAGGCCCTTTAAAAATTTTGAGGGTCTGTGAACACCATTTTTCGATTCAAGGATCCACTTGCGTAATATTAAGCATTAACGTGCTAGGGTAGTGACCCCCCCCACCCTCCCTTGCCAGCTATATTAAAAGGAAAACCATCACAGCTAAGTGAGCTTTACAAGTTAACGAAAAATTAGTCGACCAACTTAAATTTGCACTTGGAAAATTGATTGTGGCATATGTTTGGGAGAACATGTTTTTCAACTACAATGTTAAGCAGAAACTTTACTAGCTGGATCTTGGAACACCTGCAAACTGACGATGATTTCCACAACAAAACCTATAGTGACGAGGCTCATTTCCACCTCAACGGCCTCGTTACTGGGGAGATAAAATCCACATGCCTTTCAAGAACTTCCGTTACGGATGTAACGGAAGTTTTTGAGGATTCAAAAAGTGACAGTTCGGTAAGCCATGTGGGCAGGAGGGATAATTGGATCGTAGTTTTTGAAAACTATGAAGGTGCCACCGTGAATGTCGACGGCAATCGTTACCGGGCCATGCTGGCAGAAAAGTGTTTTTAGCAAGAATTGGACGGAATGGACTTAAATGAGATGTGGTTAGAATAGGATTGCGCCACCCATCACACTGCACGCAAAACAATGACGTTGTTGCAAACCAAGTTTCCAGGTCGTGTCATCTTTCGTTTTGGAGACTAAAACTGGCTGACAAGAAGTTGCAATTTAACTTCTTTGGATTATTTTATTTTCTTTGGGGTTTTTTGAAAAGTAAGGTCTCTGCAAACCACCCAGAGACAACTGAGGAAGGAAGAAATTGCACGCCAAATTCGTGAAATCCACCAACAAAATTTACGGCAAAACAGTGCATTGCTGCCAACATAGCAATGGTGGGCATTTACCCTATATTTTTTTTCAGGTGTAAATGTCATTACCACCTCTCTACATAATAATTCGTGGAGGCGATCGGCGGCGGAGATCTCTCGCGTTCGACCCTGGTTCAAGGCATGGTATGTAGCGAGAGGGCATGGGCAGCCATCACTATGCTCGCGAAGGAGGAGGCGACACGGTTGTGGGAAAGGCAACATTTCGCGCTCTCTCGCCTCTAGCCACCGCAGGAGACGCCCTGGGCGTCGGGAATCCCAGACGGATTTCCGGCCACCGTAGGAGCAGGCTTGCGGACGATAAGCAATGGGTAGCTCACCGTCCGATAAGGACTAGGCCCGGGTCGACGGCGCGTTGTGTTCCACGCGCGCCTCAAAGAGATTTCATCAGCACAAGTGTAGGGGTCCACTAGGGCCGATACCTGCCGGGGTTGCCCAAAAGGGTTGAGAACACGGGTGGGTTTTAGTCAGTAAGATTCTGACACACCCTCCCGCTCCGCCCAGAGCGGGAGAAGTTATTTGATAATTTACCACCCAAAAAAAAAATACTTGTTAATAAAAATAAAAACATTTAATTCATATATTTTTAAGTTTTTAAAATTCAAGCTCTTACTGAGACATCCTTTATATACACGGTTTATTATAACAAAAATACATTTTTTAAATTTTTTGTCTGTCTGTTTCTCCCGGCAAAACTCCGACACAGCTGGACTAATTTTGACGGGGGTTTCACTGGCAGATAGCTTTTTATTTTTTTTTTAAAAGCCACGCAGCTAGTAATAAATAAAAAACTGCAAATACAAGGGATTCATGAAACCTTAAGACGATAAACGTTTACTTGCTAAATCATAAAAATGGTAATAGGTACTTAAGCACCAACCCTACTCTGATTGTAGTGCATACTCTATAAACGTAAACACAAATAGGTAGATAAAAGTAAGTAAACTGTAACAGTTTCGGTGGTACGGAGCCCACAGTGCACGCGTCTGACTCACACTTGGCCGGTTATTTTTGTATATTGTAATGAAGGAAGTCTGTGGGAGGCTCCACAAACTTCCTGATTGATTCAAAATATTTCAAGATGATTTTCTTTGATTTGTAATATTGATAAAATAGATGGAATTATTTTTGTGGTTGTGGCAGGTAATGTAGTTATTAATAATAATAAATAACGTTATATTTGTTGTTTTGGTTATTTGTTATTCTTGTTTTAATGTCTCAAAAAGTATGCTAATGGTTTATGGTAGGAAGATATACAGGAATGTATTAAAAGAATCAATGAATTGTGACTTTTAATGAAACTACTGCTACCGATGTATTGGTGATTTTTATATTGGAAATTAGTGCTTCAATAAGTTAATATTATTATAGGATATTTAATCCCGTTCAGATAATTATTAACGGTCTCGCTAGTCTAGTTCTCGGTTTGATTCCTAGGTCGGGTAAAGTGACATTGGGTTTTTATCAGGATTTTTTCAGTAGCAGCCTGGAGTCTGGATTCGTGTCCGGTTGATGGCAATAGGCTCACCCCACGTATGTTATGTTTAAATTCGATGTTATTATTACATCGGACTTAAATACATAAATGTGGTTAGTAATAGTTACATCTACGCGTAACCCTTCGAAGAATAAAACCGTGATGTTATGTTATAATTAGTTGTTAGTTCTCTGCCTTGCTAAAGTGGAATTCAGTTCATAACTGTGACAGGTAAGTTGCATATAGTGTCGCACGTAAGAGACTACTGTAATGAATATTAATTTGAATTATCTAATTTGTGTTTATGTTGTATTTATATTGTGTTTATTCGTTTTTATTTATTTATGTATGATTTTGTATTTTGTATTTATTATTGAACAATTTAAAGATATTCTCTAATATGGGTTATGTGTTACCTGAAATAAATGAAATTTATTTATAACTACTCAAAATCGATATTACTGACACACATTGCAAGTGTTTTTCCTAGAAAACCTGGGAGGCCAGCCTTCCGTTGCTAGCGGCGGTATTCAACCCTTGTTATAATGGGTTATGTATCGTTTAAGCAGAATTTTAGAAATCAGGATTTCTGTGAAAATTTCCTTACTGTTAAGCCCTTTAAAATTTTGCTCTACATACTTAGAAAACAATCCTGGATCTTTACGCATAGCAACTACCCTTGCGGCCTTTAGACCACCATTATATTTCTCTGGGCGGGGCGGGAGGGTGTGTCAGACTCTTACTGACTAAAACCCACCCGTATTCCTTCCGTTGCCTGTGTTGCCAGGGGCCTCGGTAACCCTTTGGTACCTTCCCGCGACCCCGGCAGGCATCGGCCCTAGTGGACCCCTACGCTTGTACTGACGACATCTCTTTGAGGCGCGCGTGGAATACAACGCGCCGTCGACCCGGGCCTGGTCCTTATCGGACGGCGAGCTACCCATTGCTCACCGTCCGCAAGCCCGCGCCTACGGTGGCCGGAAATCCGCCCGGGATTCCCGACGCCCAGGGCGTCTCCTGCGGCGGCTAGCCTCGTTGGTCTAGTGGTCGCAAGCGCTACTACTGACCATGAGAGGCAAAGTGATATTGTATTTTCCATCTGGAATTTCTCAGTAGCAGCCCGGAGTCTGGATTTGTGCCCAGTTGATAGCAATAGGCTCGCCCCCTATTACATGGGACTTAAACATAGCGAAATGTGGGTGTACTACAGGTACACCTCTGGCTTACCCTTCAGAGAATATATAAAGGCATGATGTTATGATATTGTTATGTAAATGAGCTTGGTTACATTTGGGTGTACGATAAAGTAAAATATTCTATCTATCTCTTAGAAATCGTTCCCGGTAGTGCACATGACAAGTTACAATCTTCAAACGAAACATAATAATATCGTTCATGCAGTAATATTACCGTCGTGTGTCGCATCAAAGAGTTCAGGAACGTGTTATCATGATATTACCGTCGTGTGTCACATCAAAGAGTTCAGGAACGTGTTATCATGATATTACCGTCGTGTGTCGCATCAAAGAGTTCAGGAACGTGTTATCATGATATTACCGTCGTGTGTCGCATCAAAGAGTTCAGGAACGTGTTATCATGATATTATCGTCGTGTGTCGCATCAAAGAGTTCAGGAACGTGTTATCATGATATTACCGTCGTGTGTCGCATCAAAGAGTTCAGGAACGTGTTATCATGATATTACCGTCGTGTGTCGCATCAAAGAGTTCAGGAACGTGTTATCATGATATTACCGTCGTGTGTCGCATCAAAGAGTTCAGGAACGTGTTATCATGATATTACCGTCGTGTGTCGCATCAAAGAGTTCAGGAACGTGTTATCATGATATTACCGTCGTGTGTCGCATCAAAGAGTTCAGGAACGTGTTATCATGATTTTTATAGTAAAGCGTTCATAGTAAGGGACCGAAGGTGATTCAATAAGATAGGAAGGAATTTATTGTTTGGTAGCGACCCGCCCCTGTTCCGCACGGGTGCAGTGGTGGTATGTCGAAACATCGAGATTTCTGTGCTTCATCTAAGTTAAATATAAATATTTTATACAATTTTACCCTCCGGAATAAATTCTCTAAATTATGGTGAAAACCTCATCAAAATTTAGTGCGTAGTTCAGAAGATCTTAACGATCACACAGACAGACTCGAAAAGCGACTTTTATTATTTGTAATATGTCGATTTTAGTAAAATGATGGATATGGTCGTATAGTAAAACTGCTTGAAGATGGTTGCAAGATGGTGGATGTTGAATGTATTTCTATAGGTAGAGATCAATTTAATAAAGTTACCTATAGGCTGAAATCAAAATTTCGACTATTACTTCAAAGTGTATTCAAAAGATGTTTCTTCCAAAAATAAAAACATAATCAAATCCTTTTAAAAACCTTTCGTAACAACATCACAATAAAACAGCGTGTCCTTTGTCCGGCCGTCGCTAGAGGATGAATATTTAAATTACATGCGACGGACGGTATTCGGCGTATTCACCCTTTTGATCTTCACAATCGTGGGGTAATATTGTTGTTATTGTGGCACCCCCGGCATACCGGGGAAATATAGAGGGCCTGGTTTGCCTGGTTTGAACGTAAACGCTGAAATTTCAGCATTTCGACCTCCAGGCGACTGATATTATGCAACTGGTAACTTGTGATAAATAATATATTCTATTCTACTCGTAGAAAACTTGTCAAAAATGTCAAAAAGGTGAACAAAATAGTTAACAACATGTCTGAAACAACGTCGATACATGAATACATTATTTATTGCAATAAGTAATATATTCTATTCTACTCGTAGAAAACTTGTCAAAAATGACAAAAAGGTGAACAAAATAGTAAACAATCTACGGCCCCTATTACAGAACCTCACTGAAAACACAAGCATTACTTAAAACTCGTTTAGAGCTATTCGATTGGTTCGAAATAGTTTTGAGTAATGCTTGAGTCTTGAGTAAGTTTCTAATACGGACCTGCATGTCTGGAACAACGTCGATACATGACACATGTTTATTAAACAACATTTTGACAAATCTTTTACAAGACTTGTTGAAAACGAGTATCACAACTTGCATATGGACGTAAACGCCGAGTTATTACTACAAAAGTATACAAAGTTACTTTCCACTTTCCACTTGCCATGACAAAAGTGAAGAATCATTATCAGTGTTCTCTTCTATCACTCAGTCAGACAAATAGCTGGTTAATCTGTCACGGGATTGCTTTGTATAATGTATTTTACCCAGATTTACAATTGAAATAACGTCTCCCGAAACTACCTGAAAGGGATCAGACCCATTTGCCTTCACAAAGAGACGTAGGACATTGAAGATGTATTGTCGTTTTGAAGATGTATTGTCGTTCCCACTTATCTAGGCAGGCTGGGGTTCTCGACTAAGTAGGTAGCTGTGCCTAATAGAATGGGGGCAATGACCTGGTTAGGTTAGGTTAGGTTAGTCATCTGCTATTGTAATTTTAGTGTGATTTTATATTATTTTTTATTATTAATGTGACATAACAGGGTCTAAGTCAATTACATTAGTTTAATACATGTTTATAAAATAAAATAAAGTGTACCACTACACGAGTCATAAGCTCATCTCACAATACTCCAGACATACTGACAAAATCTTCTTCCATTCGTCCGCAAGCACATCACAGACAGATTCAGGTTCTCATAACTACAATTGTTTTTACGACTGCGCCAAAGGGTGCCAACGGGACTCTAATCCTAAGCCTACGCCATCTGTATCTTTTCAATTGTAATAGGTAGTAAGTTGAAAGGTTCACTACTAAGAAGGGTACTTAGTCTCTATCATGGCAAATAATAAAAAGAAAGTAGACCACCATATTTTTGGTGGTACGGAACACTTAGCGCGCGAGTCCGACTTGCACTTGGCCGGTTCGGTAACTTGAGCGTTGTACAGCGTCGTCACTGGCACTCATACATGTGTGTCAGTTTCTTCCTAAAGCATGATATGTGTTTTTGTGTCTGCCTGTGTGACCGCGCTGATCTTCTAAACTACGCAACAGATTTTGACGCGATTGTCACCGTAATTAGAGGATTTATTCCTGAACTTAGATATAATACAGTAATCTTGATGTTTTCTCAAGTCGTAAAACCCGTGCGAAGCGGGTCGCTAGTATAATATTTTTTTGGTAATAATGTTTATTCATAAACATTATTTTCTCCCAAAACAAATGATACCATTTTGAACGTAACATCCCGAATACACTCGAGCGCAACCGAAGATTTCCGATTCAATCCGATCATCCGTTGTCCAACAAAACAAATAGGTAAGCAGTTATCAGCTGGGTCGGTTGGACCGAACATTTGTATTGTGTTTATCAATTTGCGTGGGTTTATGGGTACCATGGATAAACTTACTTTGCAGGTTTTTTGCTTTTACTTAAACCAATTTTTCTATTTTGTAAATGGGGGACTGGCTACTCGTATTGGCAACTAGATAGCTATGAAAATAACTCGTGAAGAATATAATTATGAGAGTAGAAAAATCCTGTTTTGCTGATCTTTCTTTTTCAACCGATGTGTTGTGTGTACAAAGAGGAAGTTTGAAAGTGGCGCCGGTGACAGAAAGTTGAAAGGAAATTGTTTGCTGTATTATGGGCATGTGATTAAGAATGATGGAACTCAATTGACTAAAAGAGGAATGACTTTAACTGTTGATGGATGGAGAGGAGGAGCTGGCCAAAGAAAAGCTGACTGGATTGTGTGAGGAATGATATGAAAGAGAATGGAGTGAATGATAGCGTGACGGTTGACAGGGGAGGATGGAAGAGGAATCGTATTGCATCGACCCAAAGTAACATGGGACAATGCCGGAAGACGATAGTGTCTGTATGTAGTCCTAAATACTCCACAACATAAGCGGCCTATATTGTTCCCACTGCTGGGACACAGGCCTCCTCTCTGTGAGAAGGAGTGTGCCGTAATCCACCACGCAGGCCCAGTACGGGTTGGTAGATGTCACGTGTCTTGGATTTTTTGATTCTAGGATATGCCGGTTGCCTCACGATCTTTTCCTTCGCCGTTTTGAGAGCAGTGGTGATGAAATAATTTACACAAAGTAAAGGCGCTTGTCAGGGTTCGAACCTACAATCTAAAACTCTTAACCACTGGGCTACCAATACTCTACACTTACGCGGAAATGTATGTACCAACGAACCCCCATGCCCTTTTCAGCTTTGCAACACTGCTATGTTCTAGTTTTATACGTATGGAATCCGGTGAATCCATAGACGCATACGATATTATAGGCCTTGAACAATTATCAAATACCTTTTTATTTTCTTCTAAAGTGTAAAATCTACGCAGTATTCCACATACACACTCGTTTTTATCACACGAACAAAAGTTGAACCTTAAATAATCCTTTTCCGACCTCAAGAAGACATATCTCTCTGTACCATCAGCTCTCTGCCTACCCCACAGACTCAAACATCCCGGCGAGCTCCACATACAAATGATATCGCTACACCGTGTCAATATGTCCGTCTGTGTGAAAAAATCCCGAAACCCGCCGAGATAACACAGAATGTTCGTATTGAGGAAAATCCACCCTTAAATAGATAAGCGGATGATTATTTTTTTTTCAAACAAAAAAGCGGTTTGTTTGAGTGAAATTGTGGTTGTTGGTTCTGCAGATAAAAATTACTTTATTAGGGAAAAAGTAAAACAGTCGTACAGTAGTTTTGCGATAAGGCTTTAGACTTGGCAAGAGATATATTTAGTCCGGAAAGTCCCGGTTTCTTTAGGCTTCTCGGCAAGAGAATTATCTAGTCCGGAAAGTCCCAGTTTCTTTAGACTTCTTGGTAAGAGAATTATTTAGTCCGGAAAGTCCCGGTTTCTTTAGACTTCTCGGTAAGATAATTATTTAGTCCGGAAAGTGCCGGCTTCTTTAGATAAATTCGCAAGAGAATTATTTAGTCCGGAAAGTCCCGGTTTCTTTAGACTTCTTGGCAAGATAATTATTTAGTCTGTGGCGGCACCTACAGCGCCACATACGAACTACGCATCACACTGACGTCACGCAAAAATCCTGCATCGCGCAAGCAGAGTTTACCGCGCAACTAGCATATATACAACATCCCGACATCAACCGTCGGGCAGTTGCCCACCAGATACGACACCCGTCTGGTCGGAGGATCCTCCCTTTTCTATGGAGGATGAGTGAACTTTACACCCTGTTCCTCATGCCTCTATAAGTCCTTAAAGTCCCGGTTTTTCTAGACTTCTTGGCAAGAGAAATATTTAGTCCGGAAAGTTCCGGTTTCTTTCTCACAGGTCTGTCATCCTTACTAATATTATGAACGCGAAAAAGAACTCTGTCTGATAAATTTTCACGCCTAGACCACTGAACCGATCGTTATGAAATTGACATGAGTATACATAGCTAGAACATAGGATACTCTTCATCCGCATATATTTAATAAAAAATGATAAAATACATGATACACGCAAGTATTAAGTAAACTGTGAACTTTAAGGCTAATATTGTTTTCCCATGGTAGTGATTCCGTTTTTACCCGTCCCATGCGAAACCCTAGAACCGATCACAGAATGGAGGCTCTGGCGTCAATTGAACGTTTCCTAACAGAGCGCTTCATATCGGGGTAAGCAGATAATAATACATGTCATTTGACAATACATGAAATGAAACCAACATTGACGGTGCTATGAGGTTATTTTGCTTTTGTTATATATCGTACCGACTGTTTTCCCGGAAGGGATATCAGAGGTATCCAGTACACCCTCGTCATTTCGTCAGTTATGTCTAAGTTCCGTGTATTTATTTATTTGTCTGTTATGCTTACATTTATTTTTTTGGGCTGACAGCCATGCCAAGGGGTATCATGTTACCAGTTGCTGTGCAGGTCAGATAGGCAGTCGCTCCATGTAACATGGTATTTACCTCCTGAAACCTATCATCATCATCATCATCTGCCTAGCCTTTTCCCAACTATGTTGGGGTCAGCTTCCAGTCTTACCGGATACAGCTGAATACCAGTATTTTACATGGAGCGACTGCCTATCTGACCTCCACAACCCAGTTACTGGGTAACACGATACCCATTGATAAGACTGGTTGTCAGACTTTCGGGCTTCTGACGACCCGTAACGACTGTCAAAGATATACAAATGACAGCCGGGACCAACGGCTTAACGTACTTTCCGAGTTTCGGAGGGGTCTTGGTATGTAAAGATGGTCACCCATCCATGGACCAACCGCGGCAAGCGTAGCTTAACCTTATTGATTGACCCGTGCGGCTGTTATTACTTAGCCACAAGCCCCTCCTGAAACCTATCCTAGCATAGTTATTGAAAAAGCTAGGCAGATAATTATAAGGAAAGTGGTGAAGGGCGGCCTTTTTTGGTGGCCTGTTTTATGTAATTTTGACTTTCGAAAAGTGCTGATCCTCCACCTAGTTTGAATAAATGACTTTTGATTTTTCGTTTATAGGGGGCGAGCTCATTGCCATCAACCGGGAACAAATCTGGATTTTTGTCCGGTTGATGGCAATGAGTCTGGACTAACTGCTCATCAGTGGCACTTGCGATCACTAGATCAATGAGGGAGTCATATGCCCATAAAGAGCTTAATGAGGAAACCAATCTATAATTCACTGCACAATTATTAGTCCCTGGAGTACATCTTCAGCAGATATTCCCAGGTGTACGATTCACACCTGACGAAGCGCGGCAAACGCACCGAAGCGCATTGTGCAATATAATAAAGTTACTTTAGCCTACTGTTATTTTCGTTGCAAAAATAACATGGAATTGTGTACTGTCGCGGAAATGAAAAGGTTATGATCCTTTGGTTTTTAAACTTGCACCGAAAATAAGACTAATTTGAAGTGTTGACGATTTTTGGCAGGGGCACAACTTATAGGTGCGCGTCACCAACATGCACGAATCACCGACACGCTAATAAGGCGTGTTGCGTCAGACTGGCGATGCCCAGCGGCCTGTGTACACCTATACATATGCATATATACACAAATACATTGTATATACTCGACTGTATCATGTGCTGTTCAACGTCTTAAGTTTTCACTTCTGTCTGCAGTCTCCGTGACTGTCTGTTTTATTTTTCTCACTAAGTTCTGCATTCATGGTATACAATAAACATGGAATGGTATACAATAAAGTTGTTTGTTTGTTTGTTTGTTAGAGGCAATCTCCAGAAATACTGATCCGATTACAAAATATATTTCGCTCATAGAAAGCTAAACTATTGCTAAATGCCATAGGATATGTTTTATGGTACCGTTGACATACACGAATACAGAAGCTAGTTAAAAATGACAGTCCCGAAAAGTTGGTTGTTTGTGGTTAAACTTTGCGTTCCCTATTGTAGGGAAGCAAAGGGTGGGCGTATTGGGGACTGTCTTATGTAATTTTGACGTTCGAAAAGTGCTGGTCCTCAGCCTTGTTTGAATAAATGATGAATGATTTTTGATTTTGATTTTGTACTTTTTAAATAACATGATTTTATGCGTCACAGACTTGGGGCGACGGAAGACATTGTGACCCCAACTTAAAGGTCGACAATTGCGGTGATAAGTCCCCTCTTTGAGAAGTGGCTAGAGAGGCGCCACGGCGTCCTCACCTTCCGCCTGATGCACGTCCTCACCGGACATGGCAGCTCCGGGAGGTCCCTGTGTCGGATAAGGCAAGAAGAAACGCCCGGGTGTCACCACTGTGTGGATCGTCCGGAGGACATGGTGGAGCATACGGTGGAGGTCTGCCCGGCTTGGGCAGAGCACCGCCGTGTTCTCGTTGAGGCGATCGGCGGCTGAGACCTCTCGCGTCCGGCCCTGGTTCAGGCCATGGTACGGAGCGAGAGGGCATGTGAAGCAGTAATGCTCGCGAAGAAGGAGGTGGGACGGTTGAGGGAAAGGCAAATTTCGCGCCCTGTCGCCCCTAGCCGCCGCAGGAGACGCCCTGTGCGTCGGAGATCCCGGGCGGATTTCCGGCCAACGTAGGCGCGGGCTTGCGGACGATGAGCAATGGGTAGCTCACCGTCCGGTAAGGACCAGGCCCGGGTCGACGGCGCGTTGTATTCCACGCGCGCCTCAAAGAGATGTCGTCAGCACAAATGTAGGGGTCCACTAGGGCCGATGACTGCTGGGGACGCGGGAAGGTATTAAAGGGTTACTGAGGCTCCTGGAAACACAGGCAACGGAAGGAATACGGGTGGGTTTTAGTCAGTAAGAGTCTGACACACACTCCCGCTCCGTCCAGAGCGGGAGAAGTTATTTGATTATATACCACCCAAAAAAAAAGGGTCGGGTAATGCGCGTCGAGCTCACGCCGCGCCGCCGTTCGGTTTCATAGGGTAAATTTATTTTGAATAAGGAAAATATTAGAGATGGGCCGAATGTGGTTTGAACCGAATCCGAACTTCGGCTGAACATTCGGTTAAAATCAAAAGTTCGGCCGAACTTCGATTCAAGAGCTAGACAGATACCTCAATGAAGTTCTGCGTCAGAGCTAGACAGATATCTCAATGAAGTTCTGCTACTCAAAGACCTATGTCTTTATGGCTGGTGGGCTAAGAATAAAGACAAGTTCCCTAACATGAGTTATTTGGCTCGAATATATTTATCGGGTCCTGGAAGCTCCGTATATTCTGAGCGACTTTTTTTGCAGGCAGGAAACTTATACGAAAAAAACGTAACAAACTTCTGCCAGATAAGGCAGAGTCTTTGTAGTTTTTCAAAGACTCTGCCTTATCTTAATTTACCTGCCTATAGTAAATTTTAAATATGAGTGAGTAGATAGATGATAAAAGTTTGTTGAATGTTTAGTTTGTGAAATTGTGAACCAAAAACGTGATTTTTTTATTCAATTTACGAATTGTAATCCAGATGTTTGTTAGAAGAATACAAAGCTTATTTCATTTTTGTAACAGCATGTCTAATTTTTATGTCAAATTAATTAGGCAGAGATTTTCAAGACTAATAAGAAGAACTGATTTAATTAAGGTTTACATTAACAATGTTCCTAACTAAAATAAATGTCCATGAGTGAGTAAAAGACATAATTTTATTTTACAGTAATGCTATTCTAATTCTATTAAATATCAGTCAAAATAGTGCAAGTAGGTATTATTTTTCTTGTGCCGAATGTTCGGCATCTGTTCGGTTCAAGCTGCAGGAATTCGGTTAAACCGAATGTGAACCGAATTTCGGCCCATCCCGGAAAAATATGAATATTAAAAAAAATACAGATAGAATTGTAGATAATAAAATAGTCTGTTCATACACAAGAAAATCATGAAAATATCATAAGTAGTTCGAAAGTAATATCGTTTTTTATGCTTTGGCCAGACATTACTTCCTGAATTTGTTTCATAAAGTATTTTACTACAATATTCACATATAGAATCGATGTGTATGCGTTCTAGTTTAACATATTTTTTTTTGCACTTGCTTGTATTATATATTATGAAGCCATAACTACAAATTTAAAATTCACTAAAATCAAATATCAGTGCCTAAAGAGAATGGCAAAACCTTGGTTTAATAAACTGAAATTATCAACATACAGTCAGTTCATGTGGTAGTCAAATGATCAACATACAGTCAGTTCGCGTGGTAGTCAAGTGATCAACATACAGTCAGTTCGTGTGGTAGTCAAATGATCACCATACAGTCAGTTCGCGTGGTAGTCAAATGATCAACATACAGTCAGTTCGCGTGGTAGTCAAATGATCAACATACAGTCAGTTCACGTGGTAGTCAAATGATCAACATACAGTCAGTTCGCGTGGTAGTAAAATCTTATTCTTCGGGCGAATTTCACCAATGAAACTAAACGCATTCAGCACGTCTATGTACACCGCGTTCAATATATATTGATTGATATTGAATAGCTGTTAGTGTCATCATTGTTGTGGAACTTTGTCACTGACAGCTCTTGAACGTAGCGAACGCAGCAGTTTGAATAGCGAAATCGGCACTTAGCCGAGCCCTTTGCTCTGCAGTGGGGCGGTGCTAATACACAAACACGTAATAAGTGTGCAGCCACATTAATGCGACCACAGGGTATACAGCGCGGCTTACACGATATTAACGGGCTCGTGTTTCAGATTAGCCGACAGTCAAACAGTGATTAGGCTCATAGGCTGCATGCTTTGCTGCGGTTGTGGAAGTCATTGGCAATGACGTAACATTGACGGCCGTCAGGAGTAGTAGAGTACTTTGTTTTAACCATATTTTGATATGGTCACGTTGATTTGGCCGTACATAAACATAATTATGAATAAAGTGTCTGTCTATTTGACCGCGTTCTACGCAACGGATATCACCATCATTTAGAGAATTTATTCTAGATTTATAATACATTAATATTAAACTTACATAAATATAATAAGGAAATCTCGATGCTTCGTCTTCGGGCGCTGTTTAAAATATAAAAAAATATAATAAATGTATTTGCGTATTCTTTGGTGCGATTAAACATCGTATACAAAAATAATTTGCAAATTGACTAATTATTAACTTGAATTGTTCGTATAATAAAATCATAACTTGTGTTTGTCGTATGGAAATGGCTATGAACACGCCAAAATTAAGTTGTGTGTTGCCGGTTTTTGTTAAGGTTCTATAATTTTTAACTTATTATCAAGTTTTCCTCTCGTCAGTATGTGAGTCACACTGTTATAACGTTACTGTCATGAATGAATTTATCCCAAGAACAAACTTAACATTGTAGTTGAAAAACATGTTCCCACATACATTCCAACCGCAAATGTAAGTTTGTACGCACAATATTGGGAGATTTGCCATGTTATTTTAAGACCAGACTTCTTACAGACGTCCCTGTAATCGAGACTTAATTACTGATTTTTTTTTTTTGAATGTTGTGATCAGTAATTGCGGAGATAAGGGGGTATTGTCAATTTTCATCAATTTTCTTAAATATATTTAAAAATATATAATTTAAAATCATAAAAATATACTTGCGACCCTCACAGTAAGCCCTTTCATTTGATATGTCACACGGTACAGTATGCAAAACAATTTTTTAATATGTCTTCCAAAAGTGACCCCCATATTAAAAAAAAAACATTAATTTTCGTAACTTGTTACGTGTTACGTGTTTGGATCACAGAAATTGATATGCGTGATGTGTACCTCAACTTAATCGGTCCATTTGATTCGGAGCAAGTTGGCTGTGACAGACGGACAGACAGACGCACGGGTGATTCTATAGAGGTTCTATTATTTCATTCGGACATACAGAACCCTAAAAAATCCACTGTTTGTGAAGGTGAGCCATCAAAAACTATTGATACTTTTAGTATAACAAATTGACAATAGGCAAGAACTACAAAGTTAACGACGATTAATACGATTTTATCATTCGACCAGGATAGTTTTCACTTTGCAAAGAAAGTGTGCACTTTTGAATCAGCGGATATTAAAATAAATTAAATTAAAATTCATTTATTTTCAGACAACAGTGATCCATATTGTGTTAGTATTACAAAACAACTTATATTCTAGGGTTAGTAGTGGTACTGATATAAAATAAAATAATGCACACTCCACGCAGAGGACGACCAGACAAGAAACATGTTTCCTACCTGAGCAACCTCCGCACAAAATGTCTGATATTCGGAGTATAGCTCTCCGCCACAGCTCTCAGGATATAGTTGCGACTACCTCGCACTCTGCTCAGCAGTGACGCGGTTTTTTTGCGAATTATGGCGTGAAAGCCATCTGTGTGAGTCTCAGCAAACATTTCCGAGGCGCTGCAGAAACGGGGCAGTCGCAGCAACATCCTGAAAGCATTATTGTATTGTACGCGCAGGGCATCCAGCGATCTCTTGGTGTAGTTGACCCATAGATTACTCGGGTCGAAACTCTGACAGTAAGCCTTGAAAAGGGTAATTTTTACTTGGTCAGACTACCGCGCAAATCTAAGTGCCAACATGTTACCTCTGACCGTTAAAGCCCTACGCTCCCTCTCAATATCTATATCATCCCTAAGGTCGTCGGTGATGAAATGTCCAAGATACTTAAATTTTGACACTCTGTTTAACGGGAGCCCATTTAGCCTAATTATTTCCGGAACGGAGTCCGGACACCTACCAGCGGCCTTAAAGATCATATATTCACTCTTGGTGACATTATAAATCAGTCCGTGTGAAGCAGCATAAGTCTTACACACTTTGAGCAATTCTCTGTTTGCCCCGGCAGTTGCCCCATATTAGCCCAAAGCTTTTTTTTATGCCATGGAATAGATACAGAAAACAATAAAAAAAATCTATTAAATATCTATCTAATATCAATCTATATAAAATATTGATCTATCAATTATTATTTCTCATATTCTAACAACTATGTACTTAAAGTTGATATAATATGAGAAATAATAATTGATAATACTCAAAATTCGTAAGAGCCCGTTTCTTTTATAATGGTTTTTATTAGTGTATTCCTAAGGAAGAAAAGCAAACAAGTCCGCGTCGATACTATTTATTTGTGGGCATAAAGGATGAAATAAGTAAATTATTATTTAGTGGTCCATTGTTATCTCGTTTCTTTGCCTCACTCTTGGCCATACTATAAGCAGCCCATATAAGATTTTTTACAGCATTTTCTACAACACGGATACTTCTGAGGTTTTCTCGATTCTCCTCCTTTCGACTTTGATCCGACCTTTTTCGACTTCTTCCTCATTTCCCCAAACTTCGGACATTCTTCAGTCACGGTATCGTGCTTATGAACGACCTGTTTAAGCTTATACTGCTTAATCTTTTTCTTCTCTGCTTCTCTTAACTTCAACCAACTGTTCAACTTCGTTTGGAGTATGAGTAGATTCCTCACTTTGTCGTCCCTGATTGTATTTAAGTCGTCATCATTTTTAAACACCCCCGTGGCTATGATAGCATGTTTTATGTGGGCAAAGCCTTTTTTTTTACTTTCAGATTCACGTGCGCGGTCTTGTCGTCTTCCATCTTCAAAAAAATTTGAACTGTTACCAGTTTTTGACATGGTTGTTTGATCCAAGGCGCATTCTTTAGATCCGTTGCATACTGTATGTGCTTGTGCAAGTTCAAGTGCTGTGCCGTTGAACTTGTCTATAAGTGCAAGCAAGTCTTGCATATAAGCTATACCTTGTCTACCATCGGAATCGTTACTTTTTTCTAAAGTTTTTATAGTATCTTCGACGGCATCATTGAGTTGGTTGTAGATTTCTACCTTTTCTTTTTCCAAGTCTTGTATTTGTTGTGTTTGGTTTCCTTCCACTACAGCTGCTATTGTTATATTTGCACACTTTATTGCACAGATGCTGTGTATTACAACAATCAACGAACAAGTTTTCATTTTTGTTATATTTTCGAGGGATAAATTATACTCGTGCGTGGAACTCAGCGCGTTTTATTTCCTTGAAAAATTTTATGTAGATCATTCTCGATACGATATTTTATTTACTTTCGTAACGTATTTCAATTTTACAATGTTTTACTGCCGCTGATTTTGTTTTTAAATTGAAATATTTTTCCTCTTCGACTGTGTTTGTACATGTAATGGATTTATTTCGTATATTTACATTTCAGAATGCGTTTGAAGCTCCGAAATGTATCACTGATAGAAAATGTAAATAAAAAGTATTTCAAGATCTCATATCAGCAGGCTTGTATATATCATGCTGGGACTGACATGGTACTGATCCCCCTTTTACGGTACAAATACTTATAGATTCAGGGCCATTTTTTTATAATAATTATAAATATTTATTCAAAAATAACAATTCATAAAAAACAGTGTAAATCTTAAAAATAATGTGGGTAATACAAAGTATAATGCCTGCACTAGGCCAAACCTGTATCACAGGCTACATGAGTTCTTTCAAATTAGGTCAACTGATTTCTTAACAATATTTAACACACGTTTTAAGAATTGCACCGCACAAGGATCGAAATCACTTGACACTGCAAACAGAGCATCCTCTTTAAACTAACAAAAACCTGAACAAGACTGTTTCTATTGGAAAATCCAAATCCAAGATGGCGTCGTTAGCAAATCTTTAATTTCCACCCGCGGATACACTTTGCCTTTGTAATGGACGTTTATGGACACTAAAACAACGATTTAAAAGATATTTGTGACTGTGTGATTCTAGCAGATCCGTGTGGATATCGAAAACAGGAACGTTATAGTAAAATCAGGAAAACTAATTTATGAAGCAAATTGAACTTAATTTCCCGTATATTGAAATCACAACTGTCTTTCTTCCTGTCTTTCTTTTCTTTGTTTTTCTTTGAGGAGTCAGTCAGTCAGAAAGATGAAGCTAGTAGCCATTCCAAAATGTAGTAGGTATCTATGAAGAAGAATGGGCAGACACTCAATACTCAATACTTAATATATTTACTTATTGCTTCCTCATTTGAATTTAGGTCGTAGGCAACTCCGAGGACACTCTTAAAATAAAATCAAATATCGTCGTTTTCATGGCCCAACAATTGACATCAACAACAAACCCCAATCTTGCGTCTATCGCCATCGATAAAGACGTCGCTAATCGAATTACATCGACGTTACGGTGATCGACGGGAACGGGTTGAGTCGGCCGGGCGGGCAGACGAACGACTAATCTGCATAATGTTGTTATTTCAATAATAAATGATGTTTTGAAGATTGTGTGCTGGCCTATGAATAAATTGATTAGTATTTTCTTAGAAATGCTAAACGATTTAGAAAATTAAGGTTTAATGGAATTCAGATTTCAATTCGGTTAGTGGGAATTGGAATAATGGGATAAATCAATTATTACTAGCGACCCCGTCGTTGCTTCGTACGGTTTTTATGATCTGAAATAACAATGAAATATCTTTGTTATAATTATGTTAGTTTTATATTAATACATATAAAAATTCCAGAATAAATGCTTTGAATGATGGTAAAAAAATAATAAATAAATTATTAAATCATCTGGCTAGCCTCTTCCCAACTATGTACGGGTCGGCTTCCTGTCTTACCAGATACAGCTGAATACCAGTATTTTACATGGAGCGACTGCCTATCTGACCTCCACAACCCAGTTACTGGGTAACACGATACCCCTTGGTAAGACTGGTTGTCAGACTTTCGGGTTTCTAACGACCCGTAACGACTGTCAAAGATCTACAAATGATAGCCGGGACCAACGGCTTAACGTGCTTTGCGAGGCACGGAGGGTCACCCATCCACGGACCAACCGCGGCAAGCGTAGCTTAACCTGATCGATCGACCCGTGCGGCTGTTATTACTTAGCCACAAGCCCCTCAAAAAATAAATTATTATAAAATTAATAAAAATAAATGATTATGATTTTGATAAAAAACGCATCAAAATCCATTGCGACGTTTAGAGGATCTAAGCGGTCACACATACATATACGACAAGTGACTTCATTTTATACTACACGTTAAAATATTTCCACAATACTACAAGAAAGCATAGTTAAGAAAAAAATAGTTTAGATAATGAGAATTTGTTCTTAGCAACAAGTAATATTTTAGCAGATACTGATCAAATTGTAAAGAGAACAATTTCATTCTAGTTAAACTCAATTTAGTAAACTCTACTGAAAAATAGTAATTATTACAAACATCTCTGTAGTCAATAATCTACATAGATCTATGTGATTACAAGACGCAGTGTCACGTACAGAAAAAATATTGTATTCAGAATGACCCAATTTGTAGACTGGGCGAACGAGGGGTTCGGACAGGGCGCGGAAGGTGGAAGTGGAAAGTAGAAAATTACTCAAATATCCGCACTCGTAAGTCGACGACCAGCGCTGTCACTGAGTGCACTAAGTGTATCAATCAAGATATACTGAATGTTTTACATGCCTTTATGCGATGTATTTACATAGTATTGAAGACTCGTGATTACCTATTGTTACTAGCCTTGTAAATATGTCGTGGGTGTGCCAAGGCACTGTTGTGCACTGTTGGCATAAAATTTTAAGGCATAATGTAGTTTGGCATAACGTTTTCGCATAACTTTTATTAGCATAATAATACTTTGGCATAATGCAAAGGTTAGCAAACTATCATGTAGTCTAATACGTTTTGGCATAAGTTAGAGTTGCATACATTTTAAAGGTATAATATTTATTCGTCTAATAACATGAGCCATAAATATAAAAAGTCATAATTGGGTGAATGTAGCCAATAATTTAAAATTGATCTTTAGGTACTTGGTAATTTAATACAGTTGTGGTCAATGATATTTTTACCCGAATATGGCGATGCCAATAGGAAGGGTAAGAAGCGAGCGATCCGAACCATTGTCCGCATTTCTCAACGAGACACCTGTCGGCCATATTTTAAAGAACTTGGCATTCTCACAGTACCTAGCCTTTATGTAGTAGTATTGTTAAACACTTTTAAAAAATATGTATACGACTACGAAACAGGCGAGAACAGGCTGGTAAGGGAAAAATCACGTAGAAAAGACTTTGGAAACAAAATCGTACCGACTTTTGGAATAGTTAAACATAGTCCGCAGTATCAGGCAGTTCAAATATTTAATAAATTACCGCTGGAGTTAAAAAGCATTCTGTATACAGGCTCATTTAAGGCAAGGCTCAAGGCTTTCCTGTTGGAAAGATGTCTCTACTCATTAGATGAGTTGTAATAGTCGTATTGTTCTTGAAACTGACATGTAATAATTTTTTATGGTGTTTTATTGTGTACCGTGTTCATATGACTTTTTTTTTTTTGATTATTCTTTTTCGATTATATTGCAATTCATTTATTGACATAATGGTTTAATAATTTATGTTTGCATGGTATTTTACATTTTATTTATATAATTCCTCAGTAATTTTCTAATTTTAATTTAATTGCATGTTTTCGTATGTATTTGTATATCTAATTGTATTAATGTTTGATGTTGGATTATATTCGAACGCAATGTAAATTGTTACTGAATAAATAAATTTAATTGAAAAAAAAAAATTGAGCTCGGGACTTGGGGCACTCCGACTCAAACAGGTTAGGTTCGAAGGGTATGGCGGGGTCTAGTGAGCGAGCGGAGCGAGCGAACTCAGACCCCTCCTGCCCCTTCCAGGTTATTTTCTTTAAAACCCTTGAAGCCCGCGAAGCAGGCCTCATTCTACGCCTTTTAAGCGACTTTAGTGTTTTGAGGTTAGGTTACATTTTCCGTGTATGTTTATAGTTCGGTATAATTTTATTATATCAATAGCAACTATACGTTATAAATGGATAAACTTTTTTATTTTTTATTACGATGATGACTAGTACTTACTTATACCGTAAACTGAGGATCACATTGTCATCAAATTCATAGGCAACTTCTTGTGTCCAAAGTTCAACAAAAAAGTTGCCTGTCTACACCGATACATACAATGTAGGTATAAATCATCGTCGATATTAATTTGTTAACTCACTGGCGCGTTCGGCAAGTTAATGGTTAGTGGCGAGTCTAAGCAAGATTGACATAAAACCTTATTTAATAAACTAGACGTTTTGTTCAGTTTATGAGTTAACGAGTTAATGGGTCTTCGCTGAATAAAGGGTTGAAGTGACAGGACCTAAGATGTATAGAATGGAATGTAGCTTGTGCCTTATATTAAGCAGTAGGCTGTTACATTTAAAGTGAATTCAATTCTACTAGGCTGACCAAATTATTGATATTATTTGCAAGCACACTGTAATGACCTAAAATTACCAAAAGGTAAAGAACGATAGTCATAGCCTAAACACAGGGAAGTTTAACATGTACACTAGTTTGGAACCCCACTTCGAACTCTTCCTTATCACAATTTATTTTAATGTCTTCAAGTTAGTCTTAAACGGGTTCTTTAATGAAAGATCATCATATGGATAATTATAATTATGGTAAACATAACATCACAACACTAGCGAAGGTGTGTATCCACTATGTGTAGAACGACTCTGCCATGTTATGTTATTTGATAAAATTAAGTATTCACATTAACCTGTTACTTATGTGTCCATACTTTGTGATTTCTTATTATCTCAAAACATTCCCAACTATCTCAAGATCAGCCAGACACGAAGAAGCAACTCTTCAGATGTAAATGCACTCGGAAACAATTGAACGCTGGCACCGTTGCAGCGGCCGAGATAGACGGGCTGCAGTACACTCATTGTTGATGGCATTTAAGAAGTTGATGGCGTTCATTTATAAAGACCTGCTAAGTGCTCTGCTCTATCTTTATGTTTATTTTGTATGATGTTAATGGGTAGCAAAAAGACAGGGTGATTGTTAGTGGTCAAAGTCAAATAATTTATTTCGGGCAATCATTTCTACTTTTCTATAAATTTGCCTACTATAAAATACCCTTACCCTACTATTTTTCTATAAACTACCCTTAGGAAGGCCAAAGGGTAGTTTCGTAACGTTTCGTCGAGAAGAATGAGCAAGAAACACCACCGTTACTATTTTAAAATGTTTTACAATTTTTACAGACATGAATTATATAATTATATGTTGCAAATTAAATGTTGCAACCTTGAATAAAATTGCTACATGTCAGCAGGTATTAAAAATAAAGACATGACAGATGATGAATGATGATGTGATGGATACGAGTAAGTCAAGGAATGGATAAACGGTTTTAATAAAAAAATAGATTTATTTAATAAAAGAACCGAATTACAGTGTTTACAGCGCGAAGTCTGAGAACAGAATCATCTTAAAAATAAAATATTACTTCTAAAGCTAGTGGAAACAAAGGGCGTCATATAACATATTGCGCAGGAAGTAAGTTAGTGCATCAGCATAATTTGTTCTAGAACATTCGATTGTATTTTGCAATATTTTATACATGTGTAAAGTAAGTGCTGAGTCAGACCCCTTCAACTTGTTGCTATGCTCTATTTGGGCTGACGAAGCATATATCTACAGGATGAGCATCCTTAACTCCTCCCCCCCTTAGAGAGAAATCAGCTGGAAGCAAATCTTTTGGGTCCAGATGATTTCGTTGTAACACAATCATTTTCTTAAAGACTTTGAATTTAACAACAAAAAATGCTAGTGTAAATACAGACATTGTTACTATAATACTTATTGTCCATACACTTATGTCCTGAGTTACCAAAATTTCACTTTCCTTAACACTTTCACTGTTATATTTTGCACTGTTTAAAATGTCCTTGATGTCATTGAGGTCCACGCCGCGAAGATCTACTTGGCTGCCTTCCATCTTGATTTCATGTTGCAGCTCAGGCAAGGCTACAGGTCTCAACAGCAAACTCGTCTGGAGTGTCCTTGTTTCAGCTACCTTACTGATGATTTTGTCTCCAATTTGTGTCTCACAGTTTCGATTAGGGAATATCAGAAATGTTCCCTTCAGGTTGTACTTCATGACTTCATTGTTGCAGTTTTCGGTAAGTACTAACTTTTTCTTCGTGAAAAGTAACCATATTCCGTCGGCTATGATGTGGCTTCTTGTATCTTCTATTTGGATAAAATTCTTATGACACGCAGAATAGTTTTTAAGTAGCATTATTTGTTCTATACACGTTGTATCAGCGTATTGCACGATATTATCTTCCTTACAGAGGACTCGATCATCTTCAATCTGCTCGCACGGGATAGACACGGGTCTGTATTTCAATCCATTCACCATAAGGTAGGGATACTTAGGAATTATGATAGAGGTTTTTAATGAACTAGGATTGTATATAGGTATAGGAATAATCTTGTAATAATTATATGTGACCGTGTCTAATAAGGGAACTTCTAAAACAAAAACTAACTTCTTATTATCAGAGAAAGATTTAAGAACTATAGTACTTTCTAATTTTGTAAGGTTGTCCTTACCTACCGTATATACTAATCTATGATGTTTCTCTATTTCTAATAAAATATGAAAAAGTTCTGTAGAATTAATTATTGATTGATGAAGTATATGTATTCTGCTGAAAGCTATTGCCGTTTCTGTATCTTGAATTACATTATAAATAGTACGAAAGTTATTTAAGATTTGATATAGACTATTCATTTGACTTATTATATTATGTATTTTAGACTGATTATACTGTAATGCTTGTAGTTGCGAGGTTCTAATATTTAATTGAATTAAGTTGTATTTTAAGTTATCTGAAATATTAACTAATTTATCGAAAGCCTTTTGCATAAGGGTCAGTTTTCTTTCTACTGAATTTTCTTTATTTTTAAGCTGGCTAATCTCCGAATTGTATCTCCTGGCGTCATCGTTATCTAGATTGCCTGAAATTAATTTTACAATGGAACCTAACGGGTTTATTAGGCCCCTTCTGAACCTTTTACTAGGCATTATTTGTTTCAATCTATCTTTAGTAAGTTCCATAAAGGATTCTATTTGAAAGACTAATCCTAAAAGTTCACTACGCGATTCATTTTGTGAGTAAATCATATCTCTTAATCTAAAATATTGTTCAATATTATTATCTAAGTACCTAACTATAGTTTCTAGATCTAACGTCTTAAAAATAGTCCAGTGACTATTCTGAATCACTGCTGCACTTATCCGTATCGGCGCTATTCCAGGATTCTGAGTCATATCCTGGAGGTTTACGCTGCTTGCTGATTCCGCTAGGGCCAGGAGCGTCAGGATTGCTTGCCACCACCTGTGGAGGGCGTTTTACGTTTTTTATTGCCACTTTCGTATTTCTTTTTCTCAGTTTTACCGGTACAATATTCCTATCTACTTTCCCTATAACCTTCGCTTTCTCATATCGTGGCACTTCTTTAGCTTTCCTATTCCTAGTAGTTTTCATAAAAACTTCGTCACCTTCCCTTATTTCCGGTGGGTTTTCACCGCCTTTCCTTTCTGCAACTTTATATTTATTTTCCTTAATTTTATCACTAACATATTCGTATAAAACTTTAAGCCTTTTTCTATGATCCTGAACTAGTTTCTGTAAAAGATTTTTATCTCTATCTATATCAAATGCATTTCCTGACTCTGTATGTCCAAATACCATTTCAAAAGGTGTGAAATTTGTCGCACTATGAATGGTGTTATTGTATGCCATAATGGCGTAGGTCATTACCGATGCTGCATCTTGATCGCTTTTTTCATATTTTGCTAACCTATAAATTTCAAGTATTGTTGAGTGGAAACGTTCCACTACAGCCATTGAGTTAGGGTTATTTGGTGTCCCTACATGCATTTCAATTTTGTATAGGCTCAGTAGTTCTTTAACAAGGTTATTATTAAATTCGGTACCGGGGTCACTACTTATTTTTTTTGGTAACCCATAGATACTAAAATATTTTATTAATGCCTTAACAATTTCTGGTGTACTTCTATTGGGTACATTAAAAGCTTGCGCTAATTTACTGAACGCATCTACTATGGTTAAGTAATAATTATTTTCTATGTACAAAAGGTCCATGAAAACTTCTTCAAATGGCATGCTCTGTGTTTGAGTAAGTTGTATTAGAGGTTTTATTGGTTTCCTGTCATATTTCATTTTTCTGCATTGTTCGCATGCATTAATAATGGCAGAAATTGTGTCCTTCATGTTAGACCACCAATAATGTCTTCTCAACTTTGTGAGTGTTTCCCGAATACCCCGATGAACAGTTTTTCCCTCATGATACTTTATAATAATCTCTCTTTGCTCTTCTTCGTTTGTGACATTAACTACTCTCTCTGTACATTCTATTAGATTTTGCGAACCTTTTTTATATAATGCTGTCACTACGTTGTTAAATACTTTTCTAAATACTTCTGTTTCAAAATAAATGAAATATTTCTGCTTGAAATCTACATACTCTTTCAAAAACTGCTTAACTAATTGTTCATTATTAACAGCTGGCATGTGTACCTCAATTATTCTTTGACTGCTATTAGAAATGTCTTTTACATGAATATCATTTTTATACCAAATATAGACAAGTATTTGTCTAGGTTTGGTATCTACTGCTTCATTTAAAATTGGTATACCTTCATGCTCCCTATTTGATATTGAATGAGCAGTAGCTCCGTCGTCTGATTCAGATATATCAAGGACAGGAGCCTCCTTTTTATCTACGCTTAACTTTACTTCATCAGAATCCGACTCTGATATGCAGATTATTTCTTCGATTTCATTATTATCTTCTAATTTTCTAACAACTTCCTCATTGTCTACATTTACTTGCATAGACTCACTATCGTTATCTAATATATTAACCTTTATCTCCCTAATTTTGCTACCATTTAAGCTAACTACAATATTATTATTACCTGCACTTAAGCTATTTATTTTTACTCGAGACAATGCGTCTGCATTAGAGTTCTGCGACCCTTTCTTATAATTGATTTCGAAGTCATACTCCTCAAGTCTAAGGCGCCATCTAGTAAGCTTACTATTTGGTTCGTTAAGCGAATAGAGCCAGGCCAAAGGTCTATGATCCGTATAGATGTAAAACTTTTTACCCCATAAATACGGTCTAAAGTGTTTTACTGCCCATATAACTGCCAAAAGCTCCTTTTCTATGGTGCTATATCTCGACTCGGTATCGCTTAGAGTTCTGCTAGCATAGGCTACTGGTTTGTCCGAGCCTATGGTGCCCTGCGAAAGTACTGCCCCTATTGCAAAGTTTGATGCATCCGTGGTCAGAATAAATGGTTTATTAAAATCCGGAAATTGTAATAATGGAGCATTTGTGAGAAGTTTCTTGCATGTTTCAAAACTTTCTATATATTCCTCATTTAAATCTATAATTTTACCTTTTTTTAAACAAACTGTAAGTGGTCTAGTTATTTTCGCGAAATCCCTAATAAATTTTCTATAATAACCTATGAGACCAAGAAAACTTTTGATTTCAGTCGTCGTTTTGGGTATAGGATACTTTAACACTGCTTCTATTTTATCATTATTAGGTTTTAAACCTTCACTGGTTATGGTGTGGCCTAAATAAAGTACTTCCTTCCTTAAGAATTGGGATTTATCTAACTGCACCTTTAAATTGGTTTCACGAAATCTTTCAAAGGCTGCCCTAAGTTTTTCATTATGTTCCTGAATACTTCTCGCAAAAATTATGACGTCATCAAGGTATACGAGGCAATGGATACCTTGTAAGCCTCTTAAGACGTTATCCATTGCGCGCTGGAATGTTGCCGGTGCCGTTTTTAGGCCAAACGGCATCCGATTAAATTCATAATGTCCAAAAGGTGTACTAAAACCTGTCTTTGCTCTGTCTTCCTTTTCTACTTCTATCTGATGGTACCCACTTGCTAAATCTAAGGTAGTAAAGTACATACTCTTACCTAACATATCAAAAAGATCATTGATATTAGGTAAAGGGTATTTATCATCTATTGTGATTTCATTGAGGCGTCTGTAATCGATGACCATCCTCCATTTTTGTTTACCAGAATTATCTAATTTTTTTGGTACCAAATGAACCGGTGCACTCCAAGGTGAAAACGATTTTTGGATAACATTATCTTTGAGCATTTTCTCTATCTGATTCCTAATTTCTGCCGTTTGTGTAGGTGGTAACCTATGAGCTTTAATATGTATTGGGTCTTCGTTTTTAGTTCTAATGTTATGCTTTACCTCATTTGTGAACGAAAGAGGTACGTCCTCACAATAAAAGATATCTTTAAACTCTTTGCAAATATTAATTACCGATTGTTTCTCCTCCTCATTCATATGATCGACTCTTAACTTAGAGAGATTATCCGTTAACTGCTGATCTAACCTATGACTATCCTTATCAGTAAAATTCAAGTTAACCCTATCATGTACTAAAGTATTTCCTAAGTATGGTTCGACCTTAAACGGGCTAGTCACTAACAATTCCATCTGCTCGGATCTAGAATTCTGAATGACTGTTGTCGCATAGCCATGTACACAGTTAACTAAAGCCGTCGGCATTCTAACTCCATCCGTAAATTGGGTAAAGTTTATTATGGCCTCACCGTGTAACAAATTAACTGGAAGTTTGACCCTTAATTCGCTACGCGGGGGTAACACATAAAATTCACGTATTGGCGGGTTATAATTAATTGGTATGCAAGTATCCTTAGTAAATAACTTTCTATTTTTCATATCAATATTCGCATGAAGTTGCATCAATAAATCGCTTCCAATTAAGCCATCATATTTGTCGTCCACACAATAAATATAGAATTTGTGCCACTCATAACTTCTAAATGTCCTAGGTAAAGGTATGTACACAACCTCATTATGTTTACTACTAGCGTGGGTGCTAACTACTTCAAAGTTTTCGTTATGCTTAAAGTCGCAAAAATATTGATTCGCTAATTTTGGGTTTAAAAATGAACGTTGACTTCCGGTATCGATCATAAAAATTGCATTAAGTTCTGGTATACGTGAAGATTTAAAATACTACAATTTAATTTAATTCGCTCTGGTGTATAGAGGCCTTTATGCAAAAATTTCCTACTTGTTCATTCTCATTATAAGTACTTGGTAACACATTATTTTCATTGTCATCATAATCAGTGTAATTAACACGTCTTGAACTGGCCGTTCGCATGGTCACGTCGGTGTCGCAACCTGATCCGGACGCTGTCGCCGGCTGCACCTGTTGCGAGCCATGCTGTGCGTTGTCAGCAGTTTGCCGACCTGGGAACTGCGGCCTCGCTTGTTCCAATGAATTATAATTATTATAGAACGGATTGTTTTGGTATCTGTTATTGTTTCTAGATGGGAATGAACTATTTGAAAAATTGTTATTACGAACGTTATTTCTATTTTGCGTCTGCGCTACGTTATTCGATGAATTACGATTGGTAGTAATATTGTTAGAACGTTGCATATTTGGTGCACTAGTGCTTGCACTTGGCGACGCTTGTGAATTAAAATTATTATTATAACTGTTTCGTCCCTGTAAGTTTTGATTAAACTTAGGGTTCCGCGACTGTTTCTGGTCGTAAACTTCTTGGAAATATTGTTCCTCTAAAACGGCTTTTAATGCATCTTCCAGTGTCGAAACATTTTTTAGTCGCACCAACCTAACTAAATATTTCGGTAAATTAAACAAGAAAACATTCATAGAAAGATTTGTGTAAATATGTTGCTTAGATAACCTCACAGCTGCATCTTCAACAGACTCATTGATTTTTGCAATTAAAATGCTTCTTAATTGTTGTATTCGGTGACAAAAATCTAAATAACTTTCGCCTCTATTTATTTTTAAGCTCTCTAACTCAAGGACTAGACAGTCTTCTGTCCTGGGATCCCCGAAATGATCCTCTAAAACCTGTTTTAATTCTGCCCAAGAGTGTATCGAATCTCGTTCCCCAATTAAATTTGCAGCTTCCCCACTTAATCTACTAGTTATCACATTAAAAAGATATTCGTTTTGTACTTCGGTCCCCCGATATAAATTAATAATATATTCAGTTTTGCGGATAAATAACGATAAGAGCCTTGTCTCGCCACTGAATACAGGGATTATTTTCAGAACTCCCGGAGGTATGACTACTATTCCTTCCATTTTTTTTTTTTTTTTTTAATAAAACAACTTAAATGTTTACTAAGCTAACGTGAAATTTTTATCACTTTATCTACTACTATAATGTGTTACGTGCCAGATGGGCGTTTTCTAATCCCTATAAGTACACAAGACACATATAAAGATCACCAGGAAAATTTAAAGGAAAATTTAGAGGACAGTGAAGAGATTTACTCACATGACCCGCAGCTTTTCCGCTCTCCTTCTGTGATCGGTGGATTCGCTCGACTTGCTCTGCACCGTGGCTTCTCTTGACGAATTTATTTGGTTCGTTGACCCGTTGAATCGTTGAAACGAACGTTGGAGTCTTCTCGGCGCCCGAAAATTCGATTCGCGATGGCACAGAGGACCCAAACGACAAGGTCACTTACCGGCTGCGCCAGTCAAGGAATGGATAAACGGTTTTAATAAAAAAATAGATTTATTTAATAAAAGAACCGAATTACAGTGTTTACAGCGCGAAGTCTGAGAACAGAATCATCTTAAAAATAAAATATTACTTCTAAAGTTAGCGGAAACAAAGGGCGTCATATAACATATTGCGCAGGAAGTAAGTTAGTGCATCAGCATAATTTGTTCTAGAACATTCGATTGTATTTTGCAATATTTTATACATGTGTAAAGTAAGTGCTGAGTCAGACCCCTTCAACTTGTTGCTATGCTCTATTTGGGCTGACGAAGCATATATCTACAGGATGAGCATCCTTAACTAGTACATGGTGCTCACACATTTACAAACATTGTAGAAGTAGACGATTATCGCAAAATTTTAATAAGTGATAAGTCAGTGTGTGTGGTAAAGTAATCATACTCGGCGGCTCTATGGACATATATGCAATAGGTACCTATACTAGATGCGTTGCTATCTAAGAGCTGGTATGTCTCATGCATAAGTCAAATAATTTTGTAACTAAAGAGTTATAAGACATGCAGAGTCATTGCAACACCACCTTGTACCAATACGTGTATGATCGTTAAAAGCACAGAGCACGGAGACGCCACGGTGGCCGCTGCTACAGGCGACATTGTCAACACTATCCATCCGCACTACGACACAAATGACGTATAGAAACCGGCGACTTTAAATGAAGAAGAAGTTATGCGCTCAACGCACTTTCGGCGCCACCAATTTCATTGGTATTGCCTACTCTAGACGCCGCGCGCGGCTGATTCGTGCTTTGCTGGGGTTACAAGCTATGAATAATTTTTAAGGTTCCGTAGTCAACAGTGAACCCTTACAGTTTTGCCATGTCCGTCTGTCTGTCTGTCCGCGGCTTAGCTCAGAGACTCTTAGTTTAGTTTAATTATTGTGAATGTGAGCACTATGTGGGTCATTTTTATTTATTTCTTGTTGTTTTTTTTTTTCTCTTAGTTTTAATGATGGTCTGGCATTTTGAGTTCTTTATGCGGCCAACCCAATTGTCCTTTTCTTGGTATTGTTCGTCGAGTCGTTGAGCTCCTTAAGTTTTGAGTTGAGCTACACGATTACTGACAAATGGACAGGTCCACTCAAATTTGTGTGGTTCTTGATTACTGACAAACGGACAGGTCCACTCAAATTTGTGTGGTACATGGTCCTCACACGATCTGACCAAGATTATGTCTGGACTTTAAAAGAGATTTTAACCCTTGAGTTTGTTTCGCCATTTCTTCTCAGGGGTAGTCAGATAGGAAATGTCGACTCCATCTAGCTTATTTTTTAATATGACGTGTAAAAGTGATTCTCATATCCTATTTACAGAATAAACAATTTCCTTTAATTTCATTTCATTTCATTAGCACAAGAAAGCTGTCATTTTTCATGAGTATCTATACATATTAATCACGCCGACAAGTGGTAAATGAAAATCTTGAAAAAAAAATTGTAAATGATGTATTAATGATGATGAATTTTTGGATGATATTATTTTTTCTTATTATTTGTGTAAGCCATGGTGGGGGTATCGTTGTTGCCGTTCAAAAATATTGAGGGTATGTTAAAACCATTTTTCGATTCAGGAACCCGTTTGCGAAATATTATGCTTTAAAGTGTTAATTTTTGTTAGAGTCAAGTGTCTCCCCCCCTGCCAGCTCAATGGTTGTTTTTCGATATCTGAAAACTATCATGACAGTAGTATATATAACGAAGTTAAAAGAAAAACTATCACTGCTAAGTAGGCTAGTCAAGTTGCTAGCAGTTAAACGAGTAATAGTCGACCAACTTAAGTTGTTTGCAGTTTGAGAATTGACCGTGACGTATATCGAAGTATGGGAGAACATGTTTTTCAACTAAAATGTTAAGTTTGATTTTGGGATAAATTCCTCCCAACTACGGAACTTTCATTATGCGTGGTCCGACACGTACTTGGCTGGTTTTATTATTTAGCTTAGAAAAGATTTACAATGAGTGTACTGCAGCCCGTCTATCTCGGCCGCTGCAACGGTGCCAGCGTTCAATTGTTTCCGAGTGCATTTACATCTGAAGAGTTGCTTTGAAAAGATTTATCTTTTCTAAGCTAAATAATAAAACCACCTAATAAACGATTTATCTATAGATAGAGAAATCGTTTATTAGGTGCACACAAAAGACAAGAACAAGAAGTAAGAATTAAGTTTGATTCCTACGGGAATTGAACCCACAACACATAGCCCGGAAGCAAATAAATTGCTCAACCAATGCGGATACGTCAAAAACATAAATATTTCTGCACAAGAATCTTTTGGCGCGTGGCCAAAACCAGAACTAGCGCCGCCATCTTGTTTTTAGAGTTCCGTACCCCAAGGGTAAAACGGGACCCTATTACTAAGACTCCGTTGTCCGTCTGTCACCAGGCTGTATCTCATGAACCGTGATAGTTAGACAGTTGAAATTTTCACAGATGATATATTTCTAAAAAAACAGAATAAAATAAATATTTAAGGGTTCCCATACAACAGACATGATTTTTTTTGCCGTTTTTATAGATAATGGTACGGAACCCATCGTGCGCGAGTCCGACTCGCATTTGGCCGGTTTTTTCAATACGTTTCACAAAAAAATTGCGCAAATGTTTACCAACACGCGATACGAGCGCCAAAAGATTCTTCAAGCAATGTTGTAGATGACTCTTATACAAATTAGGTGTTACAAATACAATCAAAACCACATTATGTTCAAAGTAAATCTTAATTAACAAATGGCACTAATTAGGACAGATTAAAGCACGATAGCGCGTGAATACTCGCGCCAGTAGCTATCTGCTAAAGCTGGTGGCTAGTAAAACAGTCTAGTGTAGCACGAGTTCTGTTGAGACAAGAACCACGTTATAACTAAATGAATTTAGGTAAATTACTGCACGGGTAAAGCAGAATTATCAGTTGAAATGGACTTTTGAATATTTTAAATTCAAAAGGTTGTTTTTTGGGTAAATTATCAGATAACATCTCCCGCTCTGCACGGAGCGGGAGGGCGTGTCAGACTCTTTCTAACTGACTAAAACCCACCCGTGTTCCTTCCGTTGCTTGTGTGTTACCAGAGGCCACGGAGTCCCTTTCGGAATTTCCCGCGACTCCGGCAAGCATCGGCCCTAGCGGACCCCGTCAGTTGTGCTGACGTCTCTTTGAGGCGCGCGCCATCAACCTGAGCCTGGTCCATTTCGGACGGCGAGTTACCCATTGCTCACAGTCCGCAAGCCCGTGCCTACGGTGGCCGGGAATCGGCCTGGGACTCCCGACACCCATAGCATCTCCTGCGGCGACTAGGGACGTGAGGGCGCGAAATTTGCCTCTTCATCAACCGTTTCGCGTCCTCTTTCACGAGCATTACTGCTTTGCAAACGAGGTGACTGCTTCCGATGCCCTCTCGCTCCGTACCATTGCCTGGATCAAGGCCGGACGCGAGAGATCACCGCCGCCGATCACCACCATGAGGACACGGCAGTGCCCCCGCCCAAGCCAGGTAGACCCCCACCGTATGCTCCACCGTGTCCTTCGAGCAATCCACACAGTGGTGACACCCGGGCGTTTCCTCCCGCCTTATCCGAAACGGTCCCTGTTTCGGATAAGGCGGGAGGAAGGGCGTCAGACGGAAGGTGAGGACGCCGTGGCGCCTCTCTAGCCACTCCTCAAAGAGGGGAATTATCGCCGCAATTGTGCCGTGCTTAGCACTGGGTTGCGATCGCACTCTCCATGTCGCCATGAGATCCCGCCGGAACTCTGTATACTGTGCCTTGATTTCTTGCGGCAGCGGAGTTATGCCCCAGCGTTTTGCCGCCTCGCGCCACTCCCATATGTGCGCGGGACTTTTGCCTCCGGATCCCATGGCGGAAATCCGGCAAGGAGGCTCGCCGCATCACCGGAGACCGTGCAGTATCCCTGGACCAGCCGGATCACCATGACTCTTTCAGACGCGTTCAACCGGTGGGCTTGTCGCCGCGCTAAAGAACGCGCCCACACCGGTGCCTTGTAAAGGGCCATGGACCGTACGACCCCCGCGTAGAGCCTCTTGTGCAGGAGCCGCTTCAAGTCAGACCCTGCCTGCTCCAGTCTGGGAGTCAAACGTCGGAAATGCTCCACAAAGTTCCAGCGGCTGTCAAGGACGAGTCCCAGGTACTTTATTGTCAACTCGACGCGGATGTGAAGCCCTCCTACTGTTATTTGGGAACCCGACGGTATCACGTTCCGAGGACCATGAAAACATGTGTTTTCATGGTCCTCGAAACGTGATACCGACCGTGATACTCGAGGTGGCCCTGCACAAGTCTGAGGCTATGTAGCCTCAGACTTGTGCAGGGCCAAATCCCAATTGCCAGACCCTGTCGACGATTGTCGCAACCCCGCGTTCCGCTACTTCGACCGCCACCTGGAGCGGCCTCCCCTGCGATCCTGGTGCATCCTGTATATGTGACTTATTGCCAACATCGCCAATACAGTGTATAATTTACTTTGACTTAAATTTTTACCAACTTTATTTGGTTGACCACAACGACAACAATACTATTATAAATCTACTGTCATTGTACGCAATGACACTTTGCAACGAATGCTATGCTTTTGAATGACATTTTCACTGTATGAGTGTGCTGTGAAGTTTACCTACTAAGATTATACAGAAATTTTAAATATAAGTTTATATTTATTTTTTTTTGGAATAATATTCCGTATCTCACGCTAAATACTCTGCACAATTGGCGAATGAGAGAGAAGAAAAAAGTGTAAAACTTGCACTGCACTACTCTCGAACTTAATAGTAGAAGGGCACTTCGGTTCGCTTCATGCAACGTCGGGTCGTCTCGGGCGACTTCCGATCATTGTTTTTTTTTTTTTTTTGTTTTTTCTTTTTCGGTACCGATCTTTGTTGCGCCCGAGTCAAAGGACTCGAAGAGTCCTGTAGTTCTTTGCACAAGTGTATAGTCACGTACTTCGGAGTTCGGTCAATTTCGACCAGTACTTAGTCAAAGCAACTTCGCGAGTAATGTAGTGCAGGTTTTACATTTTGACCGACAATTTTGCTATAGAATACTCGTAGAAGAGAATACATTTATTTTCAGAAAAGTCCTTAGGGTTAGTAACAATTTTACTTAAAATCTAGTGTTAGTACAGTCACAGATTATGGTACGCGTTTGTGTGTTTTTTTTTTTCATTTTGTTATTCTCAAACGTTGTTAATTTATTATATTGTGCTTGTTATTTAATTAATAATATACACCGAAAAGAACTTCGTTCCAACTAGATGTCCCTCTCGTCTAATTTTACTTTGTTAGAGTAACATTGGCATTACTTTTGATTTCATCCTCCAAAAACATACTACCTAACCCATTACACACTGAAACACAAACACATTTCGAAATTCCTAAACCTTCTGAAAATTCTCTACGTAGTGAGGTAAGACGAAGGCGACACGGGGCGGGTATAGACGCGCGGGGGGCTGCAATTACCGGAATGCAATTAGAGCAAGCGATTCTGTGACAGAGCCCAAACCGACAACGGACAGGTGCGAGTCTTATACTGACACCGATAGTAAGTAACAAGTTACAGAGTTCTGTTGACGTACTGCTAGTTTGTCTGCAGAAGTGAGTGATGGTTTTTAGGCTATGGCCTGATTTGGATATATATTTTGAATGGTTTTGTAGTGATTGCAATGATAGATAGATAGAATATAGAATACTCTTTATTAGGTACACCATATGGATTCAAGATATAAATGTAGAAATTTTACATAGGGCTTCAATTTTTCAATGGACGGTTTTATCCCTAAAAGCGATCTTTTATGGCTCGTACAGACCGACGCGATATTACGGGCGTGACTGGCATATTGCTGCCTGTCGTGCCCGCGATATCGCGCTAGTGCCTAGCTACATGAGCCTTTACATACAACCTTTGGATAAATTAAAGGGGGAAGGAGAGACCATAAACAAACGAGTGAAAACTATATATTTACTCTGTTTGTCGTTTCTCGTTGACGTCTCGTTGACGGTGCGGTAGACAAACGGTACCCGGTCGTAAAGGTGCACATTCAGTTTAAGAAAAAGTTACTTTTTGTAAAGCGTCGTCTCTATCACTCAAACCTGTGACAGTTTCTTTCTAAAAGTTAATGTGTTATAATCTTCTGATTACTGTCACTTATTTACTCATTAATATTCTTTATACATGGACTGAGGATGTTTATTTTTTTTTCCTTGACGTAATAGTTCATTATTTGACATTATAAACCTACAATTTTTATATCAAACAATTTATTAGTGGCTTTTGTGGACAGAATATTAATTCAGACATGTTACTGGCAAACATGTAATTTGGTTTAAGGCTTCTACATACTGGCGCGACTTGTCGCGCGACGCGTCGCGACACAAAGACACCGCGTGTAGCGCTACACGCGGTGTCTTTGTGTCGCGTCGCGTCGCGCGACAAGTCGCGCCAGTATGTAGGAGCCTTTAAGTAGGTTTTTATTTTTATTATTTTATTAATATTTTACATAAATTCTTTTATATTTTGTGAATGTGAGAACGTTGTAGACTTAATAAAATGTAGGTTAGCAGACCATTTATATTTTGTTAAGTACCTGGTACTTCTTGACAGGCCAACACTGTCCTCCCATACCTATTAACACTGTAATTTGAAAACATTGTAAAAGCCAATTATTTCTAAAAGACGAGTGGAGTTTCTTGCCGGCTCTTCTCCATAGGAAACCACCAATTGGAACCGTGCACCTAGCTTCTGACGTTTCGTAAGTGCCCATGTAGGTTTATGTGAAATAAAATATTTTTATTCGGTTTCTGAATTGAGAGTTTGTAGTTGAGAACTTGTCAGACTCTGATTCTCTGACGGTGATTTTCAATGTAGCCCGTAATATTCATTTTCTCCGTATTTTTTTCACAGAATTTTTAAACTTAAAGGAATCACCTTAAGTAGTGCTAAAAAGTAGAGTTCTACAAGTTCCCAACTTCAAATTCTCAATTCGGAAATTGGGTGATAGTATACTTTGCTGTCAAAACTAAGATTTTTAAAGATTGATACACTAGAGCTGAAAAAGTGTTTACAAACAGTCAAAACATTGTTGCGAACTTCGAAACCATTGAAAAGATAAAGGAAACAAATCTATCGTTCGTGCACACAGCACGCTCCAATCTCCACTGATCTCTTAAAGGAACAATCTTGCATAGTGAATACATTTAGTTTTCAAATCCCTGAAAACACGATTGGTATCGTGTTCCGAAGTAGACAGAATTTAACGATGTCGCTTTAGTATGACTCAAATGGGCATAAAAAAGATGAAAGGTGTGTATGTTCAAGAATCTCGATTGTTGAGCAAATTGATAGACTAAATCAATTTTTCGGGTTATTATAGGCATTTCGAATACGACTGGAAAAAATGGCAGTCGTGATAAATGATAAATGATTTTTCGTTTTTAGGTAGGTTTGTACAAACACTTTTACACGTCAATCATATTTTTAAAATAAATCTAGATGAGGTCGGCGTCTCCTATCTGAATACTATGAGAAGAAAGGCTGAAACAAACTCAGAAGTCACAGTCTCTTTTAAAGTCCAGACATAATCTTTGTCAGATAAGATAATGCAAAGACATAATCTTATGATTTGAATTAACAAACAATTTATACACAGCTAATTTTTAACTGGCTTACAAACTAAGGTTAATGAACCTACATATTAATGGTACAATCATGACACAAGAATTGTTTGTTTGAAACGAAAAAAAAAAACAAAGCCAAAATGGCATCAAAATAAAAAATCCAGGTCTAATAAGACCTGGATTTTTTATTTTTATTTTTTTGTTAATACAAATGCTTGGGCTTGGTACAACACAATAAGTACACGCAAAATAATACCAAAACGGGCGGTCTTATCGAAATGCCGTATCCAACTTATTTCTACGACCTTACACAGAGCTAAAGTAGAAGCTTTGTGGATAACTTGAACGCCGGTTCAAGTCAAAACGGCCACATCAGGACCAGTAGTAGGTCTCGCACACACGAGACCAAAGTCCTTTGCAACGTGTCTTGGAATGAAGTTGTTAATCTGCCGCTTTGGGCAGGCTGTGACGCACAAAGTGTGTCTTAAGCCTTACACTTGCTACGCTATGACAGAGGTGGCAAAGTTTTAGAGTGCATACAATGGATACTACCGAATATAAGCCACAGAAACTGTGCAAAGTGTATTGCTATAATCTTCTTTAAGTGATGAATTGCCGATCCATGTGTTAGGTGTAGAAAGTTAATTTAATGCATGAGTTCACATTTGGCCTAAACTCTGGACTACTTCATTGGTCTAATTAGTCAAAGTCAAAGTCAAATTATTTATTTCGCAAAATTTCTAGTCTTAGTTTACCCGGCTTTCATATCCGCGGTCCACGGCACTAAGAAATTAAGCAATCAAAACCTAGCCTCAACACTGATTAACTTTGATGTGCCATTCATCACCGCGGCTGTGGATGCAAGTTACTGAACGGCATGTCTTTATTTTCATGGAAGGTGGGTAGGCCTTTAGTGTGGGATGCAACGAGTGTCGATACTCTTGCGGCATCCCATCTCCCTGGCCCGGCGTGCTGTGCTAGCGCTGCAGTTGCGGCTGCAGAAAACCTCAAGCGACGAAAGTATAATAACCTTATAGATAATTATATTTTCGAGCCGTTTGGTGTCGAAACCCTTGGGCCGTGGGATCCGAGGGCTCATGGTTTATTCAAAGAAATCTCCAAACGGCTGCACAGTGTTTCGCGTAGAACAAGCTAGGTGGATAAAATTATTTTTCGACTGACATGGCTTTATTTAAAACAATGTACATAATAAGTATGTATATACCTACCTATTATGTACATTTTTGACTTTTCAAAAGACTTTAGATCATTGGGGGGTGAGGCGTAAAAAAAAACGAAGAATCATTAAAATAAATATTATATATTGAAAAAGAAAAGGCGAAATGCAACTAATATAAAATATAAATGTCACGCCTTATTTTTTTTATCTACATTTAATAATACTCGTATCACTATACAAAACAGGAGTTATATTTACAGGCCAGTTACTAATATGATAAATATATTACAATTATTCCCTATCACTATCATCATCTGAGGAATCGGACTCTATATATAATCATTGTCATTTTGAGGAATATTTACAGATGGACGCGAAATGGGTAGTGAAGGCGGGATAACGCATTTTAAAACTTCCGGAGATAACTTTTCAAGTTTTTTCCTGGGCACATCTCTGAATGCGTTAATTAAAGGGTCGGATGTTACTAAAAGCATGTGTAATAAGTCTGTATTCGTGGCAGTGCGAGATGTCTTGCGCGTATTGTGCATGCCAAATCGGCGCAAGTCTTTATTACGTGCTTGTAGGGTTTCTTCAGAGAATTGCCCAATAGGAAGAAGTGCGGTTGGAGCATACTTCTAATAACTTTTTCTTGTGAATTTACTAATCTCTCGACAGTTTTATTTAGAATCGCTTGAAGCTTAATTTCAGCGCGTGTTTCTGTTACAGAAATATGCTCCGAAGGGGTATAACAGGATAGGAAACACTTACGTAGACTGTAATACGATCGTAGTACTTTATGTCCCGCCTTCATTTCCCACTTTCCACTTTCCACTTTGGTAGTTTTATACGTGTGACTCGTACACTTAGCGTTCATATAATAGGCACAAGCTTCAATAGTGCTGAGGATTCTTCCATCAGGGCAGGAGATGTTTTGCTCAACACTTGTTCCATCACTCGCAAGTTTTATCGCTTGGGCGACGCTTCGCTTGCCTTCCGATCTACTGGCTACTTCTGCAGCAATCGCCAACTCGTTAGCATTCCACTCGGAAACGATGCTGTCCTCACGTCGTTTTTTCGTTTTGTTCATACAAAACGAAAAAACGACAGCATCGTTTCCGAGTGGAATGCTAACCTTTGGGTCACGGAGTCATCATTGACTCCGTGACCCAAAGGCTGGCTTTTATCTTGGTCAAAGGCTAAGCATTGCCATACAACGTGGCAATGCTTAGCCAGTCTCTTGGGTACATTATCAGTCGACAGCGATGCGGAGGAATTTTTCGTTGCCATATTTTAGTTTGTAAATAGTTTTAGTTAGGTTACGATATTACATTTTATTTTAATGTTAGTATGAATAATCATTGTTTTAAGAAAAAAAAAGTAACTATACAATATTGATGCTACTAACTATTTACACTAGGTAGACACTAAATTAAATTACTAACTATATATACAAATTAATATAAAAAACAAAAGGACACTTAAGCGTCAAAGTATTCGTCCGCATCGCTGCTCAGAAGACTGGCAGCATTGCCACGTTGAATGGCAATGCTAATTCTTTGGCCAAAGAACGAGCCAGCCCTCTGGTCACGTGAAGTGTCGATCAATCGGCGAGAGATTTCCTTAAAAAGGAGACGCGCACTTGGGCCCCATGACCCGAGCGTTTCGACCCCAAACGGCTCAAAACTGTAGTTTCCTATAAGGTTGCAGTATTTGCGCCGCTTGAGGGTCTCAGCAACTGCAGCAGCGGCGCCAGCACAGCCAGCCGTGCTTGGAACATGAGATGGCGCAAGGGTGTCGACACAGGTTGCGTCCCACACCAGAGGCCTACCCAACTTCCAAGGCAACAACGTCATACCATCTGGTCTCTTCCCATCGTCACGTACCAATCCATTTGGTTCTAATACCGCTGGTACGCCGGCGGTGACAAGGGCTCGACGAATAATATCGTTGATGCTGCCGTGCCGTGCTATGCGACCTGCGCTCCTGCAGCAGGACAGGCCATGGTGTCCAAGACTGTCGACGGCTTCACCGCAGTGACACCGATGCGGAGCAACACAAGGTGCGCCCAAGCGGAGACACGTAGCGAGCCGAAACGATGAGTCATCCATCATAGTGCCTATGGTAGATGACGGGAGCACCTGAAGCCACAAGCCAGACTCCCACTCTCCCACAGCCAGCAGACGAGCACGCTCAGCAGTATTAAGTGATGTATTTATCAGGGTATTCCGTATAACACTGCAGAGCGGCACGTCCCACCGTCTCTGTGAGGTTGGGTTGTCTGGCAAATTCATATTGGGACAAGCCATTTTCCAAGCGTTCAACGCGTCGGTAAACCACGGTACCTCAAAATCAACCAGTGAGGAAGATAAAATGTTCCTGGTTAATTTATCAGTACTGTGAACCGAGGAGATGAAGGCCGGTAAACTTATACTTGAAATTTTGCGGACGCCGAGACCACCCAGGTGAATGGGTAGTGTGGCTTGCTGCCACGCTCGGTCGTCCAGAGCCACATTAAGGATCGAAGTTAGTGTGTTTCTAATAATTTGGTCTACTTTTTCTAAAAGTTGTGGGTGCTTCCATAGATGGGAGGAGCGAAGGCTATATGTAAATTTTGGTCCAAAGCAACAGTATCGAATAAGTGTGAAAGCCGAATGAATGTTAATTTTGAAAAGTCTTTCCGAGACATCATTAAAATTTTGTATTTTCTCCTCAATGAACGTTGGAAATGATTCGTCAAAAATTGGGGACCCCAGGAGGTGAAGAGAATTTATTTCCGTAATTTTGATATTTGGTGCTAATGTGTTAAATTTTGTTATGGTAGTCTGTCTGTCAGTGGTTTGGGGAAGATAAATTTCACATTTTGAAAGGTTAAGGTCTAGGCCAATGGAACTGAATTTTGCTTTTAAAAAATTTAAATCTTTTAAGACTGTGTCTACATCACCTCCTAGGGTTCCGTCATCCAAATACCATACGTTGAATTCAGAATTTAGCTGTCGAATAATTGGATTTATTGCCAAACTAAAAATGACTGGCCCAAGAGGGTCACCCTGTTGACATCCAACGGCTGATCTCAAAAGGTTGTCTTTATAAAGTAATTTAGAGGGGTGCCTGTAACATTGATAGAGAAAACTGTTGTGTATTTCTTTTTGAACTTCTGTCAACAAGGTGTCCCTGTTAACGGAGTTAAAAGCATTCTTAATGTCAACCTTAAGGATGACCTCACCTTTACCGCTATTGAGGTAAGTGGATAAAGCGTGTACCGCAGCCTCACAGCCCCCTTTAGACCCGAAGCCCAGCTGTAGGGGCTGGAATTTGCTGGCCAATATTTCGCTGTAAAAAGCACAGCAAATTTTGGCTGCGATACGGCGGTAAGTGGAACCTACGGCAATGGGACGAATACCGCCATCCTTCTTGCGTAGGGCACATAGATTTGCCCCATACAAGATATCAACGACGGCTTCGTTCACATTGCCGGAGATCATGAGATTAATGAGGGCCGTCAGCTCCTTCAAAAGAGACTCACCAGCCTCCCCGGCGCCTGAACACATTAGGTCCTTCAAATGTTGAGGTGCCAAGCCGTCGAGGCCGCCGGCGGAGCCACTTCGAAAGGAGCCCACGGCCGCACATACTTGTTGAGCTGTAATTTCAAGTAAGTTGGAATCTGGATCGGGTGGGTCAGGGAAGGAGAGGTCATCTGCCTGGGTGGGGTGTTTGCTCTCCAGAGCTGTGAGTGTCTCTGGAGAGTACGGCGCAACCACATCGCTGCTAAAGATGATCCTAGCTGCACCTCTGATATCACCCTCGGCTAGTTTAGACTCCACATGGTGCAATAAACCTCTTTGGGGGAGGTGCGCTGTTAATTTAGGGTCGAAACTTTGGGCCGAAATGTTACAGTTATCTTTGATTTGTGCTGTTAACGTTTTTCTATTTGCCAAATTTTTTTGCACATGTAGAATTCTAAACGGGAAGGTGATTAATTGCTCCCAAGCACTCTGAGAGTTCTCTCGGGTGACAAGACGGACACAACGCGCTAAACATGAAGCCACAGATGGCCTCGCGCCACAAGGAACTCTCTTCAAAACTGGAGTTGAACTTTTTAATTTCGCAAGGGTTTTCCAAAAGGGTTGAGCAGGTGAATCAGGTGTTAGGTAAGTGGGTATTGTAGGGCATGATGAAGGCACGTTTTGGGGTTTGTGTTTCTTGCCCAAATGTACCTTCAAGCCTCGTTCACCCTTAAAAAAGCGTGCTTGGGAACAAAGAGGGCATCTCACTAGGCCATCCAGCGATTTGGCAGGTTGACTGGCGCGTCGTACGGCGTCACTACTGTCGTTGTTGTTCAACATAAATAGTTACACGATTTTCACGTAAAACAAGTTAAAAAGCTTAAATAAAATAAACATAACAAATATGACTTAAAAAAAATTGACACTAATCTTGACGGAAGCACGGTGACAGCGGCGCAGTCGCGCTGGCGGCCTGGGGCACCGCGCCGCCGTATGAAATTTTGGCGCAGCTGAGCCCTGGCAACCGTTGCCGTGAGACAGCGCCGGGTCAGTTAAGGGCTTGAAGGAGGCTCCCTCCGCCTCGCAATGGTGAAATATCTATTTTCTAAATATGTATATATAAATATCTAACTGTATATTCAAATCACAACTGTCATTCACTGGAGCTAGTTTCACTGGAAACCAATTTTATCAGCGTGAAGCTGCATCGCAGTTTATAATTATAGGTAGTAGTACCTATAGTTTATTGGATACTTCACATATAAACTCTCTCACAAAGATATCTGGCGAGGTTATTTCGAATAATCGTATAAATTTGAATTTGGTCGTTAACGTCACATTTTTTCATTTGAATATTTCTTCACTTTTCCTGATAAATTTTAACAAACTATTACTACTTGCACTGTTACTTTCTTAATTTTCCAGTTTTATTTACTTTTAGTTATGATAAAAGCACTGTATCTATTTTTAAGGGTAAAAAATACACAATAATCATTAGGTTCTGAGCTTTTAAATCAATATATTTTACTTTCAAATAGCCACAGACAGACAGACAGACGGACATAGCCAAACTATTAGATACATAGTGCTCACATATTTACAAACATTGTTAGAGTAGACAATTTTCATAAAATTGTAACAAGTAATAAGTCAGTGTGTGAGATAAAATAGTCACAGAATGCAAAATCAATGTCATAAAAATAATAAATTATACAATTAAATTAACAACCAGTTTGATTTTGTAAAGACTCTAGATTGTCCTATGGAGCACGGTCAGCATGTCTCCAAGCAATAATTTGATTTAAAAGAGTGTCCATGGAGTTACTTGCCCTTTTTTCTCCAAAGGGACCTAATACGGTATGGAGGGAGACTAGCTTTATCTTTCTGACTAACCGACTCAGTCGGTACTTGGTAATTCGGATGTGCCTGTAATTGGTTAAATTGAAACAAATGCTTTGAGTTTGAGTCTAGTGATCAAATGCGTGGCTCCTATTCCCGAATACACTATAACTCACTCAAACTCCTATTCCCGAATATACTACAACTCACTCAAACTCCTATTCCCGAATACACTACAACTCACTCAAACTCCTATTCCCGAATATACACTGCAGTTTTGACCATTCAAAAAATCTTCAGAAAGTCTATTTTGTACAGTTTAATTGCAATTGACTCACCCTTTATTATATCAACACCTTCATCATGTGCCTTTCCCAACTATATCGAGGTCGGCTTCTGGTCTAACCGAATGCAGCTGAATACCAGTCTGTTACATGGAGCGACTGCCTATCTGTCCTCCACAACCCAGTTACTGGGTAACGATTGATACCCCTGATTTAATAACATTATTAAATGGCTATTTAAAAATCTCCGACGACAATATAACATTAAATCGTTTTTGTCATTGCTGTTTAGGTTTTCAAATAATTAAATCAAAACACTCAATTTCTAAGTGTCACTACAGATTGGGACTCCCAGATACCAATTCGGAGCAGTGGTGGCCCAGTGGTAGCGGCCACGACTTACGAGTTGTATGTCGTAGGTTCGAACCCTGACAGGCGCTTTACTTTGTGTAATTTATTTCATCACCACTGCTCTCAAAACGGTTAACGAAAACATCGTGAGGAAACGCCGCAGGTCCTAGAGTCGAAAATTCGAAGACATGTGATATCTACCAACCCGCATTGGGCCCGCGTGGTGGATTACGGCCCACTCCGTCTCACAGAGAGGAGGCCTGTGTCCCAGCAGTGGGAACATTTTAGGCTGATTATGTATGTATGTGTAAACTTTAAATCTCACCACTTTTACCAATCATTATTTTTTTAATAACATTATTAAATTGTAATTTAAAAATCTTCAACGACAATTGAGGTTATAACATTAAATCGTTACTAGTCATTGTTGTTTAAATTTTCAAATAATTAAACCAAAACACTCAATTTCTAAGTGTCACTACAGATTGGGATTTCCAGACACCAATTCTGATTAATTGGTTATTTACATCACAGTCATGCTTTTTGGAACGGACCATATATATGTATACATACAATACGTTTGCCAAAATATTGACCTGTGTGTTACCGATAGTGTAAGCTACAAGATTGATTTTGTATCGTACATTGACATGTTGTTTAGTTAGTACCGTTTCTACAGAGATACTGGCTACTATTTGTAATTGATATCGGTGATTTGGATGTTGTGAGGTAGTTGTTCGAATTAATACGATTTAGATATTTTAATCGGATTGCTTGTTTTGATTTTTTTTAAAGTATTTCCTTCCCTGGAGATTCTCTAGGAATGTATAATGATTTTATGCAAGCTATATATTAATATATATTAAAATATCAGCATGATATTGTCCATACTGAGAAGGCACGAACATTGATTGATGACTTATATTTACTATAAATCCAGGTTTGCTCACGATGTTTTCCTTTACTGTAATTATTATCATCAGTAATGTTCAAGATAAACTCAGAAAAAAAATAAACTCAAGCATTCGTTAATCTGTTACTAACATTAATGCTTATATTTAATTTTAGTAACAAATTAACGAATGATGATGACGATGAAGATTTAGACAAGTACACAATTACGATGGCTCCTATCAAATGAGGAATAACTACTTTATTTAAATAATTTAATATAAATACATTAAATAATAGTGTATGCACAAACACAGTCAAATACTACAATATTTCAGTTATAAAACAAAATCAGCGGCAATAAAACAAATGTAAAATTGAATTACGTTACAAAAGTAAATAAAATACTGTATCGAGAATGAGCTACATAAAATTGTTACAAGAAATAAAATGCTTCAAGCAACGCGATCCAACATTCCTTGAAAAATAATACCACCAACAAACATGAAAAGTGCACTGTTCATCGTAATAGGATATAGTATCTGCACTATAGGATGTGAGGCTAATAAAACAGAAAATACAAAAAAGAAAGAATTTCAAGAAGATGATGAAAAAAAAATACAATTCCCTTTAATAATTAAAGCAGAAGATGCTATGAAAATGTTAGAAAGAAACAAAAAAACACATCCTGAAGACAGCGTTGCGTTAATAAATCAATTACAATTGTTAATGAACACATTTAATATCACTGAACTTTTCATAGACAGTTCAGAACTCAGTGGGAATTCATCAAATATTGAAAACAACGGAAATAGCTCAGAACTCAGTGGAAATTCGACAAATATTGAAAACAACGAACATAGCTCAGAACTCAGTGAGAATTCGTCGAATATTGGAAGAAAGACACATAGCTCAGAACTCAACGGGAATTCGTCAAATATTGGAAGAAAAAGACATAGCTCAGAACTCAGTGGGAATTTGTCAAATATTGGAAAAAATGGATATAGCTCAGAATTCAGTGGAAATTCGAGAAATATTGGAAAAAATAGACAAAGCACAAAACTCAGTACATATTCGTCGAATATTGGAAGAAGTAATCGTTTTAAGACCACGAAAAAGGAAGTAGATAGCTATTACCACTTGAAACAGGCTATAATATCACATTGGTCATTTTCTAAAAAGCTACCATATTATATGAAGGATAAGATGGATATGGCCCAATCTGTGAAAGAGGGACTAAAGTTCAGACAAGAGTTTCTCGCCAAGCATCATATCAATCTCGAAAAACCCATTCCAGAGAGGTATAAGGATTATTAAAATAGGTTTTTATTTTAAATTATTTTATTTATCTTTTATATGAATAATTTATGTTCTGTAAAAACGTCGTCGGCCTTGTAGACTCATAGATGTTTGGATTTTTAGTCTATTTTCTATTTTGTTAACTACCAGGTATTTTTGACAGGTCTACATAGTAAAAGCCAAATATTTTTTAAATACTAATCGCGGAGTTTTGTTTCCGGGTCTTCTCCATAGGAAACGATCAATTGGAACCGTGCACCTAGATTGTGACGTTTCAAAAGTGCCCATGTACATAGGTTTATGCCGATTATATACAGTCAGAAATGTTTAGCAGGTTGACATACTATGTAAATCTGCAACGTTGAAGCCATTTCATACAACCGAGGACTGATGACAGCTATGATTTAAATATTTTTAATATATTGAAAATTTAAGTCACAAAAAATTTGGTTAAAAAATTGACATTTGTTAATCATTTTTCTTTATTAAATTTTTCATAGATATAAACGTACACACAACGTAATAGACGAAAAAGTGAATATAGAAAATTCTAAAGCGTTTCGCGTTAATTCTAATACTCATTCAAAGATCGACAATATACTGCTATTAAAGATTAAGTTGTCTATTGCCATAAAGCGGGTACAAATCCAGAATCTGGGCAGCTCTCGAGAAATTCCATGTGGAACCAACCACCTGGTGATCGAACCTAAAGCCCCATGCTCAGCACCACGAGTGCTGGCGACCTACTAGACCATACTTGCTGTTATAAGTTGGCTGACAAGGGTAAAATAGAAGTCCTCTAAATTAATTAAGTTATCCATGTATAATTAATTCCTGGTAGCTTATAATTGGGTCATAAACACTAATCAAATAGTATCAACTTACTTATTATACAGGCTGTTTTCAAACAATCACGTTTTATTTTGTCACATCACTTATTAGTAGTCAACGTATATGAATTTAACGTGTCGCATGAATACAATTATTTTTATTTTTTTGAATAAAAATATATTCTATCCAGTTCATGTTCTCTCCAAAACATTTGTTCAGCAGTGGGACAACAAATATGAATAAAAAAGAGTATTTTATTATTTAATCAAGCTAAAGTTTCAACGGAAATAATGTAACTAAAACTTGACACTTGGTTAATATTGGCACCGCAAACTAACAAAATGTGGCGCTCTACGGTGGACGCCATCATGCGTGTGCGAGCCCTGACGACGGGGAATGCTGTTGCCCAGGGTGGGGTCGTCTTGGCGGTGTCCCTAGACATCGCCAATGCCTTCAATACCCTGCCCTGGAGTTGCATCAGGGAGGCACTCCGGTATCACCGGATGCCGACCTACCTCTGTCGTGTGGTCGAGGCCTATTTGACGGACAGGGCCGTCATCTACCCCGGTCACCAGGGAGTGTGGAACCGGCAAGAGATGTCGTGCGGTGTCCCACAGGGATCAGTCCTGGGGCCGCATCTGTGGGACATCGGATACGACTGGGTGCTGCGCGCCGACCTCCCTAGCGGCGTCAGCGTAGTGTGCTACGCTGACGACACGTTGGTCCTGGCGCAGGGGAGGTCGCACCAGGCGGCGGTCGAATTAGCGGCACGCGGGGTTGCGACAATCGTAGAAAGGATCCGGCAATTGGGACTCGAGGTGGCCCTGCACATGTCCGAGGCCATGTGTTTTCATGGTCCTCGGAATGCGCCACCGTTGGGGTCCCAAATAACGGTAGGAGGGGTTTCTATCGGCGTCGAGTCGACGATGAAGTACCTGGGACTCGTCCTCGACAGCTGGTGGAACTTCGTGGAGCATTTCCGACGTTTGGCTCCCAAACTGGAGCGGGCGGGCGCTGCATTGAAGCGGCTCTTGCCCAATCTAGGGGGTCCAAACGCCTCCTGCCGGAGGCTCTACGCGGGGGTAGTGCGGTCCATGGCCCTCTACGGGGCTCCTGTATGGGCGCGCTCTCTGGCGCTGCGGCCAGCCCGCCGGTTGAGCGCGGCCCAAAGGGTCATGGCCATCCGGATGGTCCGAGGATACCGCACGGTCTCCTGTGAGGCAGCGAGCCTCCTTGCCGGATTGCCGCCATGGGATCTGGAGGCAAAAGTCCTCGCGCACGTATGGGAGTGGCGCGAGGAGGCGAAACGCCGGGGCGTAAGTCCGCTGCCGCGAGAAATTGCGGCACAGCGGACGGAGCTCCGGCGGGATCTCATGACGTCATGGAAAGTACGGTTGTCGCAACCCAGTGCTGGGCACGCCACGATTGCGGCGATAAGTTCCCTCTTTGAGGAGTGGCTGGAGAGGCACCACGGCGTTCTCACCTTCCGCCTGACGCAGGTCCTCACCGGACACGGCAGCTTCGGGAGGTTCCTGTGTCGGATAAGGCGGGAGGAAACGTCCGGGTGTCACCACTGTGTGGATCGCCCGGAGGACACGGTGGAGCATACGGTGGAGGTCTGCCCGGCCTGGGCAGAGCACCGCCGTGTCCTCGTGGAGGCGATCGGCGGCAGAGACCTCTCGCGTCCGGCCCTGGTTCAGGCCATGGTACGGAGCGAGAGGGCATGGGCAGCCGTCACCTCCTTCTGCGAAGCAGTAATGCTCGCGAAGGAGGAGGCGGGACGGTTGAGGGAAAGGCACGTTTAGCGCCCTCTCGCCCCTAGTCGCCGCAGGAGACGCCCTGGGCGTCGGGAATCTCGGGCAGATTTCCAGCCACCGTAGGCGCGGGCTTGCGGACGGTGAGCAATGGGTAGCTCACCGTCCGGTAAGGACCAGGCCCGGGTCGACGGCGCGTCGTATTCCACGCGCGCCTCAAAGAGATGTCGTCAGCACAAAAGTCCACTAAGGCCGATGCCTGCCGGGGTCGCGGAAAGGTACTTATGGGTCACCGAGGCCCCCGCAACACAGGCAACAGGAAGGAATACGGGTGGGTTTTAGTCAGTAAGAGTCTGACACACCCTCCCGCTCCGCCCAGAGCGGGAGAAGTTATTTGATGATTTCCCACCCAAAAAAAAAAAAAAAAAAACTAACAAAATGTCACAATATTATAAAGGTCACTGTGACATTTCCATTCTATCCAGTATCATAATTAATCATTCGGGTAGCCTTTTCGCCACCTACCTACGTTATACTAGTAACTAGTCTACCTTTTAGTGGTTCTGTATACTTTACATATAATGAACGCGCGCGCAATCGTTGCCTGTGTTTAAAAGACTCGTGAAGAAACATGATTTGTCGTTGTTATTTTTTTCGTTATTTATGTAGTTAGTATGTATGTATCTAATATATAGCATATGCCTGTGTATATATACTACTATACTTTTTTATTTGCACAAAAGACAACTCCATTTTATGTCCATAAAATCACTAACCATTCAAGGTTGCCTGGAAGAGATCGCAGTAAGCGATAAGGTCGCCCACTGTATATTTTGTAGTGTATTTTTTTCTTTTTGTCTATACTAATAATATTATAAAGAGAAAAGATTATATTTTCTTTGTTTGATTGTTTATATTGAACTACTTAACTGAATCCTATAGAAAGCTAGATTATCAGCGAGTAACATGGGTTGTACTTTATTTTCAAAAAAATTTGAGATCCCTACAAAAATTACGATAATGTAACCGAAGGTATCAAAAATTTGCCTATAAAAGTCATTATTTCACATGCGCTATTGATGATACATATAATAATGTACTACACGTTCGTAGTAGGTACTCATCATAACCTACAAAAAATCTACGAAGTATTTATGTCTAACTAATATATGTACATACTCGTAGTTAAGTCACAATAACCGTTTTTGTTCAAATTATTCAATCAAAACACGAGTAAATCGAAAGATGATGCGCGATGATCTCTGGAACTGCCAGTCGGATTTAAAAAAATATCTTTGCATTATATAGCCCAATTCTTGAAAAAGGTTAAAGGCTATTTAACATCACGCTACGACCCTTGGGAGCCGAGCAAAAAGAAAAAAGTAAAAGAGAACGCTAAGTGAAAACGAAGAGATAGCGCGAGAGGGCGATGGGATGCGGCGCGGTGGGTCGGGGGCGCGAACGAAGTCGCGGGTAGAACCTAGTAATGTATAATATGGTGTACAATAAAGTATATATAAATAAATAAATATGCTACCTGACCTTTTAGCTACTGTATAATAAACTACGAGTAGCTGCACGCGGTTTCACTTGCATAAGTCTCGATCCTGTGAGAATATCAGGATAAAAATTATCCTATGTCCTAATCCAGATAATGGTTTACCCTTGGAGTCTGCAAGCGTTTTCCGACATTCATTTCTCTTTTGGATTGATCACCGACAGTACGTTTCGTTTTAGAGAGATTCGTCGATAGAACGTTTCACCTATGGACGTTTCGCCGACAGAACCTTTCATATACGTCACTTTCGACGACAGTAATAGAGGGGATCTGGCACTCGGCGGTCGCTACCGCGACAAGTTCGCGTCGCCCGCTCGCCTTCGCGCGTTATTGATCATTGTTCTAACCAAACCTAACCCAACATTATCCTTCGCTGTAGCTGTCAACCTACTATATTTGCTACCAAGGGCTGTCGTCGAAAGTGACGCATATGAAAGGTTCTGTCGGCGAAATGTCCATAGGTGAAACGTTCTTTCGATGAATTTCTCAAAAATGAAACGTCCTGTCGGTGATCAGTCCAAAGGAGAAATTACTGTCGGAGAACGCTTGCAGACTACTACCCATGTGCCAAATTTCATCCAAATCCGTTTAGCCGTTTTAGCGTGACAGTGTAACAAACAAACGAACAAATATCACTTTCGCAGTAGATTATAGTTAGGATTAGGATATCGAAACTCTAATTACACTCAGGGAAGCGGATCGTTTATGAACTTGATGTGGCCGTATTTTCAAATTACAACAGTCATTGTTTATCTGTCGTGCGAAATGACGAATGACGGCAGATTAACGTAGTAACAATACATTTCCCAATACAATACAAAACAATGGTGCCGATTGCCTTGTTCACAAACTAAACTTAATTTTAGTTCAGACCATCTTTTTCTTTCCATTTCATTAAGAAAAGGACAGAAGATAAATTTTAGTTTAGTCCTGTCAAATTAATCAGCGCCTGTCACTACTCCATACAAGTTTAGACGTGATTAAAAACTTGCCTACTAAAATTACATCAATTTACGTCAAGCGCTGATTAATTTGACAGGAGTAAACTAAAATGTATCTTCTGTCCTTTTCTTATGTAATGTGATTGTGAATGAAATATAAAGAAAAAGATGCACTGAACGAACGCCCTTGTTCACAAATTTAGTTTAGTTTGTGGACAAGGGAATCGGCACCAATATTTTTTATTTCTCTGACTGTGCACCCGCTGGATCAACTACACGTATGTATCCGCCCAGCTTAGTAGTGCCAGTAGCATAATTCTTCTTGTTCTGTGTTGTAATTCTATTTGTTCCACTGACTGTACATATGGCAATTTAAATTAGATTATGCGAAGCATTCAAATATTTTAGAAAATATGGTAACCTATTATGTAATGCAACCTTTCGTACACCATCGTGTAATGAAACAGCGCGGCATCAACCTGTATATGACGATGTAACATTATTAACTGTCAATCATTATAGTTTAATTAATCCAGTGTAATCCGCTTGTCGGCTTAGCCATGGTTGTGATCTAATGTTTTCTACGCCCTTTGGCAAGGGGCGCGTATGATTTCAGGATAATAACTATCCAGCAGAATACTTCTTCGTACTAATCAAATAATCGGCTACAAGCACCTTTCTCTTCAACCAAGTTCAGGCGTGACTCCCTGCCCATAATATCAATTTCTTTTGCACCAGCACATACAACATTAGACAGAATATAAACAGGGAATATTTTGGTAATAATCATAACAGAAATAGTAGATATTCATGTTATGATTGGCGATATTGTTAGCATTGGCGTTACCTTTAAACATAAGTATAATCAGCCTGTCCCCACTGCTAGAACGCGCCGGTTTCCTCGGGATGTTTTCCTTCACCGTTTTGAGAGCAGAGGTGATGCAATAATTTACACAAAGTAAAATGCCTGACTGGTTTGAACCTATGCCCTCCACTTGGCGTTACCTATTCATAATAAAAAAAAAATGATATTGCATGACTCGACACAATATCCTTACTTTTTTCTGTGTTTAGGTTCATGTTATTATGTTGTAACTAAACTGCTTCTCTACCTTAAAAATCGCTGTAACTGGTTAACGCTACAATAAGTATAATTTTGCATGTGGTGCCGGACGTAAAGAATAGCACCATCCCATTTCTTCCCGTGGGTGTCGTAAAAGGCGACTAAGGGACTTAATAGAGAATGGGCAGCAGCGTTCTCTATGCATTTTAACACCATACTGCGATCGCCAACCCGCCTGCCAAGCGTGGCGATTACGGCTGTGTTGATGTTATTTACTTCTATCTATTTTTGTGTGTAAGAGATTACCTCTTACACACAAACAAACAATTTTACCTCTTTGCACTATTAGTATATATACTAGCTAGCATGCCTACCTAGCCTTTGTTTTGGAATGTTTGTAATGTAAACTGAGTTAATAATGCAATTGCGCTCTTTATATATACACTCTTAATGACCTAGTACTATTTATCAAGAATATGAATGATATTTAAATAAGTCTGGATACTATTGCATTCTTGTGACCTGGCAAATTAAATAAAGAATTACTTCTTTTGTACTAAACGTTTTTCTTCCCCACGCAAAGAAAAACGAATCGCTTCTTACACTACAATTTTCAGAAGAAAAATCAAATAAAAAAAAAACAAATTTCTTCATTACTACATCAGATGTAAAAAAACCCTTAAGGTTATTTAAAATTAGAATTTCGGGTTTAAGTATTCAAATAATAAAATTTAAGCACTCAATTTGTAAGTGGCGCTACCAATTGGCATCCTCAGGTTAGATTTGTGATAATGTGGATTAAATACTTTTGGAACAGACTACTTCTATTTTCACAATCAGAAGAAAAATATATTTGTATCTCTGTCATTTATTTCAATAAAACGTGACGCCGATAAATGTTGTCTTCCATTTGCAACCATAATGCAACACTATAATTTTAAACTGAGGTGTTACTAAAATAGATTCGCTGAGGTAAGTTCTTGCATTATTAGTGATTTTTCCTGTTACGACCGTGAGAAAGGTGCAGCTGTTGAGTTTCCCCTTGTACTGCAGTTTATGTCGAGTAATAATCACGTCAGTATGCCATTTTATATAATAAACTGTGTTTCCTTCAATTTGATCTCCATATAAAACTACCTTTTGGAAGGGGCAACTAGAATCAATTCTATTTCCTTGAAATAAATTATTTGAATTTAATTTAATTTCTTGCATTCAATTCTAAAACTGTTTCACACAATAAATACATTTGACAACATTTCGGTGTAAAAAGACACTCATTGAGAACGTTTTTCCTTTTTTGAAGTCGCTTACAAACTGTCTCTATAGTTCTACTGAGATTTGCACTACAACTGTCTTCGTCTTCGAATTTTTGGTTTTAGAACATGCCAGTTCCTCACGATGATTTCCGCTTCACTGTTTTGAGAACAAATCAAATCAAATCAAATCAAATCAAAATATTTTTATTTCACATAAACCTATATGGGCACTTATGAAACGTCAGAAGCTAGGTGCACGGTTCCAATTGGTCGTTTCCTATGGAGAAGAGCCGGCAAGAAACTCCACGGTTACTCTTTAAAAAATAATTGGCTTTTACAATGTTATCAAATTACAGTGTTAATAGGTATGGGAGGACAGTGTAGGCCTGTCGAGACGTACCAGGTACTTATCAAAAAAAAAAAAAGGTCTACAATATATCTAGTCTATTAAGCCTACAACGTTCTCACATAAATAAATCACACAAAGTAAATTGCCTGCCTGGAATCGAACCCACGACCTACAACTCGTAAGTTGTTACTGCGCCAACACTGCTGCCTGGTTTCATTGGACATAACATGCAAAACTTACGTTTCTTAGATACCTCTTTTTTTTGTGTGGGAAATTATCAAATAACGTCTCAGGTGTTTCAGACTCAGGTTTTCTTACTGACTAAAACCCACCCATGTTCCTTCCGTTGCCTGTGTTGTCAGGGGCCTCGGTAACCCTTTCGTACTTTCCCCCGACCTCGGCAGGCATCGGCTCTAGTGGGGGTCCACTAGGGCGGATGCCTGCCGCTGAAATCTCTTTGAGGCGCGCGTGGAACACAACACGCTGTCGACCCGGGCCTGGTCCTTATCGGACGGTGAGCTACACATTGCTCACCGTCCGCAAGCCCGCGCTCCTAGATACCTCTGCTACCCTTTCGGAAAATATAGGCGTGATACAACATGGGTCTTGTGTCTACAAACACATTAACGATACGTTCAAACCTCTATCTTACTACGATATCTTGCCTCATCATTGCAAACAGAGCACATAAGTTTGCACAAGACAGCCTGTAATCCGTCAATCAGAATGTATCCAGAGACAATAGTCTCGACTGCTCGATATCGCCGTGGTATCGGTCCTGTCGTAGTGTGGTATCGATTACCGATCGTCAATTAGCTGCAGGCTGAGGCGTGTACGCCCGCGGGACTGCTGCTGAATAGTTCACGTCACTACGTCAGGTTATAGCAAATAATATGCTTCTAAGTTCTATTCATGTAGATCATATGTTGGATGAGTTCAAAGTTCGCAAGTTTGCACAGTCCCGAGCATAAATACGTTACACTTATGGAAGATTTAAAAGCAAGTTTCTCCTAAAATTAAAAAAAATATATATATTTTATGTTATGAACACAGTATTACGAACCCATACTATGTATTATGAAATTAGTTTTTTCCCAAAGTTGCAATTTTATTTCACGTGAGAATTATTTTTGAATTTTGTAAGATATTTATGCTCGTGACTGTACAAACATGAAAAAAAGCCCAAAAAAAAATCAAAACCCTCAAATCCGTCAAAAGACAAATTAAAGCCCTCTTCCTCTTGCCTACTTTGCTGTGCGCGGCCCGGTCCACAATGATAATGTCTTTGTTAAACCTACCACGTAAGTTCACATTGTGGAAGCAATCAATATATTGAGTATTGAAACATTACTCTTGACTGACTGACTGACTTCTTTTACGCAAGTATCTTGCAGGCAAGTTTGACATCACAATCTACTTGCACAAATGGTAACTTGTATGTTTCCATTGCACTAGTTGTAATCTGACGCTTGCATAGCAGTATTGGACTGCTGCTACGGCGTAGCTTACGAAAAGTAGGCGCGTCTACGAAAGCTACGAAGTCGTAGCAATTTGCTACGCACAGTTCAAATATTTATTCTTGAATTCAGCATCGGCCATTTTGTTTTATTTTTTACTGTTAGTATACACTTAAGTGATCAAAAAAATAATTTTAAAGCAATAATTTAAGTTTCATCTTTGATTTAGGTACATATTTTCAAGCAGTAAAGTTCCTTTCCGCAAGTTTCTCGTATCTGTCAACTCGAGAAACATGACAGGACCTAACTAGTCGTCGGCCGCGTCACGTCGTCATAGAGAGTCGGCGACATGTTGTAAAGGGTTGTGTGAAGGGTGACACGTGACGAAACTGGACCAAATGAAAATATACGTGGAGAGTGTTGACAAGGTCGTCTGGCCAGATATACAGGGTGTATTTGAAAAATAATGTCATGAAGTGTGGTTTGTAAAAAGTTACTGTAGTAAAGTGTGACGTATGATTTATATGGTTTAACGCAATATAGTCAAACATTATCTTCCGGCTAGAGTTACAACAAAACATAACATCACGCCTGTTTCTCGAAGGATAAGGCAGAGGTAACCTATTGTACACCCACATATTGCCAGTTATGTTTTAGTCTCATGTAATAGGGGGAGAGCCTGTTACCATCAATCGGGCACAAATTCAGACTATAATTGATTGCGTTAAGTTCTCCAAGAAACCTTTTGTTTACTACAGACTTTTAGTGTGTAACTTTTAGTGTGATTAGAAACTCAAGCTGTGTTTTCTTTAGAAAGTTGATTATCTAAATTAATATTATAATGAGAAAATATTTTTTTTTCTTTTGTATGTTAGTTTGTAAGGGATAAACTCAAAACATACTAACTCGATTTAAAATAATCTTTCATCTATAGAAAACTACATTACCAGCGAGAAAAATGGGGATTTTTTTTTTTTTTTTTATGAGATCTGTACAAAAATTGCAATAATCTAAGCCCAAATCTAGAAACGTCTTGTTTAAAACGTCTCATTGATGTAACTGGTGACCGAAAAGCTGGTGGCTTTCTCGTGCAACGCATCAGCATTGCAATTCAGCGAGAAAATGCCGCCAGCATCTTCGGCCTCGAGGGCCTTTTTTAGGTTTAAAAAGTTTTAATTTAATTTAGTTACCACTTTGTAATTTGGTTATGTAAACGATATAGTCCAAGTATCAAAAATTTGCGTGCGCTGCGAAAACTATCGATGATACATAAAAGAATGTACTTTATGTTTGTAATACTCATCATTACCCACAAACCAGTTCGAGAGGCTATATGTCTAACTATTATAGTTAAGTCACAATAACCGTTGTTTGTTCAAATCAGTGAATCAAAACCCTGGTAGAATCGAAAGACGATGACATTCGTATTATGATATTAATCCTTATCCAACTAAATGGTTTCATAATCAAGGTTGTTTATGTATATACTCCTCTTTTAATTATTCGAATCAGACCTTTCGTTTAGAAGTTGCATCGGGTATAAAAATGCTCAAAGTAAGAAAAATGCTGCGGTGTGAGCGAATAGCCCTACGCTTAGTCTAATACATACTTGCACAATTTATTGTTTGTGGGTTGACTTTAGTACTTTTGATCCCGGTAGTATATTCCCGTTGTATATTTTCCGACATCTATGGCGGCGAAGCCGTGAGCAAAAGCTATTAAAATTATAATAATTCAGAGTTACTTACACCTAATCCCACTTTGTTATTAGATAATTTAGTACTACATTATCTCTAACAAACTATTTAAATAATATACAAATTTTGTCACAGCCTTTATAAAGAGATCAGAGTGACAGGCCTTATATAGCAACTTCTGACACTTCAACAGAGGGACCTAAAATGTAGGTTATTATACGAGATACAACTCGAGACTCAGACATACTCTTACTAGAATAAAAAAATACCTAGTTTTTATTAAAAGTAAGTTTATAATAATTTTGCTGTGTGTTTTGTGACTAAAAATTGTGGACTTAGTTAGTTTATAGAAAATAGCAACATTCGCCTAGCTTCACATAGCGCCGCCGGACTGTAGTAATCTGTACGCGCACCTGTCAGAAAACTATTTGTTTGACATTTTGACAAACAGGTTAACAAAGCATGATAATAACACATAATGTAATGTTTACTTTGCCAAAACACGTCATGCCACATTTTAACTCAATGTATCGCCGTAATTTTATGATTAGGTACATAAAAAAAGAAAAAATACCTGTCCAATATTTTTTTTATAATCTACCCGACGGACAAATATAAATAAATCATCATCCTTATTGAGCCCCCATATCATTCTTGCCTTTATTGGCCAGCTTGAGTGGAGATTCGCAAGAGTAAACGAGCTCGGAGGAAGGAAGTATTCCAGTACGAAGCTGGCTGGTCTTGACCGTACTTTCAGGATTGTCCTGATAGCCGTGGAATACCTCTCCACTCCTCAAGCACCTCAGTATATGTTGCCTTCTTTTCGTTACGTCACTATGTCCTAACGACCGTTTCCAGGAGCTCATTATTGAGTGTTCAAGTCACCCCCAGCAATTTTATCCGTGTATTGTATTGTAGTCATTCCATAGTTTTAGGTAACCAGTCCACTTTAGTCACCCAAATCCATAATCCAATATATTTGTTTCCATATCCTGCAATATTCCTTGTCTTTGGTTGCAATTGCGTAGTGCGTACAGGGATAATAGTCGGTTGCTGCCTCATTTCATTTAAAGCGTGTAACGGGCCTCTGTGAGTTGACTTAGGCCCCTGGTATGCCTTCCAAAGGTTTGGGACCCCGGGGTCCCGAGATATGTCAAAAATTATAGACACGTAAAATTACAATCAAAATCAATTTTATCAATATTGCATCGTGACCGCAATACCAATGCAAATTATAGTTGCGATACCGTCACACTGACTGACGTTAAACAACAGATTTTGTTCAACAATCTAACATTACTTTTCTTGAAATAGAAATGAATCCACTTTAAATGCTACTGGAACTCTTAGTCTTTAGCTAGTAACGAAACAAAGTCACTGGTGCCGATTCCCTTGTTCACAAACTAAACTAAATTTAAGTTCAGTGTATCTTTTTCTTTCTATTTCATTAAGAAAAGGACAGAAGATACATTTTAGTTTAGTCCTGTCAAATTAATCGGCGCCTGTCACTACCCCATACAAGTTTAGACGTGATTAAAAACTTGCCTACTAAAATTACGTCAATTTACGTCAAGCGCTGATTAATTTGACAGGACTAAACTAAAATTTATCTTCTGTCCTTTTCTTAATGAAGTAGAAAGAAAAAGATGCACTGAACTTAAATTTAGTTTAGTTTGTGAACAAGGGAATCGGCACCAATGTCTTGCAAAATCTTGACGAAACGTATTTCAGCGTTACGTAGGTACTACGAGTACGAGCCACTACCGCGATAGAGCATTTAAAGTCAAACCTAACTATGGCTACAAAATTTTTCTCTATTGTTAACCAACTACAGTAATTTCCGAAAGACCGATATTCTTTCGATATCATATTTTACCAAAGATAACCAGGATAAGTCTTCATTCTATCAATATCTACCATTCGAAAGTCAGTTTTCCGTGAACATCCAAGTAGAAGAAGTGGTACAAGAAGTACTGCACAAACATGGCGGATTGCGGTACGGGCAACAAGTAAGGCTGAGTAATCACGAGGCGGCTGCGATACTACTAATGCAAGAGAGGTTCCGTACTTTATATTAGAAATAAGTACACAAGAAAACGTTGCTCATTTCAACTAAATCCTCTATGATTATTGGCATGATTGCAAACTTATGGGATGGTGAACAGTCTTCTTCTATGTAAAATGACGAATGATGACGTATAAGGTCCCATATTTTAAGCTTGAACTAGTAAGCGGTTTTAAATTAATTAATTATTATGTACGTACCCTCTAAATTAATTATATAAACAGTCTTATGTTTAAGAAATCAACATCGAGAAGAATCAATGGTCTTACGGTCTGATATTACCAACCAATGAGCAAGCGTGTTGAACGCGTGTTTTTTTTTCTTTTCCTTAGGAGAAGATGTTTGCATAGAGTGAGGCAGTCACGTCAGTGACACATCTAACTACCAGGGCCTATCTTTAATCATTATACTTTGAATCGTTTTTTATTATATTTTTCTCACTTACAGGCAACTAGAATAACGTACCCAAGATTTTGAAATATCTTGATTTAAAAGAGTATCCATGAAGTTTCTTGCCCGTTTTTCTCCATAGAGATCTACGTTTTGGAATGGTAGCAACCTATGTAGCTTCAACTTGTTTGACCGACTTTTTGACAATTCAAAATTGCCTTTATATGGTGTAAATTAAATAAACGCTTTGAGTATTATACACAGAAATTAATCATAAACACCTAGACACTCCACCAGTCGGCAATAATATGATCGTATTGTGTTTATTAAGGGAAGGCACCCATAATAAACACAATACAATTATATTATTGCCGACTGATTGCAGCTGACTGAGACTTCTGTTGTTATCTACTGACGACATAATGGACAATGTTTCACTAATTGAAATCAATGTGGCACTATTACTATATCTATTATTATTTATTTTGTATGTTGTAAAAGTCTATTGGTTTCTATTAATTATTGCATACAATAAGAACCATGTATTGAGGAAGAAGAAACTGAAACACAGGTATTATATATCTAGCTCTGGATTCAGGGCTTAACAATGATTGTAATGTATGTTATGCGAATAAATTATTATTATTACATTATTATTATTAAGAGAGAGAGAGAGAGAGAGAGAGAGAGCTAACCAACCGCTTGGCGACGATGTCTCGAAAAACCAAGTGGGCACTCGGACCCCATGGCCCTAGTCTTTCAACCCCAAATAGCTCGAACCCGAAAACGGACGAAAATATTCCGGTCTAATTGAGATTGGAATATTTTCGTCCGTTTTTCTGTCTCCCCACGGAACTCTAAGCTAAACTCTTAGTAAACTGAAGCGCACATGGAAGTTACACGTACCGCTAAGACCCGATGCTCCACGCGCACCTGCATAAAGTTCCACTTCAACAGGAAACGTATTGACGACGCCACTCGATGCAACTTTGTCGAACTCACTCATATGTAATGCGTTTTTAAAACATGAATATTTCTTTGAAAATGTTTATTTTTTTATGACGAGTGTTCTTTTTAAGCCGTTCATCTAAGCGTAATGTACTTAGGATGAGAGGAGTTGGCCGATATAATAATAATAATAATATCCTTTATTTCAGGCAACTAAGGCCCATAAAAACATAATATAAAAATAAGTATAAAAACAATAACTATAAACCACGGAACAGAAAAAACAGGGGAAGTGCAAAGTAGGCGTGGCACGCGTGCCACAAATAAGCGCTGTTGCGCTTACTTGATCCCAGTCGTGTTCTAACATCGCGTCGAGTCGCTAGTCTCACGATAAATTTATTTTTCCGTAGCTATGCCGTATTGTTCCATTTTGGAGTGCAAAAATGATAGTAGGAGAAAAAGTCTTAAAAATGGAGGTGTTTCGTACCATCAGTAGATACGATTTTATTTGTTTTCTAACAAAATCTAAGTTAATTTCAATTCACTAATAATTTAATAGAACGTCTAGTTAAAATCAACCTTATGTTCATCAAAACAAAGTTTATCTTGGGTTCAATGTATTCACTATTTCGTTCTCGAAAGTTCTTCGCTACTCAATTAGTGATGTAGTCTGGTCGGATGTTAATTTTATCGATTGATATCGATAAAAGAAAATAAGTAATTTAATATTTATTATAAAGATCACAATACAAATATAAGGTCGAATAACATTCATACACGAAATTTATTTTAAGAGGTGTATTGTTGCAACGGGCAGAGTTAATTGGATGCCATCCAAATTAATTATGCTCAAATAAAGTATATATATACACGAAACCTACAGCGCTTCCATCTATGAAAATCATTAAGTTTTTTAATGAAGTAAGTTACCATATTTTATTTTTATCATTTAAAAATAATGATTGAAAATACTTAATACGATACGATAGTAATCAACGCACCTACATGCTGCATACTATATATTATATGATATCTTTTTTTGTCTTTCTTCATTGTGTTATATTTCAAGTGGTTATAATTAATTTTGTACCCCAATGGTGGCAAAACATGTTAAAACTCAAAGATTTTCACTTTTACATCCACATTGATATTTATATGTTTAATGTTACACATGTTTACAAATAAATATATCTTTATCTTAATACTTGTGTGGGGGGGATACGATTACCAAAAAGCAGCATTTACTAACTAAATATCAAATCTTATACAAACACATTAATTAGTTTTCTCCCGTTCATTGTTTTATTGGTACCTATTGTTTTTAATAGTTTTATTTTTAAAAGACAAAGTAATTCGGAGAGCTCTGACGTTAAGTCACAGCCAAACAAGAAGACTCGAGTCGTGGACACTCACAAAGTTGAACAAAATTTTATAAAGAAAGCCGATGACGTGATTGCTGTACAATTTCATTCCGCAGACAGTTCAGTACAGTTCGAATTAAAAAGTAAAAATAACGTGTTTTTTTTATTTTAACCCAAGTATCAGTAAAACGCATTAATATATACAACGTGTAACGGAATAAACGCAAGAGCTCATACACCCCAATTAGAATATTTAAATTATAAAACTAAAATAACATCTGTAATTTAATTTAATTAAACCACACCTAGTCATTTTTTATAAAATAGACGTCCTGACTAAACATGAAACGTTTGAGCAAACTACTCGATCTCCACGCTCACTAATAGCGCGCCGCGCACGTGCGTGTGCCTGCGAGCTGGCTAGGTAGGTAGGTACTGTAAGCGTACGCGCTAAGTACGAGTATGTACGTTAGTTAAATGACCGAACATTACTAGTAAAATTATGATTCCATCTTTCCATCACACTTTCACAGGCTTTGGACTGTAGGTTTTGAATCATATTGTTTACCTAATTCTAAGATATTTAATAAAGCAGAAGAATTTTTAAATCAAGCAACTTTACGCCTGTCTACGATTTATCAGAAAACGTAGGTAGGTAGGGTGGTTTTTTCGGCGGCCGCCCGACTCACTTATTATCTCTGATGCGTACCTGTCGCGATATCATATTCAAAGTCTGCGTGTTTAAAAGATTTGAATCATAATATTTACAGTAATTAAAATTGGTAAAGATAAAGGTACTTACAGAACTGAACTATTTACACTACACCATTTTTCTTCGTCGCCTTTTTAATAGACTTTCGAAATGTCCACCATCTTGCTCGATGCACTTTATTGCACGTTTTCTTATGTTAAATTTTAGTTTATTTAGCACTTCGGTGTCACTTTGCACAACACTAAATGCATGACCAATTTTTTGTCTGAGGTCTTCGACACTTGTTGCTTCGTTTACGTATACGAGCGATTTTATTCGACCCCACAAATAAAAGTCTAACGGCGTTAGATCAGCCGATCTGGGAGGCCACTGCACTGGTCCTCCACGGCGCTGCTTCTCTCGTTCTGCTGTCTGGGCGTTCGTCAAAATAATTGAGGATGTTTGCTTGTAAGCGAGTAGTGCGCACATTCGCCCCTCTATCTATCGCCGTCTTAGGAAAGGTACCGTAGTCCCTCAGACGCTGAGTTGCACTTAACATTGTCCTGGCACTCACTCTGGTACCATATCTTGCGTTGAACTCTCGACACGCTAACTCGACATTATCGTAGCAATGAGCCAGTGTCCTCACCATCTCCGTGTACTGAATATTGGTGTACTGGAATGCCATCGCGCGCATAAACAAACGAAACTCGGGAACACTTGTCGCTGCCGGCGAATAACTAAAGGAGCGGGTGTGCCGCGGGCGGCGACGGCGCTTGCGTCGGCATTTCAAACGTCAAAGGGGTAAGTCGGCAAACTAATGCATCTCGCTCTTTTACATTAATGTTCCATTTGCAAAAAACGAACCACAAAATTCCTAGTATTTTGGCATTTCTCAACAAAATAATGTGAAATACGGTCTACACATTCGGTCATGCATTTAAAAAAGCTTTATTACTTTGGGATTAGGTCTAAATTTCCTTAAAATAACATTTTTGTTTATGTGTGTGTAAAGAAAGCTATGACCGAACTACAAATTCGGTTTTGCATTTTAATTAGACATATTGCTTTGCAATAAGGATTAAGCTTCCTTAAATTAACTATTTTATTTAACGCGCGCTACACATAGGAGAGCTATGAGCGTATTACAAATTCGGTCATGCATTTGAATAGGCTTTATTCCTTTGAGATAAGGCTTAAATTTCCTTAAATAAAATATCTTATTACCTTGTTATGACTCGGTGGCTCTAATTTCAGTTAAATAAAAGATTTTTTCCTGAAAAATTAACATATTTAAATAATGACGGAAATCGATTCAGAAGCCGATTCTGAGCAAACTACTTTCAGGTCTTGCGTTTATTCTGTTACACGTTGTATAAAGCAAGTAATTTATATTAGTACTTAAATATTTTATTTTTGAATAATACGTACTACGTTATTTGTCCTACAGTTTTACTGAACTCCCAACGAGTCTTATTTTTTTTCCAATTAAACAAGAAATCGATATCGATAAAGTAATTCAAAATTCAATATGTTCTGCACTGGTTGAGTAGCACTAGATAACGACCTATGACGCGAATGTCAACCTTATGTTTAACAAATTAAAGTTTATAATTGCGACCACTGAGAAAACCGCCATCTATAGTCGGGTAGCGGAATTTACTCGGCAATCGAATCTAGTTTGATTATAGATTACAAAACGTTGTAAATACTTTTTGCACTAAAGCAAAATAAATCCTATTTGTAGCGACAGAAGGTTTATTCCCAGATGAAGGATGTGTGACTTATGCTAGTTTTGACTAAAATTAGAACAACAAATCAAATGAATTATTTATTTGTAGTGCATTGTATGATTATCAGTTTATTTGTGTGAGTTTGGCGACAACGGTTCCTATAGTGAGTTTGTTGCATTGCACTTCCACTGTTTTTTCTGTTCCGTGATATAAACTAATAGATATTTTCTACAACAAACTTTGTATTTCGTTTGGCAATTGAGGTTAATTAAGGTGGATCCGCAGTGGTACCCCACGAAATTCAAATTTTCTTACGTTTTTTTGTAATTTGCAGGTCAGCGTTAGATTAAAACTACTGCACACGAAGTGACGGCGTCATGTTACGCTGCGAGGTGTCGCGTAGCCGACCGCGGAAACGCCGATACAGCACATCTTTCGGCCAAAACTCTTCCTTGAGGAAGGTCACCAAATGATGAGTCGGAACACGCACTACAAACGACTTGAAATAGGTGTTATGGCGCGCCTCCAACTTCTCCACCCTCAAGGTCCAGTTGGTCTTCACCCGTATGTACTCTACGATGTCCTCAGTCTTCGTAGAGTGGTGCAAACGGGACACGTACAGCTGCGTGGTCGGTACTGCAGGACGTAGCAGCATGTTAGTACCTGCAGGCGGTGCCCCACCCTGGTTGCGATAAGTAGGCTTCCTCTTCTTTCTCTCCACCTTGATGAAGCCGTCCTCATCACAAGTGATCTTCGATGGACCCTGCTGTTTGTGGTCCATCACAGCGCCTTTAGTCGCACTCGATACTGATATGAATGTTGTACACGGTGATATCGAAGACTGGCTCATCGGTCTAGTGGTCGCAAGTGCTATCGCTGAATATAGAGGTCCGGGTTCGATTCCCAGGTCGAGCAAAGTGTTATTAGGTTTTTCTATTACTTAGGAATTTCTTAGTAGCAGCCCGGAGTCTGGATTTATGCCCGGTTGATGGCAATAGGCACGCCCTCTATTACATGGGACTTAAACATAACTGGCAAAATGTGGGTGTACCTACTATAGCTACAGCTCTGCCTAAATAATATAAATTTAACCGACCAGCACTACACATAACATCTATCAAAATAGAAACAGTAACGTATTCCTTTGCAAGTGCCATAGCACAATCTTTTAACAATTATTTCATTGATAAGGTCTCGAAAACGAAATCAATTGACAGTACAGGCAATAAAAACAATGACATTAATTCTGAAAGATATAGGACAAATTCTGATAGATGTTTACAATCTAAGTTCATGAGCCCGGCAATCGCAAGTGACATAGTCTCAGCTATTAATAAAAAAAAACACAAAAAGCGTTGGACTTGACGGTATCACAACTATAGTTATAAAGTTCGTAACCGAAACAATATCACCAATCCTAACACATACTAAACGCGTGCATATCCGGTGAAGTATATCCGGATGGCATGAAAATTTCTATAATAAAAGCATTACACAAAACAGATAATATACACAATATGATAAACTATAAACCTATAGCGCTAATTCCTATATTTTCAAAGGTATTTGAAAAATATAATTATATATAATTCCCTTCGTAAATATTTAAATAAATACAATATCTTATTTAACAAAAAGGGTTTAGAAAGGATAAGACCACCAATATGGCAATCTATGACTTAGTTAATAATGTATTAGATGGTATGGATGACAACACACCAATATGTGCAATATATACAGATATGACAAAGGCATTTCAAAACGTTGTCCATTATAGACTATTGAACAATCTATATGAAATCAGACTATGGAATCAGGGGTAACATACTTATATTACTTGAATCTTATTTTAAAAATAGACAGCAACGTATTGAAATATCTTGCATATGCCCAAGGACAAAAATGAAGGTGAAACACTTGTCAAAATCTAGAGTTGTAAAATATGGCGTTCCTCAAGGGATAAGATAATATATTATTATTAGGGAGCGTATTAGGTCCTCCGTTTTTTTTAACATAAATAAATGAGTTACCAAAACCAGTTCACCAGCCTATGATCCTTTTCGGATGATAGTTCAGCGATAATAAAATGTAACGATATAGCTATGTACAAATAAGACATTAATAATACACTCAATGACATAATCGCATGGTTAAATTAAAATAATCTAATAATTCATCTACAGAAGACAAAATGTATGCATTTTTATCAAAAAATTGCACCTAGAAAACTAAATATCAACTATAGGGCATTATCTATAGAAAAAGTCAATGGTACATTTTTTTTAGGCTTAACGATAGATAACAAAATCACATGGAAAGATCATACGGATACCGTTATAACTGCATATCATAGTCTCGCAGCATTTGTCATACCCTTTTTTATTTTTTGCGTGGGAAATCATCAAATAATTTCTCCCGCTCTGGGTGGAGCGTGAGGGTGTGTTCTCTTACTGACTTAAACCCATCCGTATTCCTTCCGTAGCCTGTTTTGCGGGGGCCTCGGTGACCCCGGCAGGTATCGGCCCTAGTGAACCCTACATTTGTGCTGACGACATCTCTTTGAGGCGCGCGTGGAATACAACGCGCCGTCGACCCGGGCCTAGTCCTTACCGGACGGTGAGCTACCCATTGCTCATCGTCCGCAAGTACGCGCCTACGGTGGCCGGAAATCAGCCCGGGATTCCCGACGCCCAGGGCGTCTCCTGCGGCGGCTAGGGGCGAGAGGGCGCGAAATTTGCTTTTCCCTCAACCGTCCCGCCTCCTCCTTCGCAAGCATTACCGCTTTGCAGAAGGAGGTGACGGCTGCCCATGCCCTCCCGCTCCGTACCATGGCTTGAACCAGGGCCGGACGCGAGAGATCTCTGCCGCCGATCGCCTCCACGAGGACATGGCGGTGCTCTGCCCAACCCGGGCAGACCTCCACCGTATGCTCCACCGTGTCCTACGGGCGATCCACACAGTGGTGACACCTGGGCGTTTCCTCCCGCCTTATCCGACACAGGAACCTCCCGAAGCTGCCGTGTCGGGTGAGGACCTGCGTCAGGCGGAAGGTGAGGACGCCGTGGCGCCTCTCTAAGAGGGGTCTAATCACCCCAATCGTGGCGTGCCCAGCACTGGGTACGCCGCGACAACCATACTCTCCATGTCGCCATGAGATCCCGCCGGAGCTCCGTATATTGTATAATTTGTTTATTGAATATAATATTAATTAATAAACTACCTTACTGAATTTGTAAATACTTAATTTATTCATATAAAATGTTTCTGAATTTAATTAACCGGATGCAGCTGAATACCAGTATTTCACATGGAACGACTGCCTATCTGACCTCCACCAGTTACAGTTAGTTACTCAATACGATACTTCTTGGTAAGACTGGTTGTCAGACTTTTGGCTATTATCACTTACCACAAGCTTCTTATTATAGTACCTCCTGTAACTAGAATATTTGTACGCCACTGGCAAAACATAGAGTGTCAACTAAATTGTTACTGAAGATGAAATACTGTGTTTAACAAATAAATATACATTAATTCATTCATTCAGTCAGTTGAGCCCCGCCACCACCAAACATATTTTGACTTGCCTTCTTCGTGATTGCCTGGTACTTGCAGGTACGTAAAGCTTATCTTATTGTTTGAAGATATAGAGATCACTGCTGAGCCCCCGAAGCTGCGACTTCTGAGCGCCTACGCAAATTACGATCACGACGGTACGCTCGCGCGCGCATCTGGTCAGGAAAGCGCCCAGGAGCTAAAATGTCAGTACAACGCTCTCCACCGCGCCCTATGCCCCAACTAAACACGCCAAACGATACAATTCACTACAACTCGGATTCGGCGCTAAACATTTCGCACGTCACCGACTCAGTTGATAATTATTTTAACATTACTAAACGCCAGAAGCGCACTTTTGATGATGTAAACGAACAACCTTCCGAAATAAAAAATATGTTGTCATAAATCTTATCTCAACAGGAAAGCAAGTTTGAATTACTAAACAACTCTCTCGCTAGTATTATAACCCAAAACCAGGATATCAAGCAATCGGTAGAGGCTTTAACAGGAAAGCATGAGGAACTACTTTTAAAAATTAACTATCTGGAACAGGAAAATGTCGAATATAAGAAGAAAGTAGCATCTTTAGAAAAAAGGTTAGACTACGTGGAAAAAAGTGCTCGCTCGTCAGCAATAGAAATACGAAACTTGCCTAAACTTGAGCAAGAATCTAAGGAAGATCTGATAAAAAACTTAAAACAAATTGTCTTAACATTGGATCCAGAGACTCCCATCCAGCAATCCGAGATAAAGGACATATTCCGTTCCAAAGCAGAAGCTGTTATTGTGGACTTCTCTTCAATACTTAGGAAAGAATCACTGATTGTTAAACTCAAGTCCTTTAATAAATCTAGACGGGAAAGTAAGGAACCTCAGTTAAACACGGAGCATATTAAGCTACACGGAGAACCGCGTCAGATATACATATCGGACTATTTAACTGGTAAAACTAAACAACTTTTCTACCTAGCTCGTGAAAACGTAAAAGCTAAAAAGCTCGTAGCAGCTTGGACTTCATATGGAAAGATCTATATTAAAAAAGAAGAGGGATCGACCCCAACTCGTATTGAAGAAGAATCTGAACTAATTAAGTTTACGATGTGACTACATTTAGTTGCACGTTGTTGTTTTTATGTTTACATTTTCTTAGCATGCATTTGTTTACAATTTTTATTTTTACTAGTTTTTGCCCATTTTTATTTTATATTTTATGTTATTTTAGTTTGTTCAACGTGCAGAGTAACCCAAGTAACAACTATAACACACAACATCCATTACACAAAACCACTACATTCGTTTCTTATGCGAGAAATATCCCTTGAAATGAGTTCTCAATTGCGTTGTCTGTTCCTGGCGGTATGTCAAACATCAGATATGTTGGCTACAGTCCCTCCAGATTTAGGTTTTGTCTCTATTAAAATCCAGTTTCATAGGTCACGTACTAAACGTGGCTGCGTTAGCATTAAACCAACTATCGACGCCTAATGCAAGATTTTGAAACCATAAGCCTGGATCTGGATTCCATAAAAGTAGCTAAAACTATCGCCTGTGACATAGACAACGCAATAAATCATATTCGTATCACCAATCGTACTATTAATATCCTGTCTCAGAACATTCGTAGCATAACCTGTAACATGTCAAACTTCGCCACCCTTCTGCAACGTTCTAAGATACCCTGGGACATTCTGGTGTTATCTGAATGCTGGCTTTCTTCTGCAAAATGTATTCCCGCTCTCGACAACTATAACTACTCTTCGACCTCCACGAACAATACTCAAAATGAAGGAGTTGTCATATTAAAAACCTTCATGTAACTTGTGAAGAACCTAATATTGCTGACGCCAATTGTCTTTTATTAAAACTAGGTCCAGAAACCTGCATCATAGGAATATATCGCCCACCCAGTCAAACAAACACTACAGCATTTATTGAATCAATCGATGCACTTCTTACTGAACTCAAATCGTTTAAAAACATTATCTTCTGTGGTGATATCAACATTAATATTGTTCCGAACAGTCCTGATAAACGGGCTTTTGACTATCTTAACATTAGCCAGCCATGGTATGCTACCGGGTCACACGTTGCCTACACATGGACGCACATCCCTTGACCATATGATGCTGAAATGTAATAAAATGGACGTAACGTGTTTCGTCATTGAAACGTCTATCACTGACCACGAGAGTGTTGCTGTTAGCTGTAAACCAAAATCGCGCTTAAAATACTTGAATAAAATTTCGGGTTCCGTAGACTTTGTTCAACTTGATACCATGATGCAAAACACTAATTTTCAACCTGTTATAGAATGTCAGGATGTAAATGTAGCTAGCGATCTACTAGTATCGCAATTATCAGCAGCCATTAAACACAACACTTCTACAATTAAAACAACCAAAAGGCAGTTGATCTCTAAACCATGGATTACTAAAGGTCTAATTCGTTGTATTAGAAATCGGGATAATCTATACAAAAAGTCTAAGCGTAACCCTGAGAATGATAATATTAAAATTATTTACAGACGCTACAGAAACTTCTGCAACAGTATATTAAAAAAAGCAAAACGAACGTACGAAAAACAGGAGATCGAAAATGCCAAGGGCAATAAAAAACAGCTATGGAAAGTTATTAAGAGTATTAGTGGCTCGAACATGAGACCAGACTACTCATCATCTCTTCTATCTTCGGTCGATCCTAATGGGGACATTAATCGCATTAATAGCTTCTTTGCAAATGTTGGTGCTAATCTTGCTGAAAAGATTTCCCGAAATACAATTGCTTCTGGTCGTGATCACGACTGTACCGCATCCAACACTTCAAATTCGCTCGTATTTCTGCCAACCGACGAGGACGAGATTCACCTTCTAATTAATAATCTAAAAGAAAATTGTGCGGTAGGAGCTGATCTGATAAGCAGTAAAATGATTAAGAGATACGCAAATCTCCTCACGCCTCTTGTTACACATATATGTAACCTAGCTATCTCATCGGGGATCTTTCCCAAGTCATTTAAAACAGCACTTATCAAACCGATATATAAAGCCGGGAAAAAAGACTGTGTAAATAATTACCGCCCCATTTCCATTTTACCAGCGCTTTCCAAGGTCTTGGAACGCTTGATAACCCGGCGTCTTACAAATTTTCTCGAGACTAACCAACTGCTATCTCCCGCACAATTCGGTTTTCGAGCCGGTAGAAGTACTGATGATGCAGTCAACGAACTGCTACACTCTACTGTTACTAATCTCGATGAAGGAAAGTGCATTACAGTGTTCCTTGACCTTGCGAAGGCATTTGATACAGTGTCTGTTCCGCATCTCTTAAGCAAACTAAATCATCTCGGCGTAAGAGGAATTCCGTTTAAATTGTTGGAGGACTACCTTACTGGCAGAATGCAACGGGTTAAAGTAAATAATAGTCTCAGTGACACGCTACCTATTGATTATGGTGTTCCTCAGGGAAGCATAATAGCCCCCCCTATCTTTCTTGTGTACATCAATGACCTCTGCCAACTCTCTCTACATAACGGTAAAATTATTTCTTTTGCTGATGACACCGCCTTATTTTTCACTGGTGATAGTTGGGATGAGGCCTTTAACGCTGCACAATCGGGTTTAAACATTGTTTGTAATTGGCTCCAGAATAACGTCCTGACGCTTAATGTTTCTAAAACTAAGTACATAGCATTTGCACACAGAAGTAATCTCTTGCCACCGCCCTATTTCAACATTACAGCACATGCTTGTGGTTCTGTCAATTCATCCTCAGATTGTCAATGCCCTTCCCTTGAAAGAGCTGACAGTATCAAATATCTTGGTATAAACATTGATCAACATTTGACATTTAAAATACATATAGATCTCCTAGTGACTAGACTTAGAAAACTAATATACATATTTAAAAATCTCAAGCATGTGGCTGACCGTAAGACTATTGTGCAGGACGCCCGCTCGTAGAACAATAAGAAACCTATATTTAATGTATAAATGTTTGTAATAAGTACGTAGCCTTAAGTTCATTTTAGTATAAGCATTCTATTGATTATTAGGAACTTTGTCATGATCGCGAGCGACTCTAGGTCAGGTTCAGAGCAGGTCTGAACTTGTCAAAACCTGTCCGAAACTTGAGCCACCACTGCCAGCCTCTGATTGGTGGACCTAGAGTCGATCGTAAACGTAATTTACATAATGAACATTTGTTGGTAAATTAAAATCATCAAGACAGCGCTACCGCCGCTACTTGTACCTATGTAAATTCATATAAGTATGGGGCAGTTTGAGCCTTCGAATCACTGTGCTTTGTGAATCCAAATACTACGATCAACAAGAAAAATAAATAGTCTTCAAGTTTTAAAGAGTTTTTATTAAAGTGAACAACCATAGCATCCTCCAATCCAGCGCACTAGTGTGAGACCTACAAAACTCACATTTTCTGGTCCTTCGAGAGCCGGATCCGAGGAAAACGCTACTGAGAAGACTCCACTGAACTTCTTGAAGAATATTTAGAAGAACTTATCAAGAACAATGCCGGTTACGAGGTCTACGTGTAAGAAAGGCAGACAAACGTCGGCTACGGCTACAGAGCGGACTGAAACCGCTACTGAAACCGCTACTGAAACCACTACTGAAACTACGGCTGAGACAGTCACTACAGAGACTACCAGAACGACAGCTGATGCATCTGAAACACCCGCCGCGACCGCATCTACAGTCAGACGCGCCGCCACGCAACAAGACGAAAAAGAACCTGAAAACAAAGAAAGTAGTCGCCACAGCAAACCTACATCACAAAAGGGTGAAAAAGTATCAAAAGCGCGTCGCATAGCCAAGGCCAAGGCGGAGCTAGCACAAAGGTTAGTAGAGTTAGCAACCGCACACCTCGCCGAGGTCGAAGCTGAATCTACTGATGAAGACGCATCCTCAGTCCCGTCGGAAGCTGGAAATAATCAACGAGTAACTACCTGGTTACAATCAAGTCAGCTACTCGCCATCGCTGACAGACCACATCAATCCGGAATAAAGTCTACCAACGAACTTGTACCCCCAGTGACCACCGCCGTGTCCTGGTGCATCCCAGCTACCTTACCGGCAGGGTTTAGCACAGTGAACCCACCGCCTGAAAACCCGAACACCGAACCTGAGAACACGCTGCCGGTGAGCACCGCCGCCTCCTGGCAGCCGAACTCCGCGACTGAACAGCCGCACCTGAACCCGACGCCAGTAATGACCAGCTGGCAGCCGAACTCAGCGACTGAACAGCCGCACCTGAACCCGCCGCCAGTAATAACCAGCTGGCTACAGAACTCCGCGACCACGCAGCCACACCCGAACCTACAGCCAACGACAACGAACACGTCTTGGCAACCGAACTACGTGCCTGCGCAGTCGCGACCAACGCCAGTACCGACAGAACCCGTCGCATCCTGGCCACAGAACTCGACGTATGCAACAACGAACACGTCATGGCAACCGATCTACACTACGGCACCGCATCATAACTACACTCCGGGTTATGCTACCGAGACTAGGGTGCCGCAGCCTACGCCATCAGCACACGTCTACCAGCCTACAACGCTGGCCGTCCAAGAACCAAGGACGGACATGAAGGAACTTGCTGCTGCGATCACACACGCTGTGCAATCCACACAGTATAGTAGCAGCCAATGAGACACACTGAACTACCCTGCTTCAACGGAGCTCATCAAGATTGGCTCACGTTTCGCGCCGCCTATAGTGAGACGGCACATCGACTAACAGCAGTGGAAAACATGTCTAGACTTAGACGAAGCCTTCGAGGTATAGCCAAGGAAGCTGTACAAGGTCTTCTAATAGTAAACGCAGACCCAAGTGAAGTTGTCAGATCACTCGAGCTACGCTTCGGACGTCCGGACTCAATCGCAATGGCCGAGATAGAACGTCTACGAACTCTGCCGCGCCTCACTGAATCTCCGCGTGAAGTTTGTACATTCGCCACCAAAGTGGAAAGCATAGTTGGGACTTTGCAAGCACTCAACTGTGGACATTATCTCTTCAATCCAGAAGTAACAAAAGCTATTGTTGAGAAACTCACGCCAACTTTGAAGAGACAGTGGTATCAGTTTTCAGCAATGCATCCCAGGACAGAACCAGATCTTCTGAAATTTACCCGATTCATCAAGATTGAAGCAGAAATATGCAGCCCATATGCACTACCTGAAAATATCGCTGCAACAACACAAACCTCTCAGAACACGCAGCGACGCCAGCAACGAGTACACGCCACGCAAGAAACAACTAAACCAAAGTGTGGTTTATGTGAACGTAATGGACACAGCATCATGGAGTGTGAACAATTCAAAAAGGCAACTACCGATGCTAGATGGGATATAGCTAAGACACATCGCTTGTGTTTCCGTTGCCTCAAATACAGAACAAAGCAACACAGCTGTAAACCAAAGAAATGCGAAATAAACGACTGTGTACATTTACATCACAAAATGTTACACGCTTACAGTAAAGCGAACAAGAAGAAAGAAGAAACAAGCGAGTGCTCCAAAGAAGAACAAGAGAAGGTTCATTCAGCATGGACTCCTAAGGTAGCATTCCTGAAAATAATACCAGTTCACCTTTCTGGACCGGCGGGAGCTGTAGATACCTACGCACTCTTAGACGACGGTTCTACAGTAACACTAATCGACGAGAGCCTAGCCAATCAAATAGGAGCAGAAGGATCTTGTGATCCACTACACATATCATCCTTCGACGGCGAGCCTACGATCGACGTAACATCACGACGAGTAAACTTCTTCATCAAAGGACTTCACACATCTGAACGCAAGTTGCATGCAAGAACAGTCAAACAATTAGAGTTGGCTGCACAGAAAATACCTCGAGAAGCAGTCAAGGACTGTGAACATCTTCGAGACATAGTCAAAGATATAGTAACTGAAGATGCAAGACCCAGACTCCTGATCGGTCAAGACAACTGGGATCTCCTCATTACAAAAGAAATTAAAACAGGAAAGAAGAACCAACCAGTGGCCTCATTAACACCACTCGGTTGGGTCCTGCACGGCAGCCATACACGAGCCCTCGGTCACAGAGTGAACTTCATCAGACATGCTAACACAGACGACGACCTTCATGAACTGGTGAAGGAATATATCACAATGGACAACATACAAGTCAATGCAAAGAAACCCATCAATGATCCGGATGAAAAGGCACTTCGTATCCTGCAGCAGCATACGAAGAGAACTAAAGATGGACGATATCAAACCACTCTATTATGGCGAGATGATAACATTAAAATGCCAGACAACTACGACAGCGTCTTGAACAGACTCATCAGTGTGGAAAAGAAAATTGATAAAGATCCAGAACTAAAGAAGAAGTACTCTGAACAAATGGAAGCACTAGTATCAAAAGGATACGCCGAACCAGCTCCACCGATCACTCCAGAACATCGAACCTGGTACCTACCTCACTTTGCGGTTTTCAACCCAATGAAACCGGACAAATTGAGGATCGTATGTGACGCCGCAGCCAAGACTAGAGGAGTCTCTTTGAATGACCAATTACTCACTGGTCCAGATCTTCTGCAGTCGTTACCAGGAGTGATTATGCGCTTCCGTCAACACTCAATCGCTGTGACCGCCGACATTACTGAAATGTTCTTACAAATAGAACTTCGACCCGAAGACCGGGACGCTTTGCGCTACTTGTGGCGAGGAGACCAAAGAGACAACCAACCGCCTGAACGATACCGTATGAAGTCATTAATCTTCGGGGCTTCTTGTTACAGCTACAGCGATATATATAAAGAACACGAACGCCGAGAGATTCCAACATGAACACCCAGAGGCAGTCGAAGCCATAAAAGAAAGCATTACATGGATGACTATTTGAACAGCTTTAACACTTTAGAAGAAGCAGTAAGAGTCTCACAAGCAGTGCGTGGTATTCATAGCGAGGCGCATTTCGAACTCAAGAAATGGTCATCAAACTACCGCCCTACTTGAAGCACTAGGGGAAGTAACCAAGACCGAAGATCCGATCAAGCTGGAGGACAACATCCAGACAGAACGAGTACTCGGTCTGATATGGAGGCCAACAGAAGACTCGCTTGCCTTCAATCTGAATCTGACACGTATACCTCAGAACGTCCTACAGAACGACACGCCTACCAAAAGAGAAGCTCTCCGAATAGTCATGTCCCTATTCGACCCATTGGGACTTGTATCGCCTGTAACCACCAGAGCCAAGCAAATATTACAGGAAGTTTGGCGTCGTGGAACAGCATGGGACGAAGCCCTGGATAGTGACCTAGCTGCAAGCTGGAGGAAATGGCTTGTTCATCTCAAAACATTAGAACACATCTCCATTCCACGAACCTACCCAGGCTTTAGTACTACGGAATCCTTACAGTTGCACGTATTTACTGACGCAAGCGAATCCGCATACTCAGCAACATTATACTGGCGAACAGTCGCCAGGGACGGAACAGCCTACGTCTGCCTAATTACAGCCAAAGCCAAAGTAGCACCGTTGAAACTAATGTCAATTCCACGATTGGAGCTGCAAGCAGCAGTACTCGGCGCACGTATGGCGACAGCGGTTAAAGGAGAACACGAAAGAACACCAGAGTCAACTACGTTTTGGACCGACAGCAGAACTACACTGTCATGGATCAGAACTGGGTCCAGATCGTATAAACCATATGTCGCTCACCGCATCGCAGCAATCGAAGAACACAGCTCCACCAATGAATGGCGCTGGATCCCGACGAAATTGAACCCAGCAGACGACGCTACTAGAGACGTACCAGAACACTATGATCAAGATCATCGCTGGTTCAACGGTCCGGAATTCCTTCATGGACCCCCGGAAACGTGGCCAGCTGATGAGAAGCACCCTGTCATAGTCACAGGAGAAGAGAGAACCTGTAGCATCAGAGACACGAACATACAGATCAGCGAAGCTATACCAAACGTGAATAGATTCTCACGTTGGGAAAGATACCTACGAGCCACAGCACGAGTTCTACAGTTCCTGCATCTCTGCCGCCAGTTAAGACAGAACATTAACTATAAAAGAACCAAAAAGAACAGCAGCATCGACCCTGATTGGAGAAAGAGTAAACAGACAGTACCAATCAAACCTAGGGAAAGGCGAGAGATCACAAGCAGTCACCTGCCTCTCACCGCTGAACTCCTACGCCAAGCCGAAAGTCTCATCCTGCGAGCCTCACAAGAACAATCCTTCCAAGAAGAAATAGAAGCTCTAAAAAACAAGAAGCCCATACAACGAAACAGTCGCCTACACGCACTGTGCATAGAACTAACAGAGGGAGGGATTCATCTTAAGGGTAGAATAACTGCCATGACAGACATCACAGAACGCCTGAGGAAACCAATGATACTAGATGGAAACCATACTACGACACGATTATGGATCGAACACGTCCATCGCAAATTACATCACGCGGGCACCGAGACGCTAGTC